>CM055116.1:638382286-639007286 GCA_029206835.1 Rana muscosa
TGTGCCGTGTGCACCTGTTCAGAACAGTTCACCTCACTTTCCGTCCTAATGACAAATGTTTTTTGAAAATTTGGGGTTTTTATTGAAACAAGAATTGGTGATAAAGCATCAGTGGAGAGGAGACACTTTTTTTCCCATATTAATTCTTACAGGAGAGAATTTGCCTTCCTAGGGGTATATTTCCTCTCACTTCCTGTTGTATCCTTCCGTTTGCAAGGAGGAGTCGTTTGTAAGTTGGATGTTTGAAAGTAGGGGCCTGCCGTATATACTCAGCTGAAATTTGCCCCTTACATGTTGGTGTTGCCACAACACTGTGAGCCCTCACAGTTACTCTTGGTGGGCGCATGAATGGGCCCTGCTGTGAATTATTAGATCAAGAATTGTAATTGCATGCCCCTGTTAACCAGGGGCTGAAAAATTGGGCCTTTGGTGGTGGTGGTGGTGGTGGTGTTGACACAACACTGTAAGGCCTCACAGTTAGTCTTGGTGGGCACAGGAATGGGCCCTGCTGTGAATTATTAGATCAAGAATTGTAATTACATGCCCCTGTTAAACAGGGGCAGAAAAATTGGGCCTTAGGCACTGGTGCCACAACACTGCAACCCCTCACAGATACTGTACTTGGAGCACAGCAATGAGTCCTGTTGCAAAGTATTGCATCAAAAATTGTAATTACACGCCCCTGTTAAACAGGGGCTGAAAAATTGGGCCTTAGCCACTGGTGCTGGTGCCACGACACTGCAACCTCTCCCAGATACTCTAGTTGGAGTGCAGGAATGAGCCCTGCTGCAAAGCATTGCATAAAAAATTGTAATTACATGCCCCTGTTAAACAGGGGCATAAAAATTGGGCCTTAGGCACTGGTGCCACAACACTGCAACCCCTCACAGATACTGTACTTGGAGCACAGCAATGAGCCCTGTTGCAAAGTATTGCATCAAAAATTGTAATTACACGCCCCTGTTAAACAGGGGCTGAAAAATTGGGCCTAAGCCACTGGTGCTGGTGCCACAACACTGCAACCACTCCCAGATACTCTAGTTGGAGTGCAGGAATGAGCCCTGCTGCAAAGCATTGCATAAAAAATTGTAATAACACACCCCTGTTAAACAGGGGCTGAAAAATTGGGCCTTAGCCACTGGTGGCGGCACCCAGAAACAAAAATGTTCTTCCAAGCTATCATCATCAATCGGATCATTGAGGAGGAGGAGGATAGTCAGTCAACATAACAGGACAGTCACTCAGCATCAGCATCAGTCTTGAAGGGATGTGACATTTGAAAATAAATTAGTCTGTTATATCAGCTTCAGGTGGTGATCCAAGACTGGTTCATCTTTATGAAGGTCAGTCGATCAACAGAGTCGGTGGACAGGCGCACCCTGTGATCAGTGACAAATCCTCCAGCAGCACTGAATGTGCATTCTGAAAGAATGCTGGATGCAGGACAGGCCAGTAGCTCAATTGCATACTGTGCAAGCTCTGGCCAGTGATCCATCCTCAAGACCCAGTAAGCCAGAGGATTTTCGGTGGGGAAGGTGTCCAAGTCTGACCTTGCCCCTAGGTGCTCCTGCACCATGTATATCAGACGCTGGCGATGGTTGCTGGAACCGATCATACCTTGGGGCTGCGGACTAAAGAATTGTCTGAACGCATCGGTCAGACGGCCACCTTCCCCACCGCTCCTTCTTTGACTGACCGAAGCCTCAGCAACTCGTTGTCCAGGACCAGGAGTTTGTAACCTCCCAGTCTCTGGGAACGCGTTGCACAGACCTTTCTGCAAGGCCTCCCGGAGTTGTCTCATCCTCTGCTCCCTCTGCGACGGTAAGATAAGGTCCGCAACCTTACCCTTGTACCGTGGATCAAGGAGAGTGGCCAGCCAGTAATGGTCCCTCTCCTTGATCCGAAGAATACGAGGATCCTTCCGCAGACTTTGCAGGATCAGGGAGGCCATGCAGCGTAGGTCAGCTGAGGCATTCGGTCCGGAGTCCTCTTGGTCACTAAGGACGACATGATCCGCAGCCACCTCCTCCCAGCCACGTACAAGTCCACTGGTTTCTTGGGACTGTAAATCATCCCTAAAAGACTGCTGCTGATGATGCTGAGTGCCAGGCTCCACCTCCATGCTGACACAATCCTCCTCCTCCTCCTCCTCCTCTTCTTCCTGTGCGATGGGTGGGACAGAAGGAACACTGTCTGGGTAAAGGGGGCCTTGAGAGGCAAGGAAGTCCTCCTCTTCCTGCCTCTGTTCTACCTCAAGTGCCCTGTCCATTATTCCACGCAGCGTATGTTCCAACAGGTGGACAAGAGGTACAGTGTCACTGATGCATGCACTGTCACTGCTCACCATCCTTGTGGCCTCCTCAAATGGTGCCAGGACAGTGCATTTATCCCTGATCATGCCCCACTGGCGTGGTGAAAAAAAACCCGAGCTCCCCTGACCCTGTCCTGGTGCCGTAGTCGCACAGGTACTCATTGATGGCCCAATGCTTCGTGTGCAGCCGCTGCAGCATGGCCAATGTTGAGTTCCACCTGGTGGGCATGTCACATATAAGGCGGTTCTTGGGCAGGTTCAACTCCTTTTGCAGCTCAGCCAGGCAAACACTGGCATTATAAGATCTGCGGAAATGCACACAGACTTTCCTGGCCTGCCTCAGGACATCCTATAAGCCCGGGTACCTGCCCAAGAACCACTGCACCACCAGGTTAAGGACGTGAGCCACACAGGGCACATGGGTCAGTTGTCCCTGTTGGAGAGCGGAGAGGAGGTTGGTGCCATTGCCGCAAACTACCATTCCTGGCTTAAGCTGGCGTGGCGTCAACCACCTCTCGGCCTGCCCCTGCAGAGCAGACAGAACCTCTGCCCCAGTGTGGCTCCTGTCCCCCAAACACACCAGCGCAAGCACGGCATGGCATCTTTTTACCTGCGTACTTGCGTAGCCCCTTGAACGCCTACGGAGCACCGCTGGTTCCGAGAACAAAGCACAGGAAGAGGCCACGGAGGAAGAAGAAGAGGAGGGGGTGGAGGACAGAGGTGTGTCACAACCAGTAGTAGCATTTTCGAGGCGAGGCGGTGGAACAACCTCCAACACTACTGCACCTTGTCCTGCATCCTTCCCAGCTGCCAAAAGAGTGACCCAATGGGCCGTGAAAGAAAGGTAACGTCCCTGTCCATGCCTGCTGGACCATGAGTCAGCGGTAATATGCACCTTACCGCTGACCGCCCTGTCCAGCGAGGCCAAGACATTGCCTTCCACATGCCTGTAGAGAGCCGGAATCGCCTTCCGTGAGAAAAAGTGGCGTTCGGGAAAATGCCACTGAGGAACCGCACATTGCACAAACTCACGGAAGGGGGCCGAGTCTACCAACTGAAAAGGCAGCAGTTGAAGCGCTAGCAATTTAGCCAAGCTAGCATTCAACCGCTGGGCATGTGGATGGCTGGGAGTGAACTTCTTTCGACGGTCCAGCAGCTGGGGCAGGGAAATTTGCCTGCTAGAATCGGACGTCGGTGTACTGCTAGCAGAGTGCCCGCAAGTATTTGACTGTGACACACCTAATTCTACACCTTCATTCCTCTCAGAGCAGGTTTCAGAGAGGACTGAAGGTATAGTGGGGTTGGAGATCCCAGCTGATGCGGTGCAAGAAGAGGTCAGCTTTGTTCTTTGGTGTGGGTCTTTAAGGTAGGCTTGCCAACGAGCTGCATGGCAGGTCAACATATGTCTGGTCAAGCATGTGGTGCCCAAGCGGGTGATGTTTTGGCCACGCGATATACGCTTGAGACATATGTTGCAAACAGCAGCTGTGCGATCTGATGCACTCGACTCAAAAAAGGCCCACACCAAAGAACTTTTTGAATAACGGGTAGAAGCAGCGCCCTGCACAGGCGGAGCTCTGTGGTGTGATTCCGTCGGTGTGCTGCCCTTACGCTGGCCCCCCGAGGGCATCCTGCCTCGTTGGAGATGTGCCTCCTCCTCATCCTCCTCCTCCTCCTCCTCCTCCTCTCTCCTATTAGGCACCCACGTGGAGTCAGTGACCTCATCATCCCCTCCCTCCTCATCACTGGAGCCAATCTGGCAGTATGCTGCAGCTGCTGGAACATGACTGCCAGATTGGTGTCCTTCTTGAGCATCCCCTCTCTCTGCTCTCACGCTACTGCCTTCCTCTAGCTGGGTATCATCATCAGACCCTTCGAAACGCTGGGCATCCTCCTGGAGCATGTACCCAACACTGTGCTCAAACAGTTCGGGGGACTCCTCAGGAGGACATGGTTGGTCTAGGGAAGGAGTGACTGATGATGACATTGATACCAGGGAAGAGGACGCTTTGGCAGCTTCTTTGCCAGTACCCTGAGCCTGGGTGAGAGAGGATGAGGAGGATGAGGAGGGCTTCGTCATCCACTCTACCAAGTCTTCGGCATGATGCGGCTCAACACGTCCAGCTGCCGAAAAGGAGGACAAGCGTGTCCCATGGCCACGTGCTGATGGCGATGCACCGCGTCCACGACCAGCACTGTTGTCTCTAGACACAGAGCCTGCTTGCCCTCTTTTATTGGCTCCTGACTGTCTGCCTCTCCTTGTTTGCCTTCCAGACATTCTAATGGCCTGCAGGGAAATGGGAAAACCAGCAATACAGGCTAAGTTCAGGTGTAATATGGTCAGGAGGCACACTCCGCCCGCTGTAAGTGCCGCAAAATCCTGTTGGTGTAACACACCAGGAAAAAGCAGCAATACAGGCTAAGTTCAGGTGTAATATGGTCAGGAGGCACACTCCGCCCGCTGTAAGTGCCGCAAAATCCTGTTGGTGTAACACACCAGGAAAAAGCAGCAATACAGGCTAAGTTCAGGTGTAATATGGTCAGGAGGCACACTCCGCCCGCTGTAAGTGCCGCAAAATCCTGTTGGTGTAACACACCAGGAAAAAGCAGCAATACAGGCTAAGTTCAGGTGTAATATGGTCAGGAGGCACACTCCGCCCGCTGTAAGTGCCGCAAAATCCTGTTGGTGTAACACACCAGGAAAAAGCAGCAATACAGGCTAAGTTCAGGTGTAATATGGTCAGGAGGCACACTCCGCCTGCTGTAAGTGCCGCAAAATCCTGTTGGTGTAACACACCAGGAAAAAGCAGCAATACAGGCTAATATGTGTGTATAATGTGCAGGAGGCTTAGCAACAATGACACTGACACTGTCCCCTGCCTATCCTTCTCTCTCCCTGCACACAAGGTTTATCAAAGTATATGACACTGACACTCTCCCTGCCTATCCTTCTCTCTCCCTGCACACAAGGTTTAGCAAAGAATATGACACTGACACTGTCCCCTGCCTATCCTTCTCTCTCCCTGCACACAAAGTTTATCAAAGTATATGACACTGACACTCTCCCTGCCTATCCTTCTCTCTCCCTACACACAAGGTTTAGCAAAGAATATGACACTGACACTCTCCCTGCCTATCCTTCTCTGTCCCTACACACAAGGTTTAGCAAAGAATGGATTTGACACTGTCCCTGCCTATCCTTCACTTTCCCTGCTCCGGAACACACTACACGAGGCCGCCGTGCTGGCGGCCTTTTATAGTGTGGGGTGTGTACTAAACCCCCTCAGCTATAATTGGCCACAGGCATCCTGTCATTGCTCTCCTCGCTGCCGGCGCTGTGATTGGCCAAGCATGCAGGGTCACAGTGCATGCTTGGCCAATCACAGCGCCGGGATTACACTGTGATGGCGCAGTGTATTGTGGGCCGTTCGCGTCACTCGAATTTGGTGCGAACGGCCCAAATCGTTCGTTGTTCGCCGAACGCGGCGAACAGCCGATGTTCGAGTCGAACCTACACCGAGCTCATCCCTAGCCAAGATACATCTGACCACAGACACGTGGTCTAGCAAACACGGGCAGGGAAGGTATATTACTTTTACTGCCCACTGGGTGAACCTTCTGACGGCCTTCTGACGGCCGTCAAGCATGTAACCCGTGGCACCCGTGTAGATTTGGTTTTACCGCCACGGATTGCATGCAGGCCTGCCTCTTCTTCTCCTCCTCCTCCTCCTACTCCATCCTCCCTCTCCTCCTCGGCTGACTCCTCCTCTTCTGCTGCTACCGTCTCTTCCGCTGCGCCGCCCAAGATCACCAGAAGCTATTCGACATGCCAGGTGAGACGTTGCCATGCTGTGCTGCGTCTGTTGTGCCTGGAAGCCAAGAGCCACACTGGCCCTGCACTCCTTTCAGCTTTGCGTTCACAGGCAGATCAGTGGCTAACACCGCTCAATTTGACAGTTGGTAAAGTGGTGTGCGACAACGGTGCCAATCTGCTGAGCGCGTTGAAACAGGGCAAAATTACACACATGCCATGCATGGCACACGTCTTGAACTTGGTCGTGCAGCGATTCGTTGTCAAATACCCTGGGGTCCAGGACATCTTGCGGCAGGCAAGGAAAATCTCGGCCCATTTCAGAAGATCTTACACGGCCATGGCTCGCCTTGCTGACATTCAGCGGCGACACAATCTGCCGGTCAGACGTCTTATTTGTGACTGCCCGACGCAATGGAACTCAACCTTGTATATGCTTGATAGGCTGCTCCAGCAGAAACGTGCAGTTAACGACTACCTGTACGAACTCTGCGCCAGAACAGGTTCTGGGAATCTTGGTTTTTTTTCACCGCGTCAGTGGCTGCTCATGCGCGACGCATGCAGACTTTTGCGGCCATTTGATGAGATCACCAAACTGGTCAGTCGCAGCCATGGTGCCATCAGTGACATCGTACCTTATGCCTTCTTTATGGAGCGTGCATTGCGTCGTGTCATTGATCAAGCCGTCGAGGAGCAGGAAGATGAGGAAGTCGCAATGCTGGATGAATTCCCAGGGGGGGCTACTCTATCTGAGACAAGTCAACAACAGGAGTCTGAAGAGGAGTCAGAGGAGGATGGTGCCGGGGCGGATGAGGAGGAGCAAGAAGAGCATGCTTTAAACCTTTCTGGGATCCCTGCTGTTGTTGTTCGTGGATGGGGGGAGGAGAACGAGGACGACATTTTCCTGGATGATGAGCAGGAGCCAGGCCACCACACCGCTTCCAGTTTAGTGCAAATGGGGGGCCTTCATGCTCCAGTGTTTTAAGAGGGACCCCCGTATAAAAAGCATAAAGGGCAAGGACCATTACTGGGTGGCAACGTACTTGGACCCCCGGTACAAACAAAAAATGGCAGAAATGTTACCACCATCACAGAGGGCTGTCAGAATGGAGCACTTCCAGGCCTTGCTTCGAGAAATGCTGCATTCTGCTTTTGCGTGCGCTGGCAGAGGAATTTCCACTCCCAGAGGAACAGTTGTGGATACCAATCCAACAGCGCCTGCAAGAAGAGGGCGGTTTGAAGATGTCTTGGTCACTTCTGATATGAGATCATTCTTTCAGCCGACCCATCGACAGGTCTCATCCGGATCCAGCATCAGGGAACGCCTAGACCGTCAGGTGTCCGACTACATCGGATTAACGGCCGATGTGGACGCTCTGAGAAGTGATGAACCCCTGGACTACTGGGTGGGCAGGCTTGACCTCTGGCCAGAGCTTGCACAATTTGCAATGGAACTGTTGGCTTGCCCCTCGTCCAGTGTCCTGTCCGAAAGGACGTTCAGCGCAGCAGGGGGGATCGTGACCGATAAGCGCACTCGCTTAGCTCACGACAGTGTTGACTACCTCACATTTATAAAAATGAATGAGGCATGGATCTCTGAGGAATTCAACACATGTGACCAGTAGACCATGTTTCATTCAAATTCCTCATGACAGGCCACAAATATCCACCACCACCTATAATAATTATTCATGGTCCTTGTCTTCTTGGGTAAATACAGCAGCATAAAAGGCCTTTTATGTCCGATGAATGCCTAATTTTTGGGGCCTGTAGTGCCCGAAACTTATTTATCCTGTGAATGCCTAATGTACCTCCAGCCACAGAATTTAAAGTTCTTTGCTGTCAGATGAATGCCTGTTGGCTAATTTTTGGGGCCTGTACTGGCCGACACTTACCGTATTTATCGGCGTATAACACGCACTTTTTTCCCCTTAAAATCAGGGGGAAATCGTGGGTGCGTGTTATACGCCGATACTCCGTCGAATTCCCCTGCTGAAAACGAGCGAGAGGAGCGAGCGGAGCCGAAGCCGAAGTACAATCGGTTTTACTCGGCTCCTCTCGCAGTCCCGCCCATCTCTGACTGCGCCGCTGACATAGAGAAAGCCGAGTGTACTTCGCCTAGTCTCGGCTCCTCTCGCAGTCCTGCCTGTGACTGTGAGCAGACACGAGTCTAGCCGAAGTACACTCGGCTTTCTCCGTCAGCGGCGCAGTCAGTGGAGATGGGCGGAACTGCGAGAGGAGCCAAGTCCAGCCGAAGTACACTCGGCCCCGCTCGCTCCTCTCCACGGAAATCGGCGCCAAATTTTAAAAACCGCCGGGACTGACACGATCGCAAAGGCACTGGGCAAGGCTGCAGATGGACAGATGAACACTGGGCACGGCTGCAGATGGACAGATGGACACTGGGCACGGCTGCAGATGGACAGATGGACACTGGGCAAGGCTACAGATGGACACTGGGCACGGCTGCAGATGGACAGATGGACACTGGGCAAGGCTGCAGATGGACAGATGGACACTGGGCACGGCTGCAGATGGACACTGGGCACGGCTGCAGATGGACAGATGGACACTGGGCAAGGCTGCAGATGGACACTGGGCAAGGCTGCATGCTGCATTTAAATGTAAGTTTTTTTTCCTTGAATTTCCCTCCTAAAAGTTTTTTTCCTTAAAATTCCCTCCTAAACTTGGGGTGCGTGTTATACGCCGGTGCGTGTTATACGCCGATAAATACGGTACTTCTTTATCCAGGCTGTGAATGCCTAATTTTTCAGACTGGAATTGAAAATCAATTCCGCTAAATTGTGGAACGGATGCGGACCCATTTTACAGACGTGTGAATGGACCCTATATGTATTTGACATGTATTTACCGGCTGCTGTCAGTTCCGGCTGATTTAGGCCGAGCTATTACAATAAAACTGAGCAATATTACAAAAAACAAAATAAACGTTATAACTGTATAAACGATTTATACAACTTATAAAAAAAAAAAAACATTTATGGCAACTTTTCCAATAGCAGGATCATCTCATGCACCCCCTTCATAGCCTGGCCTTGCGTCTCTTCCATGGCCTTCATGCGCTCCTGAATTGACAAAAAAATTCAGATAAAAAAAGAATGCTTGTCGTTGTCGATCTCAAATTTGCTTAATGCTTCTGTTATGTCATTGTCCATGTTGTGGGACTATGTGTGCACAGCTAGTAATTATTTTGTGGCTGCAAATATGACCTGGAGGTTTTTAATGTTCGCCTCCCATTGAAATGAATGGGGCCCGCCGCGAACCCGCGGTTCGCGAACATTTACCCGCGTTCGCACGATCGCGTTCGCGAACCGTCCTGGGAGATGTTCGTCCATCCCTATTAGTAATCATTGGGGCTGATTTACGAACCGTTTGCGCCATGAGTATCGGCGCATCGGCGTGCGCAACAGCAGTTTTGGTATTTACAAAACATTTGCGCCGGTAACGCAGCGCTATTCCCCTTTTACTATAGTGTTCTCAGCGCACGGGAGGAGGCGCTCAGTGCGCCACTATGGACCTGGCGCACGGCATCTTCAAATCAAAATATAAAGAAGCTGGAATTGCCAATATAATGGTGTGATGTGCGGTGATGTGAGGAAGTATAGTGACAACTACTGCCCAAGTAACAAATATGCCCAAAATAGAATGAGAAAGTAACTTTTTCTGAACCAGCCTGCTGCGCCTACAATTACGTTTACAACTTCTAGAGGTGTATTTGTGCACTGCGCGGCATTTGCGCTCCTTCAAATGCGCCGGTTCACTGCGCCGGCAAAATCTTAGTAAATGTCAAGTCACTTAAATGCATTTGCATAAGTTGAACAGGCGCTCCTCTAAACTTGCCATTATATAACAGTCTCTGCACAAAATGACATTTCTAAAGGAAAAAAAAAGTTATTTAAAAGCACTCGCGGCTGTAATGAATTACTGGTTCCCGTCAATACAGAGAAAAATCATTGATAGTCTTTTAAAAAAAAAAAGCGTGGGGGTCCCCCCAAATTCAATTACCAGGCCCTTCAGGTCTGGTATGGATATTAAGGGGAACTCTTCGCCAAATAATTAAAAAAAATGGGGGTCCCCCTCAAAATCCGTACCAGGCCCTTCAGGTCTGGTATGGATTTTAAGGGGACCCCCGCGCCAAACTTAAAAAAAATGGCGTGGGGTCCCCCTAAAAATCCACACCAGACCCTTATCCGAGCACGCAACCTGGCAGGCCGCAGGAAAAGAGGGTGGGACGAGAGAGCTGCCCCCCCCTGAACCGTACCAGGCCACATGCCCTCAACATGGGAAGGATGCTTTGGGGGTCTGTGACCCCTCAAAGCACCATGTCCCCATGTTGATGGGGACAAGGGCCTCATCCCCACAACCCTTGCCGGTGGTTGTGGGGGTCTGCAGGCGGGGGGCTTATCGGAATCTGGAAGCCCCCTTTAACAAAGGGGACCCCCAGATCCTGCCCCCCCCTGTGTGAAATGGTAATGGGGTACAAATGTACCCCTACTATTTCACAAAACAAAGTGTCAAAAAAGTTAAACATGACAATAGCCGGTTTTTGACAATTCTTTTATTAATGTCTTCTCCTTTCTTCCATCTTCTTCCATCTTCTTCTTCCACCTTCTTCTTTTCTCCATTCGGGTTTCTTCCTCCATCTTGTTCCGCCTCTTCATTTTCATCTTCCTTCTTCCTTCGATGTTCTCTTACGCATCTTGCTTCGGCTTCTTGTTCCCCGTTTCTTTCTCCGGACGATCCGCTTGCATTCGAGGTTCCCGCTGTGTGACGCTTCAGTTCTTCTGACAGTTCTCCTCTGAGTCCGCGGCCACCCGGTGACCCGCCCCCCTCTGACACCACGGGGAAAGCCATAGGGCAGTCCCCGTGAAGTCCATGTGCGTCAGAGGGGGGCGGGGTCAGTTGCGGACGAGAACACCGAAGGAAGAAGGAAGATGAAGATGAAGAGGCGGAACAAGATTGAGGAAGAAATCCTAATGGAGAAAAGAAGAAGAAGATGGAAGAAGAAGATGGAAGACATTAATAAAGGAATTGTCAAAAACCGGCTATTGTCATTTTTAACGTTTTTGACACTTTTTTTTTGTGAAATGGTAGGGGTCCAGACCCCAAAGCATCCTCCCCATGTTGAGGGTATGTGGCCTGGTATGGTTCAGGAGGGGGGGGCGCTCTCTCGTCCCCCCCTCTTTTCCTGCGGCCTGCCAGGTTGCATGCTCGGATAAGGGTCTGGTGTGGATTTTTAGGGGGACCCCATGCCATTTTTTTTAAGTTTGGTGCGGGGTTCCCCTTAAAATCCATAACAGACCTGAAGCGCCTGGTACGGATTTTGAGGGGGACCCCCACGCCATTTTTTTTTTTTTACATTTGGCGCAGAGTTTCCCTTAATATCCATACCAGACCTGAAGGGCCTGGTGATGGAATTTTGGGGGACCTCCACGCATTTTTTTTTCAAAGACTTTCAATTACTTTTATCTGTATTGATGGGAACTGGCAATTCATTACAGCCATGCGTACTTTTAAATGACTATTATTTTACTTTAGAAATGTCATTTTGCTCTCGGACTGTTATAAACATGGAAAACATGCGCTACTTTACAGGCATACTATAGACACCCCCCCAGGTATGATATTTAGGGCTAGTTCACACCAGATGCAGTGCAGTGCGTTTTTTTGATGCATGAATAACGCAAAGAAAGTTGATCACATTAATGCCAATGGCATAGTTCACACCATTGCAGTCCGTTCCAGTGCGTTTCAGAAAGGAAAAAAAAATTAGTCATGCTGCATTTTTTATGTACAGAACTGTACTGGACCGCAGTAAAACGCATCAAAAACGCACCGGAACATACCAAAAACGCACTGGAACGCACCTAAATGCACCAAAGATGCACTGCAACACACTTGTTTTAGGCCCAGTTCACACCAGACGCAGTTCCGTTCAGTTCCGTTTGCTTTTTTTCTGCACAAAATGAATGCACAGTATCTTCCATGTATTCCAATGGCTCTAGTTGGCTCTAGTTCACACCATGCAATCAGTTTCCGGTCAGTTTCTGCACCGGAAACTGATTGCATGGTGTGAACTAAAGCCAACAAGAGCCATTGGAATACATGGAAAACACTGTGCATGCATTTTTAGTGCAGAAAAAATGCGCACGAAACTGAACAGAACTGCGTCTGTTGTGAACTGGCCCTTAAGGTTAAGTGAAAAGAGGGGGGAAAAAAGCACTGGACTGCAGAAAAAATGCGCACGAAACTGAACAGAACTGCGTCTGTTGTGAACTGGCCCTTAAGGTTAAGTGAAAAGAGGGGGGAAAAAAGCACTGGACTGCATCAAAAACGCATCAAAAATGCACTGGAATGCATCAAAAACGTGCATGCAGAAAAGCACCTGGAAAGCATCCAGACTGCCAGTTCACACCATAGAAACGCAATCTGGATGCGTTCCAGGTGCTTTTTTGCATGAGCGTTTTTGATGCGTTCCAGTGCATTTTTGCTACGTTTCTGATGCAGTCCAGTGCTTTTTTTTCCACCCCTCTTTTTTTTTAACCATAGATAAGGACAAGTGTGTTCCAGTGCGTTTTTGGTGCATTTAGGTGCGTTCCAGTGCATTCCAGTGCGTTTTTGATGCGTTTTGCAGCGTTTCAGTACAGTCCAGTGCAGGAAAAATGCATGCGTGTTCTACTTTTTTTGTGGAACTGGAACGCACTGGAACAAACACTGCCATTTAGAACCATATAACAAAATTTCCATGCATTTTTGATGCATTTTTGATGCATAAAAAACGCAATGGACTGCATGTGGTGTGAAATGGCCCTTAAGCAATTTGGCATATTTAAAGGCACTTCTCCATGTTTTGTTTTTGGTGTTGTCTAAATTGGTGACATTGATATATGTCCCTTAGGGTGGGACCTGGGCCCCCATACCCATTTTAAGGCCAAGAACTAGAAGATAAGCCAGCCAAGTGGGGACTAGCAAAATTAACAAGTCAGTTCCCACAAACTGCAATGGTATTTGTTGTATAACTTTTGCCCATGTTAGGCTCTTTGTTTGCCCCCCGGACCGGGGGGTGTTTGTCCAATCTCTAATTTTGTAGCATGCTGGATGATGTGCTTAATTTTGGAGGGGGGGGGGGGTTATATTCTGATAGCTGCTAGCTAAACTGCAAAGTTTGATGTTTGTTTTTTGTTTTCTATGCAACAAATGTGACAGCTGCAGCTTAACTCTGCTGATTGGCATGTCAAAACAAAACAGGTGTGATTTGTCTAACCTGGTGCCTTCATGGTAGCATATGCATGTATTGTGTGCTGCCTTGGATAGTCACCAGGAAATGAAAAATACAGAGCGGTAAGCATTCAATTTTCCTTTTTACTGCAGTGTTTCCCAGCCTCAGTCCTCAAGTACCCCCAACAGGACATGTTTTGTGAATTTACCTTATCGAGAATTGCTGTCCAAAATACCAAACCATTGACTGTGATTTAAAGCACATGTGCAAGATGAAGGAAAACCTGCAAACATGGCCTGTTGGGGGTACTTAAGAAGCACTGATTTAGAGCACTGCACTTAAAAATAGCTCAAGGCAATACTATTCTAATTGTGGGCATTTTGAGGGAAACCAAGTAAGTGTTAGAACCCCTGCTTGTTTTTTTTTAGGTTGGGCTTTGTGTCCCTTTTAGTAAAATTGGCTTCACTTCTTGTCACACAGCTAAACAGGAAGTGAAGGTAAAACCCTACCAACGTCTTTTCTTGGGGACACACAGCTCAATCTAACTAGTGTCCCCATTAAGCAAATTGCACTCTAGCACTTTGTTGTGTACATCCCAAATCATTAGGTAGTTTGGGGTTTAGTAAAGGCAAATCCACTCTGCAGTACAAGTGTAGTTGCTGAAAATCTGAGGGGAAGCACTGGTGATTTTAACATCCAATCATGTAGAAGCAAAGATGGTGTTTTTTTTTTTTTGTTTCCTTGCATGTCCCCCTCGGATATCCAGCAAGTGCACTTGTAGTGCAAAGTGGATTTGCCTTTAGTAAATAAACCCCAAAGTCCAAGATACCTAATAATTTGGGGTGTACCCAGCAAAATGCTGGAGTGCAATGTACATAATGGGGAAAGTATTTAGATTGACCTGTGTGTCCCCAAGGAAAGACATTGGTAGGGATTTACCCTCACTTCCTGTGTGGCTATGTGACAGGAAGTGAATTATTTGGAAGAATAAAGTGGCCAAATTTGGGAGTTGTCTTCACCCTATCAGGGGTGCAGACATCCCCAAAAACTGTCCAGACTTCTAATCCCTCTGCACTCTATCCCCAAGCAAAAATAAGAAAGGATTTAATTTAGTTTAACTTTGCAAAGACACATTCCTAAGTTCAATTGTGGTGCATGTCAATGGCCCATTTAGACCCTCTTGAACCACTTGAGATCAGCACTATAGCTGATCGACAGCCACAGCACGGTCCTCAATTGCCGGGAGTCCGTCAATAGACGTCCTCCCCTTCGCGCATGAGCTGTGGTCACCGAGTCACCGAGTCACCGAGTCACCGAGACTCGGGTGATGACAGATCCGAGTAAGGGGCTGATCCCTGCCCCTTACCACGTGATCAGCTGTCAGCCAATGACAGCTGATCACGTGATGTAAACAAAAGCTCGGTAATGGTGTAGCGGGATATCGTTTTTACCCACAGACTACAGTTCCCAGCACGCTTTGAGGCACCCAGGGTGAATTTCCCAGCGCAAGGACTGCTGGGGTGGACTTTAAAAGGGAGAGGAGGAGCCTCTCTCTCTCTTTTTGGATGCCGCCCTCCCTGCAAGAGGATCCCTGCACTTACCTGCTGTGCGTGCAAGGCCTGAAGCCTGGGCCTTGCATTTGTTCCAGAGAGCCTTCCGCTCCACCGAGGAGCCTGCGGAGCATCCGATCCACCTGAGGTGCCACCATCTTCTGGAGGACCGAAGACCCGGTGCATCATGGGCACTGTGAAGCGATCACAATAGCGGAGGTACCGGACAGGAGTCGTTCCGGTTGGGTGAGAGAGCGCCGGCTCAGGACCGCATCTGATTAACTTTGTTGCCTATTAACTTTGCCTAGGCCCATCAGTGATTACAGTTATATTCTGGGGAGACTGTCTGCTGAACTGAGGTTATTAGTCTCTCCAGCTTTACCAAGATAGTGATCATCGCTACCCCCTTTGGATTACAGTTTGTTCTTCATGTGCACCACCGAGTTTTGCTAGCGAAGATTCTTCAACAAACTATACCCCAAGTTATAGTCAGGCCTGACTGGGTAGTATAGGACATTGCTGGGCGCCATTTTATGCTCACAAGGGAGGATAGCTGCAGCGGGGTTATTATACTGTCATTGCATTGCTGAATGTTATACCCTTTTGATGTTTACACCTGTATTGCAGGGATCTGCATGAGATACTGTATACTAATTACCTTTTATACTTTTACCAATAGTAAAAAGTTATAGTTAAGTAATTTGGTTGTCAGTGTCAATTACTGTGCTGGGATATAAAGGGGTTGTACCATAAATCAGTATAGATATAGTACAGTTATACCATCCTTCCCTTTTCCTAACTGTGCCACGAGAGGTTAGAGCCGATTGCCAGGGGTTGACAGCGGTGCATTACAAGGCCCAAAACAAACAAGCAGCCCTCTTAAACTGAGGGTATCGCTATAATGGTTTTTGTTTTTTCCTTGTGCTGACAGTGTGAGCATAAAAAAAGGCAATCACCGGCTTATGTGCAAGGGACATCGGGCCCGAAGAGGAAGAGGCAATTCTGCGTCATCTGTGACAATCAGTAGCCCCTGCCAGCGCCACCTATCAATGCCCACCACTGGTGCCAATCAGTCCCACCTATCAGTGCCCATCACTGCCAACTATCATTGCCCATCACTGCCAACTATCATTGCCACCTAGCAGTGCCACTTCTCAGTGCCCACCAGTGCCAACTAGCAATGCCACCTGTCAGTGCCCACCCTTGCCGCCTTATCGGTGCCCATCAGTGCAGCCCATCGGTGCCCATCAGTGCAGTCTTGTCAGTGTACATCAATGAAGGAGACAAATTACCTTTTTTCGAAATTTTCAAACTAAATATTAAAATATTCCAATTTTTTTTTTTATTCGGTCTTTTGTATTTATAGAAAAAAACAAAAAACAAACGCAGAGGTGATCAAATAGCACCAAAAGAAAGCTCTATTTGTGTGCAAAAAATGAATAAAATTTAATTTTGGTTACAGTGTTGTATGACCGCGCAATTGGCATTCAAAGTACATCAGCGCTGAAAGTTGAAAATTGGTCTGGGCAGGAAGGGGTTTAAGTGCCCAGTAAGCAAGTGGTTAATCGAAGGCTACATGCACACGGACATTTTTCCAGCCGCTTGTTTGAGCGTTTTTTGCAGCTTAAGAACGGTTTTCCATGTTAGCCTATGGCCTCATGCCCACCATGGCATTTTTTGAGCTGTAAATGGCATAGCCGTTTTTAGGCCCCATGTACATGGGACGCTGGTGCAAAGTCTTCTGAACTAAGGTTGAAACCGGCGTTTATAAACGCGCGTTTGCATGCCGCGTTTAGCCGCGTTTTCGTGTATAATTGTCATAAGGACCCTCCCTAAGCTCAAAAAACAGTATTATTAACCATTTCAGCCAGTTTGTGAGACCAGAGTGGAGTAGCAGCAGCTGAGAGAGCAGTAGTGTACTTGTATTTAGCGTGTCACTTGCCACATCACTTGCCACAAGTTGTGGATTGTCCACTTGCCACGTCACCTGGCCACGTCACCTGCCACAAGTTGTGGATTGTCCACTTGCCACGTCACCTGGCCACGTCACCTGCCACAAGTTGTGGATTGTCCACTTGCCATGTCACCTGACCATGTCACCTGCCATAAGTTGTGTATTGTCCACAATGCAATACAAGCAATTATGCCGCGTACACACGACCGCTTTTCTCGACGAGAATAACGTCATTTTTTTTTCTCGCCGAGAAAACCGATCGTCTGTGGGCTTTATGTCGTTTTTTTCAACGAGAAAAACGGCATTAAAAACGACGAGAAAAATTAGAACATGTTCTAAATTTTCACGCCGTTTTTCAGGTCGTCGTTTTTTTCATCATGAAAAATTATCGTGTGTAGGCTTTAACGACGTTAAAAAAGCGCGCATGATCAGAAGCAAGTGAGGAGAAGGGAGCGCTCGTTCTGGTAAAACTACTGTTCGGAATGGAGATGGCACATTCGTCATGCATGAAATTATTACATCGTTTAATGCAGCGCATTCTTTTCTTCGTTCTAATGCTGCAATATTCCAATTCTCTTGCTGCTGATATTCTCCCAGAGTTAGGACAATCTTTGGTCTTTATGATTTATTGTTTTATCATGATTAATCTCTATTTTGGGGAGCCAGATGTCCCTAAATACCCAAAACTTTTTTTTTTTTTTTTTTGTGCTTTAATTTGTGGTCTTAGATTTTAGACTGTTTTTACATATTATTTGCTATTTTGGAGTGTGTCAAGTTACCACATTATTCTTTATTCTAATTTTTCCTCAATGAGGTTAGTGTTCCTTGTTAATTTCTCAATTTTTTATCCACTGTCCCTGCCTACTCACTTACAAACTGGCTATTTAGAAGAAAAACACATGTTAATTTTGTATCTTCAAAAAAAATTCACATTTATTATGGCCTAATAACAAATTAAAAGGTAAGCCAAAACAAAACCATATGTAAACTACAAATCAAGAAGCCAGGAAGACAGCACTGGAGACCCTGCTGAAATTAGTGCACACCCAGATCACCACAGCAAACACCAAAGCATGTGAAGACCAAAACTGGCCCCATGTGAGGCACATATCCTGGGTTCATTTTCGTCTTTTTTTGTTTGACCTTCCCTGCAGCCTTCCTTGGAGGCTGTGTCCGTGGAGGAGGGACTGGAGCAGGAGCAGGGTCTGGGATGGGAGCAGGGCCTGGGACAGGAGCATGGAGTGGGGCAGGAGCATGGAGTGGGGCAGGAACTTGTGCAAAAAAATAGGAAAGGTCCACAACGTCTGTGAACTCCTTTAGTTTGTTCAACAGGCCCATATTGACCACCTTCAGTATAAGGGTTTCACATTTCAGCCTCTGGTCCAGTCCCATTTGTGGCAGTTTCTCCCCAATAAGGGCAGCAAATCCCTCTGCAGCGGTGGGGGGCTCTCGGAGTGCAGCAGTAGCCTCCCTAATTAGGGCCTGTGTGTCCTCCTCCATTTGAACCAGCCTCCTAGATCTTTTTGCAGGAATCCGCAGCAGAGGGATCTGGGGCCTGGTGTTGTGCTGGGTCCCACTGGGGCCTGCCTCTTCCTGGGTCCCACTGGGGCCTGCCTCTTCCTGGATCCCACTGGGGCCTGCCTCTTCCTGGATCCCACTGCGGCCTGTCTCTTCCTGGGTCCCACTGCGGCCTGTCTCTTCCTGGGTCCCACTGCGGCCTGTCTCTTCCTGGGTCCCACTGGGGCCTGCCTCTTCCTGGGTCCCACTGGGGCCTGCCTCTTCCTGGGTCCCACTGGGGCCTGCCTCTTCCTGGGTCCCACTGGGGCCTGCCTCCTCCTGGCTTCCAGTGGCACCTGCCTCCTCGTGTCTCCCACTGGGGCCTGTCTCTTCATCCTGTAAAAAAAAGGTACATCGAGTTAGTTTTGCCTTCATCTTTCACACACATTTGTCACCTCATGACATTTGGTAATTGAATGCTACTAAATATTAAAGTCAATCATTCTGACACCAGTATATTTCTTTTTGGTGCCCTTAATTTGTGGCCACTGCTGTCTATTGATATGTCAGACACTTTTTTTAAACTGTTAACATTTTTCACACTTTTTTTTAAACTTTTACAACATTCAACTTTTATTACTCTAAATATTTTGAGAAATATTATACCTGGCTCCAAATATTTAAATCCGGCTCCTCCAGGACTTGAGGTTGTTCCTCCAAAGAGACCTAAACTTGGCTGGAGGCTTGGCTGCATGGAATGCTGGAGGGAAGGCTGGAGGGAAGGCTGGAGGGTTGGCTGGAGGGTTGGCTGCAAGGAAGGCTGGAGGTCGTTCTGGGTGGAAGGCTGGAAAGTGATTCCCTGGATTCCAGATGTTCATCTAGGAAACTCAGGTGCTGATAGTACCACAGATTTGGTATGTATCGGTCCTCTGCACCTGCTCCTGACCGCAGGGATTTTTGAACTTTATTCCTTTGAGCCCGGTATGTGCCCCTAATGGTCCCAATTTTGTTCTTCAGATCCTGTAGTGTTGCTGTGGGGATCTGAGTTTTCACAAATTCCAGCAAGGTCTCCAGTGCTCTCTTCCTGGCTTCTTTATTTTTATTATTTTTATTTTTAGTCTCCCATAAAATTGGAAGATTCTTCCATCTTTGGAGGAATTCCAGCATAAAATCGGGGTCCTTAAATGCCTTCATTATCTGTGCAATTCAAAACCCAAAACCAAAAAAGGAATGTCAGTCAGGACTACTACAAATCTTTCTAACCATATATAGGCCACTAACGTAGCAATTGATCAGTCATCATAGAGTTGAGTGGACACCTGGATGTTTGTGTTGAACTCTTTTTAGCTAACTTTGTAAAAAGCTAGAGTTCGTGACCTGACTTTACCCGAAACCAAACCCCATTTAAGTAGATTAAGCCCTGTAAATAGGGTGAATAAAAGGACTCCCCAAAAATAAAGGAGTACCTCGAACTGTCCCTGCACCAAGTGTCATTTTTTATTAAATTTAAATTAACCCTAAATTCACTCCTGGGTATAATTAATTGTTGTCTCCTGTCAATTGCAATACATAGAAAAGTCATTGATACAAACATTGGGAAAGCATTGTGGTTCCCCCAAATATCCATACCAGGCCCTTCAGGTCTGTCAAGGATTTTAAGGGGAACTCCCCCACAAATTCCCTAAAAAAATGGCGTGGAGTCCCCCCCCCAAATCCATAACAGACACTTATCCGAGCACGCAACCTGGCCGGCCACAGGGGAAGAGGGGGGGACGAGAGAGCAGCCCCCCCTCCCTCCTGAACCGTACCAGGCCACATGCCCTCAACATGGGGAGCATGTCCCCATGTTGATGGGGACAAGGGCCTCATCCCCACAACCCTTGCCCAGTGGTTGTGGGGGTCTGCGGGCGGGGGGCTTATCGGAATCTGGAAGACCCCTTTAACAAAGGGGCCCCCCAGATCCCGCCCCCCCTATGTGAAATGGTAATGGGGGACATTGTACCCCTACCATTTCACCTTAAAAAATGGCATTATCTGAAAAATGACACTACACGGTTTTTGACAATTCCTTTATTATTGGTTTTGTTTTTCAACCATCTTCTTCCTTCTTCTTTTCTGCATTGGAGTTTCTTCCTCCATCTTCCTCTTCATCTTCATCTTCCTTCTTGCTTCGGGCTTCTCGTCCGCATCTTGCTTCGGCTTCTTCTTTGTTCTCCCGCTGCTCCGTTTGAATTTGAGTTTCCCGCTGTGTGATGCAAAGTTAGGCAGTTCTCCTCTAGGTCCGCTGCGAGCTGGGGGACCCGCCCCCCTCTGACTGCACGGGGAAAGTACCTGTGAAATCTCTGTGCATCAGAGGGAGGCGGGGTCGCCGGACCAAGAGGAGAACTGATGAACTGAGCGTCCCACAGCGGAACCTCCAATTCAAACGGAGCGGCCGGAGAAAGAAGAACCCGGAGCAAGATGCGGACGAGAACACCGAAGGAAGAAGGAAGATGAAGAGGAAGATGGAGGAAGAAACACGAAGCGAGAAAAGAAGAAGAAGGAAGAAGATGGAAGAAAGCCAAACTAAAAATTAAAGGAATTGTCAAAAACTGACTACTGTCATTTTTTCCATTTTGTACACTTTCTTCGTGAAATGGTAGGGGTACAATGTACCCCTTACCAATTCACATAGGGGGGGGCCGGGATCTGGGGGTCCCCTTTGTTAAAGGGGTCTTCCAGATTCCGATAAGCCCCCCGCCCGCAGACCCCCACAACCACCGGGCAAGGGTTGTGGGGATGAGGCCCTTGTCCCCATCAACATGGGGACATCCTCCCCATGTTGAGGGCATGTGGCCTGGTACGGTTCAGGAGGGAGGGGGGGCCGCTCTCGTCCCCCCCTCTTCCCCTGCGGCCGGCAGGTTGCGTGCTCGGATAAAGGGTCTGTTGTGGATTTTGGGGGGGACTCCACGCCCTTTTTTTTCATAATTTGGGGGTGGAGTTCCCCTTAAAATCCTTGACAGACCTGAAGGGCCTGCAACTCGAATTTGGGGGAACCCCACGTTTTTTTTTTCAGGTACAAATCAGTTTTCAAAGTCTTGCCATTTGCCGGGAGGCAAGAATTCATTTAGAGCCGCGATTGACTTTTCAAAGTTTATTCACAATTAAAAAATGACACTTTGTGCACGGCCAGTACTAACAGCACGGGAAGCAAGCGCCAAGTTACATGCATATTGCCCAACCCCGGCCCCGAACATACAGTGAATGAATGTTTATAGGTTTAATGCTCCTGGACACAGCCATATCAAGTAAGAAAAATGTTACGTACCCGCGATCTACACGTTCGTCTCCTCCGACCTTCTTCCACTCACTGAACGTCGCTTTCAACGATGTTTTTTGGAGTTATATACAGTGCGCATGCGTGACGCTCCGCACACTTTCCCGCCCCTGACGTTCGTTACACTACTTTCCCCGCCCCTTCTCGCTACTCCTTAATGACGGAGAGTGTAAACATGGCGGCGAATCAACAGGATGTGGAAAGTGGGGAAGAAAGCAGGCACCGACCCAGAAGGTATAAAGCCACTAACATGAGCTTTGGGGAGATGGTGGAGATGGTCACCATATTGCTCCGGGATGATTACGACGCCAAACATGGGCCCTACAAAAAGCCAAATCAAGTGAAGGCCAAGATCATGGATAAAGTGGTCAAAATGCTCTTTGAAAAATTTGGGTTTCGCAGGTCGCGGGAACAGATCCGGAAACGATGGTCGGACATTAAGTTGCGTGAGCCGGATCAATATAAAAAGATTAAAAAAGTCATCAAAAAAAGTAAGTAGATTAACATTATATGTGATTTTGCCTAATAACGTGGTGTTGCATGTGTTTTTAAAATAATGTATGTATTACAGTGAAAAATGTCATGTTTCATGTTTTTGGCCACACGAATCGATCGTATAAATGGTCGTTCAAACGTTCACTCAATCACAAGCTTTTGCCACGATTCATCATTGTTCGAACGACATTTTATCAATCACAAAATAATCGGCAGGTTCAAATGTTTTTAGCAATGTATTCCACCAAAACATCGTTTGGGTGTTATTGAACGAGGATTTCAACGTTGGATTCTTGTGCCCAAGAACATGAAACAGGACATCATGAAATGTTTGTGAGAAGTAATTATAAACATGTTTGTGTAGTTGTTGGTAATTAGATTTGGCTAATGTAACTATATTCAGTGTACGTTTACAAGAGTATGCTCAGCAGCTGCTTACACATCTGGACTCATTAGCACAAGTGTGGGCCACAAGAACAACCTTTTGATGGTGTCACACACAGGTGATCCAGTGGATACCTGGTGTGTTTCCATGTGTGAAACATGACCTAAAGAGCTTAATCTACCATCTTGGGAAATGGATACAATCATGTGTTCATCTTCTCCAAAATTATCAGTAATACAATTGTAACACACTTCCCAAGAATGATTAATATTCCTCTTTCACGCCTAAATATATTTAGTTACACAAGTCTACCTTTTGGTTATATCTCCTAGGGATTCAAAGAGCTAAGAGACACGAGGCTGCAAACCCCGCACCACCAACTCAAGACCCACAACTGCAGGATGTGGCAGAAGAGGGAAATGGCAACTCACCAGGTCAGTGTCATACACCACAGCCTCACGTAATAGATGTTGGCCTGTATATTTAGTAAGACATTTTCTTTTCACAACTTAAAGGGACTTTAATGCCTGCGGCAACAGCAACCTTCACCAGAGCCACTGCCCAGATGTTGCTTGAAGAAGTGAGGGTCTGCTCTCGGGAGGTTCAAACCATAAAACACAACCTGGTCCAGATGTACCAAACAAACAAAATGATGGAGACAAAACTTAAAAAAATTTAGCATATTCTTGGGAGTGTTTAAAACTTGTATATATTAAAAAAAAAAATGTTTATTTTTTGGGGGGGAAATGTTTTATTTCTATAAAGGGATATTGTTCGTGTTGTACATTTTTGTACTGAGTTGTAAAAAGCAAATATTTTATAAATTCCCATAAAAATTTGGGTTATATTTTGATACAAACCTTACCAATTTTCTACTCATAAAATTTTTTAATCACTAAACAATGTGTGGCTTCTTATATCAATGTTGCCCCCCCCCCCCCCAAAAAAAAAAAATGTGTGTGTTTAGACTCTATAAATGCTTGTAATTTACTTGTTAGGAAAAAACATGGGACTACAACTGCACTAGTATAACCGAGGACAGTGATGGTGAACCTTGGCAACCCAGATGTTTTGGAACTACATTTCTAATGTTACTCAGGCACTCTGCAGTGTAGTTGAGCATCATGGAAAATGGAGTTGAAAAACATCTGGAGTGGCAAGGTTCACCATCACTGACCTAGAAGAAAGAACAAATACAACAAAAGAAAAGCAAACAAGATGTTTTCAGTATATTATTTTTTATTATGAGCAAAATTGATTTAAAACTGATCAGGCATTGCAATGGCCCCCCTACCCATAAACTATTCGACATAGCGTTGCCGCACATCACGGCCGCTTTGGGGGGGGGGGCAAGCCTGTAGGGCCAGCTAACTGGGCTGGCAATGGTCCATCCAAACCCTGTGTGCCCTGAAGGTCAACTGTAGCAAGATAATTTGTGGAGTGTTTGATTAAAAAATTGTGCAGTATGCAACAACACATGACCAAATGGTTCCATTTATACTCCGCCATGTTTATTGCAGTCAGAAAAAGCCGGAAGCGACTGGCTATGATGCCAAAGGCGTTTTCCACCACCCTTCGCCCTCTGGCCAGACGGTAATTAAACACCCTCCTCTGAGGGGTGAGGGACCTTTGGGGAAAAGGCCTCATCAAATGTGGTCCAAGCGCAAAAGCCTCATCTGCCAGGAACACAAACGGGAGGCCATGTTCATTATCTTCAGCAGGTGGCAATGCCAGGTCCTCTGAAAGAAGCCGGTCTGCAAACTCTGTCTGGGCAAAAACACCACCGTCAGACATCCGCCCATTTTTCCCAACATCAACAAATAGGAACTCATAGTTCGCAGACACCACCGCCATGAGCACAATACTGTGGAAGCCTTTGTAATTAAAAAAAAACGACCCAGAATGGGCTGGTGGCACGATGCGGACGTGCTTGCCATCAATGGCTCCTCCACAGTTGGGAAAGTTCCACCGCTGAGAAAAATCAGATGCCACATTCTGCCATTCCTGTGGCGTCGATGGTAACTGTGGAGTCAAAGGAAGAAAAAAATAAATAAAAAAAATTACTACCTATACATTGCAAGCATGTTAGCACAAAACACTCTGGGCAAAACATCAGGATAGCATTAATTTGGAAGGAGGATTTTAAAGCGGAGCTACGCAGCCAAAATACTATAAAATAACACAGCAGCTCCAGCTACAGCAGCTGCAGAGGTTTGCTAATTGTACACTTACCTGTCCTGGAGTCCAGCAACGTCCGCAGCAAGAGGACGAACAATTGCTCGTCACTCTGCTGCCCCCTCTGCCATCCTTGGTGAGGGAACCAGGAAGAGAAGCCTTGCGGCTTCACTGCCCGGTTCCCAAACGAACATGCACGAGAAGCGCTGCGCAGTTCAGACTGGTTATCCTGTGTTCTGTGAGACAAGTGTTTCCAAGAACACTACGGGTCTTCTGCGGGAAGTGACTTGGCTCAGGCAGATTTGCCCCAGAGATGACTCCCGGATGTGGGTGAAAATACCTGGCTTAAACAGGTATCTTCACCCCCCTCCCCCCTGAAAGGTGTCAATTTTGACACAGGGGGAGGGTTACAATGAGCGGACCCACACAATTTAGAATGGAGGGCCGCTTGAATAAGATAGAAAAATAAGCAACAAAAACATCACCCACTCTGATGGACCTGAGAAATTCGGAGAGGGCTATAGTACGATGTAATTTGTTTGGGTAGATTAGACAAACTTAAAAAATTAGGGGGGGGGGGGAAATCAGGCAATCTAAGCACTACAATGGAGCGTACAAAACAAAAATGAGGATTGACTAGGCTAGGTGTGTTTGGGCCCAGGATCTAATGCTGGAGATTGCTTGACCAAAAAATATGCATGTAGCCCAAAAACATAGAACATTCAAAGCTTACAACATGCAGGGGGACAAAGGGGACATTCACAGCATATTCAAATCATGGTAATTAGAGACAGTACAAAATATACTATACATTAGCAAGCATAAAAAAACATAGATTGTGATGTTTATAAAGGAGAAAACTTACCTAAAGATAGTCCTCCTGAAGGACCTGGATAATGGCAGAGCAGGTCTCTGGGATAATGACGCCCAGAGCCTGGGGGGAGATGCCTGTCGAGAACTTGAGGTCCTGCAAGCTTCTCCCAGTCGCAAGGTATCGCAACGTGGCGATGAGCCTCTGCTCAGCAGTAATGGCTTCCCGCATAACGGTGTCCTGCCTGGTGATATAGGGGGACACCAAAGCCAAGAGCTGCTGAAAAACGGGGTCAGACATCCTAAGAAAATTCCTGAAATCATCAGGGTTATTCTCCCGGATCTCCCACAGCAGAGGCATATGACATAATTGGTCCCTCTGGAGCAACCAATTCTTGGTCCATGAACTCCTTCTCACCCTCCTCATGGACCGGATCTGGGACATAGCAACAAGCCCAGCAGCAAGCACAGCACGATCTCGGCGACAAGAACGTACGCGCAACATGGCTTCAAAACGGTCGTCTAATCAGAACGAACTAAAAGAACGCACTGAAGAACAGCAAGGCCTATGAAGAACGAGCTGAAAAACAGTAACGCGCGGACAAGAACGCACTGCAAAAACAGATACGAACTCACTACACGCACTGAAAGCCAGATACGAACCCACAAGCACAAACTGAACTCCCGAAAACGATCTTTCAAGCACAAAGACTGAAAAGCGCGAATCGTCTCTTCCCAAACTTTTACTAACACGCGGAAACATGAAATCAGCAAAAGCAGCCAAAAGGGTGGCGCGAACAGAATGAAACTTCCCCTTTATAGTGCCGTCGTACGTGTTGGACGTCACCGCGCTTTGCTAGATCAGTTTTTTGCACGATCGTGTGTAGGCAAGGCAGGCTTGAGAGGAAACAAAAAAAATAACGTCGAGAAAATCGACGTTTTTTTTCTTGACATGAAAAGCGGTCGTGTGTACGCGGCATTACAGTTTTTTTTATATATATTTTTAATGGTTTTTCATAATTTTTTAGTTTTTCAATGTAAAAAAATAGGTCATCTTTAAAAACGCTTATAAACGAAAATGCGGCTAAACACAGGTACCGTAGTTTGGCATCTGAAACGTGGAAATCTTTGGCGTCTGAACGCATTTTTTTGTTTTCTGAAAAAAATGAGGTTAAACGCAATTGGGCCAGTTCACACCTTGTAAACGCAGTTCGAATTTATTCCAGGTGCTTTTCTGCATGCGCATTTTTGATGCGTTTTTGATGCAGTCCAGTGCTTTTTTTCCCCCTTTTTTCTTAGGCCTCATGCCCACAGATGTTTTAAAAAATGGGCTGTAAAGCTATTACAGACGCCAGGAAAAAAGCAGCGTTTTTTCCGCAATTTTTTCTGCGTTTTGCATTGAATTCAATGCGTTTTTCTCTCTATTCAAAATGAATGGTTCCCTATGGGAGCCCATTGATTTGAATAGAGGTTGCACCAGAAGTCGGATCAAGATGATCTGACTTGTGGGGCGACTCGTATGTGGAGAACCTTGAAGGGGAACCCCACGCAAATTAAAAAAAAAATTGCATGAGGTTTCCCCCAGGACCATACCAGACCCTTCGGTCTGGTATGGATCTTGAGGGGAAGCCCCCACACCAAAAAAAAAATGGCGTAGGGGTTCCCCCCAAGATCCATACCAGACCTTTATCCGAGCACGCAGCCCGGCAGGTCAGGAAAGGGGGGCGAGGGAGCGCCCCCCTCCTAGACCATACCAAGCCACATGTCCTCAACATGGGGGGGTTTGTGCTTCAAGTCGCCTCCAGGACACGACTTGAGCATGTGCTTCAAGCTCAAGTCGTGTCCAAGTTGCCTCGCAAAGTCACGCTGCCCCTGTGAGAACCGGCACACGAGTCGCCCCGCAAGTTGGATCATCTTGATCCGACTTCTCGTGCGACCTCTATTCAAATCAATAGGCTCCCATAGGGAACCAGTCATTTTGAATAGAGACAGAAACGCCGCTGATATTTTTATTTACTATCACAGTGAGCCGCCGGTTCACGCGCCCAATTAATGATTTATCCAGCGCACCAATTAAGGTATGAACCAGCGCTGTGTTCTTAGTAAATCACCCCCATAGATTCCTTTTCTATTCGTTAATCATAGATTTCTATTGTCTCTTCGCTGCTACTAATTCCTATGTTTCTTCCTTCTCTAAAATCACTAATCCCTGATACCTACTCCTCCATCTTATTTCAACATCATTGATTCCTGGGGCCTCATGCTGTACTATTCCTACCCACTACTTATCCCCACTGCCTTCTGCTGTTCAACATAAGCATCACTTATCTTCATAGATCTTTGTGGTCTCCTTTCCCATCCGTCTTTACCCCAACTAATCCTCCCTTTTCCTTTCCTATTCTGGTCTTCCATCCCTGATCCACACTGCTTCCACTCTTGTCCTGACTCATCGTGCCAAGTCCACACTACCTCCTATTCCATCCTTCTCCACCATCCCTGCTACCTCTTTTTGCAATGTAATGTAGCTGAAAACACCCAAGCCCTGATAAATTTAGCAAAAACACCTCTGAAATCTCCCAAAAGCATGTGGGAATATGTGTTATGGTCTGATGAAACCAAGGTTGAACTTTTTGGCCATAATTCCAAAATGTTTGGCACAAAAAAATGACACTGCACATCACATGCACATCACAAAAAGAACACCATACCCACAGTGAAGCATATAACAAAAATGTCACTGCCCTCATCTATGACTGGTCTTCACAGCAAGGAGCACTGGATGGGCGGACGCATGTCAATAAAACACACACAGAATATCCAAGCTCAACTTACGAACCAATCAGCAACAAAACGAATTCACCTGTCTAACAGTGCGTTTAAAAACAGGGGTTTAGTTGCACGCATTTGCAAATACATGTGTAAGCTGCAGGCCGCGTCAAGGCTCCCTGTATGCTGCAGTCCTAACTCTAAAATTTAAGGTCTCCTCAATGGAAGCACATGTATGCTGATGGATAGATATAGGGCAGGTGACTGGGGGGAGCCCACCCACCATTAAAGGGGCAGGAGCACACTAAACACCCAGCACATGGAAGCAAAGGTGCTAGTGCGTTGCCTGACCACAATGACAACAATACATATAACAAAAATGTCACTGCCCTCATCTATGACTGGTCTTCACAGCAAGGAGCACTGGATGGGCGGACGCATGTCAATAAAAAACACACAGAATATCCAAGCTCAACTTACCAACCAATCAGCAACAAAACAAATTCACCTGTCTAACAGTGCGTTTAAAAACAGGGGTTTAGTTGCACGCATTTGCAAATACATGTGTAAGCTGCAGGCCGCGTCAAGGCTCCCTGTATGCTGCAGTCCTAACTCTAAAATTTAAGGTCTCCTCAATGGAAGCACATGTATGCTGATGGATAGATATAGGGCAGGTGACTGGGGGGAGCCCACCCTCCATTAAAGGGGCAGGAGCACACTAAACACCCAGCACATGGAAGCAAAGGTGCTAGTGCGTTGCCTGACCACAATGACAACAATACATATAACAAAAATGTCACTGCCCTCATCTATGACTGGTCTTCACAGCAAGGAGCACTGGATGGGCGGACGCATGTCAATAAAAAACACACAGAATATCCAAGCTCAACTTACCAACCAATCAGCAACAAAACAAATTCACCTGTCTAACAGTGCGTTGGTGGTGGCAGCATCATGCTTTGGGGCTGTTTTTCTTCAGCTGGAACAGGGGCCTTAGTCAAGGTACAGGGAATTATGAACAGATCCAAATACCAGTCAATATTGGCACAAAACCTTCAGGCTTCTGCTAGAAAGCTGAACATGAAGAGGAACTTCATCTTTCAGCATGACAACGACCCAAAGCATACATCCAAATCAACAAAGGAATGACTTTGCCAGAAGAAGATTAAAGTTTTGGAATGGCCCAGCCAGAGCCCAGATCTGAATCCAATTGAAAATCTCTGGGGTGATCTGAAGAGAACTGTGCACAGGAGATGCGCTCGCAATCTGACAGATTTGGAATGTTTTTGCAAAGAAGAGTGTGCAAATATTGCCAAGTCAAGATGTGCCATGCTGATAGACTCATACCCAAGAAGACTGAGTGCTGTAAAAAAGAAGGTGCTTTAACAAATGTAGCGGCCTCACCCCCCTTCACATGTTTATCGGCATGTCCGAAAGCTGTTGTCTATGGGTACCTGGGTTCCGAGAGTGAGGTGCGCTACGGCCCATGTCCTCCCCATGGCTGTGGAAGAGGTGAAGGCCAGTATCAATATCTTCCTCGGGCCAAATGTGCATTGGGTTGCGGAACTTAGCCCTGCTATGCTGGAATCTCCCCTTGCTCCCATCAACAGAGTCCATACACCGATCACAGTCCAACTGTTAGTTTTATTTCGTAGCTCCACAACAAACAATATATGGCAGGATACGGTGGGATGAGCAGGCCGAGGCACTATCCGGATTGTAGTCCCTACACCCCCTGTGCTATGACCAGGGGTTGCAGGAGTCTTGATTAGAACAACTTCGCTGTGCTGCGGCCCCTATCAGGGGAAGATGACCCTCCAAGGGAGTTACCGGAGGCCCGTCCGTCACCGGGTTGACGCTACTCCGGAGTCTTCAGACGGGTGACCTCCCCAGCCTCCTCACCTCAGATGCGGGTCCCCTCGCAAGGGGCACCCTGGAATCCCTTCACCCTCGCGGGACCCGGTCGAAGTCACCAGGTCCCAGGCCTTCTACAAAGTACCTCACCCCAGGCTGAAGGTGCCTGGGATGGACTCCAACTCCAGCTTCATTCCGGCCAGGCCTAGGGTGCCCAGGCCGGAACCTTGAACCGCCCGCACCCAGGCCGAGGGCGCCTGGGTACGTGAAGAGATGATCCCCGAAGACCTTGTGGCGAGGGCGTCTCCCCCTTTTATCTCCTCCCATCGACACCACGGCGGGTTCCCCGCCCCAGCCGTACCATCTCCAGGAAGGGACAAAAAGGGTAGCACTGTGGTAGTGATTCTACCTCGAGCCTGTAGGTACCCCGCCACCCACAGGCCAAGGAGAATATTGCACCACCCAATCCTCCACGAATAACAAAAAGGGGTCTAATCCCTGACATAATTACACACCTGGGTCTCTCTACCCCCAGGTGTATCCCACTAACTTTGAAGACCCCGCTACACACTCCCCCTGGTGATTTGACGCTGGTCCCCAGCGTCAGGTGCACACCCATGTCTCCCAAGGAGTGGTGACATGAAGTGGGCCCCAGAGGCTATCCCTCAAATTTTGGATACTGTGTGTGCCAAGACCTGCTCCAGGGAAAGGGAACTATAAAACATTAAAACTTTTGTATAAAACATCTGTCATGTACACATATACAATCCCTCCCGTCACTGTCTAAGAACCACCCCATACTCAGTAGTCTTGACAGACGAATCTCCTGCAGAAGGGAAACAAAAAAAAAACACATCCTAACACTCTGTGTTAACTTAGCATGAGTGGGTCCGTCAGCCGAGAGACCCACTCACTCCAATAAGTAAGTAATGCATGTGTAACATTTCAAACAACCGTTGCACAACACTGCCACCTGGTGACAGCGCTGCGGTAATGACACTTGGTGAGATCTTCATTCTTCCTGCTTTCCTACTCTGACTCTACCCCAAAAGTCTCTGCCTTTGGCACATGAAGAAAAGGGAGAAAAAAACAACAGCTCCCAAATCTCCAGTGAGTAAAAGCAAAGCCCAAATCAAAACAAAAGTAGGGCACAGTTCTAGGCATCTGGGAATGTCTCTTCCAGAAAGTTTCAACGGCAACAAGATAGGAGCTCACTTCTCCTATAAGTAGAACCTTGGATCCGGCAGAAACAGGGGCTTCAGGTGCCCGTCAAACACTTCCACCGAATACTCGACATCCTCTCCTTCTTTCCTGCAGATGAGCACCTTATCGGCATGAATATGGCGCCCAAGTCTCCAATCAGCTCTGCAGTCCTTGAACTTTTTAGACACAGGCGGCGAACATGACAGGTATCGCCTGGCATGGGGTACTTTAAGCTTTTCCCATACAAACTCGTCATACCACCTTGGTCGCAGGACCTCGACTTCATACAATAAGTCCCGAGGCAAATAGGGGTACTCCCACCCATATTCACGGGCGACTCTCTGGGAGAAAAGTCTCTGCAACCTGGCTAGAGGCGGCATCACATCTCGCTCACCTTCTCCTGGCTGCACGATGGCCTCCGGGTGCCGAGGTACCTTCACCATCTCGGGTTGCTTTGTCTTTGGTGCCCGCAACGAAGCACGCTGCATCCCCACCATCAGAGCGGGTGATGTAGTTGAATGAGGAAAGTTGGTCGGAGGACTAGATTTCCTCGGGAACTCCGGGGCCTGCGCCCGGAGCGTACTGTCTTCTATGGACATGGGGGAATCCTGCGGTTTACTCAGCACAGGTAGTGGGCGTCTGTCCCAGCCCTTCCGGTGAAACAGTTCGTCTATCTCTCCGTCATCCCCACAGTCTGACAATGACTCTAGGTCGGAGGTGTCATACATCTCAGCGGGAAGGTAGTCTTTAGTAGACGGAAGGCTACCCTCCCTTGCGGGCTCCACCGACTGTGGACCCCCGACACCTCCAACCAACACCACAGTCCCAGCCCCTGGCTCACCTGGACCTTCTGAAGAACTGGGATGTCCGGGACTCTCTTCTCTACCGGCGCCATCCAGGCCAGGCAAGCGGCGGGGTGAAGCTCGACCACGACCATAGGATGCCTGTACCAGGCCGACTTTCCTCTTCGGAGGTGGGAGCAGGGAGTCTGTAGTGACCGAAGCAGCGTCCTCGGATTTTCCTCTCTCAGTCTCTGATTGGGCAGTCCCATCACCCTGGTCAGCGCGCACGGGGACCTCCGCAAAGGCCTGGATCTCTACCTCCGGAGTGGCGGTTCCTGTGATGCAGTTGAGGCGAAGGGCCCGGGGCCTTACTGTGGATGATTCGACCTCAAAAAGAAATTCTTTGCACGCTTCACATCGCCCGAACGGCTTCAGTTGGACCACCAGTCCCGAGCATCCGGGACAGATCACACCGAGGGCCTCCGTGTCTCTGCATGAATACAGAGCCAACTGTCCTCGAGGCCTGAGCCTTATCCCCGTGTCTGTAATGGGCGCAGCAAATGCAGTCATTTTCGTGGGGTAAGGTACCGGCATCCACGGGGAGCTTGAGGCCATCCCGACCACCTGCTGTTCCATCACGCGCTCACCTCGCGCCGGAGTCTCCACGTGTATCTCCAAACGTGGCCAGACTCCTCCCACGACTTGCACGTTTTCGCGGGCTTCCTTCAGTCTCCTCCCACGAATTGCGCAGTCATGGGGTGCCTCGTGGCGCAGTGCATTAACAGTCCCCACATGTAGTACTTCACACGGCTGGACCTCTCCCTTTTTACGCTCCTCCGCGTGGGCCTTTCCCGACTTAGGGTCATGTCCACAACTCCGAGCAGGGATGCACTTTGGCCAATCACATGGCCGACCTGCTCGGACCTCCTCCGGGCAGCAAAGTCCAGACACAGCCGTTCCAACCCTTAGGATCAATACACATTTCATCCCGGACGAGCCCCCACGTGTAGCGGCCTCACCCCCCTTCACATGTTTATCGGCATGTCCGAAAGCTCTTGTCTAGGGGTACCTGGGTTTCGAGAGTGAGGTGCGCTACGGCCCATGTCCTCCCCATGGCTGTGGGTGAGGTGAAGGCCAGTATCAATATCTTCCTCGGGCCAAATGTGCATTGGGTTGCGGAACTTAGCCCTGCTATGCTGGAATCTCCCCTTGCTCCCATCAACAGAGTCCATACACCGATCACAGTCCAACTGTTAGTTTTATTTCGTAGTTCCACAACAAACAATATATGGCAGGATACGGTGGGATGAGCAGGCCGAGGCACTATCCGGATTGTAGTCCCTACACCCCCTGTGCTATGACCAGGGGTTGCAGGAGTCTTGATTAGAACAACTTCGCTGCGCTGCGGCCCCTATCAGGGGAAGATGACCCTCCAAGGGAGTTACCGGAGGCCCGTCCGTCACCGGGTTGACGCTACTCCGGAGTCTTCAGACGGGTGACCTCCCCAGCCTCCTCACCTCAGATGCGGGTCCCCTCGCAAGGGGCACCCTGGAATCCCTTCACCCTCGCGGGACCCGGTCGAAGTCACCAGGTCCCAGGCCTTCTACAAAGTACCTCACCCCAGGCTGAAGGTGCCTGGGATGGACTCCAACTCCAGCTTCATTCCGGCCAGGCCTAGGGTGCCCAGGCCGGAACCTTGAACCGCCCGGGGGCGCCTGGGTACGTGAAGAGATGATCCCCGAAGACCTCGTGGCGAGGGCGTCTCCCCCTTTTATCTCCTCCCATCGACACCACGGCGGGTTCCCCGCCCCAGCCGTACCATCTCCAGGAAGGGACAAAAAGGGTAGCACTGTGGTAGTGATTCTACCTCGAGCCTGTAGGTACCCCGCCACCCACAGGCCAAGGAGAATATTGCACCACCCAATCCTCCACGAATAACAAAAAGGGGTCTAATCCCTGACATAATTACACACCTGGGTCTCTCTACCCCCAGGTGTATCCCACTAACTTTGAAGACCCCGCTACACAAAGTTTTAAGCCTCGTACACACGACCGAGGTTCTCGGCAAGAACCAGCAAGAAACTTGCTGGCAGAGCTTTCTTGCCGAGTAAATTGGTCGTGTGTACGCGGCTATCATGTTTCTTGTTATGAAAACCGACAAGAATCTCGACGAGAAAAATAGAGAACCTGCTCTCTTTTTTCTCGTCGAGATTCTTGTCAGCAGGTTTCTCAACGAGAAAATTGTGTGTGTGTACACTTACCTGTCCTCTGGGAAGCCCGCGCATGCTCGAAATGACTTTGACGCATGCGCGGTAGCTTCCTAGGCATAGGTAGGGTGTAGCAAGATGGCGGCGACGGCATCGAATGTGACGAGCACACGCTCGTCGTAGTCGATTACGTCACCGCGTTCGCTCCATTCAAAGAACCGTGGGTTCTTTGAAAGGAGCGTGTGTACACTCGGCCGGGACAAGTTTCTTGTCCAAGAATCTCGTCAAGAAAAACAACGTGTTTTTTCTTGACGAGATTCTCGGCTGTGTGTACGAGGCTTTAGTGTAAGGGTGTGCACACTTATGCAACCATATTATTTTATTTTTTTTATTTTTATTTCCCTCCACCTAAAAGATTTCAGTTTGTTGTTCAACTGAGTTGTACAGTTTATAGGTCACATTAAAGAAGGAAAAAAATCAGAAATTATTTATCTTTGCCTCATTTTTTTACATCACAGAATCCTGACATTTTAACAGGGGTGTGTAGACTTTTTATATCCACTGTATGTTTGTGAAAATATTGGCAATTCTGTTTAGACACTCACACCTTCCACATCACATGCATTTTGCAAAAAAGTCAGTTTTCATCAATTTACTCCAGCTCAGCCTCCTTTTTTTTTCTTTTTTTTTTTATAAAACAGGAAATGCAGTATTTGTGTGTGTTAAAGGCTGGGTTCACAGTGAATTCGAATGCAGCTCACAGCAAGGGTCCGGTCCGTCCCTGTTCTCCATTTCAGGGACGAATCAGGCCCAAATTTTTACCTGAATTCAGACATGAAACGGAGCCAAAGACACACAGGACTCCTGTGCAATGCGCTCCGTAGCCGCCACGGAGATGTGTGAACCGGCTCCATTGAGAGCCAGTCACTGTCTCCTGTCATGCGAATCGGATGCAGGAAAACCTACATAAGTGTGAACCCAGCTGTAGCCTGGGGTTTGCTACTAAAGTTATTATGTTGAGTAGTTATCGTTTCTTAAGAAAGGGTTTGGCTCCCTCTAGTGACCGATGAACTCTGTCAGGATTTTTTTATTCTGTTTAAGAAGCAAACAGCCATGCATTGTGGGATATGTAGTTTGGATGAGGAAGTGACTCATGTTGTTGAATCAGTTACTATGGGACCCACAATGCTAAGTCACAGAACAGCCTGCTGGGAAGAGAGATAAAAGGACAGGCGGGGCCTGCTTTCGGCCTCTCTGGACGCCATTCAACTGTCAGCAGGAGGTCTGTGTGTGTGACCAGGAGTGAGAGACTGAGGCCTACAGCGGAGAGCTGGATCGCCTGCCCAAGAGGAATGTTTGTGGACGGCCCTGCTAATCGAGCAGGTGGATCGGGCTGCGCTTCTGAGCATTTGGAGCCATCTGCCTTCCTGCCCATCGGGAGTAGCAGCACGGCGCGGCTGCGCCATCTTCACTGATGGAAGCACCAGAAGGAAATTCCGGAGGGAGTCTACCAGCCTGCTGGGATCCACAGTGGTGAGAGGGCACCTGCCCATCCAAGTAGTGACTGCAGTATTGCTGAGTGAGTTTTTTTTCCTACAGACTGCTGGTGAGACTTGTAGTTCCACGGCTGTGGATCTGCTGCACCTGAGCATCTTACAACCAAACTTTGGGGCCTTGCTTTTCTCCCCTGTGCTGTAAGGTCAGTACTGTATTACTCACACATATAGAAGGAATTTACAAGTGGAACAGTTCTTCAGTTAAGCCATCAATAGCATTTTATTCTACAGTTACTGCCTTTTTGTCCCTTTTGGATTACAAGTAAATACACAAGTCAACACTGCAGTATAATATAAGCTAGCTGAAGGCATCCGGAAAACAAGGAACATTTACCACTTTATTCTTCTACAAAGCTTTACTTCTCTACATTGGAGATCTGCTCTGAACTGCAACCTAGGGGGAGCCATTTAGTGAGATATAGTTAGAATTTACATTGTATTACTGTATTCATTGTTTGTGCATTCTCTTTGTGTATTGGTCTGGGTGCTGAGGCCTCAGTGGGAAGGTATTCAATACATGTGTTAAAAGTATTGAAGGCTTATCTCTCTGTGCACCTGTTCACATATACCCCCATCAGGTTGTTACCAGGTACAAGTGTATGATATAATTGCCCTAAATAATACTTCTGTTAATCATAACCTGTGTTCATTCATTGTTTAATCGTACCATTTTCTTGTGTTATTCTTTACCATAGTAAACATTCTTGAGTGGTTCAGTGATTTTTTCTTTAGTTTCTCATTATTAACGTGGTATTTCAGAATGGAACCCAAGGTGTCAGAGGTAAGAGAGGGTCTGCAGAGTCGGGGTGGCCAGTGGGGTATAGAGTCAATTAGCAGCCCCCAATGGGGGTACCGCTACACAGTCTAATGTAAGGCTTTACGTCTATCTATTAAGTTCTTGTGGTAAAACCAAGGAAGCTTAGTGTATCAATGCTTTACTAAATAAGGAAAAATCTGCACATACAACTGTAGGATGCACAATACTACACAATTAATAGCTTACAAAAATATGCCTACAAATATATGCATGTACAATATGTACACATTAAGTAAACTAAACAATTACTCAACTTAGGGGTCAAGATGTCCTCCATGGTCCTTTGCTCAGTCCAACTCAAAAGTTCTTGAGCTCCTCACATCCATGCCTTGCTCTTTGTCCTCCCAAACACCATCTCCTCTTCAAACACACATGTCTCTACCAACCCTTTCCAAGCCCCTCCCACCCATTTCCTGCTTCCTGCAAAGAACATTCAGACATATCATTGGAGGGGTGGGGGGTCACTGTAACTAAACCTAAACTCTATATTATTACCATAAAGTCACTATAGAAATTGCCATAGCAACACATACCACCTCTTGACTTTATAGAATAATATAGGAAACTTCTTAAAGCCTTTTGTCCAGAAAAGGGCGAAATAAACACCCCCCCCCCCTAAATGGGAGGAAAAAAATACCCTTTGACCCCCATCTGGGCGGTCAGACTTTTATTTTGTCCCTGGAAGGCTGCAACATTACTTTTGAGCAGGGTTAATGTCTTTGGCAGTTTGTGTAAATAAAGTCCCAGATGAAAGTCTCTTGTCGTCTTGGTCATAAGGAAATGCTCAGATGAAAGTCCACTCCAATTCAGCCACCTTTAGGAAATCATCCGCATCTTCATCTGGCTCTCTTCTGGTCTTCCTCCTCCCACCCAGCATGGTCGTCTGCACCGCCTGCTCCACCTCTCCAAGCTCAATACCTGAAAAAAGTAAGAGACAAAGCAGATTATATGTTCATTTCCAACTGTGCCAAAAGCCAAGCTCACTTCTCACATTTCTCTATCTGCCCATTTCTAACTGCAAAACTATTTGTCACGGTCTGGAGTCAGGCTCAGAGGCCAGTAGCTATAGCAGCAGAGCAGGTATTCACACAGGTCATCCTGGCTGATGACACGGGTTCACCTAAAGGTGCGGGGTCTAAGCACTGACCGGTATTCACCAGGGCTCCTAAAGGTGGAGATGGGCTTCGCTGCGTGTCAGTGCCAGGTCGCGGTCCTCAGATTAGCCCCACCAGGGGGTGAGCAAGCCGGGGTCCAGAAACAGATAATACAGGTAGGGATCAAGCAGAAGCGTAGTCAGGGATGAGCCAAAAGTCGGTAACAGATAGTTGCAGGTTGGGATTCAGCAGAAGCGTAGTCGGGGACGAGCCAAAAGTCGGTAGTGAGTGGTAGCAAAGATGCGGTCGGCAGCAGTAGACAGGAGCAAGATATTGGCTGGTGAAGACACAATATTCTGGCAACCAGGAAGTGCAGGGACATGGCTTAAATCAGGAAGTTCCTGGGAGGAGCAAAGGGTTCAAGGCAAACAAGATTCAAGACAAGAAAGATCATTCAAGGAATTGTCTAATGAACTATCCAAGGAGCTGTCCAGCATTCCAGGTGGCTCAGCAAGTAGAGTCACCACCAGACACACCAGAGGTCCCAGGTTCAAGCCCAGGTCCTAACACTATTGTAGGGTGCCCACTGTTGCCTTGAAACACTTTCATGGAAAGGCATTGACTTCCAACGTAACGAATAAACTTGCATGTCTCTCCGTGCCGTCCTGGGAGGCACACAGGCCTGCTGTTCAGTCTTCACAGCATGGCACATTTTTGCAAAATGCCCCTTTTTTGGCAGCAGAAACACTTAATGTGACTGAATCTACCATTCCCAACCATTTGCTTCCACTTCTTAAACAATGCTGGTGTAGGAATCCCATCTATTTCCTCTCTAGGGACCCCCACCTTAAGTAAATCAATCCACACGTGTCTCCTAGAGATCATAGGCCTTGCCTTCCTTGTAGCTGAATCAACTCTGTAATTTGAGCTGATCAAATCCTCAGCTTCCCGGTTATGAGAAGTAATGCCCCGTACACACGATCGTTTTTCATGCCGTTAAAACTGCCATTTTAAAAAATGGCCCTGAAAAATGATCGTGTGTATGCTCCAGAGCATTTTTAACGACGTGAAAAACGGCCATTAAAAATTCCGGACATGCTCTCTTTTTTCACATCGTTTTTCATGTCGTTTTTTTTAACGACGTGAAAAATGATAGTGTGTATGCTTTCACGACGTGAAAAAAAAACGCGCATGCTCAGAAGCAACTATGAGACGGGAGCGCTCGTTTTGGTAAAGCTAATGTTGGAAATGGAGATGGCACATTCGTCACGGTGGAATTAATAGCATCGTTTTAATGCTGCGCATTCCGTTCTTCTTTTGATAATGCTTTAAAATTACCCTCTTTTGATAATGACATTGAGAGTTATGCCAAACTTGTTTCTAAAGTAATTCCAAATTGCTCTAATGATTGTAAAATATTATTTATAAGCCGCACCTCCCTCCTAAATAATACTAATAATAATAAAATAATGTAATTCTCCTTTTTTCTTTAAATTATATTTTACTATTGTGTTTTTTTTTTGTGGCCTTTTTTTTATTATTTTGGCTTAAATTATTCTTGTGTAAAGTTACCACAACAACCTTCCAAATGTGTCTCATTTGGCCTCAGGGAGGTTTGTGTCCCCTGATAATAACAATAATATAATTTGAGATGTCCCTGCCTGCTCCCTAGCAAGCTCTCTTTTGAAATACAAATCACATAGTCAAGTTTTTTAAGGGCACAATTTTTTTTTTTATTTCAGAACATTAACAAATTAAAGTGGAAGGCAGCACTGGAGAGCCTGCTTGCATTTGTGCATCCCTTTGACCCCACAACAACCATCCAAGATGTCCAAACCAAAATAGAGATTAGATCCCCCAAAAAAAGGAGCCCAATCTTGTCTTGAGCTCCCAGAGGTCAGGAGCCACAGCAGATAAGTCCTATATGTCCCCAGTCTGTGGTACTACAGCAGGCATTATTTTCTCCTCTTCCTTGTAGCCTTCTCTCCAGCCTTCTCTGCAGCCTTGGTTGGTTTCTTCCTTGGAGGCTGGGGATCAGGAGGAGAGGTTGTGGCAGGAGGAGTAGTAGTAGGAGGAGGAGGAGGTGGAGGAGTAGGGACAACCTCCGTTATGTCCGTGTACCTAGTGAGTTCACCCAGCACGCCCTTATTGATGACTTTCAATAGCAGGGTCTCACTGTAAATTTTTTGCTGCAACTCCATTTGCCCTAGTTTGTGGGCGAGGACTGCGGCAAATCCCTCATCAACAGAGGGTGCCTCTCTGAGGGCCGCTGTTGCCTCTCTGAGGAAGGCCCTGGTTTCCTCCTCCACCTGCCTACCTCTCCTTGGCCCTCGTGGTTTAACTACCAGGGGAGGCATCTGGGCTCTTGTGCTGGGCCAAGCCTCCTCCTGGGTGCCACTGGGCCCTGCCTCCTCCTGATCCCCAACATCACCCTCTTCCTGGCTCTGCTCTGGCTGTAAAAAAAGAAAGGGACATTATTTATTTTGCCACATCATCATTCACAGACATTGTTCACCTCTAGACATTGTTGAAATCAATGCCAAAAGTTATGTCATTTTCATTGATTCCGCATCCTGGTTTTGTTGTCTTGTGCACATAAAATTAGGCCACTACTGTATCTTGCTCTTCACAAACTTTATTGGTAGAAGTGTACATACCTTTAACAATACTAACATCTATTTAAATTCTACAATTTTGTAAGATATAAATATAGATATCAATACTTTACCTGGCTCCATATCTCCAAATCTGCCTCCTCAAGGCCCTGATCTTGATCCTCAGAGGAAGCCAGAGCAGGGTTGACAGGAAGGCTGGAGGACTGGCTGCAGGGAAGGCTGGAGGGTTGGGTACAAGGAAGGCTGGATTGACCTCTGGGGGGAAGGGTGGAGAGAGATTCCCGCACTTCCAGCTGGTCATCCAGAAAAGCAAGCTTACTGTAGTACCACAGACTGGGTTTATAAACCTTATCTGCTGGTGCACCTGACCTCTGGGACCTCAGGACCATAGTCCTCTGGGTCCTGTATGTCCCTCTGATGGTCGCAATTTTGTTTTTGACATCTTGTAGAGTTGTTGTGGGTATCTTTGTTTGCACAAAGGCTCTCCAGTGCTGCTTTCCTGGCGTCTTTATTTTTATTAGCGCCACTTTTTGTTTGCCATAATATAGGGAGCTCTTGCCATTTGTCGATGAACTCCCCCATGAAGTCTGGGTTTTTAAAAGTATTCATGATATCTGTAAAAGCGAGAAACCAAAAAAAATATATATTTCAGGCAACATTCCTCAACTGTGCATTGTCTACATATTTTGAGCACACAAATCTCCTCGTCTGATGAACCTCAAAAAGTAAAATTGTTAGGTACCTTCGTCACGACGTTCGTTGCTAACTCCCTCTCCCGACAAATGAACGTATTTCCCAGACATGGATCTTCACTTGATATACACAGTGCATGCGTGAAACTCCGCACGCTTTCCCCGCCCCTGACGTTCGATATTGTACTTTCCTCGCCCCTTCTCGCTCGTAGTGTTGAACAAAACATGGCGGAGACACAGGTGGCTGAGATTACCTCTACAGAGGATGAAATTACAGAGGAGCCCAAATCAAGACCCAGGAGATATAAGGCATCCAACATGTCATTCGAGGAAATGGTGGAGATGGTCGCCATTTTAAAGAAGGAGGATTATGATGCCAAGCATGGTCCATATAAAAGGCCTAATCTGGTCAAGTCCAGAATTATGGGCAAAGTGGTCAAAAGTCTTCACAAAAAATTTGGGGTGTGCAGAACGAAGGAACAGCTCAGAAAACGATGGTCAGATCTGAAGTTGCGGGAGGCCGACCAATATAAAAGAATCAAGAAAGTTATATTAAAAAGTAAGTATTTTTTTTGTAGTTTCCATGGTACATATTATTTTCTTGTATTCTGTCGTGTATTTTTAACTTTCATATAGTACACTGAAAGATACCATCTTTCAGGTTCGTCCACACAGTAAACGGACGTATTAAACCTCTTTCTCCGTACAGTTCCTCAAACGATGTTTTAGGAGCATCCAGTGTGAACACCCATGTATTTTGGTTTATTTGGGGGAGTAAATTTGGGCCTCACTTATTTTTTGGGTGCTAATCCAAAGGACATTTGTTCGTTTGAAAAAACGATATGCATGGTAATGTTAAGGGAGTGAATGCTCAGCAGCTGATGAAACATCTGAACGCAGTAGTACAAGTGTGGGCCTAAAGCCAACAAGCTTGAGGGTGTCACACACAGGTGATCCTGTGTAGATACTTTGGGGTGTTACAATGTGTCAAATTTGTGTTCAAAATGTATATGCTCTGGTTTGGGCTATGTATCCAATCATTTGTCCCGGTTGGCACAGGGGGTAAAATTTAAAATGGAGCATGCTTCAAAAGAATGATTACAAAGTATTTTTTCATGTTTCTTATTTTAGCAAAATTGAGTCGCTACTAATGAAACTATTCCTTTTTTTCAATCTCCCTAGGGATTTGAAAAGCTACCTCAGATGAGACAATAATTGCAACACCTACAACAATAGCCCCAGAACCCCAGGATGGAGAGGAATGTGATGTTGTGGAAGTGGAAAGTGGCACCACCACAGGTCAGGTGCATGGCTTGTCATGCGTTTTAATACACCCGAAATTAATGGAACATCCACATTTCTAAGGAAGTTTCCCACCTAAAAAAAGAAATAAAGGTATTTTTACATAACAAATAATTGTGGCTTCATTATGTAAATGTGGTGCTGAGTGAACTAATCAATGTTTGGTGTTTACACTGACAATGAAGGCTAATTAAAAGATTGTTTAATCCACATGACAAAACAAGTGCACTAGGTAAACCTACCAGAAACATCAAACATTATACAATAAAAAATCCAAACCAATTTTTACTCAAGAAAAGTTATATTTTTTTGGTATAAAATTATTAAAGATTGTCTGGCATTTCAATGGCCCCCTACCCATAAAATAGTCCACATATTGGTTACGGACCTCACGTCCGGTTGGGGGGGCCAAGCTAGGACGGCCAGGTTCCAGGGCCACCAAAGTTTCTGCATTGATTAAAGAGGCCTCAGGCCCACTCAAAGATATATAACTCGTTGAATGCACCCTTAGGAAATTATGCAGCACACAGCACGTCATAACCACATGGTTCCATTTGTATGGGGCAAGGTGGATGGAGGTAAGGAAGAGGCGAAATCGGCTGGCCATGATCCCAAACGCATTTTCCACCACCCTTCTGGCTCTGGTCAGCCGATAATTGAACACCCTCCTCTCAGGGGTGAGGGTGCGTTGCGGGAATGGCCTCATCAAATGGGGTCCCAGGCCAAACGCCTCATCCGCCACAAAGACAAAAGGTAGTCCCTCCACATTCTGCTCCGCTGGTGGCAAGGCCAGCAGATCCAAAAGGAGCCAAAAACTCCTCCATCAGACATCCTGCCATTCTTGCCAACGCCCACATAGAGGAACTCGTAGGTGGCCGACACCACTGCCATCATCACGACGCTGTGGAACCCCTTATAATTATAATAAAAGGATCCCGAATGGGGTGGTGGGACGACCCGAACATGTTTGCCGTCGATGGCTCCTCCACAGTTCGGAAAGTTCCATCGCTGGGCAAACTCGGAAGCCACATTCTGCCATTCATGTGGCGAAGAAGGGAACTGTGGAATTAAAGAAATAATAAATTAATACTTGGAGCCAGAAACATTGAAAGCTGATTTCATACACACATTCATGGCCAACATTGGTAGAAACTGTTCAAAACATAAAAAGTTGGAAGCAAGAAAAAACAAACAAACCAAAAAATTATGGGGGGGGGGGGTTGAAGATGAGTTGGGAATATCACACATGAAGGCTGTAGCACTCTGTATTGAAGTTAACAAAAATGAAACATTCCTAGGCAAAATTTAGGGTGCGTTTTGGGTAAAGCACTACGATGGAACATATAATAAAAAACATGGAAATGACTAGGCAAGGTAGGTATGGCCCCAGGATAGCATGCTGGAGAGGTTAGGTAAGCCAAATTTACAGGTAATCCTCAAACCCCAAACTTAAAATAATAAAACATGGGGAGAAAGGGGACATTCCCTGCAGCTAAGAATCATGTGAATTAGGGACTGCAAATAAAGCAAATTAAAAATATCCAAAAATAAAAACCATACAATGTGAATTTTTGAAGAAGAACACTTACCTTAATATAGTCCTCCTGCAAAACTTGAAGGATGGCAGAACAAGTCTCTGGTATAATGATCCCCAGAGCCTGGGGGGATATGCCTGTGGAGAACTTAAGGTCCTGCAGGCTTCTCCCAGTAGCCAGGTATCGCAACGTGGCGATGAGCCTCTGCTCAGCACTGATGGCTTCCCGCATAACGGTGTCCTGCCTGGTAATATAGGGGGACACCAAAGCCAACAGCTGCTGAAATACGGGGTCAGACATCCTGAGAAAATTCCTGAAATCATCAGGATTATTCTCCCTGATCTCCCGTAACAAAGGCATGTGACAGAATTGGTGCCGCTGGAGCAACCAATTCTTGGTCCATGAACTCCTCCTGACCCTGCTCATGGCATGGAGTCGGGATACAGCATGAACCCCTGCACCAACTACAGCACGAACTCTACGACAAGTACGTAGCCGCAACATGGCTAGATAACGGTCGGCTGAACAGAATGAACTAGAAGAACGCACGGAAGAACAGCAAGGCCTATGAAGAACAAGCTGAAAAACACGAACGTGCAGAGCAGGCCGCACTGAATAAACAGATACGAACTGACTACAAGCAGTGCTAAACAGATACGAACCCACAGGCGCAAACTGAACTCCCGAAAGCGATCTTCAAAGCACGAAGACTGAAAAGAGCGAATCGTCTCTCACCAAACTTTTACTAACACGCGGTAACACGGAATTAGCAAAAGCGCCCCAAAGGGTGGCGTCATTCGAACAGAACTTCCCCTTTATAGTGCCGTCGTACGTGTTGAACGTCACTGCGCTTTGCTTGATCGTTTTTTTTAATGATGGTGTGTACGCAAGGCAGGCTTGAGAGGAAACATGAAAAAAAACGAGGAGAAAAACGTCGGTTTAAAAAATGACATTAAAAACGATCGTGTGTACGGGGCATAACAGTAGCACATGTCCTACTTCTGCTTACAGGCTTTGGGCCTTTGTCATTTGTTAGACCATCATTAGACTTGGTCATGAGGGCTGCACACTGCTCATTCAAATCTTCAGCTCGGCCTACAGTGGTTTGAACACTCTTCGAAGCCACTGCAGGTTTAACTTTGATTACCCTCCTTTCTAAATCTTTTGCTTTGCTTGCAGTTTCTTCCAAACACATGGATGTCACTGCGAGCTGCTCCTTCATTAAATCTCTTTCTAATTCTCCCTTTTCCTTCTTTTCAGATTTAATATATAGAGCATGCAGGAAATGCAAACCAAACACAGCAACTGCCCGCATCTCTCCCTTACTGAACCCAAAATTTTGAGACTAAAATCTGAGGAAAGATCACAGACTCCCTCCCCCCAAGCTCTGTTCAAAGGAGAAACATATCCAGCCAGCTCCTTTGCAACAGACATCCACTGACTATTTCTGGCCCAGACAGGAAGGGTGCACCCCTTCAAGTCCTCCTGGACACCAGAAACCTTTGCAACCTAAAGCCCCCGTACACACAGTCGGTTTTCTCAGCAAGAAAGCTGCTGGGAGAGCTTTTTGTCAAGAAAACCGGCCGTGTGTATGGTTTCTCGGCGAGAAAACTGCCGGGAATCCCGAAGGGAAAAATAGAGAACCTGCTCTCTATTTTCTCGTCGGGATTCTCGGCAGAGTGTTTCCTGCCGAGAAAATTGTGAATGTGTATGCTTACTTGTCCCAGGTAAGCCCGCGCATGCTCGATGAGACTTCGACGCATGCGCGGTAGCTTACAAGGGTAGTGTAGGGTGTAGCAAGATGGCGGCGACGGGATCGAATGTGACGAGTGCATGCTCGTCGTAGTCGATGACGTCACTGCGTTCTTGCCATTCAAAAGAACGGCGGTTCTTTTGAATGGCCGTGTGTACACTCGGCGAGCAAGGAAAGCTTGTCAGGAATCCCGTCAGGAAAACCAACGTTTTTTTCCTGACTGGATTACCGGCCGTGTGTACGAGGCTTCACTCTTCCTAAACAGTGCACGCAGCATTTTTCCCCCAGCACAAGCAATAAAACACACCACACCACAGGTCAGCCTCTGTTGAAATTTTAGCACAAATTCCGGCCACGAACCCCCTGCTTTACGTCTATCAATTAACTTAATGTATCAATGCTTTACCAAACAAGGAAAAATCTGCACATACAACTGTAGGATGCACAATACAATACTACACAATTCATAGCTTACAAAAATATGCCTACAAATATAAGCATGTACAATATGTACACATTAAGTAAACTAAGCAATTACTCAACTTAGGGGTCAAGATGTCCTCCATGGTCCTTTGCTCAGTCCAACTCAAAAGTTCTCGAGCTCCTCGCATCCATGCCTTGCTCTTTGTCCTCCCAAACACCATCTCCTCTTCAAACACACATGTCTCTACCAACCTTTTCCAAGCCCCTCTCACCCATTTCCTGCTTCCTGCAAAGAATGTCCAGACATATCAATGGAGGGGGGAAAGGGTCACTGTAACTAAACCTAAACTCTATATTATTGCCATAAAGTCACTATAGAAATTGCCATAACAACACACCTAAGTAAAAAACAATATAAAAAGCTGTGCTCTTTATCTTGTATTTCACATTTATAGCATTCTAATTTAGCGATACACTCTCAAGAGTGGCAGCTGGGAATATTTTCACGTTTTGAACATTTCACTATAAAGCGCTGTTTTTTTTGGATTGATTTTGTAAAGTGTGCTTAAGCCCAGAAGAAAAAAAAATTGTATACTGCATGTTGATGCATTCGTTTTCTTTTTTCAGGGTTTTTCGCCTTTAATTTTGCCTACTGATTGTATCAGTAAGGCCCCTTTCACACTGGGGCGTTTTTCATGCGGTTTAGCGCTAATATTAGCGCTATTATACCGCATGAAAAATTTGTGCCTGTAGCCTTCAATGTGAAAGCCCGAAGGCTTTCACACTGAAGCGGTGTGCTAGCAGGACCGCTCCAAAAGTCCTGCTAGCCGCTTCTTTACAGCGGTGAAGGAGCGGTGTGTTCACCGCTCCTTTACCGCGGCTGCCCATTGAAATCAATGTGACACCGCGGTAATACCGCCCGCAAACCGCGGCAATAGCCGCGGTTTGCGGGTGGTATTAACCCTTTTTCGGCCGCTAGCGGGGGTTAAATTCACCCCCCTAGCGGCCGCATACCGCAGTAAGAATGACGGTATAGCAGCGCTGAAAATCGCGCTGCTATACCGCCACCGCACCTGCCCGCCCCAGTGTGAAAGGGGCCTAACCATACATCTAGTCCTCGAATGACAATGCTGACTCATTACACTGTTTTTATCTTGTTTTTCACATTTGTAGTAGTATAGTTTAGAGACACAATCTCAAGAGTAGCAGCTGGGAATATTTTCACGGTTTTGAACTAGGGATGAGCTTCGAGTTCGAGTCGAACTCATGTTCGACTCGAACATTGCCTGTTCGAACAGCGAACAATTTGGGGTGTTCGCGGCAAATTCGAAAAGCTGCCGAACACCCTGTAAAAGTCTATGGGAGAAATCTAAAGTGCTAATTTTAAAGGCTTATATGCAAGTTATTGTCATAAAAAGTGTTTGGGGACCTGGGTCCTGTCCCAGGGGACATGTATCAATGCAAAAAAAAGTTTTAAAAACTGACGTTTTTCGGGAGCAGTGATTTTAATAATGCTTAAAGTGAAACAATAAAAGTGAAATGTTACTTGAAATTTCTTACCTAGGGGGTGTGTATAGTATGCCTGTAAAATAGCGCTTGTTTCCCGTGCTTAGAACTGTCCCTGCACAAAATGTGATTTCTGAAGGAAAAAAGTAATTTAAAAGTACGCGGCAATACAGAGAAAAGTCATTGAAAGTCATTGATAAAAAAAAAAAATGCGTGGGGGTCCCCCCAAATTCAATTACCAGGCCCTTCAGGTCTGGTATGGATATTAAGGGGAACTCCGTGCCAATTTTTTTAAAAAAAATGGTGTGGAGTTCCCCCCAAAAATCCATACCAGACCCTTTATCCGAGCACACAACCTGGCAGGCCGCAGGAAAAGAGGGGGGACGAGAGAGCGGCCCCCCCTCCTGAACCGTACCAGGCCACATGCCCTCAACATGGGGAGGATGCTTTGGGGGTCTGTGACCCCTCAAAGCACCATGTCCCCATGTTGACGGGGACACAGGGCCTCATCCCCACAACCCTTGCCCGGTGGTTGTGGGGGTCTGCGGGCAGGGGGCTTATCGGAATCTGGAAGACCCCTTTAACAAAGGGGATCCCCGGATCCCACCCCCCATGTGAATTGGTACCTACGATTTCACAAAGAAAGTGTAAAAAAAAAAATTAAACACACAGACACCGTTGGGATAAGTCCTTTATTAAAAATAAAAATAAAGATTCCAGCGGTGGTAATCCATTCTCGGTCTCCACTCCAACGCTGTTGGTATCCTGCGATGGATGATCTCCTCTTAAGGTCCAGGCTCCAGTGATGAGATGTCCAGCGCAGCGAGGAACAGCATCCTGTCTCCACCGGAGACACCCCGGGAATAATGTTGCGGCAGCCTGACAGGTCTTGTATGTAGCTGAGGACGGGGCCACCCGTCACGTGACCCCGTCCCCCTCTGATGCAAGGGGAAACCTGGGCTTACCCAGCGACGTGCGGGTGACCCCGCCCCCCTCTGATGCAATGGAAACCTGCGTTACATCAGAGGGGGCGGGGTCACCCGCACATTACTAGGTAAGCCCGGGTTTACCCTTACGTCAGAGGGGGGCGGGGTCACGTGAGGGGTGGCCCCATCCTCAGCTACATACGAGACCTGTCAGGCTGCCGCGACGTTATTCCCGGGGTGTCTCCGGTGGAGACAGAATGCTGTTCCTCGCTGCGCTGGACATCTCATCGCTGGAGCCTGGACCTAGAGAGGAGATCATCCATCACAGGATACTGATAGCGTTGGAGTGGAGACCGAGAGTGGATTACCACCGCTGGAATCTTTTTTTTATTTTAATTTTCTTTATTTTTAATAAAGGAATTATCCCAACGGCGCCTGTGTGTTTTCTTTTTCAATTTTTTACACTTTCTTTGTGAAATGGTAGGGGTACAATGTACCCCTTACCAATTCACATGGGGGGGGGGGGCGGAATCTGGGGGTCCCCTTCCGATGAGCCCCCGGCCTGCAGACCCCCACAACCACCGGGCAAGGGTTGTGGGGGTGAGGCCCTTGTCCCCATCAACATTTTTTTTTTTTATCAATGACTTTCAATGACTTTTCTCTGTATTGCCGGGAGCCGACAAATCATTACAGCCGCGAGTACTTTTAAATGACTTTTTTTCCTTCAGAAATGACACTTTGTGCAGGGACAGTTCTAAGCACGGGAAACGAGCGCTACTTTACAGGCATACTATACACACCCCCTATGTACGAAATTTAAAGGAATATCTCACTTTTATTGTTTCACTTTAAGCATTATTAAAATCACTGCTCCCAAAAAATTGGCTGTTTTTAAAACTTTTTTTTGCATTGATGCATGTCCCCTGGGGCAGGACCCGGGTCCCCAAACACTTTATATGACAATAACTTGCATATAAGCCTTTAAAATTAGCACTTTAGATTTTTCATGTTTGAGTCCCGTAGACTTTAACAGTGTTCGGATGTTTGAACAAATTTATTGCCTGTTCGCATGTTCTGATGCAAACCGAACTGGGGGGTGTTCGGCTCATCCCTATTTTGAACATTTCACTATATAGCGCTGCTTTTTTTAGTTTTTTTTAGATTGATTTTGTAAAGTGTACTTAAGCCTAAAAGAAAAAAACAGTATACATTGTTGCATTAGTTTTCTTTTTTCAGGGTTTTTCGCCTTTATTTTTGCCTATTGATTGTGTCAGTAACATACTTGTCCTCGGATTACCATGCTGACTCATTCTACTGTTTTAGGACAACAGAAACAGGACACCTTCTCTTTTTCTTCGTAACATAGAATGGAGAGAGAGGTTCTTTATCCTCGGAAATATCTGAGAACAATGGAAATTATAAGAATTAGTAATCAGCTGACAAATTTCTGGCGAGAGCAACGGGTATTTTTACACATATGAGACAGATATAATAAAACACCCTAAATGGGAGATTTAAAAGACCAAAAGGAACCAAATAGGAGAAAATAATTGTATGCATGCCTTGTGTTTCTGTGTGTTTTGAGCTCCGCTGTACCATGGAAAAAATTATATTTAGTGTTCCTTCTCCACCCTGAAGCAAAAACTAAGTGTAGTTATAAAACAAAAAAGGATGTTTTTCACATCATAAGAAATAATAGAAACAATAACCGCTTATGTCACATCATACTGTATAGTAAGAATTTGCAGTAACATTTTCATAGTTTTGCATCTCCTATAACGATAAGAATAAGCCCGTTTAGATAAAAACTGATGAAGGCAATTGCTTGAGAAAACATTGCTTGTATTATCATATTTTCTTTTGCTTGAGTATTATGTACAGTATATCACATATTGCCATTAGGGATGAGGTTTATGTTCGGGTCGAGCGTGATTTTGACTCGAACATTGGCTGTTCGCCCGTTAGTCGAAAAACTAACATTATGGGGCGTTCGCGGCAAAGTATAGCACCGCGTAACGCCCCGTAATGCACTGCACTGCACTGTATTAAGATTGGCGAAAGCATGCACCATGACCTGCTTGCTTTGGCCAATCCCAGCGCCCTCAGCTAAGAGAGCCATAATTGGCCAAAGGCAGGGTGCCTTTGGCAAATCATGGCTCAGGGGGACTAAGTCCACGCCCCACACTATATAAGGCTGCCTGCACGTCGGCCCTGTGTAGTGTGGTGTTGGCGTGGACGGAGAGAGAGTGTGCTTTTGATTGAGCAGGCAGGCAGGTTATTCAGTTAGCTGCAGTGTATTTAATATATATATATATGTAGCGGCCTCCTCACCCCGTCCTCTTTAGCTAGGGGTATGTCACGCGACAGAGTGAGGTGCACTACGGCCCATGTCCTCCCCACGGCTGTGGGTGAGGTGAAGGCCAGTACCAATCTTTTCCTCGGGCCAAACGTGTGCTGGTTATGAGGGTCAGTCCTTCCGTGCCAGAATCTCCCTCTGCTCCCATTAACAGAGTCCATACACCCATCAAAGTCCAAACTCAGGTTTATTGCGTATCTCCACATACAGTCAAATGCAACGGCATGATACGATGGGGGAACAGGTCGAGGCACTGTACAGGTTCCTAGTCCCTACACTCCCTGTGCTATGACCAGGGGTTGCAGGAGTCTTGATTAGAGCTCCTCCGCTGCGCTGTAGCCCCTATCAGGGGAAGATGTCCTCCAAGGGAGTTACCGAAGGCCCATCCGTCACCGGGTTGACACTGCACCGGGTCTTCGGACGGGTGACCTCCCCAGCCTCCTCACCTCAGATGCGGGTCCCCTCGCAAGGGGCGCCCTGGAGCAACTTCACCCTCGCGGGACCCAGTCGGAGTCACCGGGTCCCAGGCCTCCTCAATAGTACCTCACCCCAGGCTGAAGGTGCCTGGGATGGACTCCATCTTCATTCCGGCCAGGCCTAGGGCGCCTAGGCCGGAACCTTGAACCGCCCGCACCCAGGCCTAAGGTGCCTGGGTGCGTGAAGGGATGATCCCCCGAAGAAAAAGAACAACCTCGTGGCGAGGGCGTCTCCCCCTTTTATCTCCTCACATCGACACCACGGCGGGTTCCCCGCCCCAGCCGTACCATCTCCGCAAAGGGACAAAAAGGGTAGTACTGTGGTAGTGGTTCTACCCTGAGCCAGTAGGTACACTGACACCCACTGGTCAAGGAGAATATCGCACCACCCAATCCTCCACGAATAACAAAAAGGGGTCTGAACCCTAACATAATTACACACTTGGGTCACACTACCCCCAGGTGTATCCCACTAAATTGAGGACCCCGCTACACACATATATGTGTGTGTATATATATATATATATATATATATATATATATATATATATACACAGCCAGTCTTGTGTGTAAATATATATATATATATATATATATATACACACTCTGCATCCAGTGTAGCCTATATCTGCAGGACATTCCTGGTGCACTTTTTCTAATATACTTCAGGCGGTGTATTAATATATACTGTATACAGTCTTGTGTGTGTGTGTGTGTGTGTGTGTATATATATATATATATATATATATATATATATATATATATATATATATATATATATGTATATATATATACTCTGCATCCATTGTAGCCTATACTATATCTGACTGCAGGGCATTCCTGGTGTACTTTTCTAATATACTTCAGGCGGTGTATTAATATATATATATATACACACACGCACAGTCTTGTGTATGTATGTGTGTATATATATATATATATATATATATATATACTCTGCATCCAGTGTAGCCTATATCTGACTGCAGGGCATTCCTCGTGTACTTTTTCTACTACACTTCTGGTGGTGTACACAGTACCGTGCAGTTGCTACTACTTTTCTGGTGGTGTACACAGTACCCAATACAGTGCACCCATAGTTGCTATTACACTTCTGGTGGTGTACACAGTACCGTGCACCCATATTACAGTTGCTACTACTTTTCTGGTGGTGTACACAGTACACAATACAGTGCACCCATAGTTGTTATTACACTTCTGGTGGTGTACACAGTACCGTGCACCCATAGTGCAGTTGCTACTACTTTTCTGGTGGTGTACACAGTACACAATACAGTGCACCCATAGTTGGTAATACACTTCTGGTGGTGTACACAGTACCGTGCACCCATAGTGCAGTTGCTACTACTTTTCTGGTGGTGTACACAGTACACAATACAGTGCACCCATAGTTGTTATTACACTTCTGGTGGTGTACACAGTACCGTGCACCCATAGTGCAGTTGCTACTACTTTTCTGGTGGTGTACACAATACAGTGCACCCATAGTTGTTATTACACTTCTGGTGGTGTACACAGTACTGTGCACCCATAGTGCAGTTGCTACTACTTTTCTGGTGGTTTACACAATACAAAATTCAGTGCAGCTGTAATTGCTATTACACTTCTGGTGGTGTACACAATACAGTGCACCCCTAGTGCAGTTGCTACTACTTTTCTGGTGATGTACAGTGTAGTGTGGTTTGCTAAACAAAATTTACAGCATGTCCGGAAGGCCACCAAAAAGAGGTAGACGCTCACAGGCACCTAAAAGAGGGCAAGCAGGCTCTGTGTCTACAGTCAACAGTGCTGGTCATGGACACGGTGCATCCTCTGCACGCGGTTGTGGGGCACGCTTGTCCTTTTTTTCTGCAGCTGGCCGTGTTATTGAGCCACAACATGCAGAAGAGTTGGTGGAATGGATAACAAAGCCATCCTCATCCTCCTCATTCTCTGTCACCCAGGTTCAAAGTAGTTTGCCTGCCAATGCAGCTGCCAAAGCGGCCTATTCCATCGGCTCCATGTCAACAGTCACTCCTTCTCTAGCCCCACCATCATGCACGGAGGAGTCCCCTGAACTATTCAACCACAGTGTCGGGTACATGCTGCAGGAGGATGTGTAGTGATTTGAAGGCTCCGATGATGGTACCCAGGTTGAGGAAGGGAGTAACGTGAGCCTAGAGAGAAGGGGTGCCCAAGAAGGACAAGAAACTGGCAGTCATGTTCCCCCAGCTGCAGCATACTACCAAGTTTGCTCCAGTGATGAGAAGGGAGGGGATGATGAGGTCACTGACTCTACTTGGGTGCCTGATACAAGAGAGGAGGAGGAGAGGCACATCTCCAATGAGGCAGGATGCCCTCCAGGGGGCAGCTTAAGGGCAGCCACCCTATTGCATCACAACGCAGAGCTAAGCAGGTGCAGGGCGCTGCTGACTCCCCGCATATTTTGAAAAGTTCTTTGGTGTGGGCCTTTTTTGACACGTGTGCATCAGATCGCACCGTTTCTGTTTGCAACCTATGTCTGAAGCGTATCAAGCGTGGCCAAAACAGCAGCCGATTGGGCACTACATGCTTGAACAGACATATGACGACCTCCCATGCAGTCCGTTGGCAACAGCACTTAAAAGACCCACATCAAAAAACAAGGCGGACCTCTCCTTGCTCCTCATCAGCTGGGATCTCCAACCCCACTATACCTCCAGTCCTCTCAGAAACCTGCACTGAGAGGAATGAAGGTATAGAAATAGCTGTCCCAAGTACTTGCGGGCAATCTGCTAGCGGTACACCAACATCCGATTTTAGCAGGCAAATTTCCCTCTACTCCAGTTGCTAAACCGTTGAAAGAAATTTGGTCCCAGCCATCCACATGCTCAGCATCTGAATGCTAGCTTGGCCAAATTGCTAGCACTGCAACTGCTGCCTTTTCAGCTGGTAGACACTGCCCCCTTTCGTGAATTTGTGGAATGTGCTATACCTCAGTGGCAGGTTCCCAAACGCCATTTCTTTTCACCGAAGGCCATTCCGGCTCTCTACCAGCATGTGGAAGGCAATGTCTTGGCCTCATTGGACAGGGCGGTAAGCAGTAAGGTGCATATTACCTCTGACTCATGGTCCAGCAGGCATGGACAGGGACGTTACCTTTCTTTCACGGCGCACTGGCTAACTCTGCTGGCAGCTGGGAAGGATTCAGGACAGGGTTCAGTATTGTTGGAGCTTGTTCTGCCACCACGCCTCCAAAATGCTAGTGGTGATTCTGCCACAGCTCTCTCCTCCACCTCCTCCTCTTCTTCTTCCTCTATGGCCTCTTCCTCTGCAGATTTGTCCTCTGAACCAGCGGTGCTCCGTAGGCGTTCAAGGGGCTACGCAAGCACTCAGGCAAAAAGATGCCATGCGGTGCTTGAGTTAGTCTGCTTAGGGGACAGGAGCCACACTAAGGCAGAGATTCTGTCAGCTCTGCAGGGGCAGGCTCAGAGGTGGTTGACAACATGCCAAATTCAGCCAGGAATGGTTGTATGTGACAATGGCACCAACCTCCTCTCTGCCCTCTGACAGGGACACTTGACCCATGTTCCCTGTTTGGCTCACGTCCTGAATTTGGTGGTGCAGCGGTTCTTGAGCAGGATCTCCTGAGGCAGGCCAGGAAAGTCTGTGGTAATTCTAGCCGGTCATATAATGCCAGTGCTCGGCTGGCTGACCTTCAAAGGGAATGCAACATGCCCACCAGGTGGAACTCAATGTTTGCAATGCTGCAGCAGCTGCACACACAGCAAAGGGCCATCAATGAGTACCTGTGTAAGTATGGCACCAGGACAGGGTCAGGGGAGTTAGACTTTTTTTCGCCATGCCAGTGGCTACTGATCAAGGATGCATGCACTGTCCTGTCACCATTTGAGGAGGCCACGAGGATGGTGAGCAGTGACAGTGCATGCATCAGTGATACTGTCCCTCTTGTCTTCCTGTTGGAGCACACGCTTTGTGGAATAATGGACAGGGCACTTGAGGCAGAACAGCGGGAGGAAGAGGAGGACTTCCTTACCTCTCAAGGCCCCCTTTATCCAGATAGTATTCCTGCAGGCCCACCGATCACACAGGAAGAAGAAGAGGAGGAGGAGGAGGAGGATTGTGTCAGCATGGAGGTGGAGGATAACACTCAGCATCAGCAGCAGTCTTCAAGGGATCGTTTGGAGTTGTACGTGGCTGGGAGGAGGTGGTTGCTGATCATGTGATTCTTAGTGAACCAGAGGACTCAGGATTGAATGCCTCTGCAAACTTACGCTGCATGGCCTCCCTGATCCTGCGAAGCCTGCAAAAAGACCCTAGGATTCGTGGTATCAAGGAGAGGGATCATTACTGGCTGGCAACCCTTCTTGATCCACGTTACAAGGGTAAGGTTGCTGAACTTATCCAGCCTTCGCAGAGGGAGCAGAGGATGAAAAATCTTCGGGAGGCCTTGCAGAAAGGTTTGTGCAATGCGTTTTCAGAGCCTGGGAGGTTACAATTTCCTGGTGCTGGACAACTTGTTACTGAGGCTTCCTTCAGTCACAGAAAGAGCGGTGGAGAAGGTGGCCGGCTGACCGATGCCTTCAGACAATTCTTCAGTCCTCAGTGCCAAGGTCTGATCGGTTCCAGCAACCATCGCCAGCGTCTGAATTACATGGTGCAGGAATATCTAGGGACAAGATCAGACTTGGAGACCTTTCCAACAGAACATCCATTGGGTTACTGGGTCTTGAGGATGGACCACTGGCCAGAGCTTGCTCAATATGCAATTGAGCTACTGGCCTGTCCTGCGTGAAGCGTTCTTTCTGAACGCACATTCAGTGCTGCTGGAGGGTTTGTAACTGATCCCAAAGTGCGCCTGTCCACAGACTCTGTTGATAGGCTCACATTCATAAAAATAATTTCAGTCTTGGATCACCAGCTACCAAGCACCTGATGCTGATGTAACCAATTGATTTTTCTATGGATTTGGGATGAAGACTGCCTATGCTGAGTGACTATTCTATTATGCTAAGTGACTATCCTATTCCTCCTCAATCTTGATGATGCTAGCTTCTAAGAATATTTTTGGTTCAGGGCACCACCACCACTGCCTAAGGCCCAATTTGCCTGCCCCTGTTTAACAGGGGCGTGTACCGTATTTATCGGCGTATAACACGCGCCGGCGTATAACACGCACCCCAAGTTTAGGAGGGAATTTTAAGGAAAAAAACTTTTAGAAGGGAAGTTCAAGGAAAAAAAAAAACTTACATTTAAATGCAGCCTTGTCCATCCATCATTGCAGCCTTGCCCAGTGTCCATCTGCAGCCTTGCCCAGTGTCCTTGCAGCCTTTCCCAGTGTCCTTGCAGCCTTGCCCAGTGTCCTTGCAGCCTTGCCCAATGCATTTGCAGCATTGCCCAGTGTACTTGCAGCCTTGCCAGTCTCTTTCAATATTTGAAATTGGCGCCGATTTCCGCTGTGGAGAGAAGCGAGCGGAGCCGAGGGTACTTCGGCTAGACTCGGCTCCTCTCGCAGTCCCGCCCATCTCCACTGATTACGCCGCTGACATACAGAAAGCCGAGTGTAGTTCGGCTAGACTCGGCTCTGCTCACAGTCAGGGGTGGGACTGCGAGAGGAGCCGAGACTAGCCGAAGTACACTCGGCTTTCTGTATGTCAGCGGCGTAATCACTGGAGATGGGCGGGACTGCGAGAGGAGCCGAGTAAAGCCGAGTGTACTTCGGCTCCTCTCGCTCGTTTCAGCGGGGGATCGGCGTATAACACGCACCCACGATTTTCCCCTGATTTTAAGGGGAAAAAGTGCGTGTTATACGCCGATAAATACGGTAATTAGTTTTTGATCTAATATTTCACAGCAGGGCTCGTTCCTGTGCTCAACAAGAGTATCTGTGAGGGGTTGCAGTGTTGTGGCACCACCACCACTGCCTAAGACCCAATTTTTCTGCCCCTGTTTAACAGAGGCATGTAATTACATTTTTAGATCTAATATTTCACAGCAGGGCTCGTTCCTGCGCTCAACAAGATTATCTGTGAGGCTTTACAGTGTTGTGCCACCACCACCGCCTAAGGCCCAATTTTTCTGCCCCTGTTTAACAGGGGCTTGTAATTAAAATTTTTGATGTAATATTTCACAGCAGGGCCCGTTCCTGCTCCCACCAAGAGTAACTGTGAGGGCTTACAGTGTTGTGGCACCACCACCACCAAAGGCCCAATTTTTCTGCCCCTGTTTAACAGGAGCATGTAATTACAATTCTTGCTATAATATTTCACAGCAGTTCCAGCGCCCACCAAGAGTAACTGTGAGGGCTTACAGTGTTCTGATACCACCAACACCTAAGGCCCAATTTTCCGCAGAGTATATAGGGCAGGCCATATAGTATATACAGGCGGTCCCCTACTTTCAAACATCCGACTTACAAACGACTCCTACTTACAAACAGAGGGCAACAACAGGAAGTGAGAGGAAATCTACCCCTAGGAAGGGAAATTCTCTCCTGTAAGAGTTAATATGGGAAAAAGGTGTCTCCACTGATGCTTTATCACCAATCCTTGTTTCCCTAATAACCCAAAATTTTCAAAAGCCAATTGTCATTGGGACAGAAAGTGAGGTGAAATCTTCTGAACAGGGGCACAGACAGCAAAACAAATGTTACAGGGGTGACAACCCTTCCCTATGTTATCCAAAAAAGCTTAAAAATAGATTTTTTGGCTGGAGCTACACTTAAAAAATGGACCTGTTCCAAATTACAAACTGATTCAACTTAAGAACAAACCTACAGTCCCCATCTTGTTTGTAACCCGGGGACCGCCTGTATACTGCTGTTCAGAGTATATAGGGCCTGGGGGCCCCACGCCTTTTTTTATTTTATTTGAGTGCGAGGTTCCCCTTAACATCTATACCAGACCCAAAGGGCCTGGTAATGGGTTGGTGGGGGGGGGGAACCCGTGCCGTTTTTCTCAATGATTTTCATCTATATTGCCGGGACCCGACAATACATTACAGCCGCAAGCAGTTGTACTGTAAGTGACTTTTATTCCTTTAGAAATGTCGTTTTGCTGCAGGGACTGTTCTAAACACGGGAAAAATGCACCACTTTACAGGCATACTATAGCCACCCCCAGGCACGATATATTTTTTTTTAATTAACAAAGGTTTTATTGAATTAGACACAGTGTACACATATGAAGTACAGTCACAAACTATGCAAGTCAAATAATACCACATCAATGACATTGGCCATACAATACATCTGATGCTACAACATATGGAGCAAGTGTTCCATCAGTACAGGTACATGGTATAAGATTTCTGGCACTAGGGCATTGTATAGAACAGTGTACAGACTATATTTTCCATAAAAAGGACTTATCTCACAATCAACTACAGGTATCAGAGTTCTGTAACCAGCGGTCCCAGACTTTCTCATATTAGGACGGGCACCCCCTGTTTATATAAACACATTTTTTGTACGGCATAGTGGCATTAACTTCCGCCTTCCACTCCGCCATGGTGGGAGGTAATGGCCTCATCCACTTTCTGGCGATGATTTTTCTGGCCGAAAACAGGGTCTCCTGAAGGAATATTTTCGAATATTTGTCCACACCTACTGGGAAGATCCCTAGAAGGCACTGCTTCGGATCTAAGGTAAGAGGTGAGCCCATATCATCATGCAGGAAATCCACCACCTGTTTCCATAGATCCTGAATTTTAACACAAGCCCATAGCAAGTGAAAGAAGGTGCCCGTCTCAAAGCCACAAAGTGGACAGAGGGTAGACTGTCCTCTCCTATACCTGGCCACCCTAAGTGGGGTAAGATATGCTCTGTGTAAAATATAAATTTGGGACAACCTGTCAGACAGCTTGGGGGACACCTCCCTGCAGGTCTCAAGGGCCTCCTCCCACGCCTCATTCTCCAATGGGCCCACCTCCCTCTCCCATCTAGGCTTCAGATCAAATGCCAGTTTGCTAGAGACGGGGGTGGAGAGCATATTGTAAAAGCATGAGATTAGGCCCTTCGGGTCTGCACTCCTAGCAATAGCCATGATCGGATTTGACGTGGGTTGTGGGGGAGATTGCGGGAACTGGGCCTGAGTCGCGTGGCAGACCTGGAGGTAGCAAAAGAACATGTGGTTATGGAGCATATATTGTTCTTTAAGCAGATTAAATAGTTTAAGATTACCGTCAGACAGAATGTGGTGTAGGTAATATATACCTCAAGAACTCCATACTCCCGACTCTAATATGGGTCCATATTCTGGCAGAGATGAATTATGCCACAGAGGCGCATAATCATTGTGGGGTGGTATTTTGAGTCTGGTGGATGCGAGGGACCACACACGCTTATAGTGATATAAGAGAGATTTAGTATCCTCTCCCGGATCTGCACTACCTGTCCCCAGGGCAAGTGGATAAAGGGGGTCTTGGGTTTGTTGCGCCCATTTTGGACATAGCAGAATTCGAAATCGCTCACTGTCAGTCTTATCAATATGATAGAACTGGGACAGCTGGGCCGCAATGTAATAAAGGTTAAAGTCCGGCAAAGCCGTACCACCCATATCTGTTGAGTTTTTAAGTGATTGCCAGGAAAGTTTATGACGACTGGGCCCCCAAACAAATGGTTTAAGCAGAGCTTCCAATATCTTAAAGTACTTTAGTTGGATATATATAGGGGAGTGCCAAAGAATGTATAAAACCTTAGGCAAGAGGACCATTTTAATAAGGTTAATACGTCCCCACACCCCGAGGGGCAGCCGGGCCCATGCGCAGATTTTGGTCCTGACCATGGCAAAAAGGGGTTCAATATTAAGGGCAAGATAATCAGAAGGGGTCCTAGATATATTTATTCCAAGGTACTTTATGACCCCGACCCTTTAAAGCGGTAAATTGGCTTGGGACTCGGGGGGAGGAAAACTATCAAGTGGTAATATCTGTGACTTGTCCCAATTAATTTTGAGGCCGGAAAAGATTCCAAACTGTTCAATGATTTTTAAGGCCCTGAGGAGGGAGGGTCCTGAATCTGCTAAGTACAGTAGCGTGTCATCCGCATACATACTTAGTTTTTCTGTGAGGGGTCCCAAGCTTAATCCCGCTTTTATTGCTTCACTTTAAGCATTATTAAAATCACTGCTCCCGAAAAAACAACCATTTTGAAAACTTTGTTTTGCATTGATACATGCCCCCTGGGGCAGGACCCGGGTCCCCAAACACTTTTTAGAACAATAACTTGCATATTAGCCTTTAAAATTAGCACTTTTGATTTTTCACGTTCGGGTCCCATAGTAGTAGACTTTAACGGTGTTCGCGTGTTCGCACAAACGTTTTGTCAGTTTGCATGTTCTGCCGCGAACCGAACCTGGGGGTGTTCGGCTCATCCCTAATTGTCATGGAAGGCTTGCGTCACTGTCTATATTAGACATTCTTTAGTATAATTTTTATAGCTAATATATTACCTATATTATATTTACTTTTTTTTTTAGCTATTGCAGCTTATGCTAATGCCTCTACATGGGCAGATAGGGAGATTGGGGTGGGGACTACTTTTTTATTGTCAGCAGAAAAGAGACACATGGTAATTAGTGTGGGGCTTAAACTTTGCATATATTTTCAGAAATTTTCTGCTGCTTCAGTCTATGTGCAGCATTAAAATAGTCATAGGTGAGTCTGGGGAAGAGACTGCGCCTAAAGCCCTGTACACACGGGCCGAATGTCAGTGGGCATTGCCCACTTTATCAGAAACTGGACAACATTCGACCTGTGTGTACTGGAGCCAGTACAACAGAAGCCAGCCTGCTTCTGTTGAAGGGGCATGACCGAAAAAGGTCTGCTGACTGGCTCCCAATCTGCGCTCTCAGCTGAGAGTGCCAGCCCAAGTGTTCTGGTGGGGAGGGGGGGGGGGTTGTCCCCATTTCACAACACAATAGTACAGAAGAAGAGATCGCTGTACTGACATCGGAGAGCTGTCAGTTTTTTTTTCGTTCAGCCCGCTGGGTTGAAAAAAAAAAATAGCAGCATGTACTAGGCTTAAAGTGTTACTAAAGGACACAGGACCCTGCATTTACTATATCTGTTCTCCCACAATACACAGGACATGGAAATGCAATAGTTTTATTAAATATAAACTGCTAAAAACTTTTTCTCATCAACAGTTAGCACAGTCTTGTGACTTCTGTCAGTGTCTGGTTAAAGCTTGTAGGAGGAGTTTCCACTCTCCCTTGATTGTCCAATGAGGCTGCAGGACCCCTGACCCTCTGTCTGGACAGTGCTGATTGGCCCTGTGATGATTACATGCAGTCTCCGATAAAAAAAAACAACTCTAGCAATACACAGCAAACTGAGCATGTGCAGCTTGCCCCCAAGGCTCGGTTCTATCAGGAGATGGTTTGGGGACTGTGGAAGAAGGGGAGGATCAGATAAGATAGGATTAAACAGCCTTTTTACACAATGCAGGGGATTACCCCTTAGGTTTCACAGTGAGTATAACAAGCATGCCTTACTGCATATACAGACTGATTTTATTGTTGTGGGTTTAGTAACACTTTAATCACTTCAATCCTGGGCACTTTCACCCCCTTCCTGCCCAGGCCAATTTTCATCTTTCAGCACTGTCACACTTTTGATGACAATTGTGTGGTTATGCAACATTGTTCCCATATTACATTTTTATAATTTTTTCCCACAAATAGAGCTTTCTTTTGGTGGTATTTAACCACTTGCCGACCAACCGCGGCAGTTATACTGCGGAAGGTTGGCTCTATTGCACGAATCGCCGTAGGTGTACGTCGCTTCATGCAATAGATACAGCGGACGCGTGCGGCGCCGCAGCCGATGCGTATGGCATTTTTATAGGACTGATCACTGTATAAATGTCACTGGTCCCAAAAAAGTGTCAAACGTTTCCGATCTGGTCAACCACAATGTTGCAGTCCCGCTAAAAATCGTTGATCATTGCCATTACTAGTAAAAGAAATAATAATAATAAAAATGCCATAAATATATCCCTTTTTTTTTTTTAAATATGTAGAAGAATACATATTGACCTAAACTGATGAAGAAATTTTTTTTTTTTTACATTTCTTTTTTAGATACTTATTATAGCAAAAAGTAAAAAAAAATGTTTTTCTTTTTTTCAAAGTTATCGGTCATTTTTTGTTTATAGCGCAAAAAATAAAAACCGCAGAGGTGATCAAATACCACCAAAAAAGAGCGCTATTTGTGGGTAAAAAAGGACATACATTTTGTTTGAGTACAACGTCACACGACTGCGCAATTGTCAGTTAAAGCAACACAGTACCGTATCGAAAATAATGGCCTGGTCAAGTTAAGTGGTTAATCACCGCTGTTTTTTTTTCTTCTGCTAAACAAAGAAAAAAAAGACAGAAAATTTTGAAAAAAATGTTTTTTTTTTGTTTCTGTTAATTACATTTTGTAAATAAGTAAGTTTTCTCCCTCAGTTATGGGCACTGATGAGGCTGCAATGGCGGGCACTGATGGGCACTGATTATGAGGCACTAATATGAAGCACTGATAGGCGGCATGGATATGCAGCACTGATGGGTACTGATAGGTGGCACTGATGGGCGGCACTGATAGGTGGCAGTGATGGGCACTGATAGGCGGCACGGATGGGCACTGATAGGCATCCCTGATGGGCACTGATTGGAATCCCTGGTGGACATGGGTTGGCATCCCAGGTGGGCATTGGTTTGGACTCTAGGTGGGCACTTGTAGGCATCTGCACTGATAACCGATGTGCTGATTATCATCGCAGACCCACCCTGTCAGGAGAGCCGCTTATCTGCTCTCCTCTACTCGAGCCTTGTCAGCACAAATAGAGGAAAAGCCAATAATCGTCACTTCCTGGTTACAAAGTGATTAGCTGTGATTGGACACAGCTGATCACATGGTAAAGAGCCTACGTCATAGGCTCTTTACCGTTATCAGAGATGCGATGTGTTAGAACAACACACCACACTACTGATCAACGCACTGCAAGCCCTCGGGTGGACGCATATGAAGCACAGTCGGGATAATGAAACTACCAGTCAGGATAATGAAGCCAGTAGGCCCCTCTGAACTGATCAAGGTGGCCCTTACTACATTTGCAGGTATAAATTAGTTCCAGGTAATAGAGCCTGACAGCAGCTTATTGTGTTAGCATGGTTTGGATGTCAGTAGGAAATATCTGCAGCTACAGACAAAACATGTATGTTAAATACAACTTAGATAAAGTACTTGTTTATATCTTAAACATATAGATATTAATGTAGGGTCAGTGCTGCAGATTCTGAAAGCTGCAAAACAGCATTGGTAAATTAAGTTCAGATCCATATTCCCATGCCCCCTTTATCTTGTCTATCACGTTCATTCTTTAATATTCTCATACTGTATATATATTCACCATATAACGGTCAGGGGTCAGGCTTGGAGGCCAGTAGCTATAGCAGTAGAGAGCCTCTCACGGACCAGCTGGATAAGTGCAGCAGGTCACACTGGCAAATGACATGGGCTCACCCGAGGTGCGTAGTCTGAGCGATGTCCGTGTTCACCAGAGCTCCTGATGATATAGATGGGTTTTGCTGTGTGTTAGTACCAGGTTGCGGTCCTCAGGATCGCCCCACCAGGAGGAGGGCAAGCCAGGGCCCAGTAGCAGATTTAGCAGGTAGGGATCAAGCAGAAGCATAGTCGAGGAACAAGGCAAAAGTCGGCAACAAGTGGTATTGAAGATGTGGATGGCAGCAGAGTGACAAGAGCGAGAAATTGGCTGGGGAGAGCACAATAATCTGGCAAACAGGGCAAAGGCAAGGCTTAAATCAAAAAGTCCATGGGAGGAGCAAGGAGTTAAAGGTTTAGCAGAAATAAGGCACAAGGCATGACTATCCAATGGATCAGACAGGGTGCTGTCCAGCATCTCGGGTGGCTTAGCAAGAAGAGACCTTGCCAAACACAGCAGAGTTTGCAGGTCCAGACCCAGGTCCTGACACACAAGCTATGTTAAAGTGACGCTAAACTCTGGTTTTAAAATGTATTATATTCAAGAATATATTCTTAAGGCCCCTTCTACACGGGGTGGGCAACGTTGGAGTCTGCCTGCTCAGCGAGGAACCTGTCTGCTGATCCCTGCTGAGCAGGTGGAGGGCTGGTCCGTGTCCACTCTGCTTATGCAGAGTAGACACAACCCGCTCTCCTCTGTGGGTGGTCGTTTCCCATCCACCAGACAGATGGGGATTGGATCCCCATCCATCTGTTTTTAGTGAATAGGATCGAATCAGATGTAGGTGGGTGTCAACAGACACATGTCTGTGTCCGTTGGTGACTGTGTTCATTCTCCATGGTCCCCTGTATGTAGCAATATAGCAACCCTGTCTTACTTGCTCCTGAGTTGGACTATGGACAATGGGATGTTTGTGCTTGCATAAAGAAGTGTACATGACTCCAACTAACATATCCCAAATAAACTAGGTTAAGGGTAAAAGGAGCTCACAGGGGACGTTACAGGGGGTCAGAAAAACACAGTGAAGCCCTGTACACACGATCGGTTTTACCGATGAAAACAGTCCGATGGACTTTTTTCATCGGACAAACCGCTCGTGTACGGGACCCATCGGTCTTTTTTCTATCGGTTTTAAAAAATAGAACATGTTTTAAATTTTTCCGATGGATCAAAAACCGATAGCAAATTCCGATCGTTTATGGGCAAGTCCATCGGATAAAAAACCCACGCATGCTCAGAATCAAGTCGACGCATGCTCAGAAGCATTAAACTTAATTTTTCTCGGCTCATCAGAGTTTTTTACGTCACCGCGTTTGGAACGGTCGGTTTTTTGGCTGATGGTGAGTAGGCAAGACTGATAGAAGTCAGCTTCATCGGATTTCCGATGGACAAAACCATCGGATTAGAATCCATAGGATATCCGATCGTGTGTGTTTTTATAAGGGGAACGTATAGCTTTTTTACATGTCATTTTTTTTCATTGTATTATTTCTAGCACCAAAATTACAATTTTCAATATTTCTAATCTTTTAGTCAGGAAAACAATAAATATTACGTATTTAATTTAATCACCTCCATCAATCAGATGTTTTTTTTTTTTTTGGTGGTCTCAGAAAACTGGTTTACTGCTACAATGGCAAGACGTGACTAACCTGTGTTGTGGCTAGTTCTGAAAAATAGATTTCAGGGCCATTAAATACTTGATGTGTATAGAGGATTTAATTGAGTGTAATTTTAGGAAAACCTTGAGGACCTTTACAGACTAATGAACCTTGTAAACAAACATCATCGGTTCATATTAGAATGTCCTGATGTCACCTTTTCCCATCCCATCACCATACCTTGGAAGACTGCACTGAGTGAATTCTTTAGGTGTTTTTATGCCATGTTGTTAATATTACTCCATTAGTTATAAACACACTATGGAAATATTATGCATGCCAATTTATAACCCAGCCAGGAGAATTCTGAAAACCACTGGCTGTGATAAAAGGAGACAAATTAACTGCAGCAAAAGACATGTGGTAAAAACAAGACTCCTAAGTTTATGTCATATCATCCAACACAGTTATAGTGATGCAGCTTTCTGTAAACTGTTTATAAGGGATGATTTGGATCTCGGCTTGGTATGCAGAAACCAAGGGCATTATGAAGTTTTTATAAGGGGAACGTATAGCTTTTTTACGTGTAATTTTTTTTCATTGTATTTTTAACACCAAAATTAAAATTTTCAATATTTCTAATCTTTTAGTCAGGTAAACAATAAATATTACATATTTAATTTAATCACCTCCATCAATCAGATGGGTTGGTTTTTTTGTGGTCTCAGAAAACTGGTTTACTGCTACAATGGCTGAAGACGTGACTAACCTGTGTTGTGGCTAGTTCTGAAAAATAGATTTCAGGGCCATTAAATACTTGATGTGTATGGAGGATTTAATTTAGTGTAATTTTAGGAAAACCTTGAGGACCTTTGCAGACTAGTGAACCTTGTAGGAACACTGATAGAACTAAAAGATGGACTTGTGGCGGCACATGGGTAAATCGTGTAAAAGATCTAGGGGTTTTTATTGGTAGAAAAATTGTAAAAGTACATTAATACATTTGACAATGTCAACATACTAATCATTAATACATGACCCTGAATAGTGCTCTATTCTCACTTCCAAAAACTATAGTAACAAAGATAAACTCAAAATTATAAGAGATGCATATCCAACAGACAAAGAATTAGTTGAACGGTATGCGTGGGAAGTGGATAGCCTCAATCACGGGTCCAGTATGCAGAAACGTAGTCTTGCTCTGCTCTACATGTTTCGCGTATCGTGAGGTTTCTTCAGGAGCATAATAGTAAGCAGGTCGTATTGAGTAGTGTAACACGGACCTGGATACCAATAAACTAGCAGTATATCTAAAATAGATAGCCAGTTGGGTTAGTAGAAATCATGATAGTCAACAGCAGGGTAATAGACGAAGCACAGTCTGCTGGTAAGCAGAAAAAAGAGTGTTCCCTCCAAGTATATTTAGCCAAAAAACGACACGAAGTGTGTACCGGTCAAAAAACTGGTGCGTGGGCTGGGCAGAGGTATTCTGTCCACAATGTAGCCCCAGAGCATTAGCGTAGCCAAGCTTAAGCTTGGAAAAATGCGTGTACTGGCAGACCTGTCTGGAACCTCTTCTGTGAGCTGTCATATTGAACCTTGTAGTTCTAATCTTTTAGTCAGGTGAACATTACATTTTGTATATTTCATTTATTAACCTCCATAAATCAGATGGTGGTCTCAGAAAACTGGTTTACTGCTACAAAAAGTGACTAACCTGTGTTGTGGCTAGTTTTGAGAATGTGAGATTACACACACAGCTAAACTACTTAAGCCCTGTACACACAATCGGTTTGACCGATGAAAACAGTCCGATGGACTTTTTTCATCTGACAAACCGATCGTGTATGGGCCCCATCGGTCTCTTTTCCATCGGTGAGAAAAAATAGAACATGTTTTAAATTTATCCGATGGGAAAAAAAACGATAGCAAATTCCGATCGTCTGTGTGGAACTCCATCGGAGAAAAAACCCACGCATGCTCAGAATCATTGAACTTCATTTTTCTCGGCTCGTCGGAGTGTTTTACGTCACAGCGTTTGGGACGGTCAGATTTTTGACTGATGGTGTGTAGGCAAGACTGATGGAAGTCAGCTTCATCGAAAAATCCATCGGATTTGAATCCATAGGAAATCCGATCGTGTGTACAGGGCTTTAGAGTAGGCTACAACCTCTCTCTTACTGCTAGCAGAGACCACAACCAAACTTCTATCTGCAGTGGAAGTCAACAAGTGTGGAGCTAGTGCTGGGCATTCTTTTTAGAAATCCCAGCATAATCTTCAAACAGCACCCTGTATTAATCAGTTATTTGTAAAATAAGACCTGTATAAAAATTACTTAAAAACTTTTTAGAAATAACCCAAACCCATTAACATTTCACTTTATATTATATGTTCTTTACAAATGAACACTTTTTAAGATTGAAAATAAATAATAGTTAAATAATACAATATTAAAGTGTAAACCCGAATTTTTTTTAATGAAGACTTCTACCTGGTACAGCAGAAGATATCAATTCATCTGTGCCCAGTCTTGCCACGAAGAGTTAATCCAGCTCTGAGCAATCCTCTTTCCTTTTTTTACTAGGCTAAAAACCGACACACAGAGAAATCTGTGTCGCCACATCCCCCAATGCTGTGATTGACATCTGATTTATTTCTCTCATGCACGAGCATGAGAGCAGAGGGTGTGTCTATGATTCCAGCTTCACATCTCTCCTCCTCTCTTCTCCAGCCCCCTCAGGATTGTTGTGAGATCACAGCTACTGGTAAGTAATCCTCCACCGGCGCCGAGAAGATGTGACATGCGCACATTGAATGGGGGCCAAGAGCGCGCTCGGCTAGTGCTGTGCAAGCAGTAAGGGCTGATCTGCGTGTATTTTCATTGTCCAGGCGTGAGCAATGTCCTCGCGATGCTGCCTGGCGACGGGGAGTGTAGAGGTGGTTGGGGAGTCGTATGACATCACGAATCCCCTCCCCGTGTATCGGGGAAGAGACCCGCCCACTGATTCCAGAGTTTTACGGGGCTCCTACAGCTAAAGGGAGTAAGATTGCAAGGGTATGGACACATGCATTATGTTTATACATATGGATAGCTTAATACTGTGCCTTTAGTTTATACAGGGCAATTGGTGGGTTTACATTCACTAAACAGCAGTCAAAAAGTGCAGCTGTCTAGAGTTTTGTGAGAGTAGATAGCAAAGAATTTCCTCATTTCACTCTGGCAGCGCCGGCTTTTAGCGCTAAAGAGCTGCTTGTTTTTGCGGCACTTTAGCGGCGCTTTTCGTCCGCTAGGGTAAAAAGTCCCATTTTGCAGCGCTTTCAAAACTCTTTTAAGGCCCTTTGGAATCGCTACCCATTCATTGCAATGGGCAGGGCGTTTTGGGAGCGCTAAATACAGCTCTCCCAACCCGCCCCATAGATCTGCTTGCAGGACTTTTCGTAATGTCCTGCAAGCACACTGCCCCAGTGTGAAAAGACACACTGCAATGAATGGGAGGCGGTTTTCAGGTGCTTAGCTGAGGCTATTTCTAGCGCTAAAGTGTCTGAAATCCGCCCAGTATGAAAGTAGCATAAGCATTCTGCAAAGCAAAACTGCTAATAATCCATCTGCTTGACAAATCATAAAAGTTATTTCAAGTTCTTTAGTTAAAGCTGAGCTCTAGTGTTGATGTATTTTATATACTTACAATGGGCCAGCTTGGCACAGTGTAAAAATACATACAGTATGTGATACTTGATCAACCTCTGTGATAGTTGTAATTCACTGTAGTAGCCTGAGCTACAAGGACCTCAGGAGGGCTCCATTGAGGAGACAGGTGGGAGCCAGAGAAACAAGAGACTGATGTCACTATTCCTCCTCACCATCTTGTCCAATCAGAAAATGTTTTGCATTCATTAAGAAAAATGCAAGTATTAATTACTAATTGGGATTACACCCAATTAAATCAGGCCATTCAGTTTTAATGAGGACTAAATAACATGTACACATTTATGCAGCTAGGAATGTAGATCATGATGATGATTGTATTCTGTTTTTTATCGAAAAAGTACAAATATATGCTTGTGAATTGTGGAGGAGCATGCCAGCTACATGTGAATCACTCTTGCCTTATAGTTATAGTGCCGGTAATTGATTCCAACTAAGCACAACAATTATCATGGAGTTTTACATCTTCTTTAAGATCTTTTTCAGTTACTCCCCATAATCCTAAAACATTCTGGTAGGTTAATCGACTTTGAACTTTGTATTGTCAATTGCTAACATGTTTGGAAAATCTTTTAGGAAGCTGGGATTTACTGTAACAGTGCTGTGCCTTGCCATGGTGTAAAAAGGGTTCTGTGTCACCCAGGATTCTCATCCAGGCAGGTTGTGGGGCTCCAGGGTGTAAAACATGGTTTGGGACCTGGAGTCCAGAGACTTCACAGAGACTTAGGTGGGATGAACTCTAATTCTGGGACCTCGTTTTGCAGACAACCAGCACATTGATTGTGCAGGTGTGTGCTGGGCTTTTAGAAGAATCTTGACTATGGTTCTGGGCTCCAACTTTGCAGACAGTGGAGGTCTTTGCCAAGGAGTCAGGAGGGCTCCATCGAGGAGACAGGCAGGAGCAAGAGCAACAAAAGACTGCTAGGCTTTTTCTTGCATGAGAAAACTGTCTGTAGAAGACAGACAAAAGTGGCCTGAGGTCAGAGCATAGCAGTGCTGCATGTGTGAACCAGGAGGCTGAATGTATATTTCTTTGAATGGAAGTGAAATGTTGAAAAAAAACATAAAGCTGGCAATAGACGCTTCAAATCTTGGCCGGTTCAACAGGGACCAGCCAAGATTCGATTTATGGGCAGGCTGATTGTATGCAAGTTGATCGATCAATCAACTTGGGTACAACCTTTCTGTTAGATTGTTAATGTGATTATTGCCATCGGCTATAGCTGCTAGCAATAATCACTGTGTGTACAACCCGTGGTTGGCTTTTGGAAAACCCATGCCTTATTTTTGTTTTATTGACTTTCTTTTAATAAAATTGGCCAAGAAAAGCCCTTAAAAAGAAGAATGATGTGAGTGGCTACATCCTTAACAACTTAACGACCGCTCACGGCATATATACATCGGCAGAATCACGTACCTGTACGTCCCCTTTAACTGCCTACCTTGTGGTCGCACGCGCGCTGCCAGCGGCACGCTCGCGACCCTGCAGTCATCCCCGTGAGTCGGACCGCGGGTCCCGCGGACTCGATCGCCGCGGGGATCCCTGCGATCGTCTCACGGAGGGATGGAGTGGGGAGATGTTAGTGTAAACACAACATCTCCCCGCTCGCCTACTGACACTGTCACCGATCTCCGCTCTGTGTCATCAGAGTGGAGATCGGTGACGTGTCACTCGTAGCCACGCCCCCTAACAGTGAGAATCACTACCTTAGGCATACTTAACCCCTTCAGTGCCCCTAGTGGTTAACCCCTTCACTCCCAGTGTAATTTTTACAGTAACCAGTGCATTTTTATTGCACTGATCGCTGTAAAAATGACAACGGTCCCAAAAATGTGTCAAAAGTCTCCATAATGTGGCAAACATGAAAAAAAAATCGCTGATCGCCGCCATTACTAGTAAAAAAAATAATAATATTAAAAATGCCATAAAACTACCCCCTATTTTGTAAACGCTACAACTTTTGCGAAAACAAATCAATAAACGCCGATTGCGATTTTTTTTTTACCAAAAATATGTAGAAGAATACGTATCGGCCTAAACTGAGGGAAAAAAAAATGTTTTATATATTTTCTGGGGATATTTATTATAGCAAAAAGTAAAAATATTGCATTTTTTTCTAAATTGTCGCTCTATTTTTGTTTATAGCGCAAAAAATAAAAACCGCAGAGGTGATCAAATACCACCAAAAGAAAGCTCTATTTGTGGGAAAAAAAGGACGTCAATTTTGTTTGGGAGCCACGTCGCACGACCGCGCAATTGTCTGTTAAAGCGACGCAGTGCCGAATCGCAAAAAGGGGCCTGGTCTTTATGCTGCATATTGGTCCGGGGCTTAAGTGGTTTAAAGTTCTATTGTTTTAAGCTAGTTTTCACAATACATGGTCAGATTTGGCTGCACAGTTAGTTACTACAATACATATAATATTCTCGGATTCTCTATTTTCCCCAGGAAAGGCTCACGTACTGTACTGTAGATCTTGCCAGTGACATCCACCTTATGTAGCTTCCTGTGATGAGAGGACAAACTTGATAAATTCACAGCAGGGTTGTCATTCTCATGTAGACTGTGCCTGCTTGCACGCTGCATGAGAAGATGTTGTAGGGGTTGAGGCTATTAACATTGTAACTGCTGATTCACAAACCTGTAGCTTGTCAATCAGCACCTAGTCTCCCCTAATCTTGCCCACTGCTTTCTGGATTGACATAGCTGACTCTGTTTCTAAAACCCTCTCATTGTGAGCAGGGCTGCTCCCAAAAAGGGGGTACCACCTGTCCCCTCTGTATGGGGCCCTGGCCCCATCATTTCAACAAGGGGGCTCAGGCAGCTGACAAGAAGAAGCCATGTAACCCTGGACAGGAGGGGCATTAGGGGAGGCATTCACTGGAACCAAGCTACTGTAGTTCCCCCCTACAGCAGCTGAAAGGTGGCAGGTGAAAGAGTAGGAAAAATAGGATTTTTGTACTCACCGTAAAATCAGTTTCTCTGACGTCCATGGACTGACACAGCCTCTTAACACTTTACCCGTGGGTTTATGTCCCTGCTTGCAGGAGAAGACCTAGGCAGAATGTGAGATGTTACACATACATTCTAAAAGCCAGAGCTGAACAGCCCCGCCCAGGGAGGCGGTCCCTCCGGACATAACCCTCCTACCTGCAGTAGCAGCCCTCAGTTCGTAACAAAGCAGTACAAACCTTGAAAAAGAAGGGTGGGTGCTGTGTCAGTCCATGGACGTAAGAGAAACAGATTTTACGGTAAGTACAAAAATCCTATTTTCTCTTATCGTCCATGGACTGACACAGCCTCTTAACACTTTACTCGTGGGATGTCCCAAAGCAGTGTCAAGAGGGATGGGAGCAGTCAAGAGGGATGGGAACCAAAAACTTCACTCCATAACAAGGCAGAGCTCCTCAACGGAGGAGATGCAACTTCAAACAGCCCCTTGCAACACCTTGCGGCCAAAGGAAGCATCAGAAGATGCAGCCACATCAACCTTATAAAACCTAGAAAAGGTATGAGCGGACGACCAGGTCGCCGCCTTGCACACTTGTGCAACCGACGCTTGATGTCGGAAAGCCTAGGAAGCACCAATTGCCCTGGTGGAATGCGCCGTAACCGGAAAGGGAGGCGCCCGCCCCTTAAGGGCATAGGCCTGTATGACTGTCTGTTTGATCCACCTAGAAATGGTGGCAGACGAAACCGCTTGGCCCTGTTTTGGACCAGAGACAGACACAAACAGTGAGTCAGACTTCCGAATGGAAGCAGTAGCAGACAGGTACACCCGTAAGGCTCGTACCAAATTAAACGTGTGAAGCGCAAACTCTCTGGGATGCGATGGGTGAGGACACAAGGACGAGAGGACAATGTCCTCATTAAGGTGAAAGGCCGAAACCACCTTTGACAGAAAAGAAGGTCGTGAACGCAACACCGCCTTATCCTTATTAATGACCAAATAAGGCGACTTGCAGGACAAGGCCGCCAACTCAGACACAACAGAAGTAATGGAAACTAAGAAAGCCATCTTCTGAGACAAGGTTAAGAGAGGAATATCTCTGATATTTTCAAAGGGAGGTTCCTGGAGAACCGAGAGCACCAAATTCAGATCCCAAGCAGGGAGAGGAGGTTTGACAGGAGGGAGCACATGGCGAACCCCCTGCACAAAGGTGCTAACCAAGGAATGGCCTGCTAGCGGTCGCTGAAAGAAGACGGCCAAGGCCGAAATCTGGCCCTTAATGGTACTCAAAGCAAGCTTTTGGGTCATGCCACGCCACAAGAACCGCAGGATTCTGGGGACAGAATATGTCCGTGGACGCCAGTCTAGCTCCTCGCACATAGCGATGTAAGCCTTCCAGGTACAGTGATATATTTTTCGGGAGGAGGACTTCCGTGCCCTTAACGTGGTCGAAATGACCGAATCCGAGAGACCTCGGTCCCTCAGCACCTGGCTTTCAATAGCCATGCCGTTATAGCCAGAGACTTAAAGCACGAGGAAATATAGGACCTTGAGACAGAAGGTCCTCCCTCATTGGCAATCGCCAAGGAACGTCCGCGACGAGACGTACCAGATCGGCGTACCAATGACGCAGAGGCCAATCCGGAGCAGAGGATCACCAGAAATTCCCTCGGTCGCAACCCTGCAGAGCAGGTGAAGAAGCAGCTGCAGCAGAGGGTAAGCATATATCAGGCGATACTGACCCCATGGGCAACCAACGCATCCGAGGCGTCCGCCCAAGGGTCCCTGGACCTGGCCACAAACCTCGACACCTTGCGATTGAGTCGAGGGGCCATCAGGTCCACATCCGACGTGCCCCACCGCCGGCAAAGAAGATGAAAAACCTCCGGGTGCAGGAACCACTCTCCCTGGTCCAGCGTCTGGCGACTCAGATAGTCCACCTGCCAGTTGTCTACGCCCGGAATGTAGACGGCCGACAGAGCCGGCACACTTCTTTCGGCCCACCTTAGGATGTGGGCCACCTCGGGTGCCGCAGCTGAGCTCTGAGTCCCCCCTTGATGGTTGTCCGACTGGATCCTGAGAGAGCGGCCATGTAGTCTCCCCGACCACGACGAGAGGCACAGTCTGATTGCCCGTAGTTCCAGGACATTGATCGGTAGACAGGCTTCGTCTGGAGTCCAAAGCCCTTGGGCTAACAGGACTCCCCAGACTCCACCCCAGCTCGTAAGGCTGGCGTCCGTCGTGATCACCGTCCACTGGATGGGGAGGAACGACTTCCCGGATCGAAGAGCCAGGGACCTCAACCACCACGTCAGGGACGCCCTGACCGGGTGACTCACCTGGATCTGAAGATCCAAGGACAACGGGATTTGTCCCAAGTGGACAGGATCTCCTTCTGCAAGCCTGTGTGTGTGATTGGGCATACGGAACGGACACCATGAGTCCCAGGACTCTCATGCAAAAGCGGATTGACGACCACTGCCAGAACGTCAGGACCCGCACTGCAGACTGAAGTGCCAGTAACTTCTCTGGGGGTAGGAATACCTTCGCCTCTAAGGAGTCCAGGATCAGACCTAGATACTCCAAACGTTGAGTCGGGACCAGGACCGACTTCCGAATGTTCAGGAGCCACCCGAAGTCCCAGAGGGTCTGACTGACAATAGTCACACTTTCTTCTAATTCTGAGCCATTGTCTGCTCTTAGAAGAAGATCGTCCAGATAGCCCACGATAGCAATGCCTCGCTGTCTCAGCAACGCTAGAATTGGAGCAAGCACCTTGGTGAAAACCCGTGGTGCCGAGGCTAGGCCGAAGGGAAGAGCCACAAATTGATAGTGGACTTCGCTGATCGCAAAGCGCAGAAACTTCTGGTGACTTGCGCAGATCGGAACATGCAAGTAGGCGTCCTTGATGTCCAAGGACACCAGAAAGTCCCCTTGATGGAGTGTAGCGATCACCGTGCGAATGGATTCCATACGGAATTTTTGCACCTTCACAAGGCATTCAAGGCCATGAGGTCCAGGATTGGCCGAACCCCGTCCTTTTTTGGGACAACAAACAGATTCGAGTAGAACCCCTGAAACCTCTCCTGTGACGGTACCGGCACAATTACTCCGCACCTGAGCAAATCCTGTACAGCCCCCAAGAGGGCTGCCCGACGGGCAGGAAGGAGAGGGAGATTTGAGGGAAAGAATCTGTCTGGGGGCCAGGAACGGAACTCTATTCTGTATCCTGGAGGTGACCACCTCGCACACCCACCGGTCGGAGATCCGGGAGGTCCACCGATCCGCGAACCTGCGAAGTCGTCCCCCCACCCGAGAGTCGGGCGGGGGCAAGACTTTATGCGGAGGCTGGCTTGGGAGCCGGCTTGTTCGGCTTACGCACCCAAGGGCGCTTGTGTCCACCAGCCGCACTGTTGTCAGTCTGGAAGGGCTTACCCGTGGACTCTGACTGACGAAAAAAACCTTTTTTGCTGGAAAGGAAGGACCCGGTTTACGGCGGGCCTCCTTACCCTTGATAGTCTGAGGAAGGAGAGTGCTTTTACCTCCCGTGACATCCTTGATGATGTCATCCAGAGCAGCACCGAAAAGTCTACCACTCTTAAAAGGTAGATCCGTCAGGAGCTTCTTAGAGGCTAGGTCAGCAGACCAGCATATCAACCAGATAAGACGACGCAATACCACCGCAGAGACAGAGGCCCTGGATATTAAAGGGGCCGCGTCCAACGTGGTGTCGCACACATATATCAGGCCCTGCACCATTTGGTGGGCCAGAGCAATAGTGTCTGGAGGAAGATTATACTCCTGTACAGTTTGGTGCAAAATACAACAGGCCGTAGGGCGGACCCCAACAAGGCAAACATGGCTCTGCTCACCACTTCTGACCTCCTGTCAGTGGTGTCCTTAAATGCAGGAGTCCCCTTCATCGGGAGAGTGGTGGCCTTGTTCAAACGGGCGACTGGAGGGTCGACCACTGGGGGAGGAGCCCACTTTATAAGTAGGGTGTCTTCAGAGGGGTATCTGATAGACAAACGCCGCGGGACCATGAAAGTCGGGCAGGAGAGGGAGATTTGAGGGAAAGAATCTATCTGGGGGCCAGGAACGGAATTCTATCCTGTATCCTGAGGTGACCACCTCGCACACCCACCGGTCGGAGATTCGGGAGGTCCACCGATCCGTGAACCTGCGAAGTCGTCCCCCCCACCCCAGATTCGGGCGGGGGCAAGACTTCATGCGGAGGCGGGCTTGGGAGCCGGCTTGTTCGGCCTACGCACCCAAGGACGCTTCTGTCCACCAGCCGCACTGTTGTCAGTCTGGGAGGACTTACCCGTGGACTCTGACTGACGAAAAAAAAACCTTTTTTTGCAGGAAAGGAGGGACCCGGCTTACGGCGGGGCTCCTTTGCTTTGATAGTCTGAGGAAGGAGAGTGCTTTTACCTCCCGTGACATCCTTAAAGCGGAGGTTCACCCTAAATCTAAACATTTGCTCATCCCAATTAGTATAACATTTATAACAACATTTGGCAAATAATTATCTTGTTCGTTTTTTTATTTACCTTGATTTTCGTATTAAACAGGGACACTTCCTGGTATCCCTCCCGCGGGAGTGGGCGTTCCTTTACTTTCCCCAGCGCCCCAATGCCTCCTGGGAGTGCAGTGTCATGCTTTCCCAGGAGACAATTCACCACCTCGTCATCAGCTTCATCAGCTTGACAGTCTCAGAGCGCTCGTTCTGAGCTGCAGCTGATGTTAGCATACAGGACAGGAGCCAGAGTATAGGAGACAGGAGCGCTGATTTCACTGAGGAATGTGAAAAGAAAACACATCTCGCAGCGGCGCGGCACCCCCCATCCCCCCCCCCCCCCCCCCCCGCTGCGAGATGTGTTTTCTTTTCACATTCCTCAGTGAAATCAGCGCTCCTGTCTCCTATACTCTGGCTCCTGTCCTGTATGCTAACATCAGCTGCAGCTCAGAACGAGCGCTCTGAGACTGTCAAGCTGATGACCTGTAAAATGTAAAAAGAAAAGCACATCCCGCGGCGGCTCCCCCCACACCCCCCCCCCTCTCAACAACTTCACAGTATGTGTCCGTTGTGATGGCAACAGTGCAGTGGGAGAAAAGCATTCACGCTTCCCGGAAGTATTTGCTTGTGGGCTTCACAATGCCCACAAGCAAAATGGCAATTTCCAAAAGGATTTTTATAAGTTCTAATTTAGAACTGATTCTGACTGGGGAGACTGGGAAACATATGATACGTGAGTAAATACATGAGAAAGTAATACTCAACCAATGCAATGTAAAAAAAAAAAAAAGATATACCGCGGAACCTCCGCTTTAATAATGTCATCCAGGGCAGCACCAAAAAGTCTACCACCTTTAAAGGGTAGATCCGTCAGGAGCTTCTTAGAGGCTAGGTCAGCAGACCAGCAGTTTAACCAGATAAGACGACGTAACACCACCGCAGGGACAGAGGCTCTGGATATTAAAGGGGCTGCGTCCAAAGTGGCGTCGCACACATACAATAGGCCCTGCACCCGTTGGTGGGGCAGCGCAATAGTGTCTGGAGGAAGATCATGCTCTTGCACAGTCTTGTGCAAAATCTTTGCCCATTCCGTGAGTGTCTGAGACACAAGGATCGCTGCTACAACAGGATGTAAGGCAGATCCCAACAAGGCAAACACGGCTCTGCTCACCACTTCTGACCTCCTGTCAGTGGGGTTCTTAAATGCAGGAGTCCCCTCCATCAGGAGAGTGATGGCCTTGTACAAACGGGTGACCGGGGGGTCGACCACTGGGGGAGAGGCCCACTTTAAGTAGGGTCTCTTCAAAGGGGTACCTGATAGACAGATGCCGCGGGACCATAAAAGTCTTCGGCGGCTTTTCCGAAACCAGATCAAAGAAAGGTTTATAAGGAAAAACCTCTTTAGAAGGCTTGGCCTTAAAGGAACCAAAGGAGACAGCTTCCGCCTGAGGTTCCGCAGCCACAGCATCCAGCTTGAGAGTGTCCCTCACAGCATCAATGAGTTCACTAACAAGCGCCCCGTCATTTACTGACTCAGAACTGGAGTCTTCCTCACACAGAATGTCCTGTTCAAAAACTCTCAAAATATTCAGAGCTAGGGTCCTGAGCAGCAGCAGCTAGGCCCATATCTGAATCCGAGCACTCCCCTTGTGGTGATAATGTGGGGAGAGGGCGCTTTTCAGCTCCCCTGCGCTCGCACACCGCTTCCATCCTGGTAAGAAATGTTTCCAGGACTGCCGACAACTGGTCCATAGGGACCGCAGGTGCAGGAGCACTGCCTGTTGCCTCTGACGTGCATGGGGAAGCAGGTGAAACAGACTCCATATTGCCCCTCTCTGAGACTTTTCAGGCAAAAAGTCCACCCACTGGCTGTGCTGACTGAGGAGGGAAAATACCCAGGGGACTCACCAACCCATAGAGGACCGCTCGGTTCCGCTGCCTGCACCACGCTGTACCAGCGTGAGTGAGCTGTGAGGAGAGTGTGAGGAGATTTGTGCCGTTCAGCAGCGATAGAGGCAAAACAAACGCAGAAAGCACGTGCGGCTTCAAGAAAATGGCCACGCAATGTGCTCAGGCGATCCACGGCAAGATGGCCGCCATGCAAAGTAAATGTGAATACACAAAACATGGCGCCGAACGGCACCCAGGCCCCAAAACACTCAGAAAACATCCCCAGCACATGCAGACAGCCATGAGCCCCCCCGGGGACAAAGTGACCCCCCAGGCACCCCGGACAGCACAGCGCCAGCAGTGGTGACAGAGAGTGGCAACAACAAGGGGGAGACAGGGAAAATCCCTCATACAGAGAAACACACAGCATGTACTCAGGAGAGACTACTTACCCGTCCCCTAAGGGACCCACTGGTGTGTTTCTGACAGACCTATCACAGTGCGGTACTGAGTAGCTGTTGGCCCGGTCCACCGCGAAAGATACAGCAGGACTGTTCAATCTTGTGAGGACCGCGGGGCATAAAAAACCCACCGGCCACCCCTGGAGTCGTGGGGCATGTCGTGAACTGAGTCTCACACACACAAGGCGAGGATCAGCACGCTCGATGGTCGGACTGGGAAGACTACGAAGATATCTTGTACCCAACCTGTTGCCCAGCCGACAGTTGATCGAAGATCACAAAAATAAAACCATAAAATTCCAAAAGGAATAAAAAATTTGGTCAGGAGACTGGCTCCTGAGAGAGCCACCTTCTCCTTCTGCTAGGCAGAAAAAAACTGAGGGCTGCTACTGCAGGTAGGAGGGTTATGTCCGGAGGGACCGCCCCCCTGGGCGGGGCTGTTCAGCTCTGGCTTTTAGAATGTATGTGTAACATCTCACATTCTGCCTAGGTCTTCTCCTGCAAGCAGGGACATAAACCCACGGGTAAAGTGTTAAGAGGCTGTGTCAGTCCATGGACGATAAGAGAAAGCTGGCTTTTTAGCTGCTGCAGGGGAGAACTACAGGGAATCGGTTCCAGTAAATGCCACATCTGCTTGCCCCTATAAATTTTCTCCTTTCTTCTGCTTGTCAGTTGCACAGGGAAAGGGGCTGGTCAATATGTCATTTACTGGCCCCTTCCTTCTCTGAATGAACACAGTGAGTGATCGGTACTGCTCACTCACTGTGTTCATTCATAACTAAAGCATATCAAACTGTGTTTACTATGTTTCAGTTTGTGAATGGACAGGAAGACTGTGCAGAGCTCTCCCTGTTCATTCATTATGTACAACTGAGGTTGCCAAGATAGGGATTGAGAACTGGATGGGGCCTCCTCAAATCTGCATCATTAGCATTATCAGTGGAAGTACACCTTCAACAATATACAGCGGATACACATTATCTGGGGCATTTCAAGGGACATGCCCTTTTTCTCAAAGCTCTTGGGGGGGGGGGGGGACTTCCCCAGAGCCAAAACTATCTAAAAAGGAAACGGAATAGATTTTTAAAATGGCCACTTAAAGTGGTTGTATACCCCCCCCCCCCCCCGGAAGTTACACCTACAGGTAAGCCAAGGCTTACCTGTAGGTGTTTGTAGTATCTCTTAAACCTACACAGTTTAGGAGATATTGGCCGAAAGGTATACACCGTTGTTTGACGGCTCCTGTGATACCCGGAAGTAACCTTCCGGAGAGATGACTGCGGCCGGAGGGGAAGACGTGGATGGCTTCGGGGGCTTCGATCTAAGGTAAGTACTGCATAATGAGCTAGTATGCTAGTCATACTAGCTCATTATGGCTTTGTCTTGCAGGTTGTTAGTTTAAAAAAAAAAATTTTTGCATGGACAACCACTTTAAATATAGGCAGTAATTGACAAACGTAACCACTTGACTCCTAGGCCAATTCTGACACTTCTCACGTATATGTAAAAAGCAGGAACCATGGATAATAAAATGGTGTGTGTTGCAACTTTTTATGTCACACATGATTTTCAAACGCAAATTTTTAGGAAAAAATACACTTTAGTAAATTTTATTGCACACAGACACAATATAATACCAAATTTATTGAGCAAATAGATGCCTAACATGTCACACTTTAAAACATGTCACACATCTCCCTAGGCGATGTTTCAAAAGCTTTTACAGGTTACCAGTTTCAAGTTACACAGGTGGTCCAGAGCTAAAATTATTGCTCTCACTCGCGGTGATACCTCACATGTGTGGTGCGATCACCATTTATATATGCACACGGGACTTACGTATGCGTTCACATTTGGGAGCGAGCACAGAGGGAATGGGGTGCTTTAAATGTATTTTCAATATTTATTTTATTTAAAACTTTAAAACTTTTTTTAACACTGTCCCTAATTCTTTTTTAACAACTTTATTGCTATCACAAGGAATGAACAACATCCCTTGTAATTAGTAGTGTATTTAGGTTTTGTGCTACCCTAGGCCTGACTAAACTCGTGCACCCCCTAATTTAAATATGACCCACCCCTTCCTGTCATGGCCACACCCCTTTCTGTTTAAGATTCCCTTTAATTTACATAGATTTCCTCTCACTTTCTGTTTGGCTATGGGGCAGGAAGGGAAGGGAAATCTCTGCAATGGGACAGGGATGGTAAAAATTAGAAGCAGCGCCGCCCCCCCTCACAGTTGCAGAATGACGGCCGCACGCATACCGGAAGCAGTGCGGCTGCTTTATGGGGGCGCTAGACTAATTTGCCTCTTAGCCCAGTCCACCCCATAAGACTTGCGCTACACTGTGTAGCGCAAGCCGGCGGGGACTCTTTCCGTGCTGCCCCCCTGCAAAGTGCTTCCCTAGGCCTGGGCCTTGTTGGCCTAGGCCAGGATACAGAATTGCTTGTAATAGCAATAAGCATGACAAGTCTCATTGTGAAGAGATCTGGGGTCTATTAGAAGTCGAGGATCAGGGCCACTCTCTGCAAAACAAACTGCACAGTGGAGGTAAGTTTGACATATTTGTTATTTAAAAAAAACAAAAACAAAGCCTTACAATCATTTTAAGCAGTAATTTCCTAAATTGGCACACATAAAGTCAAAAAATCTTATTACTTACATTATAATAACAGTGTTAACAGTGTTAACAGACTCTCTTAGGTCTCTACCATCCTGACTAAACAGTAATCCAGAAAGACAAAACAAAGACAAAACAACACGAACAAAAACCTATATAAAAAGGATAAATAGTGAAGAAAGAAAAAAAAATGGTGAGGGAAGAAACATAAATTTAAATAATTCCCCCTCCACTGGAGCAAGGCCATAGTCCTTGAAACAGGTAAGGAGGGACCAGTTGATCCATTTTTTGTTAAATTTCTCCTCTTTACCTTGCATAGTTGAGGTAATATTTTCCATGGCATGTATGTCAGCTATTTTAATAAGCCACAGCGAAATCGAAGGAGGCGATTCGTGCTTCCATAGGGCCGGAATGCAGGCCTTAGCCACATTCAGAAGGTAGGCAGGCCAACAATGAGTTTTTATATTTATGCTTTGAAAAGTCTGAGAAGTGGAGAAGATATCTGGCCGGGTCAGATCCTAAGTCATGTTCAGTGAGCTGTTTTATGATATCTCACACTTTAGACCAGAACCTCTCCAACTTCAGGAAGGACCAAAAAAGATGGGACCTTATACCACCGTGTGAGGATCTTATAGCTCAGTTCTTGATAGTTACTAGCCACTGAAGAATAGTGCGCAAAGTAAAGGATATGTTCCCACTGCTCGACGGAAAATGTGGTGTCCAGATCTCTTTCCCATTTCCGAAGAAAGCCAGGGACGAATCCTTCGGGAGGATGTATTAGCACTTATAGGCCTCAGATACCCCGTGGGTGGAGGGAGCCTCTACCAGACAAACATTTTCCAACGGCGTGTTAGAACGATTTGACCACCCCTATGGAGGAGACAGCTGAGGAAATGGGTACGTTGTTGGAGCCGCCACGGGTCTAATGGTGGATTAAGCATCGACTGTATTCCAGCTCTATTCTTCAACCTGGAGTCTACAGGGTAGTCACAGAGACTAAACTTACCTTGCCCGAAAATTTGTTTAAAGCAAGTATCAGTATGACAAGGGGGGAATGCTGGATTTCCCAATATTGGGTAAAGTCCAGTAATCTCCCCTTCTTGGCATAAGCATGGCAAATATCTTAAAGGTATCCCAGTACAGGATTGTTCAATCATTACCCATGCTTTATGTCCCTCGTCTCTACACCATGCAAGTACCCTGGTGAGGTGGACTAGCCATGGCCAAATATGAGTCACAGGCGTGGATGCATTTTTGCCCAAACAAATCTGATAAAAACACTGGGCACTGACTCCCAGAAAGAGGTTGGAATGACTATTGGAAAAGTCTGAAAAAGATAAAGTAACCTAAGCATAATATTAATTTTGAGAACAGCGTTACGACCCATCCATGTGTAAGAGCCCTTGTTCCATCTTTACAGGTTAGAGGCTAGAGCTCCAAGCATTGTCGGAAAGTTAGCTGAAAATATTTTGTCCACAGAGGAAGTCAGTTTGACCCTTAGATATGTCAGGTGGGAGGATGCCCATGGAAAAGAAAATGATGATCGAAGAGCCTGAACTTGTATAGGGGCCAACGTGATGTTAAGCAGTTCAGATTATTGAATGAGTATTGATTTTAAAATTTGAAAGGGTACTTTACCGATTAAGCTCACATTATAAGATTGGCAACGTAGTTTCCAGGGATGTGATAAAAAAACATGTTGACCGCAAAGGCTACAATTTTATGATCCGCCTTGGCAATTGAAAAGCCCTGAATGTCTGCACTTCCTCGTACTTCATCCACGGTTAAGATGAAAATCAGCGGAGACAAAGGACATCCTTGTCTGATGCCATTGGTCAAATTAAAGTACGTAGAAGTTACCTTGTTGATTCTGACAGCTGCAGACGGGGCAGAGTTTATAGCGTCTATCTATTTGCTAAAGGCATTTCCAACTCCAATATATGTTAGTGTCTCCTTTAGACAGGTCAAATCCACCCTGTTGAAAGCCTTCTCTGCGTCAGGAGAGCATACAAAGAGTTTTTTTTACAAGAATGTGCCAAATGAATGATGTCAAGGGCTTGGGTAGTGTTATCCTTCGCCTCCTTGGTAGGCATAACACCGGCTTGATCAGGGTGGATGATATTCTGAAGGTGAGGTTGAAGTCTAGACGCTAAAATCCATGTAAGAATCTTCATATCCACATTTAGCAAGGAGATAGGTCGATAATTCATGCACTTAGGGAATACTGTGATATATGCCCTTAACCTGTCCTTCAGCTGATCTGCCAGGATAGAATTAAACGCTTGTGTGAATCTCAGAGCCAAAATTAAAGCAAATGCCTTATAGTAGGCTACCGTGTATCCATCTGGGCCAGGAGCCTTATGAGGCTTAAGTAGCTTGATAGCCATCAAATATTCCTCAATTGAAATGGGAGCATTCATTAGCTTGTGCGCTTCCTCGGATATCAATGGAAGACCCGAAGAGCAGAGATATTTCCGTATTAGCCGTTGCTTTTCAATTAGCTGGTCAGTAGATACAGGGGCGGATAGATTATAAAGGGAAGAGTAAAATTCTCGGAAAACCTCAGCTACATCACGGGACATATAGCAATGTTTCCCTCTACTGGAATCAATATGTGGGATATAGCTTCTACGAGAGGTTGCACTGAGCGAGTGGGCCAGCAATTTACCTGATTCATTCCCATGTTCATAGTAACCTTTTCTGACCCTGCATAACTGTGTCTTAGTGTCATGCATAAGCAAGGAGGCCATTTTTTCTCACTGAGCCCTAAGGCCTTCTGCTACAGTGTGAGAGAGATTTTTATGCATGGATTCTAAGTTTGCTACTAATTTTAACTGGGTTTGGAGTATAGCTTAATTTTTTCGCAGTTCTGTTGCCTTTTGAATCAGCAGACCTCGCCTGACACATTTGTGGGTTTCCCATAGTGTCAGCGGAGAAATATCCTCTGTATCGTTATCAGAGAAGGTTCTGGCTAGGGCCAAAGAGGGGTCATTTTGCAGTGGACCTTCCTGGACCAGAGATTCAGTAAGTTTCCACGCCCAAGGTCTAGTTCCAGGAGTGCTCAAGTGTAAATCTATAAAAGTCGAAGCATGATCAGACACAGTCAGTCTACCAATTGAAGAGCTTACTACATCTGGTAGAAGAGACTGGGAGACCATTACATAGTCAATTCGAGAGTAGCTGTCATGTGGGAATGAAAAAAAATTATAGTCGCGGTCACTTGGATGATGGACCCGCCAAACGTCTACAAAACGTATGGATTGAAGGGCATTTTTCACTCAACTAAGATAGGAGTATGACAGATGAGTGGATGACCTGGAGGTATCTAAAAGTTGGTCAAGAGCAATTTTCAGATCTCCACCTATAATCAAACCCCCCTCCATAAAGCCATGTAATATCATTAAGAATTTCATCTAGGCAGTTCAGCTGTGCTTGATTAGGTAAATAGATAGAGGCTAACGTAACTCTGCGGCCGGCCAGATCACCTTTAATAAACAGATAGCATCCTTCCCGGTCACTCTTCTGATTGACAGGAAAACATCCAACCGACCCCGAAAGCAGAATGCTCACCCCCTTGTCTTAGAGGGCTGTACTATGAAATACCTGTGGGTAGCGATGGTTGTGAAATTTAGGTATCTTCCCTGATTGAAAATGGGTTTCTTGTATAAATACAAACTGCACCCGCATGCGCCAAATTTCACATAGGACCGTTGTTTGTTTCTCAGGAATATTTAACCCATTAACGTTCAAAGATAGACACCGTACGTTAGTCATAGCGAGTCCCACGATTTACATCCAATGCGCCAGCAGAGAAGGGAAATTAAAAAGAAAAATGGAGACTGAAAAAGATGAAAGAAAAAAAAAACAATTATACTAAGGGGGCCCTCTTCTAAACCTACCCACCCCTGCGGTCCCTTCCCAGAAGAGGTCTAAGAAGGGAGAGCACGGGGAGACACAAGCCTATGTGGGGGAAAGAGAGACGCGACTGCAGAGGTAGAGGCACTCGGACCATATTGCTAATCAACAACCTAGGTCGCCTGCACTAGCACCTGTAAAAAAAAACGGAGCACTGCCACCCGCAGCCATGGGAGACCAAAAAAAAGTGGGGGGGGGGGTACTAAAAACCTTGTCCCTGTGATAACTATGGGTATGGAAGACTATAAGGTCTTCCACTCACTATGGCGTGAACATATTCCCTGTGGGTTAGCTGCTCCTGGCCATATGACAGTACTCCGGCTTTCCTATTGTGACTCATGTATCACTGGAACAAAGATAAAGAACGGTTAGCCCTCTATCGCATCAAATATCGCCATACATCAAATACCGCCATATGCACAAATAGGAACTGGGCTCTGGTTAAGGATCATGACTAGTGTCTTTCTTAAGGCCTGAAGTATACAATATACAAAATGCTATCTTTCAACAAAAACTGAGAAAAAGAAGAAAAAAAAAAACATTTACATATACACACACACACATACTCATGTACATGTAGACATACATACTTGACCTATATACATACAGACATATACACACATATACTGCATACATCCCTAGAACTGGGAACCTGTAAAGTCTTGCCCTGCGCCTTGCCATCCCCATCGATTTCCCCAATGCATCCATAAGGGGGACGATCTGTTGTTCAGCATAGAGGGCACAGGCAGCCTTCAGGGGATTGTTAATATAAGACTCAGAAGGGTGTAGACATGCAAACCAGTCACCTATCCCTAACATGCAAACCTATCACTAGAATCAGCAAAGGGCCCAGTTTGCAACAAAAGTCTTGATAAACACAAAAATAAAATAAAATTGGAGAGGGATGGAAGGATGGGATAGGAAAATTTAAAAATCCTCTTATATATGAGTTCCTAAACAAAATTTTATTAAATCCACTTTTCATAATACTTCATAATGCTTGACTTCTGCTAAGGAACAAAAAAAAGAAGAAGAAAAGAAAGCATTCGGTTATGAAAGTGATAGAAGATTGGGGTTGAGTTCCACAACTGTCCAATGTGAAACCGGGATAGCAGCAATGCCAAGCTTGGAAAATATCTCAGGCAGTTGGGCTGGCAGGCTCAGCACAAATGACTGATGCCCTTTCTGTACAGATAAATGAAACGGAAAACCCCAGCGGTATGTGGCATCTTCTTCTAGTAATTTTTCTAAAGATTCTTAAAAGATCAGGTAGAATTTGTATGGATACTCCATTAAAATTTGAGAATCTCTTCCTTGATATTGTAGAAATGTACTCTACATAGGGTATCTCTAGGTCTACCATCTGACAGAGGGTCGAGCCTTGGATATGATAGACCCTATCAAGCTCCATGTCTGCCACAGGATCTTTGCCCAAGACTTTGTTTAATATAGCTATAACAGTAGAGCGAAGTTCTCTGGCTGTTGTTGCTTCAGTTATACCCCGAAGCTTTAAAATTTTCCTTCTGCTACTGTTTTCTAAGTCATCCTGCTGAAGTCGCAAAGCGTGCAGATGCTGCGACTGAGCAGTCAGCTTAGCCTCAAGGATTGCCAGCTTTTGGTCTGTTAAAATCTGAGATGACTCCAGGGTGTCTACCCTTGATGACAGGCTGTGGAGTGAGTCCTTAACTTCCCTAAACTCATCCCTGATCACCTGTTGTAGAGTGAGAGTCATACGGTTCATATCTGTTTTAGTAGATAGCGTGTATAGAAAAGTCCTGGTGTCAGGGTCAGCCAGCAGAGCTGAGAGACCAGCGGCGGTGTGTAGCGACGGTTGTATGGGAGACACTGTATCTGGCTGCGGGGTGCCTATCTGTGTGGGCTGTAGATCTATAGTCTTGGATTGTGCCGACAAGTCCTGGGTGAGCTCACCTGGGATCACGGACAAAGTCTGCTGCCTTGAGGACGCATCGGCCAGGCATTCCTGTGTATCCGCACTCTGAGGGATGACAGAGGCTCATGGTGTGAAGAAGCCTGCGAGAATAGTGCTGCGGGTAACCGGGTCCGCTCCTGCATATTTGTTATGTTTTTTAGACCCTCTTGGCATATTCACCTGCTGCGTGTACAGGTAGGAAATCAGTTTGAATAGTCAGTCTGAGCGGAGCTCTGACTAGGTGTTCCCTCACTCCGCCATCAGCACTGTCCAGACATATGGTCAGGGGTCCTGGATCCTAATAGGACAACTCAATGCAGTATGAAAACTCCCCCTACAAGCTTCACCAGGAACTGATAGAAGCCACAAGACTCAAGCCTTGTACACACGACCGGTTTTCTCTGCAAGAAATGACCAGAAAACTGTTGGGAGAGCTTTCTTGCAGAGAAAACCGTTCGTGTGTATGGTTTCTCGTCGAGAAAACTGTCGTGAATCTCGACGAGAAAAAAAGAAAACCTGCTTTCTTTTTTCTCGTCGTGATTCTCGTCAGACTGTTCTTGGATGAGAAAACCGTTCGTGCTTTTCCGAGTCTTCAAAAACCGCGCATGGTCAGAATCAAGTATGAGTTGGGAGCGCACCTTCTTGTAAAACTAGCGTTCGTAATGGAGATAGCACATTCGTCACGCTGTAACGAACTGAAAGCACGAAGACTGAAAAGCGCGAATCGTCACTCACTAAACTTTTGCTAACACGCAGTAACACAAGATTAGCAAAAGCAGCCCAAGGGGTGGCGCCATGAGAATGGAACTTCCCCTTTATACTGCCGTTGTACGTGTTGTACGTCACCGCGCTTTAGACCGACGAGATTTTGGATTGACAGTGTGTATGCAAGGAAAGCTTGACAAGAATCTCGTCAAGCTTGACAAGAAACCCGTCGAGAAAAACAACGTGTTTTTTGTGACGAGATTCTCGGCCGTGTGTACTAGGCTTCATACTGCTGATGGGAAAAGGTATTTAGCAGTTTAAATTTCCTAAAAAAATTACATTTCCATGTTCTGTGTACTGTGGGAGACCAGATATAGTGAATGCAGGTTCCTGGGTTTAGTAACACTTTAAACTCCAGGACGTCCTATGACATCCATCCGGGGATAAGTGGTTACTAGAGTTGAGCGGACACCTGGATGTTCGGGTTCGACGGGTTCGGCCGAACTTCGCAAAAAAGTTTGAGTTCGGAACCCGAACTTGACCCGAACTTGACCCCGAACCCGAACCCCATTGCAGTCAATAGGGACCCGAACTTTTGAGGACTAAAATGGCTCAAAAAAAGTAATGGAAAGAGCTAGAGGGCTGCAAATGGCAGCAAAATGTTGTTAAGAGCATGGCAAGTGCTCTGCAAACAAATGTGGATAGGGAAATAACTTAAAATAGCATAAAATACATAAAAAAAATAATAATAATCTTGACCTAGGAGGACGAGGTCCATGTGGAGTATGAGGTTGAGGTGACGGTGGATGTGGCGGTGTAGGTGGAAGCGGTGGTGGAGGACGACGAGGTAGCCAATACTGGTTTTTGTTTTTAATTTTGATTTTGATTTTTAATTGGGGTACACCCCAAAAGAGTGAGAAAGATCAAAAATACAGCAATGGCTGGGTAAGGCCGGTATACATGTCTATTCTGCACAAGGTACGGACAAGTCCTGTGGGATCCATGCCTGGTTCATTTTAATGAACGTGAGCTTGTCCACATTGGCTCTGGACAGGCAGCTGCGCTTGTCTCTGATCTTGAAACATAAGTGGTTGGGCATTGGTGCACTCAATCTCTTCCACTTCTGGGGCAGGGCTAGGTGGATGGCCCTGGGAAACCCTGCTAACAGAGTCACCAAAAAGCAGAAGAGACTGCTGCATGACTTGGGGCTCAGACTGCTTGGGTGATTTGCAAGGGGGTGAGGTGAAAGACTGATGGACATGCAGGTGCCAACTCTGATCTTTTAGCAGGAGACTGGGTGGGAGACAATGTGAAGGAACTGGAGGCACTGTCAGCAACCCAATCTACTATCGCCTGTACTTGTCCTGGCCTCAACATTCGTAGAGCCGCATTAGGCCCGACCAAATACCGCTGCAGGCTCCGTCGCCTACTCGTACCTGAGGAAGGTGTTTCACTTGTGCGTGTAGCTGGCACAGATCGACCACGTCCTCTCCCTGCAACAGTAGCTCCATCAGCAGCACCATGACCGGGGCCACGTCCCTTATTTGACGTTCTCCTCATATTTCTCAAATTTAGGATCTTGCCCTAAATGGATGTTTTTTGAATAGCAGAATAGAACAACAGTATCTAAAGGGTGTATCTCACATGTACAGATATGCAGCAAACGCTGCAATTTTTTTTCTTTGCCCTAAATGGGTGTTTTTAGAATAGCAAAATAGAACAACAGTATCTAAAAGGGTGTATCTCACACGTACAGATACAGACTAGGCCGCAATTTAAGATTTTTCACCTAAATGTGTTTTTTTGAATAGCAAAATAGAGCAACAGTATCTAAAGTGTGTATCTCACACTTACAGATATGCAGGAAACATTGCAAATTATTATTTTTTTTGCCCTAAATGTGTTTTTTTTAAATACCAGAATAGAGCAGCAGTATCTAAAGGGTGAACCTCACACGTACAGATACAGACTAGGCCGCAATTTAAGGCCTCATGCCCACGGGCGTTTTTTCAGCCGCGTTTTTGAGCGTTTTTTACAGCTTAAAAACGCCTGTCCATGTTAGTCTATAGCTTCATGTCCACCTAGGCGTTTTTGAGCTGTAAAGAGCATAGGCGTTTGTAAGCTGTAAAAAAAAACCCAGGGCCAGTGCGTTCCTCAGCGTCAGAATTAGGCAGAAAAAAACGCGAGCGTCAAAAAACGCGCAAAAACGCGCACTAACGCGCAAAAAACGCGCACTAACGCGCGGTCGCGTTTTTAGCTCCGACGTTAATTTAAAAAAAAAAAAAAAAAAAAATTTACAATAACATGGACAGGCGTTTTTAAGCTGCAAAAAACGCAGCTGTAAAAACGCCAGTGGGCATGAGGCCTAAAAATGTTCCCCTAAATGTTTTTTTTTTTTTGAATAGCAGAATAGAGCAACAGTATCTAAAGGGTGTATCTCACAGGTGCAGATATGCAGAAAACGCACCAAAAAATTTTTTTGGGACCTAAATTATTATTTTTTTGAAAAGCAGAATAGAAGAACAGTATCTAAAGTGTGTATCTAACACGTACAGATATGCGGAAAACGTTGGCAACATTTTTTTTTTTGCCCTAAATTTTTTTTTTTGAATAGCATAATAAAACAACAGTATCTAAAGTGTGTATCTCACTAAATACAGATATGCAGGAAACGCAGCAAAATATCTTTTTTTTGCCCTAAATGGGTGTTTTTAGAATAGCAGAATAGATCAACAGTATCTAAAGGGTGTATCTCACAGTAACAACATATGCAGTGCTGGTGCACTGAGCTTGCAAAAAGGGCCAGCCGACGCCAACCTAACTAACAGACGGATAAAAGTTATCTTTTCTCTGGCACTGGCCTCAGGGCAGGGTAAAAAGATTGTGCACTGCACCCACACAACAAAATCAAGGTAGATCGCTGAGTAATTTGATTTCTGAATCAGGACTCCTATCTAATTCTCTCCCTCAAAGCAGCAGCAGCAACCTTTCCCTACACTATCTAAAGCAGAGTGACGTGCTGTGCTATGTGCCTCTAGCTTATATAGAGGCTGGGTCACATGCTGCACTGGCCAATCACAGCCATGCCATTAGTAGGCATGGCTGTGATGGCTTCTAAGGGCACACAAGTTAAACGAATGTTGATTGGCTGCCCTGCAGCTTTTTAAAATGCGCCATTACATTGCCGAACACCGAACTCGAACCCGAACATACAGTAAATTGTTCGGGTCCGGGTACCAAAAACCCAAAAGTCCGGTACGAACCCGAACTTTACAGTTCGGGTTCGCTCAACCCTAGTGGTTACATAGCTTTATTACAGATGAATAGATGATATGGTATATGACAATAGCTGACATTTTATTAGTAGTTTTAACTTCACACATTTTGTTTTAGAAGTGTTAATTGGCTTTGAATGTTGAAAACCATGTTTATATTAGATGTGATCTATGCGGCTTGGCTGGTATAGGCATATACAGTAGGTGTAATGCCACGTACACCCCATAGTTTTTCCTGTCATGCAAAAAAACAACGTTTTTCTCGACGTGATTCCTTGCGATTCCTCTCAAGCCTGCCTTGCATACACACGTTCAGGAAAAAAACGCTTGAGGAAAGCGCGGTGACGTACAACACGTACGACGGCACTATAAAGGGGAAGTGCCATTAGAATGGGGACACCCTTTGGGCTGCTTTTGCTGATCTCGTGTTAGTAAAGTTTGGTGAGAGACGATTCGCGCTTTTCAGCCTCGTGCTTTTCAGTCCGTTACAGCGTGACAAATGTGCTCCATTTCAAACGCTAGTTTTACCAGAACGAACGCTCCCGTCTCATACTTGATTCTGAGCATGCGCGTTTTTTTCCCCCTCGGAAAAGCATACACACGATCGGTTTTCGCGACGAGAGAAGGAACAATGGGAAAAACGACGAGAAAAAATAGAGCAGGTTCTAATTTTTTTGCGAGCAGTTTTCTTGTTGAGAAAACTGCTATGGAGCATACACACGACCGTTTTTCACGACCAATCTAAAAAATTGCAGTTTTCTCGTCATGAAAAACGGTCGTGTGTACGCGGCATAAGGCTTGTAATAATAATCTAAATGTGATTTAAAAAAAAACAAAAAAAGACTTTAGTTGCTGTAATCTTGGGTCTACACCATTTGTACTTTGATCTTTCTTGCAGTAAGTTCCAACTGGAGGATTTTCAGCCTGCGACCAAAAAGGGAGCCTGAGAAGAGATCTGCTACTGGGATTGTGACTGTGTGACAGCACAGGTCTTTGGATCTTTGAATTGGATTCCTTAGGGGTAAGAGACAAGGGAATAACTTATGAAGGGTGTTGAGACACTCCTTCCTCAGTTTGCTTCCTCCCTTCCTGGCCACTGTGCCCATTTGTGCATGGCTAAGGAAATTTGTATAAAGTAGGGGGGAAAAATGGGACTTTAAATGAAGCATGTCGTTGTAAATAAAACTATGAAATAGGTATTATTAGACAATTTCATTTATTAAATATCATCTACCCCTAGGGGTTGTCCAAAATATGAAAGAGCGCAAACATTAAATTGTATGCCATAATATAATATATAGCCCTACTTTATACATTTATACAGGGATGGAAGCATGCCGTTGTTCCCTTTGAGTGCGTTGGGTAATTTTCTATTTTGAGCTAGCTAAGGAAATTTGTAGTTGGGGGGAGAGAATATCACTTATAGCCACTATTCAATCTAGTAGCAACTTTGTAAATCTGCCCACTGCCATGAGCTGTCCATTAAAAGTAATTTGGACCTGCTGGGGAACTACTCTCTCAGTTCCCCCATCAGGCTCCTGCCACCCAGTGTGGTAGTTAAAACAACCTGGATTTTTCATCTGTGTTGGTAATGTTTTCAAAACTGGCACAAATGCTTATCTGAATTAGACGCAGATAGTTCTTAAGGGACCAACCGCCAGAAAATGTTAATTGAAGTGTAATTAAAGGCAGATTTTTTATTGCTATCTGGGCCCCTCTGTCACCCTCTCTATTTGTCCTGTTTACCATTATCATCGAAAGTGAAAGTAAAGAAAATCTTACATTTTGGGTTGGCATCAGAACACCATCAGAGGGAAAATCTTCCAACGGGGACACTAGTTCTAGTGACTCTGATGTCTCTGTGAGGGAATTTCCTCTCACTTCCTAATTTGGCTATGGGACAAGGTAAGGGAAATTTCCCCAATGGGACACATATGGCAAAAAAAAACTGACCGGGGTTATAGCCCTCCCTTACTCCGCCTAACTCCCTTACCCTTACTATCCAAAATGATTAAAAAGGTTTTTCCTTTAGTTACACTTTATCTTTTCCCAAGAATATCTTTATCTGCATGAAGAGGATTCTCTGTTGACAGCAGCCTGTGAGTAAAATCTACATTGCTGCAGACTACTTTCTGTTTCGCCAAGTTGATACTAAATACTTTTAATATAGCAGTTTGATATTGTGGTGACTAGGGATGAGTCGAACACCCCCCCCGGTTCTGTTCGCACCAGAACCTGCGAACTATCGAACCCCGTTAGTCTATGGGACTGGAACGTTCGGAATCAAAAGTGCTAATTTTAAAGGCTAATATGCAACTTATTGTCCTAAAAGGGTTTGGGGACCCAGGTCCTACACCAGGGGACATGTATCAATACAAAAAAAAGTTTTAAAAACTGCAGTTTTTTCGGGAGCAGTGATTTTAATGATGCTTAAAGTGAAATAAAAAAAAAGTGAAATATTCCTTTAAATGTCGTACCTGGGGGGTGTCTATAGTATGCCTGTGAAGTGGCACGTGTTTCCCGTGTTTAGAACTGTCCCTGCACAAAATGACAATTCTAAAGGAAAAAAAGTCATTTAAAACTGCTTGCGGGGAACGTTTGGGGACTGGTCTCTCACCTTGGACCCAGCCCTGGCGTTGCTTGGGGTTATGGAAAGTGTCGAAGTGTCAAGGCATGAAAAACTGTTTTTGTTCCATACCCTGTACTACGCCAGACGAGAGATTCTCCTTAGGTGGAAGCGGCCCGGCCCTCCTACGCTTCAAGCATGGAAGGCCACGATAAACTCTGTTCTACCTTTATACAAGCTAACATATGAGAGTAGAAACTGCCCCAAAAAATTTGACAAGGTCTGGTCCCAATGGATTGATGCACATGGATAGGAGCCCTAGAGTTTGTGGGTTACTCCTAATTAGGGATGAGCTTCGTGTTCGAGTCGAACATACGTTCGACTCGAACATCGGCTGTTCGATCGTTCGACGAAGATCGAACGATTTGGGCCGTTCGCGCCAAATTCGAGTGACGCGAACGGCCCACAATGCACTACGCCATCGCAGTGTCATCCAGGCGCTGTGATTGGCCAAGCATGCACTGTGACCCCGCATGCTTGGCCAATCACAGCGCCGGCAGCGAGGAGAGCAATGATTGGCCACAGGCAGGATGCCTGTGGCCAATTATTGCTGAGGGTGTTTAGTACACGCTCCACACTATAAAAGGCCGCCAGCACGGCGGCCTAGTGTAGTGTGTTCCGGAGCAGGGAAAGAGAAGCATAGGCAGGGACAGTGACATTTCTTTCTTTCTTGCTTAACCTGGATTCCTTTAGTTTAGGGAAAGAGAAGGATAGGTAGGGAGAGTGTCAGTGTGTTTTACTGTGCGAATCCTTGTTTCTAGGGACAAAGAAGGAAAGTGAGGGGAATTCTCCTTGTGCTATAGTGTGCTTTAAAAAAACATTTTTTCTAGGGACAGAAAACTCTAGGTAGGGAGAGTGTCAGTTTCTTTCACTGTGCGAATCCTTGTTTCTAGGGACAAAGAAGGAAAGTGAGGGGAATTCGCCTTGTGCTATAGTGTGCTTTAAAAAAACATTTTTTCTAGGGACAGAAAACTCTAGGTAGGGAGAGTGTCAGTGTCTTTTACTGTGCGAATCCTTGTTTCTAGGGACAAAGAAGGAAAGTGAGGGGAATTCTCCTTGTGCTATAGTGTGCTTTAAAAAAACATTTTTTCTAGGGACAGAAAACTCTAGGTAGGGAGAGTGTCAGTTTCTTTCACTGTGCGAATCCTTGTTTCTAGGGACAAAGAAGGAAAGTGAGGGGAATTCTCCTTGTGCTATAGTGTGCTTTAAAAAAACATTTTTTCTAGGGACAGAAAACTCTAGGTAGGGAGAGTGTCAGTTTCTTTCACTGTGCGAATCCTTGTTTCTAGGGACAGGGAAGGACAGTGAGTGAATTCTCCTTGTGCTATAGTGTGCTTTAAAAAAACATTTTTTCTAGGGACAGAAAACTCTAGGTAGGGAGAGTGTCAGTTTCTTTCACTGTGCGAATCCCTGTTTCTAGGGACAAAGAAGGAAAGTGAGGGGAATTCTCCTTGTGCTATAGTGTGCTTTAAAAAAACATTTTTTCTAGGGACAGAAAACTCTAGGTAGGGAGAGTGTCAGTTTCTTTCACTGTGCGAATCCTTGTTTCTAGGGACAGGGAAGGACAGTGAGTGAATTCTCCTTGTGCTATAGTGTGCTTTAAAAAAAAATTTTTCTAGGGACAGAAAACTCTAGGTAGGGAGAGTGTCAGTGTCTTTTACTGTGCGAATCCTTGTTTCTAGGGACAAAGAAGGAAAGTGAGGGGAATTCTCCTTGTGCTATAGTGTGCTTTAAAAAAACATTTTTTCTAGGGACAGAAAACTCTAGGTAGGGAGAGTGTCAGTTTCTTTCACTGTGCGAATCCTTGTTTCTAGGGACAGGGAAGGACAGTGAGTGAATTCTCCTTGTGCTATAGTGTGCTTTAAAAAAACATTTTTTCTAGGGACAGAAAACTCTAGGTAGGGAGAGTGTCAGTTTCTTTCACTGTGCGAATCCTTGTTTCTAGGGACAAAGAAGGAAAGTGAGGGGAATTCTCCTTGTGCTATAGTGTGCTTTAAAAAAACATTTTTTCTAGGGACAGAAAACTCTAGGTAGGGAGAGTGTCAGTTTCTTTCACTGTGCGAATCCTTGTTTCTAGGGACAAAGAAGGAAAGTGAGGGGAATTCTCCTTGTGCTATAGTGTGCTTTAAAAAAACATTTTTTCTAGGGACAGAAAACTCTAGGTAGGGAGAGTGTCAGTTTCTTTCACTGTGCGAATCCTTGTTTCTAGGGACAGGGAAGGACAGTGAGGGAAATTCTCCTTGTGCTATAGTGTGCTAAAGCATTCCTCATCAACCATCTTTGAAATCCTTGTTTTTTTGACAGTCAGGGAAATTGTCGTTGTGCTATTCTGTGCAAAAGCAATCATCCTCAACCATATTTAGAAATCCTTAAGTAAAGGGACAGAGAAGGACACCTGAAGGTAGCCCTTATTGCTTTTTTCCCATCTCCCTGCAGGCCATCTATTAGAATGTCTGGAAGGCAAACAAGGAGAGGCAGACAGTCAGGAGGCAATAAAAGAGGGCAAGCAGGCTCTGTGTCTGGGGGCAACAGTGCTGGTCGTGGACGCGGTGCATTGTCATCAGCACATGGCCATGGGACACGCTTGTCCTTCTTTTCGGCAGCTGGACATGTTGAGCCACATCATGCCGAAGACTTGGTAGAGTGGATGACCAAGCCCTCCTCCTCCTCCTCATCCTCTCTCACCCAGGCTCAGGGTACTGGAAAAGCAGCTGCCAAAGTGTCCTCTTCCCTGGTATCAATGTCAGACTCATCATCAGTCACTCCTTCCCTAGACCCACCATGTCCTCCTCCTGAGGAGTCCCCCGAACTGTTTGAGCACAGTGTTGGGTACATGCTCCAGGAGGATGCCCAGCGTTTCGAAGGGTCTGATGATGAAACCCAGCTACAGGAAGGCAGTAGCGTGAGAGCAGACAGAGGGGATGCTCAAGAAGGACACCAATCTGGCAGTCATGTTCCAGCAGCTGCAGCATACTGCCAGATTGGCTCCAGTGATGAGGAGGGAGGGGATGATGAGGTCACTGACTCCACGTGGGTGCCTAATAGTAGAGAGGAGGAGGAGGAGGATGAGGAGGAGGCACATCTCCAACGAGGCAGGATGCCCTTTGGTGGCCAGCGTAAGGGCAGTACACCGACGGAATCACACCGCAGAGCTCCGCCTGTGCAGGGCGCTGCCTCTGCCCGTCATTCAAAAAGTTCCTTGGTGTGGGCCTTTTTTGAGGCTAGTGCATCAGATCGCACAGCTGCTGTTTGCAACATATGTCTCAAGCGTATATCGCGTGGCCAAAACATCAGCCGCTTGGGTACCACATGCCTGACCAGACATATGTTGACCTGCCATGCAGCTCGTTGGCAAGCCTACCTCAAAGACCCACACCAAAGAACAAAGCGGACCTCTCCTTGCACCGCATCAGCTGGGATCTCCAACCCCACTATAACTTCAGTCCTCTCTGAAACATGCACTGAGAGGAATGAAGGTGTAGAATTAGGTGTGTCACAGCCAAGTACTTGCGGCCACTCTGCTAGCAGTACACCGACGTCCGATTCTAGCAGGCAAATTTCCCTGCCCCAGCTGCTGGACCGTCGAAAGAAGTTCACTCCCAGCCATCCACATGCCCAGCGGTTGAATGCTAGCTTGGCTAAATTGCTAGCGCTTCAACTGCTGCCTTTTCAGTTGGTAGACTCGGCCCCCTTCCGTGAGTTTGTGCAATGTGCGGTTCCTCAGTGGCAGGTTCCCAAACGCCACTTTTTCTCACGGAAGGCTATTCCGGCTCTCTACCGGCATGTGGAAGGCAATGTCTTGGCCTCGCTGGACAGGGCGGTCAGCGGTAAGGTGCATATTACCGCTGACTCATGGTCCAGCAGGCATGGACAGGGACGTTACCTTTCTTTCACGGCCCATTGGGTCACTCTTTTGGCAGCTGGGAAGGATGCAGGACAAGGTGCAGTAGTGTTGGAGGTTGTTCCACCGCCACGCCTCCAAAATGCTACTACTGGTTGTGACACACCTCTCTCCTCCACCCCCTCCTCTTCTTCTTCCTCCATGGCCTCTTCCTGTGGTTTGTCCTATGAACCAGCGGTGCTCCGTAGCCGTTCACGGGGCTACGCAAGTACGCAGGCAAAAAGATGCCATGCCGTGCTTGCGCTGGTGTGTTTGGGGGACAGAAGCCACACTGGGGCAGAGGTCCTGTCTGCTCTGCAGGGCCAGGCCGAGAGGTGGTTGACGCCACGCCAGCTTAAGCCAGGAATGGTGGTTTGCGACAATGGCACCAACCTCCTCTCCGCCCTCCGACAGGGACAACTGACCCATGTGCCCTGTGTGGCTCACGTCCTTAACCTGGTGGTGCAGCGGTTCTTGGGCAGGTACCCGGGCTTACAGGATGTCCTGAGGCAGGCCAGGAAAGTCTGTGTGCATTTCCGCAGATCTTATAATGCCAGTGCTCGCCTGGCTGAGCTGCAAAAGGAGTTGAACCTGCCCAAGAACCGCCTTATATGTGACATGCCCACCAGGTGGAACTCAACATTGGCCATGCTGCAGCGGCTGCACACGCAGCAGAGGGCCATCAATGAGTACCTGTGCGACTACGGCACCAGGACAGGGTCAGGGGAGCTTGTTTTTTTTTCTCCACGCCAGTGGGGCATGATCAGGGATGCATGCACTGTCCTGGCACCATTTGAGGAGGCCACGAGGATGGTGAGCAGTGACAGTGCATGCATCAGTGACACTGTACCTCTTGTCCACCTGTTGGAGCACACGCTGCGTGGAATAATGGACAGGGCACTTGAGGCAGAACAGAGGCAGGAAGAGGAGGACTTCCTTGCCTCTCAAGGCCCCCTTTACCCAGACAGTGTTCCTTCTGTCCCACCCATCGCACAGGAAGAGGAGGAGGAGGAGGAGGAGGAGGAGGAGGATTGTGTCAGCATGGAGGTGGAGGCTGGCACTCAGCATCATCAGCAGCAGTCTTTTAGGGATGATTTACAGTCCCAAGAAACCAGTGGACTTGTACGTGGCTGGGAGGAGGTGGCTGCGGATCATGTCGTCCTTAGTGACCCAGAGGACTCCGGAGCGAATGCCTCAGCAAACTTACGCTGCATGGCCTCCCTGATCCTGCAAAGTCTGCGGAAGGATCCTCGTATTCTTCGGATCAAGGAGAGGGACCATTACTGGCTGGCCACTCTCCTTGATCCACGGTACAAGGGTAAGGTTGCGGACCTTATGTTACCGTCGCAGAGGGAGCAGAGGATGAGACAACTCCGGGAGGCCTTGCAGAAAGGTCTGTGCAACGCGTTCCCAGAGACTGGGAGGTTACAAACTCCTGGTCCTGGACAACGAGTTGCTGAGGCTTCGGCCAGTCAAAGAAGGAGCGGTGGGGAAGGTGGCCGTCTGACCGATGCGTTCAGACAATTCTTTAGTCCGCAGCCCCAAAGTATGATTGGTTCCAGCAACCATCGCCAGCGTCTGATAAACATGGTGCAGGAATATCTAGGGGCAAGGTCAGACTTGGACACCTTCCCCACCGAAAATCCTCTGGCTTACTGGGTCTTGAGGATGGATCACTGGCCAGAGCTTGCACAGTATGCAATTGAGCTACTGGCCTGTCCTGCATCCAGCGTTCTTTCGGAACGCACATTCAGTGCTGCTGGAGGATTTGTCACGGATCACAGGGTGCGCCTGTCCACCGACTCGGTTGATCGACTGACTTTCATCAAGATGAACCAGTCTTGGATCACCACCAGCTACCACACACCTGATGCTGATATAACAGACTAATTGATTTTAACATGTCACATCCCTTCAAGACTGATGCTGATGCTGAGTGCCTGTGCTGTTATGTTGACTGGCTATCCTCCTCCTCCGAGTCCTCAATGATACGATTGATGATGATAGCTTGGAAGATCATTTTTGTTTATGGGTGCCGCCACCAGTGGCTAAGGCCCAATTTTTCAGCCCCTGTTTTACAGGGGCGTGTAATTACAATTTTTTTAGCAATAATTTGCCATAGGGCTCATTGCTGTGCTCCAAGTACAGTATCTGTGAGGGGTTGGAGTGTTGTGGCACCAGTGCCTAAGGCCCAATTTTTCAGCCCCTGTTTAACAGGGGCGTGTCATTACAATTTTTGAAGCAATACTTTGCAACAGGGCTCATTGCTGTGCTCCAAGTACAGTATCTGTGAGGGGTTGTAGTGTTGTGCCACCAGTGCCTAAGGCCCAATTTTTCAGCCCCTGTTCAACAGGGGCATGCAATTACAATTCTTGATCTAATAATTCACAGCAGGGCCCATTGCTGCACCCACCAAGAGTAACTCTGAGGGCTTACAGTGTTGTGGCAACGCCACCACCACCACCACCACGAAAGGCCCAATTTTTCAGCTCCTGTTCAAAAGGGGCATGTAATTACAATTCTTGATCTAATAATTCACAGCAGGGCCCATTCCTGCACCCACCAAGAGTAACTCTGAGGGCTTACAGTGTTGTGGCAACGCCACCACCACCACGAAAGGCCCAATTTTTCAGCCCCTGTTCAAAAGGGGCATGTAATTACAATTCTTGATCTAATAATTCACAGCAGGGCCCATTGCTGCACCCACCAAGAGTAACTCTGAGGGCTTACAGTGTTGTGGCAACGCCACCACCACCACCACCATGAAAGGCCCAATTTTTCAGCCCCTGTTCAAAAGGGGCATGTAATTACAATTCTTGATCTAATAATTCACAGCAGGGCCCATTCCTGCACCCACCAAGAGTAACTCTGAGGGCTTACAGTGTTGTGGCAACACCACCACCATCACCACCACCACCACCACGAAAGGCCCAATTTTTCAGCCCCTGTTCAACAGGGGCATGCAATTACAATTCTTGATCTAATAATTCACAGCAGGGCCCATTGCTGCACCCACCAAGAGTAACTGTCAGGGCTTACAGTGTTGTGGCACCAGCACCACCATCAAAGCCCCAATTTTTACTACCACTGTTCAACAATTATATGTAATTAAAATTCCTGATATAATAGTTGACAGCAGGGCGTTCCAGCACCAACCAAGAGTAACTGTGAGTGCTTACAGTGTTGTGCCAACACCAACAACTAAGGGGCCTATTTCTGCAGAGTATATACGGCAGGTCCCTACTTTCAAACATCCAACTTACAAACGACTCCTACTTGCAAACGCAAGAAGACAACAGGAAGTGAGAGGAAATCTACCACTAGGAAGGAAAATTCTCTCCTGTAAGAATAAATATGGGAGAAAGGTGTCTCCTCTGTACTGATGCTTTATCAGCAATCCTTGTTTCAAGAAAAACACCACATTTCAAAAACAGTTGTCATTGGGACGGAAAGTGAGGTGAAATGTTCTGAACAGGGGCACAGACAGCAAAACAAATGTTACAGGGGTGATAACCCTTACCTATGTTTTCCAAAAAGTTTAAAAATAGATTTTTGGGCTGGAGCTACACTTCAACAATGTACCTGTTCAAAATTACAAACAGATTCTACATAAGAACAAACCTACAGTCCCTGTCTTGTATGCACCGCCTGTATACGGCTGTTCAGAGTATATAGGGCCTTTTTTATTTTATGTGCGGGGTTCCCCTTAATATCCATACAAGACCCAAAGGGGCTGGTAATGGGCTGGGGTAGGGGGGGGGGGGGTCATGGGGTAGCTATGCCATTTTTCTTAAAGAATTTCATCCATATTACCGGGACCAGACATTACATTAAAGCCGCAAGCAGTTTTAAATGGCTTTTTTTTCCTTTAGAAGTGTCATTTTGTGCAGGGACAGTTCTAAACACGGGAAACACGTGGCACTTCACAGGCATACATTAGACACCCCCCAGGTACGATATTTAAAGGAATATTTGACTTTTTTTTTTTCACTTTATGCATCATTAAAATGACTGCTCCCGAAAAACGACCGTTTTTAAAACTTCTTTTTGAATTGATACATGTCCCCTGGTGCAGAACCCGGGTTCCCAAACCCTTTTTAGGACAATAACATGCATAATAGTTGTTATAATTAGCACTTTAGAATTCGAACGTTCGCATCCATTGTATTTAATAGGGTTCTATTGTTCGTACGAACTTTCGGTCCGTTCGCGGGTTCTGGTGCGAACCGAACCCGGGGGTGTTCGGCTCATCACTACTCCTAATGAATATTGCTGTCTCCTATATTATCTCCTGGTTGTGGCTAGAAATGCTGTTCTATCATGTGTTTTCGGTATCCCCTACCCTCCCTCCCCCCCCCCCTCCCTCCCCTTGCTTTTCTCTCTCCCCTCCTAACCCCTTTTTTTCTCCTTTGCCGGTACTAGATCACAACTATGTATTAACTGCTTTAGACTATCACTATCTTGAGACAACGATTAGTAGTATTATTTGACCTGTTCCATTAGACCTTTATGACCTTACGTATGTATTTGATGTCCATATACTGTGTCATTGTTAACTTTAATACTTTTAAATAAATAAAAAAAATATTCACTGTAAAAAAAAAAAAACTGCTTGTGGCTTTAATGTAATGTGTGGTCCCTGCAATATGGATGAAAATCTTTGAGAAAATCAGCATGGGTACCCCTCCCCCCCAGCCCATTTGGGTGCTGTATGGATATTAAGGGGAACCCTGCACCCAAATTAAAAAAGGAAAGGTGTGGGGCCCCCAGGCCCTATATACTCTGTACAGCAGTATACACGTGGTGCAAACAAGACAGAGACTGTAGGTTTGTTCTTAAGTAGAATTTGTTTGTGCTTTTGAACTGGTACATTTTTAAAGTGTAGCTCCAGCCAGAAAATCTATTTTTAAGCTTTTTGGAAAACATAGGGAAGGGTTATCACCCCTGTAACATTTGTTTTGCTGTCTATGCACCTGTTCAGAAGATGTCACCTCACTTTCTGTCCCAATGACAATTGGATTTTGAAAATTTGGGGGTTTTAGGAAAACAAGGATTGGTGATAAAGTATCAGTGGAGAGGAGACACCTTTTTCCCATATTAACTCTTACAGGAGAGAATTTCCCTTCCTAGGGGTAGATTTCCTCTCACTTCCTGTTGTCTCCCTCCGTTTGTAAGTAGGAGTAGTTTGTAAGCTGGATGTTTGAAAAGTAGGGGCCTGCCCTATGTACTCTGCAGAAATTTGGGCCTTAGGTGTTGGTGTTCCCACAACACTGTAAGCCCTCATAGTTACTCTTGGTGGGCGCTGGAACGCCCTGCTGTGAACTATTATATCAAGAATTGTAATTACATGTCATTGTTGAACAGTGGCAGAAAAATTGGGCCTTTGGTGGTGGTGGTAGTGGTGGTGCTGGTGCCACAACACTGTAAGTGCTCACAGTTACTCTTGGTGGGTGCTGGATCGGGCCCTGCTGTGAAATATTAGATCAAGAATTGTAATTACATGCCCCTGTTAAACAGGGGCTGAAAAATTGGGCCTTAGGCACTGGTGCCACAACACTGCAACCCCTCACAGATACTATAGTTGGAGCGCAGGAATGAGCCCTGCTGAAAAGTGTTGCATCAAAAATTTTAATTATACGCCCCTCTTAAACAGGGGCTGAAAAATTGGGCCTTAGCCACTGGTGGCGGTGCCCAGAACCAAAAATGTTCTTACAAGCTATCAGCATGAACATTGAGGAGGAAGAGGATAGTCGCTCAGCATAACAGGATAGTTACTCAGCATCAACATAGGCAGTCTTGAAGGGATCTCCCATTCAAAAAAAAGTTATTCAGTTACATCAGCATCAGGTGCTTGGTAGCTGGTGATCCAAGACTCATTCATTTTTACGAAGGTCAGCCGATCGACCGATTCTGTGGACAGGCGCACCCTGTGATTGGTTACAAAGCCTCCAGCAGCACTGAATGTGCGTTCCAAAAGAACGCTGGATGCAGGACAGGCCAGTAGCTCAATTGCATACTGTGCAAGCTCTGGCCAGTGATCCATCCTCAAGACACAGTAACCCAAAAGGATTTTCGGTGGGAAAGTGTCAGGGTCACCTGTGGCCAGGTGACAGATGCACACCGTAGGGGGACAGGAGTGCACCGCGAGGTAGTGAACCCTATGGCTGGCTTCTGCGGATAGGAAACTGGGTGGTTGTGGAAAGCGGGACCAGAGGAGCACAACCGGGATCCAAACGGAAGCTAGAGCCAAGATTCCCCAGGGCGCGGAGTCTAAGACCCAGCTGGTCTTCTCCAGGGCCTCTAGTGGTGAGGATGTTAGCTGCAGGCTGGGACCAGGTCGCGGCCCCTGGAGTTTCCTAGCTCACGCCCCGTAGGATAAGGGGAAAAGAGGGGAAGCAGCAGCACACGATAAGAGAGAACCGAATAACAAGCTGAATGTCAGGGGCCACAAGCAGACAAGGATAACGAAGAACGAGCCGAAGGTCAAGGGTCACGAGCAGACAGGGATAGTCGGGGACAAGCCAATAACGTAACAGAGAGACAGACGTAGCACACGGCAGGCAGGAACCCAAACACACAATGCCTAACAAACACGTTGATCAGCAAAGCAGCCTTGCAGTGCACAGGTTAATATAGTGTTCTGTGATAGGGCCTGGGGTGGAGTCTGGCTGGGAGGAGATTATAAAGGAAGCCAGGTGAAAGGGCTCAGGCCTCTAAGATGAACACATGGGAAGGAAGGTAAGCTGACAGACAAACACTACTGCATATCCATGACAGTACCCTCCCTCTTATGGGCCCTCCCCCGCCTGGACCCAGGCTTAAAGGGAAATCTCTGATGAAACCTTCTCAACAGATGAGGTGCAGCGACATCAGATGCAGCGATCCAAGACGCCTCCTCAGGACCAAAACCTCTCCAATGCACAAGGTACTGAAGAATGCCTCTGCAGAGCCGAGAATCCAGAACTTGTCTAACCTCGTACTTAAGATTATCCTCAGAGACCGAAAACGAGGTAGGGAGATGACAAGAAAATCTATTGAGGACCAAAGGCTCTCTAGGAATAAGCAAGGGCATGAGAGGATCAACAGGAATCTGAGGAGGGTCCCCTAGACCCTTAAAGGGGAACTGGTCATCTTGCACAGGACCATCAGACTGGGCAGATGTCAGTGGAACCCTGAAGTCAGGTTGGTTAGAAGGTGACATGTCGCCGGAGTCAAGCTGAATAGCTGAAGGACAAGCAGAATGTCCCGAACAAGAAAAAGTAGGAGGCTCACTGGGCATGGGCTGGACTGGCATAACTAGTACAGAGGCAGAGTGAATAGCTGAGTCAGGTGTAGCGACTACCTGAATCGCATCGCAAGACGTAGCGACTGCAGGACTTGTAGACAAGCTAGCCTGGCTGTGCGTCCAAGGGTGGTTAGGGACAGAGAAATGTAAATGGTTATGCAACCTGGAATGAATGACCGGCTCAGATTCACAGGGGGAAACCTTGGGTAGGCAGGACGAGGAACAGGAGGGACCCCAAGCCAGGATCTGTCCAGTAGTCCAGTCCACATGAGGAGAATGGAGCTGTAACCATGGGAGACCCAAAATTATAGGCGTTGAGGCCTTGGGTAAGATGAGGAAGGATATCCACTCCTGGTGGAGTGTCCCTACCGACATCTTAACAGGGAGGGTCTGGAAGCGGATAGGTCCCCCTGGGAGAACAGTACCATCAATCGCCAAGACCACCAATGGCGTGGTGAGGGGCAAAAGAGTAAGTCTCATGGACGATGCGATTTCCCAGTCCATGAAATTACCAGCGGCTCCGGAATCCAGATATGCTGAGACCGAATGAGAAGAAGCACCAACATGAAGGAACACAGAAAGCAGAAGACGAGAAGGGGAAGGTGATATTTCTGGGTCCAATACTCCACTTTCCAGATGAAGTGGACCCGAACGTTTTTCTGGACAAAGAGAGCAAGTGTCACGAAAATGACCTTTGCCCCCACAGTAAAGACACAGACCAAGAGTTCTGCGCCTAGCACGTTCCTCGGGGGATAGCCTGGTCCGACCCAGCTGCATGGGTTCCTCAGCTGGTAGGAGATGCTCTACGGGTCGAAGAGAGGGGAGCTCAGGCTGACTAAGAACCAAGGAGTGCTGGCGTTGCTTTTCTTAGGTCCTCTCCTGAAAGCGAATATCGATCTGGTTACACAAGTAGATAACGCCGGCCAGATCAGTGGGGATGGTTCTTCCTGCTAATTCATCCTTCACTCTATCAGACAGGCCATGCAAAAAGGTTGCGACTAAGGCCTCATTGTTCCAGCTCAACTCAGCCGACAGTATGCGGAAATGAAGGGCATACTGTCCCACAGAAGCAGACTCTTGGCGGAGATGTAAAAGGGCGCTGGCCGCTGAAGAGACACGAGCCGGTTCCTCGAAGATATTCCGAAAAAGTTTCAAGAAGCCAGACAGGCTAGAAACCACTGGATCATTCAGTTCCCACAGAGGGGCTGCCCAGGCTAAAGCTTCACCAGAGAGGAGGGAAATGATATAGACTACCTTAGCCCGATCAGACAGGAAGTTTTGGGGCTGGAGCTCAAAATGAATCGTGCATTGGCTAAGGAACCCCCTGCAAGCCTTGGAGTCCCCAGAGAAACGGGACGGAGCTGGCAGTTGTAGCGAGTGTGTGGCTGCGACTGGTGCAATAGGTGCAGCCGCTGATTGTATTTGCGGATTCAGGGTTCCCAAGGAGGCCTGAAGCTGCTCGAAGCGAGAAGCCAGATCCTGGAGGAATCGCATCACCTGAGTCTGATTCGATTCCTGGGTTTCAAGTCTGCAAACTATGCCCTGCAATGGATCATCCGCGGGTAGCGGGATGTCAGCCGGGTTCATGGCTGATCAAACTGTCAGGGTCACCTGTGGCCAGGTGACAGAAAGGGGTCCAAGTCCCTAGGTATTCCTGCACCATGTAAAACAAATGCTGGCGATGGTTGCTGGAACCGATCATACCTTGGGGCTGCGGACTAAAAAATTGTCTGAACGCATCGGTCAGACAGCCACCTTCTCCACCGCTCCTTCTTTGACTGACCGAAGCCTCAGCAAGACGTTGTCCAGGACCAGGATTTTGTAACCTCCCAGTCTCTGGGAACGCATTGCACAGACCTTTCTGCAAGGCCTCCCGAAGATTTTTCATCCTCTGCTCCCTCTGCGATGGCAAGATAAGGTCCGCAACCTTACCCTTGTAACGTGGATCAAGGAGGGTTGCCAGCCAGTAATGATCCCTCTCCTTGATCACACGAATACGAGGATCCTTCCGCAGGCTTTGCAGGATAAGGGAGGCCATGCATCGTAGGTTTGCTGAGGCATTCAGTCCGGAGTCCTCTGGGTCACTCAGGACGACATGATCCGCAACCACCTCCTCCCAGCCACATACAAGTCCATGGGTTTCTTGGGACTGTAATTGATCCCTTGAAGACTTCATCTGATGCTGAGTGCTAGGCTCCACCTCCATGATGACACAATCCTCCTCCTCCTCTTCCTGTGTGATAGGCGGGCCAGCAGGAACACTGTCTGGATAAAGGGGGCCTTGAGAGGTAAGGAAGTCCTCCTCTTCCTCCCTCCCCTATGTTCTTACTCAAGTTCCCTGTCCATTATTCCACGCAGCGTGTGCTCCAACAGATGGACAAGAGGGACAGTGTCACTGATGCATGCACTGTCACTGCTCACCATCCTTGTGGCCTGCTCAAATGGTGCCAGGACAGTGCATGCATCCCTGATCATGACCCACTGGCATGGCAAAAAAAAACAAGCTCCCCTGAACCTGTCCTCGTGCCATATTGGCACAGATACTCATTGATGGCCCTCTGCTGTGTGTGCAGCCGCTGCAGCATGGCCAACGTTGAGTTCCACCTGGTGGGCATGTCACAGATTAGGCGGTTCTTGGGCAGGTTGTATTCCTTTTGGAGGTCAGCCAGCTGAGCACTGGCATTATATGACCGATGGAAATGCACACAGAGTTTCCTGGCCTGCCTCAGGACATCCTGTAAGCCTGGGTACCTGCCCAGGAACCACTGCACCAGCAAGTTAAGGACGTGAGCCAAAGAGGGCACATGGGTCAGTTGTCCCTGTCGGAGGGCGGAGAGGAGGTTGGTGCCATTGTCGCAAACCACCATTCCTGGCTTAAGCTGGCGTGGCGTCAACCACCTCTGAGCCTGCCCCTGCAGAGCTGACAGAATCTCTGCCCCCAGAATCTCTGCCCCAGTGAGGCTCCTGTCCCCCAAGCACACCAGCTCAAGCACTGCATGGCATCTTTTTGCCTGCATACTTGCGTAGCCCCTTGAACGCCTACGGAGCACCGCTGGTTCCGAGGACAAAGCACAGGAAGAGGCCATGGAGGAAGAAGAAGAGGAGGGGGTGGAGGAGAGAGGTGTGTCAGAATCACCAGTAGTAGCATTTTGGAGGCGTGGTGGCGGAACAACCTTCAACACTACTGCACCTTGTCCTGTATCCTTCCCAGCTGCCAGCAGAGTCACCCAATGCGCAGTGAAAGATAGGTAACGTCCCTGTCCATGCCTGCTGGACCATGAGTCAGCGGTAATATGCACCTTACCGCTGACCGCACTGTCCAGTGAGGCTAAGACATTGCCTTCTACATGCTGGTAGATAGCCGGAATCGCCTTCCGTGAGAAAAAGTGGCGTTTGGGAACCTGGCACTGAGGAACCGCACATTCCACAAACTCACAGAAGGGGGCAGAGTCTACCAACTGAAAAGGCAGCAGTTGAAGTGCAATTTAGCCAAGCTAACATTCAACTGCTGGGCATGTGGATGGCTGGGAGCAAACTTCTTTCGGCGGTGCAGCAGCTGGGGCAGGGAAATTTGCCTGGTACAATCTGACGTTGGTGTACCGATAGCAGATTGCCCGCAAATACTTGGCTGTGACACACCTAATTCTACACCTTCATTCCTCTTAGTGCAGGTTTCAGAGAGGACTGAAGTTATAGTGGGGTTGGAGATCCCAGCTGATGAGGAGCAAGGAGAGGTCCGCTTTGTTTTCTTTGGTGTGGGTCTTTTAGGTATGCTTGCCAACGAACTGCATGGCAGGTCGACATATGTCTGATCAAGCATGTGGTGCCCAAGCGGGTGATGTTTTGGCCACGCGAGATACGCCTGAGACATATGTTGCATATAGCAGCGCTGCGATCTGATGCACTCGTCTCAAAAAAAGGCCCACACCAAAGAACTTTTGGAATAACGCACAGAGACAGCAGCGCCCTGTACATGCGGAGCTCTGCGGTGTGATGCTGTCAGTGTGCAGCCCTTAAGCTGGCCCCTGGAGGGCATCCTGCCTCGTTGGAGATGTGCCTCCTCCTCCTCCTCCTGTCTCCTATCAGGAACCCATGTAGAGTCCGCAACCTCATCATCCCCTCCCTCCTCATCACTGTAGCAAACCGGGCAGTATGCTGCAGCTGGGGAACATGACTGCCAGATTGCTGTCCTTCTTGGGCACCCCCTCTCTCTGGGCTCACGTTACTGCCATCCTCTAGCTGGGTACCATCATCGGAGCCTTCAAAACGCTGCACATCCTCCTGCAGTATGTACCCAACACTGTGGTCAAACAGTTCGGGGGACTCCTCAGGAGGACATGGTGGGGCTAGGGAAGAAGTGACTGATGCCATTGAGCCGAGGGAAGAGGCCGCTTTGGCAGCTGATTTGCCAGACAAAGTACCCCGAGCCTGGGTGAGAGAGGATGAGGAGGATGAGGACGGCTTGGTCATCCACTCTACCAAGTCTTCGGCATGTTGCGGCTCAACGCGGCCAGCTGCCGAAAAAAAAGGACAAGTGTGTCCCGCAGCCACGTGCTAATGAGGATGCACCGTGTCCCCGACCAGCACTGTTGCCTCTAGACACAAAGCCTGCTGTCCCTCTTTTATTGGCTCGTGACTGTCTGCCTCTCCTTGTTGTCCTTCCAGACATACTAATGGCCTGCAGTGAGATGTAGCTGCACAAAGCTGGGATGTATATATACTGATTAGGGATGAGCTTCGTGTTCGAGTCGAACATACGTTCGACTCGAACATCGGCTGTTCGATCGTTCGACGAAGATCGAACGATTTGGGCCGTTCGCGCCAAATTCGAGTGACGCGAACGGCCCACAATGCACTACGCCATCGCAGTGTCACCCAGGCGCTGTGATTGGCCAAGCATGCACTGTGACCCCGCATGCTTGGCCAATCACAGCGCCGGCAGCGAGGAGAGCAATGATTGGCCACAGGCAGGATGCCTGTGGCCAATTATTGCTGAGGGTGTTTAGTACACGCCCCACACTATAAAAGGCCGCCAGCACGGCGGCCTAGTGTAGTGTGTTCCGGAGCAGGGAAAGAGCAGCATAGGCAGGGACAGTGACATTTATTTCTTTCTTGCTTAACCTGGATTCCTTTAGTTTAGGGAAAGAGAAGGATAGGTAGGGAGAGTGTCAGTGTGTTTTACTGTTCGAGTCCTTGTTTCTAGGGACAGGGAAGGACAGTGAGTGAATTCTCCTTGTGCTATAGTGTGCTTTAAAAAAACATTTTTTCTAGGGACAGAAAACTCTAGGTAGGGAGAGTGTCAGTTTCTTTCACTGTGCAAGTCCTTGTTTCTAGGGACAGGGAAGGACAATGAGTGAATTCTCCTTGTGCTATAGTGTGCTTTAAAAAAACATTTTTTCTAGGGACAGAAAACTCTAGGTAGGGAGAGTGTCAGTTTCTTTCACTGTGCAAGTCCTTGTTTCTAGGGACAGGGAAGGACAGTGAGTGAATTCTCCTTGTGCTATAGTGTGCTTTAAAAAAAAAAAATTTCTAGGGACAGAAAACTCTAGGTAGGGAGAGTGTCAGTTTATTTCACTGTGCAAGTCCTTGTTTCTAGGGACAGGGAAGGACAGTGAGTGAATTCTCCTTGTGCTATAGTGTGCTTTAAAAAAAAAATTTTTCTAGGGACAGAAAACTCTAGGTAGGGAGAGTGTCAGTTTCTTTCACTGTGCAAGTCCTTGTTTCTAGGGACAGGGAAGGACAGTGAGTGAATTCTCCTTGTGCTATAGTGTGCTTTAAAAAAACATTTTTTCTAGGGACAGAAAACTCTAGGTAGGGAGAGTGTCAGTTTCTTTCACTGTGCAAGTCCTTGTTTCTAGGGACAGGGAAGGACAGTGAGTGAATTCTCCTTGTGCTATAGTGTGCTTTAAAAAAACATTTTTTCTAGGGACAGAAAACTCTAGTTAGGGAGAGTGTCAGTTTCTTTCACTGTGCAAGTCCTTGTTTCTAGGGACAGGGAAGGACAGTGAGTGAATTCTCCTTGTGCTATAGTGTGCTTTAAAAAAACATTTTTTCTAGGGACAGAAAACTCTAGGTAGGGAGAGTGTCAGTTTCTTTCACTGTGCGAGTCCTTGTTTCTAGGGACAAAGAAGGAAAGTGAGGGGAATTCTCCTTGTGCTATAGTGTGCTAAAGCATTCCTCATCAACCATCTTTGAAATCCTTGTTTTTTGGACAGTCAGGGAAATTGTCGTTGTGCTATTCTGTGCAAAAGCAATCATCCTCAACCATATTTAGAAATCCTTAAGTAAAGGGACAGAGAAGGACACCTGAAGGTAGCCCTTATTGCTTTTTTCCCATCTCCCTGCAGGCCATCTATTAGAATGTCTGGAAGGCAAACAAGGAGAGGCAGACAGTCAGGAGGCAATAAAAGAGGGCAAGCAGGCTCTGTGTCTGGGGGCAACAGTGCTGGTCGTGGACGCGGTGCATTGTCATCAGCACATGGCCATGGGATACGCTTGTCCTTCTTTTCGGCAGCTGGACATGTTGAGCCACATCATGCCGAAGACTTGGTAGAGTGGATGACCAAGCCTTCCTCCTCCTCCTCATCCTCTCTCACCCAGGCTCAGGGTACTGGCAAAGCAGCTGCCAAAGCGTCCTCTTCCCTGGTATCAATGTCAGACTCATCATCAGTCACTCCTTCCCTAGACCCACCATGTCCTCCTCCTGAGGAGTCCCCCGAACTGTTTGAGCACAGTGTTGGGTACATGCTCCAGGAGGATGCCCAGCGTTTCGAAGGGTCTGATGATGAAACCCAGCTACAGGAAGGCAGTAGGGTGAGAGCAGACAGAGGGGATGCTCAAGAAGGACACCAATCTGGCAGTCATGTTCCAGCAGCTGCAGCATACTGCCAGATTGGCTCCAGTGATGAGGAGGGAGGGGATGATGAGGTCACTGACTCCACGTGGGTGCCTAATAGGAGAGAGGAGGAGGAGGAGGATGAGGAGGAGGCACATCTCCAACGAGGCAGGATGCCCTTTGGTGGCCAGCGTAAGGGCAGTACACCGACGGAATCACACCGCAGAGCTCCGCCTGTGCAGGGCGCTGCCTCTGCCCGTCATTCAAAAAGTTCCTTGGTGTGGGCCTTTTTTGAGGCTAGTGCATCAGATCGCACAGCTGCTGTTTGCAACATATGTCTCAAGCGTATATCGCGTGGCCAAAACATCAGCCGCTTGGGTACCACATGCCTGACCAGACATATGTTGACCTGCCATGCAGCTCGTTGGCAAGCCTACCTCAAAGACCCACACCAAAGAACAAAGCGGACCTCTCCTTGCACCGCATCAGCTGGGATCTCCAACCCCACTATAACTTCAGTCCTCTCTGAAACATGCACTGAGAGGAATGAAGGTGTAGAATTAGGTGTGTCACAGCCAAGTACTTGCGGCCACTCTGCTAGCAGTACACCGACGTCCGATTCTAGCAGGCAAATTTCCCTGCCCCAGCTGCTGGACCGTCGAAAGAAGTTCACTCCCAGCCATCCACATGCCCAGCGGTTGAATGCTAGCTTGGCTAAATTGCTAGCGCTTCAACTGCTGCCTTTTCAGTTGGTAGACTCGGCCCCCTTCCGTGAGTTTGTGCAATGTGCGGTTCCTCAGTGGCAGGTTCCCAAACGCCACTTTTTCTCACGGAAGGCTATTCCGGCTCTCTACCGGCATGTGGAAGGCAATGTCTTGGCCTCGCTGGACAGGGCGGTCAGCGGTAAGGTGCATATTACCGCTGACTCATGGTCCAGCAGGCATGGACAGGGACGTTACCTTTCTTTCACGGCCCATTGGGTCACTCTTTTGGCAGCTGGGAAGGATGCAGGACAAGGTGCAGTAGTGTTGGAGGTTGTCCCACCGCCACGCCTCCAAAATGCTACTACTGGTTGTGACACACCTCTCTCCTCCACCCCCTCCTCTTCTTCTTCCTCCATGGCCTCTTCCTGTGGTTTGTCCTATGAACCAGCGGTGCTCCGTAGCCGTTCACGGGCTACGCAAGTACGCAGGCAAAAAGATGCCATGCCGTGCTTGCGCTGGTGTGTTTGGGGGACAGAAGCCACACTGGGGCAGAGGTCCTGTCTGCTCTGCAGGGCCAGGCCGAGAGGTGGTTGACGCCACGCCAGCTTAAGCCAGGAATGGTGGTTTGCGACAATGGCACCAACCTCCTCTCCGCCCTTCGACAGGGACAACTGACCCATGTGCCCTGTGTGGCTCACGTCCTTAACCTGGTGGTGCAGCGGTTCTTGGGCAGGTACCCGGGCTTACAGGATGTCCTGAGGCAGGCCAGGAAAGTCTGTGTGCATTTCCGCAGATCTTATAATGCCAGTGCTCGCCTAGCTGAGCTGCAAAAGGAGTTGAACCTGCCCAAGAACCGCCTTATATGTGACATGCCCACCAGGTGGAACTCAACGTTGGCCATGCTGCAGCGGCTGCACACGCAGCAGAGGGCCATCAATGAGTACCTGTGCGACTACGGCACCAGGACAGGGTCAGGGGAGCTTGTTTTTTTTTCTCCACGCCAGTGGGGCATGATCAGGGATGCATGCACTGTCCTGGCACCATTTGAGGAGGCCACGAGGATGGTGAGCAGTGACAGTGCATGCATCAGTGACACTGTACCTCTTGTCCACCTGTTGGAGCACACGCTGCGTGGAATAATGGACAGGGCACTTGAGGCAGAACAGAGGCAGGAAGAGGAGGACTTCCTTGCCTCTCAAGGCCCCCTTTACCCAGACAGTGTTCCTTCTGTCCCACCCATCGCACAGGAAGAGGAGGAGGAGGAGGAGGAGGAGGAGGAGGAGGATTGTGTCAGCATGGAGGTGGAGGCTGGCACTCGGCATCATCAGCAGCAGTCTTTTAGGGATGATTTACAGTCCCAAGAAACCAGTGGACTTGTACGTGGCTGGGAGGAGGTGACTGCGGATCATGTCGTCCTTAGTGACCCAGAGGACTCCGGAGCGAATGCCTCAGCAAACCTACGCTGCATGGCCTCCCTGATCCTGCAAAGTCTGCGGAAGGATCCTCGTATTCTTCGGATCAAGGAGAGGGACCATTACTGGCTGGCCACTCTCCTTGATCCACGGTACAAGGGTAAGGTTGCGGACCTTATGTTACCGTCGCAGAGGGAGCAGAGGATGAGACAACTCCGGGAGGCCTTGCAGAAAGGTCTGTGCAACGCGTTCCCAGAGACTGGGAGGTTACAAACTCCTGGTCCTGGACAACGAGTTGCTGAGGCTTCGGCCAGTCAAAGAAGGAGCGGTGGGGAAGGTGGCCGTCTGACCGATGCGTTCAGACAATTCTTTAGTCCGCAGCCCCAAAGTATGATTGGTTCCAGCAACCATCGCCAGCGTCTGATAAACATGGTGCAGGAATATCTAGGGGCAAGGTCAGACTTGGACACCTTCCCCACCGAAAATCCTCTGGCTTACTGGGTCTTGAGGATGGATCACTGGCCAGAGCTTGCACAGTATGCAATTGAGCTACTGGCCTGTCCTGCATCCAGCGTTCTTTCGGAACGCACATTCAGTGCTGCTGGAGGATTTGTCACGGATCACAGGGTGCGCCTGTCCACCGACTCGGTTGATCGACTGACTTTCATCAAGATGAACCAGTCTTGGATCACCACCAGCTACCACACACCTGATGCTGATATAACAGACTAATTGATTTTAACATGTCACATCCCTTCAAGACTGATGCTGATGCTGAGTGCCTGTGCTGTTATGTTGACTGGCTATCCTCCTCCTCCGAGTCCTCAATGATACGATTGATGATGATAGCTTGGAAGATCATTTTTGTTTATGGGTGCCGCCACCAGTGGCTAAGGCCCAATTTTTCAGCCCCTGTTTTACAGGGGCGTGTAATTACAATTTTTTTAGCAATAATTTGCCATAGGGCTCATTGCTGTGCTCCAAGTACAGTATCTGTGAGGGGTTGGAGTGTTGTGGCACCAGTGCCTAAGGCCCAATTTTTCAGCCCCTGTTTAACAGGGGCGTGTCATTACAATTTTTGAAGCAATACTTTGCAACAGGGCTCATTGCTGTGCTCCAAGTACAGTATCTGTGAGGGGTTGTAGTGTTGTGCCACCAGTGCCTAAGGCCCAATTTTTCAGCCCCTGTTTAACAGGGGCGTGTCATTACAATTTTTGAAGCAATACTTTGCAACAGGGCTCATTGCTGTGCTCCAAGTACAGTATCTGTGAGGGGTTGTAGTGTTGTGCCACCAGTGCCTAAGGCCCAATTTTTCAGCCCCTGTTCAACAGGGGCATGCAATTACAATTCTTGATGTAATAATTCACAGCAGGGCCCATTGCTGCACCCACCAAGAGTAACTCTGAGGGCTTACAGTGTTGTGGCAACGCCACCACCACCACGAAAGGCCCAATTTTTCAGCCCCTGTTCAAAAGGGGCATGTAATTACAATTCTTGATCTAATAATTCACAGCAGGGCCCATTGCTGCACCCACCAAGAGTAACTCTGAGGGCTTACAGTGTTGTGGCAACGCCACCACCACCACCACCACGAAAGGCCCAATTTTTCAGCCCCTGTTCAAAAGGGGCATGTAATTACAATTCTTGATCTAATAATTCACAGCAGGGCCCATTGCTGCACCCACCAAGAGTAACTCTGAGGGCTTACAGTGTTGTGGCAACGCCACCACCACCACCACCACGAAAGGCCCAATTTTTCAGCCCCTGTTCAAAAGGGGCATGTAATTACAATTCTTGATCTAATAATTCACAGCAGGGCCCATTGCTGCACCCACCAAGAGTAACTCTGAGGGCTTACAGTGTTGTGGCAACGCCACCACCACCACCACCACGAAAGGCCCAATTTTTCAGCCCCTGTTCAAAAGGGGCATGTAATTACAATTCTTGATGTAATAATTCACAGCAGGGCCCATTGCTGCACCCACCAAGAGTAACTCTGAGGGCTTACAGTGTTGTGGCAACGCCACCACCACCACCACCACGAAAGGCCCAATTTTTCAGCCCCTGTTCAACAGGGGCATGCAATTACAATTCTTGATCTAATAATTCACAGCAGGGCCCATTGCTGCACCCACCAAGAGTAACTGTCAGGGCTTACAGTGTTGTGGCACCAGCACCACCATCAAAGCCCCAATTTTTACTACCACTGTTCAACAATTATATGTAATTAAAATTCCTGATATAATAGTTGACAGCAGGGCGTTCCAGCACCAACCAAGAGTAACTGTGAGTGCTTACAGTGTTGTGCCAACACCAACAACTAAGGGGCCTATTTCTGCAGAGTATATACGGCAGGTCCCTACTTTCAAACATCCAACTTACAAACGACTCCTACTTGCAAACGCAAGAAGACAACAGGAAGTGAGAGGAAATCTACCACTAGGAAGGAAAATTCTCTCCTGTAAGAATAAATATGGGAGAAAGGTGTCTCCTCTGTACTGATGCTTTATCAGCAATCCTTGTTTCAAGAAAAACACCACATTTCAAAAACAGTTGTCATTGGGACGGAAAGTGAGGTGAAATGTTCTGAACAGGGGCACAGACAGCAAAACAAATGTTACAGGGGTGATAACCCTTACCTATGTTTTCCAAAAAGTTTAAAAATAGATTTTTGGGCTGGAGCTACACTTCAACAATGTACCTGTTCAAAATTACAAACACATTCTACATAAGAACAAACCTACAGTCCCTGTCTTGTATGCACCGCCTGTATACGGCTGTTCAGAGTATATAGGGCCTTTTTTATTTTATGTGCGGGGTTCCCCTTAATATCCATACAAGACCCAAAGGGGCTGGTAATGGGCTGGGGTAGGGGTGGGGGTCATGGGGTAGCTATGCCATTTTTCTTAAAGATTTTCATCCATATTACCGGGACCAGACATTACATTAAAGCCGCAAGCAGTTTTAAATGGCTTTTTTTTCCTTTAGAAGTGTCATTTTGTGCAGGGACAGTTCTAAACACGGGAAACACGTGGCACTTCACAGGCATACTTTAGACACCCCCCAGGTACGATATTTAAAGGAATATTTGACTTTTTTTTTTAACTTTATGCATCATTAAAATGACTGCTCCCGAAAAACGACCGTTTTTAAAACTTCTTTTTGCATTGATACATGTCCCCTGGTGCAGAACCCGGGTTCCCAAACCCTTTTTAGGACAATAACATGCATAATAGTTGTTATAATTAGCACTTTAGAATTCGAACGTTCGCATCCATTGTATTTAATAGGGTTCTAATGTTCGTACGAACTTTCGGTCCGTTCGCGGGTTCTGGTGCGAACCGAACCCGGGGGTGTTCGGCTCATCACTAATACTGATTATACTGCAGCTAGCAGAATCAACTGCCTGCCTGTAGTATTATTAGTAAGAGAACACCAGCAATTGTCTTCAGTTATCTTTAGTTGCACACTGTGCAGAGGACACAGTACACTAACTGAAAATACTGCAGCTCCCTGTTAAAGATGATGGGGGGGAAGGGGGGAGATAGGAGTCCAGGATGACACACAGTGTTTGTATCATACAGGGCACAGATAAAAATCAGCACAAGGGGCAGTACTTGCATATCCTCCCCCTCCCCCAAAGTAACCATCTATTGGTCCCCTCTACACATCACTTTGCTTACTTCTGCTCCCTCATCCACAGCTGACATCTGTATTCTACGTTCACGTCTGTACCCCTCCATCCACAGCTCACCTCTTTATCCCCTGGCTACCTCTGTACCCCCCATCCATGTTCACCTCTATATCTTTCCGTCCACTTCTGTACCCCCCATGTCCACCTTTGTACCCCCCGTCCACCTCTGTGTTCACCTCTGTACCCCCATGTCCACCTCTGTGTTCACCTCTGTACCCCCCATGTCCACCTCTGTGTTCACCTCTGTACCCATGTCCAACTCTGTACCCCCCATGTCCACCTCTGTGTTCACCTCTGTACCCCCATGTCCACCTCTGTGTTCACCTCTGTACCCCCCATGTCCACCTCTGTGTTCACCTCTGTACCCCATGTCCACCTATGTACCCCCCATGTCCACCTCTGTGTTCACCTCTGTACCCCCTCCACCTAAGTTCCCCCATCCATCTGTGTTCTTCTCTGTACCCCCCCATGGCCACCTCTGTTCCCCCGTCCACCTGTGTTCTTCTCTGTACTCCCCATGTCCACCTCGGTTCCCCGTCCACCTGTGTTCTTCTCTGTATCCCCCCTATGTCAACCTCTGTTCCCCCGTCCACCTGTGTTCTTCTCTGTACCCCCCCCCATGTCCTCCTCTGTTCCCCCGTCCACCTGTGTTCTTCTCTGTACCCCCCCCATGTCCTCCTCTGTTCCCCCGTTCACCTGTGTTCTTCTCTGTACCCCCTTATGTCCTCCTCTGTTCCCCCGTCCACCTGTGTACCCCCCATGTCCACCTCTGTGTCCACCTCTGTACCCCCTCCACTTAAGTTCCCCCATCCATCTGTGTTCTTCCCTGTACCCCCCCCCCCCATGGCCTCCCCATGGCCACCTCTGTTCCCCCGTCCATCTGTGTTCTTCTCTGTACTCCCCCATGTCCACCTCGGTTCCCCGTCCACCTGTGTTCTTCTCTGTATCCCCCCTATGTCAACCTCTTCTCTGTACCCCCCCATGTCCTCCTCTGTTCCTCCGTCCACCTGTGTTCTTCTCTGTACCCCCCATGTCCTCCTCTGTTCCCCCGTTCACCTGTGTTCTTCTCTGTACCCCCTTATGTCCTCCTCTGTTCCCCCGTCCACCTGTGTTCTTCTCTGTACCCCCTTATGTCCTCCTCTGTTCCCCCGTCCACCTGTGTTCTTCTCTCTACCTCCCCATGTCCACCTCTGTTCCCCCGTCCACCTGTGTTCTTCTCTGTATCCCCCCCATGTCAACCTCTGTTCCCCCGTCCACCTGTGTTCTTCTCTGTATCCCCCCATGTCCTCCTCTGTTCCCCCATCCACCTGTGTTCTTCTCTGTACCCCCCATGTCCACCTCTGTTCCCCCGTCCACCTGTGTTCTTCTCTGTACCCCCCATGTCCTCCTCTGTGTTCACCACTGTACCCCCCATGTCCACCTCTGTGTTCACCTCTGTACCCCCCATGTCCACCTCTGTATCCCCCCATGTCCTCCTCTGTTCCCCCGTCCACCTGTGTTCTTCTCTGTATCCCCCCATGTCAACCTCTGTTCCCCCGTCCACCTGTGTTCTTCTCTGTACCCCCTTATGTCCTCCTCTGTTCCCCCGTCCACCTGTGTTCTTCTCTGTACCCCCCCATGTCCACCTCTGTTCCCCCGTCCACCTGTGTTCTACTCTGTACCCCCCCATGTCCATGTCCAGAACCTGCGAACAGACAGACTGTTCGCGTGAACTTTAGAACCCTATTAAATACAATGGACTCGAACGTTCGAAATCTAAAGTGCTAATTATAAAGGCTTATATGCAAGTTATTGTCCTAAAAAGTGTTTGGGGACCTGGGTCTTGCCCCATGGGACATGTATGAATGCAAAAAAAAGTTTTAAAAACAGCCGTTTTTTCGGGAGCAGTGATTTTAATAATGCTTAAAATGAAAAAATAAAAGTGAAATATTCCTTTAAATTTCGCACCTGGGGTGTGTGTGTGTGTGATATGCATGTACAGTGGCGCATGTTTCTCGTGCTTAGAACTTTCCTGCATAAAATGTAATTTTTGAAAGAAAAAAAGTCATTTAAAACTCACTCGCGGCTATTAATGAATTTTCGGCTCCCGGCAATACATACAAAAGTCATTGATAAAAAAAAAAAAAAAAGCGTGGGGGTCCCCCAGAATTCAATTACCAGGCCCTTCAGGTCTGGTATAGATATTAAGGGGAACCCCGCCGCAAATAAAAAAAAAATGCGTGTGGTTCCCCCAAATATCCATACCAGGTCCTTCAGATCTGGCATGGATTTTAAGGGGAACTCCACCCCAAATTTAAAAAAAAATGGAGTGGAGTCCCCCCAAAAATCCATACCAGGCCCTTATCCGAGCACGCAACATGGCAGGCCACAAGAAAAGAGAGGGGGACGAGAGAGCGTTCCCCCTCCTGAACTGTACCAGGCCACATGCCCTCAACATGGGGAGGATGTCCCCATGTTGATGGGGACAAGGGCCTCATCCCTACAACCCTTGCCCGGTGGTTGTGGGGGTCTGCGGGCGGGGGGCTTATCAGAATCTGGAAGACCCCTTTAACAAAGGGGACCCCCAGATCCCACCCCCCCCTATGTGAATTGGTAAGGGGTACATTGTACCCCTACCATTTCACGAAGAAAGTGACAAAAAAAAAACACACACCTTGGAAAAGTCCTTTATTAAAAAAAAAACAATAAAAAAAAAAACATTCCAGCGGTGGAATCCAGTGTCCCGCGGCGATCCGATGTCCAGCGCTGTCCGTCATTGGCTGAGCCTGAGCGGACATGATGGGGAACTTCCTCCGCAGTCTATTACATGTATAGACCCGCCCCTTCTAAAGTTCCCCATCAGGTCCGCTCAGCCAATGACTCGGCGTAAGGCTGAGGACCTGATGCAGAACATGAGAAGGGGCGGGTCTATACATGTATTACACAGTGAGGGAAGTTCCCCATCAGGTCCGCCCCCTCGGTATGTCAGACCCCGCCTACGTCATTGGCCTGAGCGGACCTGATGGGGAACTTCCTTCACTGTGTAAATTTAAATTACACAGTGAAGGAAGTTCCCCGCTCAGGCCAATGACGTAGGCGCGGTCGGACATACCGAGGGGGCGGATCTGATGGGGAACTACCCTCACTGTGTAATACATGTATAGACCCGCCCCTTCTCATGTTCCGCATCAGGTCCTCAGCCTTACACCGAGTCATTGGCTGAGCGGACCTGATGGGGAACTTTAGAAGGGGCGGGTCTATACATGTAATAGACTGCAGAGGAAGTTCCCCATCAGGTCCGCTCAGGCTCAGCCAATGACGGACAGCGCTGGACATCGGATCGCCGCGGGACACTGGATTCCACCGCTGGAATGTTTTTTTTTTTTTTTTTTTTTTTTTTTTTTTAATAAAGGACTTTTCCAAGGTGTGTGTGTTTTTTTTTTGACACTTTCTTCGTGAAATGGTAGGGGTACAATGTACCCCTTACCAATTCACATGGGGGGGCGGGATCTGGGGGTCCCCTTTGTTAAAGGGGTCTTCCAGATTCCGATAAGCCCCCCGCCCGCAGACCCCCACAACCACCGGGCAAGGGTTGTGGGGATGAGGCCCTTGTCCCCATCAACATGGGGACATCCTCCCCATGTTGAGGGCATGTGGCCTGGTGCGGTTCAGGAGGGGGGGGGGCGCTCTCTCGTCCCCCCCTCTTTTCCTGCGGCCTGCCAGGTTGCGTGCTCGGATAAGGGTCTGGTATGGATTTTTGGGGGGACTCCACGCCATTTTTTTTTTAATTTGGCGTGGAGTTCCCCTTAAAATCCATGCCAGATCTGAAGGGCCTGGTATGGATATTTGGGGGAACCACACGCATTTTTTTTTTATTTGCGGCAGGGTTCGCCTTAATATCTATACCAGACCTGAAGGGCCTGGTAATTGAATTCTGGGGGACCCCCACGCTTTTTTTTATTTTTATCAATGACTTTTGTATGTATTGCCGGGAGCCGACAATTCATTAATAGCCGCGAGTGAGTTTTAAATGACTTTTTTTCCTTCAAAAATGACATTTTATGCAGGGACAGTTCTAAGCACGGGAAACATGCGCCACTTTACATGCATATCATACACACCCCCTAGGTACGAAATTTAAGGGAATATTTCACTTTTATTGTTTCACTTTAAGCATTATTAAAATCACTGCTCCCAAAAAAAACTGCAGTTTTTAAAACTTTTTTTTGCATTGATACATGTCCCCTGGGGCAGGACCCGGGTCCCCAAACACTTTTTATGACAATAACTTGCATATAAGCCTTTATAATTAGAACATTAGATTTCTCCCATAGACTTTTCGAATTTGTCGCGAACACCCCAATTTGTTCGCTGTTCGGCAAACGGGTGAACAGGCAATGTTCGAGTCGAACATGAGTTCGACTCGAACTCGGAGCTCATCCCTACTCCACAACTTTTTGAGATGGGAATGAGGCACACCTATCAGCAAAAGTATGCAGGCATAGGACACACCCCTTGCCGCGCCCCCTTAAAAGGAGAATTGTACAAAAAACAAGATTGGTTAAACCCACAAGTGCTTTTTTTTTGCCACTACTATTGCTTTATATTGGGTTTTGGAATTTACAAATGCAGCAATTTAGAATTTGGATGAAAGGTTTAGCCCTGGGAAACACTTTTTGATAGATAAAAAGTGCATTTTATATACATCTATATAGATCAGACCAAAATGAGGGACACATTTGGAGGAATGAGGGACAGAGGGACATTGCTTCAAATCAGGGACAGTCCCTCAAAATCAGGGACAGTTGGGAGCTATGACTTAGCACTAAATTTGGATGCAAGGTGGAGAGTGTGGCGTGCTTTACGATATGTGTTTATGATATGTACTGCTTAGTGCCCCATCCAGCCAGGTCCATCTACCAAAGTCGTCAGCTTCTCCTAGAGTTTAACAGACTGCTGTGCCCTCCACCCACAAGTAAATGGAAAAATGGTTGAAAGAAGAGAAACTATCTTACGAGAAATCCTGTAGGTTTTTGCCACATCCCAAAAAAGTTTAGGAAAAATAGAGGGAGTGCCCCAGGGATAGTGTGGGCAAAAAGACCAAAACAGGATAAATGGAAAGGGAGTACAAGAAGTATATAAAAAAATATAAATTTTATTCCATATAGAAAAATATACACATGAACATTTAAAACATTGAATGGAACAAAATGAAAATATAAATACACAGCTGCTACTTGTTGCAACACACAATAGGCCTCTAGACATCAAGTCGAGTCAGGATTGTGGTCACAGCAGAACCCAATATATAAATATGTATCAACATATAAATGATTGAGTAAACAAACGTAACTTAATTGTGGTAGTTATTTTCAAAAGGCAAAAAGAATATATATATATATATATATATATATATATATATATATATATATATATATATATATATATATATATATATGTTTATACAGCTCAGTACTCACAGATTGTATGTTCCTTTAAAACAGAGGAAATATTGCACAACATCATTGCAGATAGAATTGGTCCCATGTTCCGCAGGCCACCGAAGTCCCGTGATCGCTTTTCAGAGGTAGTGTGTATTGTCATACAATTATAGTATGTTCCACGATTGCTTAAATAGCTGGAGCAGGCTTTGTTCCACAGCCAGAGCGGCAAATCAAAGCTCACGAAGAGCACCAGGGGGACTGGAGAAGCGCAAATCTGATGGACAAAAAAAATATATAAATGGATACTTTTAATGGGCTGAACTCCGGGAGGTGAAGCTTTATACCCTCAAATTGGATTAGTTGATCTCAGAGGGAGAGGAATGGAGTAATAAGTAATAGGGTGAAGGGAAGGCAAAGCAATGTCTGCCCTTAGCTTTACCAAAACTAAATCGCTCCTCTCTAAGGGAGATGGTGACCATCTTGGCTGTGCAGCAATGGTGTGCTGCATTCCTCCCTCATAAATACCTAGAAGGGTGGGGGTGGCCAGAGCTGATAACCAATCCTGTGAACCATGGGTGGAACAGGTGCTCACACTAACAGGTGAAACTGACAGTCTGCCTAGTGATAATAGGCGTGTCTAAACACCAGCAGTAAAGGCGTCCACCCCCTGGCAGTTCCCCGGCAAATGCGGCGTCCAGCATCAGCGCGTCAATGGCGCGATCACGTCAGACGTCGATGAAGGCCACCGACACAGAGTGGGCGCCAACTACTGGCAGATGGAGGGGGAACCAGCTCGCATGTGCAGGACAAACGAGTGTCCCAGCGCTTGCGCAAAGTGTTGCAGCCCGAAGGGATAATGCCTTCGGCCCCAATGAAACAGAGACAGGGTGCGGAGGCCCCTTTGTGCCGGGGAGCCTCAATGGGCCACAAGGCCAGGAAGAAAAGCCTGAATCCACACTGTTAGCAAACCAGATGTCAGAGTATTGTTTGTAAATGATGAAAACATAGGAGTTGGGGTGCAACTGTAAAAACGTAGGAACCCAGTCTGTACAGAATTCAATAATAGAATGCGATCTGCAAAGAAAAAGGCATATAAATAATACAACAAAAGAGAGTATAAGTACAAAAGATAAGCACATATAAACAAAGCATTGACATTACTATGATTGATGTACATTTTGAAGGGCAGAAAATGTGATAAGTATATTTTATGTATATATATATAATATATACTGCCGTGGCATCAAGTGATGACTCAATAAACAATGTACATCAAAGAATACACATTAATGGATTACAATACAGATGACCCATAGTAAGAATACAATGAAAATAGAAAATGAAGAATGAAAAAATAGGAAAATAAAAAGTCTGTTATAAGAGTCTACAGCTCTTTGTCAAAGCCTGCTGTCGCAAAGCCTGGTAGGAAGGGTTTTGGATTGAATGCCTCTTTTAGGCCTGGTGGAGAGGTGGCATTTAGATTAGATATCCACCTGAGCTCTTGTTGCAGGAGATATTTTAAATTTAAAACTAGAACAGAAACTGTTGGGCAAATATCACTGTGGGTCTGGGCAACGTGTCTACCCAATGGAAGATTGGGGTTGCTAGTTTGCATTGCCCTTAGATGTTGATATAGCCTTTGCCATAGTTTCTGTACCGTTTTCCCTACATAGTAAGAGATGTACCACCCCTGTAGTCTGGCAATTTGAGTAATGTTTGGGAAAAAAATGCATGCCGTTAGGTAAGTAATTGATTTTCTGCAATCCATGTATTTACAGTAGGAACAAGACCCACAAGGGAATGTCCCCATCGTTTTGCATGGATCACCTAGATTCTGGCCATGAAATTCGCTCTTGACAAGCAAGTCACCGTTGCCCGTCTGTAGGTGATGATGGGGGTTGGAGGTACAAAGGGTCCTATCGTAGGGTCTGCAGTTAGGAGGTGCCAGTATTTTTTGCATATTTCCATTAATTTTAAATGGTCGTTAGTATATGTAGTGATTATTCTATGGCTCTCGTTGGAGGTTTTTTCTTTTTGGGAGCTAGTAGTTTGTGTCTGTTGCTACCCTCTGCGCGATGAAATGCCTTTTTAAAGGCATTTGTGGCTGTAGCCACGTTCATGTAAGCGTTTCTTGAGGTTATTAGCCTCACGTTTGAAATCCGAATAATTCGAACAATTGCGCTTGATGCGCAGGTACTGGCCGTAAGGAATGGAATTGATGAAAGCTAGATGAGTGGGGGATTGTGTTTCCTGCAGTCTGCTTCCTGAATAATTTACAGGAAAGCAGATTTGTATCATTCTTGAAAATGTCAACGTCCAAAAGGTGACTTTAGACATATCAGAGCTCATCGTGAATTTGAGGTTGAACTCATTTATATTTAGGGCAGTCAAACACTCATCCAGGAGAGATTGAGATGCATCCCAGACGACGAAGATGTTATCTATGTACCTGTGCCACATGACAACGTGGCACAGGTACATAGAGAGATCCTCATTGCTGAAGATTGCGTTTTCCCATTCCCCCAGGTACAGGTTAGCGTAGCCAGGGGCACAACAAGTGCCCATGGCCACTCCCTGTACCTGGAGGAAATAACGGCCATCAAAGGAAAAAACATTGTGATTCAAAATGTAATCCAGGGAGAGAAGTATGAAATCATTGAAGGACGCTTTATGGTGGCTGATTTGAGAAAGCACACTACGAATACAAGTGAGCCCTCTAGAGTGCGGTATTGAACTATAGAGGGCTTCAACGTCAATAGTTGCAAGAATGCAACTCTCAGGGACTTGTACATCCTCTATGATCTGTAGGAGATGGATCGTATCACGAATGTAAGATGGTATTGTGAGAACAAAAGGTCTAATATGTTTGTCTATTAATTTTGATACGTTTTCGGTAATGGAACCATTACCAGAAAGTATCGGTCTCCCTGGCGGGTCAACAGTATTTTTGTGTATTTTTGGAAGTGCGTAGAAAGTCGCCACTCTTGGATATGGGTACTTACAAAGTCCCAAGTTTGTTTGGAGATGGTTTTGTTAAAAAAGCATCATCTACAAACAGATCTAATTTTTTATTAAAGGCCTCCACAATGTCAGATCCTACTGGACAGTACCAATTCTGATTGCTTAGGAAATTGGTACACATTTTGCTGTACTGATCCTTGTCCATGAGGACAATGTTCCCTCCTTTATCACTAGATTTAATCGTGATGGTGTGGTTATTAGATAAATGTTGTAGGCCCACCTTCTCATTTCTAGTTAAATTCTCTGAGCGAGGGGATGTAGAGTCTAGGGATTTTATTTCCTGGCAGGCCATTTTGAGGAACACCATGATTAGAGCTGGGGGCAGGATATAGGGAAGATGTTTTCTTAAGGGAAGATTTTGTGGGTAGGGTACATACAGATGGGTCTTTAATTTGTTTGAGGAGAGATTCCAGATCAATTGTGTCGATAAGATCTCTTGGTTCACTTTCCTCTAAAAGAGAATTTAAATTGTCTAGAGCTTGTAGCTCGCTAAACGTGCGACAGCCTTCTGTGCCAGATTTTTCCTTTGCAAACATACTTTTAAGTAGTAATTTGCGAGTGTATAGGTGTAAATCTTTTATCTACAAACTTATCTAGTCTATTATTTGGACAGAAAGTAAGGCCTTTTGAGAGGACTAAGATTTCGAGGTGAGATTATGTGCCGAAAGATTAATTACATTTAGTTATGAAGAAGAAAGTAATGGGTTCAAGGGGGTGTCTGAGTTGGAAGTACCAGGGGATTCCCCTGGTTCTTAGGAAAAAATATTACAGGGATTTTGGATGTGACAAATGATGGGGGTGGGACGACTCCGGTCGCTGCTGACACTGCAGCACCGACATTTTCCATTGTTGTCGGTGCTGTGGTGCCTGGAGCGGCCGCAGAAGGGGTACGTGATTGGTGTTTAGGGGGTTGTTTTTTGGTAGTAGTTGCTACAGGATGATCGCCTTCTTGCAGTCTTTTAGGTTTTCTGGTACGTCTGGACTGTTTGGAGGAGGCATAAGAGACATTAGACGACATGGATGATGAGTCGGATATATCCGAATGTCCTGGATATAGTGTAGGTTTTTGTTGAAAACCTCGACCACCAGTTTTCTGCGACCATTTATAAGCTCTTCCCTCCTGAAATGCTTTCTGATGTCTTAGGAACTTGAATTCTTTTTTGGAGAGAATGGTTTTATTGACAAGTTCTATATGTACTTTCAATTTCTCATTCAAGTCTTGGAAGGAAGAGTGGGTCTGCAGCAGTTTGATTTTAGAGTATATTGCATTTATATCATCATCTATGTCAATCAACCGTCTCTGGTACTCCTCAATTAGCAATTTCATCATTCCCATAGAGCATGATTTTTGATTATTTTCCCATGCTGTTTTAAACACAGAGTTGATATTTTCAAAGGAAGGAAAAATTTGGACCCGAAGTCCTAAAGGGTTTAGGTCATCTTTTATGTATTCTTCAAAAGTTTTAGGTAAAAGATTACCTAAACCCAAGCCCTCTATAGTTCAAAACCGCACTCTAGAGGGCTCGCTTGTATTCATAGGGTGCTTTCTCAAATCAGCCACAATGAAGCATCCTTCAATGATTTCATACTTCTCTCCCTAGATTACATTTTGAATCACAACATTTTTTCCTTTGATGGCCGTTATTTCCTCCAGGTACAGGGAGTGGCCATGGGCACTTATTGTGCCCCTGGCTACGCTAACCTGTACCTGGGGGAATGGGAAAACGCAATTTTCAGTGACGAGGATCTCTTTATGTACCTGTGCCACGTTGTCATGTGGCACAATTACATAGATGACATCTTCGTTGTCTGGGACGCATCTCAATCTCTCCTGGATGAGTGTTTGACTGCCTTAAATATAAATAAGTTCAACCTCAAATTCATGATGAGCTCTGATATGTCTAAAGTCACCTTTTTGGATGTTGAAATTTTCAAGAATGATACAAATCTGCTTTCCTTTAAATTATTCAGGAAGCCGACTGCATGAAACACAATCCTCCACTCATCTAGCTTTCATTCCAGATCACTCATCCATTCCATTCCTTACGGCCAGTACCTGCGCATCAAGCGCAATTGTTCGAATTATTCGGATTTCAAACGTGAGGCTAAAAACCTCAGGAAACACCTACTTGAACGTGGCCACAGCCACAAATACCTTAAAAAGGCATTTCAGTGCGCAGAGGGTAGCAACAGACACGAACTACTAGCTCCCAAAAAGATAAAAACCTCCAATGAGAGCCATAGAATAATCATTACATATACAGTAAAACCTTGGATTGTGAGCATAATTTGTTCCAGGAACATGCTTTTAATCCAAAGCACTTGTATATCAAAGTGAATTTCCCCATAAAAAATAATGGAAACTCAATTGATTCAATCCCCAGCCATTTATTCATAGGTCCTTGAGTTTATAGTCCATATAAAAAGATTAGGGATGGGCCCGGTGCTCGATTCGAACCCATGTTCGAATCGAGCATCGGGCGTTCGCTCGCTCGTCGAGCCCAGAACTATTTGGGCCGTTCGCATCACATTCGTGTGATGCGAGCGGCCCCGCAATGCATTGCGGCCGGCGCGGCCGGCGCAGTGCATTGCTGGCTGATGATTGGCCAAGCATGCACTGTGACCCCGCATGCTTGGCCAATCACAGCGCCCGAAACTCGGAGAGCAATAATTGGCTACAGGCAGGACGGCTGTAGCCAATTACAGCTCAGGGGCTTTAGTACACGCCCCACCATTTAAAAGGCCGCCACGCCATCGGCCCCGGTCACATGAGTTCCGGCTTTAGGAGAGATTAGTCTGCTGATTCTGTCTTTGCTTGATACTGAAAGATTTGCTCTTCTTTGCTAAACCATTGGCTATTTCTTTGCTAAACCATTGCTACCTAAGTCATTGATCGTTCATTGCTGCTGATTGCACAGTTAGTGTGTTATTAGCTGCTGCTGGGGATTAGTCTGGTGCGTGCTTACTGTTAGTACAGTATTGCAGTAGTACCAACCGCAGTGCTGTTAGCACAGCATTGCACCCCAACAGCACCCATAGGACTTCTAGTGTGTTAGTGGCAGCAAACAGAGCTCCTATATTTTCTTCTCAGCAGCACCCATAGGACTTCTAGTGTGTTAGTGGCATCACACAGAGCTCCTATATTTTCTTCTCAGCAGCACCCATAGGACTTCTAGTGTGTTAGTGGCAGCAAACAGAGCTCCTATATTTTCTTCTCAGCAGCACCCATAGGACTTCTAGTGTGTTAGTGGCAGCAAACAGAGCTCCTATATTTTCTTCTCAGCAGCACCCATAGGACTTCTAGTGTGTTAGTGGCAGCAAACAGAGCTCCTATATTTTCTTCTCAGCAGCACCCATAGGACTTCTAGTGTGTTAGTGGCAGCAAACAGAGCTCCTATATTTTCTTCTCAGCAGCACCCATAGGACTTCTAGTGTGTTAGTGGCAGCAAACAGAGCTCCTATATTTTCTTCTCAGCAGCACCCATAGGACTTCTAGTGTGTTAGTGGCATCACACAGAGCTCCTATATTTTCTTCTCAGCAGCACCCATAGGACTTCTAGTGTGTTAGTGGCAGCAAACAGAGCTCCTATATTTTCTTCTCAGCAGCACCCATAGGACTTCTAATGTGTTAGTGGCATCACACAGAGTTCCTATATTTTCATCTCAGCAGCACCCATAGGACTTCTAGTGTGTTAGTGGCATCACACAGAGCTCCTATATTTTCTTCTCAGCAGCACCCATAGGACTTCTAGTGTGTTAGTGGCAGCAAACAGAGCTCCTATATTTTCTTCTCAGCAGCACCCATAGGACTTCTAGTGTGTTAGTGGCAGCAAACAGAGCTCCTATATTTTCTTCTCAGCAGCACCCATAGGACTTCTAGTGTGTTAGTGGCATCACACAGAGCTCCTATATTTTCTTCTCAGCAGCACCCATAGGACTTCTAGTGTGTTAGTGGCAGCAAACAGAGCTCCTATATTTTCTTCTCAGCAGCACCCATAGGACTTCTAGTGTGTTAGTGGCAGCAAACAGAGCTCCTATATTTTCTTCTCAGCAGCACCCATAGGACTTCTAGTGTGTTAGTGGCAGCAAACAGAGCTCCTATATTTTCTTGTCAGCAGCACACATAGTACCTATAGTGTGTTAGTGTCAGCACCCATAGGACCTACAGTGTGTTGTGAGCACACATAGGAGTTCTATTTTTTATACTATATACACTACCGACTACAATGGCTGGAAGACCGCCAAGGAGAGGCAGAGCGTGCCGAGGCAAGAACACAGGGCAGGCAGGCTCTGTTTCTAGAGACAACAGTGCTGGCCGTGGACGTGGTCGTGCATCGTCATCAGCACGTGGCCATGGGACACGCTTGTCTTTGTTTTCGGCAGCTGGACATGTGGAGCCGCATCATGCCGAAGGCTTGGTAGAATGGATGACCAAGCCCTCCTCATCCTCCTCATCCTCTCTCACCCAGGCTCAGGGTACTGGCAGAGCAGCTGCCAACGCGTACTCAATGGCATCATCAGCCACCCCTTCCCTAGACCCACCATGTCCTCCTGAGGAGTCCCCCGAACTGTTTGAGCACAGTGTTGGGTACATGCTCCAGGAGGATGCCCAACGATTCGAAGGCTCGGATGATGATACCCAGCTTGAGGAAGTCAGTAGTGTGCGCGCAGAGAGAGGGGATGCTGAAGGACAGCAATCTGGCAGTAGTGTTCCACCAGCTGCAGCTTACTGCCAGGTTTGCTCTAGTGGTGAAGAGGGAGGGGATGATGAGGTCACTGACTCCACGTGGGTGCCTGAAGGGAGAGAGGAGGAGGAGGAGGAGGATGCAGCGTCACATGTCCAACGAGGCAGGATGCCCCCTGGAGGCCAGCTAGAGGCCAGCACAGCAACTGTACCACACCGCAGAGCTCCGCCTGTGCAGGGCGCTGCCTCTGCACGTTATCACAAAAGTTCTTTGGTGTGGGCCTTTTTTGAGACGAGTGCATCAGATCGCACCACTGCTATTTGCAATATTTTGTCTCAAGCGTATCTCGCGTGGCCAAAACATCAGCCGCTTGGGCACCACAAGCATGAGCAGACATATGTCGACCTGCCATGCAGCTCGTTGGCAAGCACACATAAAAGACCCACACCAAAGAACAAAGCGGACCTCTCCTTGCTCCTCATCAGCTGGGATCTCCATCCCCACTATATCTTCAGTCCTCTCTGAAAGCTGCTCTGAGAGGACTGAAGGTGTAGAATTAGGTGTGTCACAACCAAGTACTTGCAGTACACCGACGTCCGATTGTAGCAGGCAAATTTCCCTGCCCCAGCTGCTGGACCGTCGAAAGAAGTATACTCCCAGCCATCCACATGCCCAGCGGTTGAATGCTAGCTTGGCTAAATTGCTAGCACTTCAACTGCTGCCTTTTCAGTTGATAGACTCGGCCCCCTTCCGTGAGTTTGTTCAATGTGCGGTTCCTCAGTGGCAGGTTCCCAAACGCCACTTTTTCTCACGGAAGGCGATTCCGTCTCTCTACTGGCATGTGGAAGGCAATGTCCATGCCTCGCTGGACAGGGCGGTCAGCGGTAAGGTGCATATTACCGCTGACTCATGGTCCAGCAGGCATGGACAGGGACGTTATCTTTCTTTCACGGCCCATTGGGTCACTCTATTGGTAGCTGGGAGGGATGCAGGACAAGGTGCAGTAGTGTTGGAGGTTGTTCCGCCACCACGCCTCCAAAATGCTACTACTGGTTGTGACACACCTCTCTCCTCCACCCCCTCCTCTTCTTCTTCCTCCATGTCCTCTTCGAGTGCTCTGTCCTCGGAACCAGCGGTGCTCCGTAGGCGTACAAGGGGCTACGCGAGTACGCAGGCAAAAAGATGCCATGCCGTGCTTGCGCTGGTGTGTTTGGGGGACAGGAGCCACACTGGGCCAGAGGTTCTGGCAGCTCTGCAGGGGCAGGCCGAGAGGTGGTTGACGCCACGCCAGCTTAAGCCAGGAATGGTCGTTTCTGATAATGGCACCAACCTCCTCTCCGCCCTGCGACAGGGGCAGCTCACCCATGTGCCCTGTATGGCTCACGTCCTCAACCTGGTGGTGCAGCGGTTCTTGGGCAGGTTCCCAGGCTTACAGGATGTCCTGAGGCAGGCCAGGAAAGTCTGTGTGCATTTCCGCCGATCTTATAATGCCAGTGCTCGGCTGACTGAGCTGCAAAAGGAGCTGAACCTGCCCAAGAACCGCCTAATATGTGACATGCCCACCAGGTGGAACTCAACGTTGGCCATGCTGCAGCGACTGCACACGCAGCAGAGGGCCATCAATGAGTACCTTTGCGACTACGGCACCAGGACAGGGTCAGGGGAGCTTGGCTTTTTTTCCCCACGCCAGTGGAGCATGATCAGGGATGCATGCACTGTCCTCTCACCATTTGAGGAGGCCACGAGGATGGTGAGCAGTGACAGTGCATGCATCAGTGACACTGTACCTCTTGTCCACCTGTTGGAGCATACGCTGCGTGGGATAATGGACAGGGCACTTGAGGCAGAACAGAGGCAGGAAGAGGAGGACTTCCTTGTCTCTCAAGGCCCCCTTTATCCAGACAATGTTCCTTCTGTCCCACCCATCACACAGGAAGAGGAGGAGGAGGAGGAGGAGGAGGAGGAGGATTGTGTGAGCATGGAGGTGGAGCCTGGCACTCAGCATCAGCAGCAGCAGTCTTTTAGGGATGATGTACAGTCCCAACAAACCAGTGGACTTGTACGTGGCTGGGAGGAGGTGGCTGGCGATCATGTCATCCTCAGTGACCCAGAAGACTCCGGACCGAATGCCTCAGCTAACCTACGCTGCATGGCCTCCCTGATCCTGCAAAGCCTGCGGAAGGATCCTCGTGTTCTTCGGATCAAGGAGAGTGACCATTACTGGCTGGCCACTCTCCTTGATCCACGGTACAAGGGTAAGGTTGCGGACCTTATCTTGCCGTCGCAGAGGGAGCAGAGGATGAGACATCTCAGGGAGGCCTTGCAGAAAGGTCTGTGCAACGCGTTCCCAGAAACTGGGAGGTTACAAACTCCTGGTCCTGGACGACAAGTTGCTGAGGCTTCGGTCAGTAGCAGAAGGAGCGGTGGGGAAGGTGGACGTCTGACCGATGCGTTCAGACAATTTTTTAGTCCGCAGCCCCAAGGTATGATCGGTTCCAGCAACCATCGCCAGCGTCTGATATACATGGTGCAGGAATACCTAGGGGCAAGGTCAGACTTGGACACCTTTCCCACCGAAAATCCTCTGGCTTACTGGGTCCTGAGGATGGATCACTGGCCAGAGCTTGCACAGTATGCAATTGAGCTACTGGCCTGTCCTGCATCCAGCGTTCTTTCCGAACGCACATTCAGTGCTGCTGGAGGATTTGTCACCGATCATAGGGTGCGCCTGTCCACCGACTCGGTTGATCGACTGACCTTCATAAAAATGAATCAGTCTTGGATCACCACCAGCTACCAGACACCTGAAGCGGATATAACGGAATAATTTATAATGTCACATCCCTTCAAGACTGCCTATGCTGATGCTGAGTGACTGTCCTGTTATGTTCACTGACTATCCTCTTCCTCCTCCTCAATGATCCATGCCACCACACCAGTGCCTAAGGCACAATTTTTCAGCCCCTGTATAACAGGGGCGTGTAATTACAATTTTTTAAAAAGATGCTTCGCAACAGGTGTGACTGCTGTGCTCAGAGTACAGTATCTGTGAGGGGTTGCAGTGTTGTGGCACCAGCACCAGTGCCTAAGGCACAATTTTTCAGCCCCTGTTGGGGCGTGTAATTACAATTTTTAGGCAATGCTTTGCAACAGGTCTCATTGCTGTGCTCAGAGTACAGTATCTGTGAGGGGTTGCAGTGTTGTGGCACCAGCACCAGTGCCTAAGGCACAATTTTTCAGCCCCTGTATAACAGGGGCGTGTAATTAAATTTTTTTAAAAAGATGCTTCGCAACAGGTGTGACTGCTGTGCTCAGAGTACAGTATCTGTGAGGGGTTGCAGTGTTGTGGCACCAGCACCAGTGCCTAAGGCACAATTTTTCAGCCCCTGTTGGGGCGTGTAATTACAATTTTTAGGCAATGCTTTGCAACAGGTCTCATTGCTGTGCTCAGAGTACAGTATCTGTGAGGGGTTGCAGTGTTGTGGCACCAGCACCAGTGCCTAAGGCACAATTTTTCAGCCCCTGTATAACAGGGGCGTGTAATTACAATTTTTTAAAAAGATGCTTCGCAACAGGTGTGACTGCTGTGCTCCAAGTACAGTATCTGTGAGGGGTTGCAGTGTTGTGGCACCAGCACCAATGCCTAAGGCACAATTTTTCAGCCCCTGTTTAACAGGGGCGTGTAATTACAAATCTTGATCTAATAGTTCACAGCAGGGCCCATTCCTGCGCCCACCAAGAGTAACTATGAGGGCCTACAGTCTTGTGGCAACACCGTCCACCACCACCACCACCACCAAAGGCCCAATTTTTCTGCCCTGTTCAACAGGTGCATGCAATTACAAATCTTGATCTAATAACTCACAGCAGGGCCCATTCCTGCACCCACCAAGAGTAACTGTGAGGGCTTACAGTCTTGTGGCAACACCGTCCACCACCACCACCACCACCACCAAAGGCCCAATTTTTCTGCCCGGTTCAACAGGTGCATGCAAGTACAAATCTTGATCTATTAACTCACAGCAGGGCCCATTCCTGTGCCCACCAGTCTTGTGGCTACACCAACATCTAATAGGGCAAATTTCTGCAGAGTATATACGGCAGGCCCCTACTTTCAAACATCCAACTTACAAACGACTCCTACTTGCAAACGGCAAGAGAAAACAGGAAGTGAGAGGAAATCTACCCCTAGGAAGGAAAATTCTATCCTGTTAGATTTAATTTGGGAAAAAGGTATCTCCTCTCTACTGATGCTTTATCACCAATCCTTGTTTCAATTAAAACCCCACTTTTCCAAAAACATTTGTCATTGGGACGGAAAGTGAGGTGACATGTTCTGAACAGATGTGCAAAGACAGCAAATGTTACAGGGGTGATAACCCCTCCCTATGTTCTCCAAAAAGCTTAAAAATTGATTTTTTTGGGATGTAGCTACACTTCATAATGTACCTGTTCAGATTCTACTTAAGAACAAACCTACAGTCCATGTCTTGTTTGCACCACCTATATACTGCTGTTCAGAGTATATAGGGTTGTAGGTATAGGGTTTTATTTTGGGTGCGGGGTCCCCCTTAGTATCCATACAAGACCCAAAGGGGCTGGGGTGGGGGGGGGGGGATGGTGATGGGGTAGCCATGCCATTTTTCTCAAGGATTTTCAGCCATATGGCGGCCAGGACAAGACATGACATTAAAGCCGCAAGTGGTTTTAAATGGCTTCTTTTTTTCCTTTACAAATGTCATTTTGTGCAAGGACAGTTCTAAACACGGGAAACACATGCCACTTCACAGGCATACTTTAGACACCCCCCAGGTACCATATTTAAAGGAAAATTTCACTTTTTTTTTTTTCACTTTATGCATCATTAAAATGACTGCTCCCGAAAAAACTTTAGTTTTTAAAATTTCTTTTTGCATTGATATATGTCCCCTGGGGCAGGACCCGGGTCCCCAAACCTGTTTTATAACATTAACATGCATATTGGCCGTTGTAATTAGCAATTTTGATTTCGAACGTTCGCGTCCATTATAACGAATAGGGTTCGAAAATTCGCGCGAACTTTCGGTCCGTTCGAAGGTTCTGGTGCGAACCGAACCCGGGGGTGTTCGGCTCATCCCTAAAAAAGATTATAGCAATGTGACCAGGTTGTGTAACCATAAAATGTCCATCCACAAATGGAAGCCTCCACATGGGGATTAGAAGAAAATTCAAGCAGGAGCTACGGAGTATAAAAGAAAAGAGAGGCTCCTCCAAGTGTAGCAATATGTGGTTAAATGTTGTACCTTCATTAAAGGGGTTGTAAAGGTTCGTTTTTTATTTTCTAAATAGGTTCCTTTAAGCTAGTGCATTGTTGGTTCACTTACCTTTTCCTTTGATTTCCCTTCTAAATGCTTTTTTTCTTTGTCTGAATTCCTCACTTCCTGTTTCTCCTCACTAAACTTCACACCATCATCCGAGTGGTGTGGAGTTAGCCAGAACAGCTTACTGAACAGCTTACTGAGGAGGAACAGGAAGTGAGAAATTCGGACAAAGAAAACAAAGAAAAAAAATATTTAGAAGGGAAATCAAAGGAAAAGGTAAGTGAACCAACAATGTACTAGCTTAACCACTTGTCCCCCGCCCACTATCAATAGACGGCGGGCGAAGGATACTCTCGTTCTGGGAGGACGTCATATGACGTCCTCCCTTTAAAACGAGCTAGGAGGCGCGCGCGCCCGCCGCGTTCACAAGGCCCCGGTGCGCGTGCCCGGCGGCCGCGATTGCCGCCGGGCACCCGCGATTGCCCGGGAAATGAGCAGGAAAGTGGATCTCTGTGTGTAAACACAGAGATCCACGTCCTGTGAGGGAGAGGGGACCGATGCTGTGTCCCTTGTACATAGGGACAACCATCGGTCACCTCCCCCAGTCAGTCCCCTCCCCCCACAGTAAGAACACTTTGAGGGAACATATTTAACCCCTTCCCGCCCCCTAGTGGTTAACCCCTTCCCTGCCAATCACATTTATACAGTAATCAATGCATTTTTATAGCAGGGATCGCTGTATAAATGTGAATGGTCCCAAAAATGTGTCAAAAGTGTCCGATGTGTCCGCCGCAATATCGCAGTCACAATAAAAAATCGCAGATCGCCGCCATTACTAAAAAAAAAAAAAAAATGCTATAAATCTATCCCCTATTTTGTAGATGCTATAACTTTTGCGCAAACCAATCAATACGCGCTTATTGCGATTTTTTTTTTTTACCAAAAATATGTAGAAGAATACGTATCGGCCAAAACTGAGGAAAATTTTATTAAAAAAAAACAAATGGGTATTTATTATAGCAAAAAGTAAAAAATAGTGTTTTTTTTCCAAACTGGACGCTCTTCTTTTGTTTATAGCGCAAAAAATAAAAACCGCAGAGGTGATCAAATACCACCAAAAGAAAGCTCTATTTGTGGGAAAAAAAGGACGCAAATTTCGTTTGGGAGCCACGTCGCACGACCGCGCAATTGTCATTCAAAGTGTGACAGCGCTGAAAGCTGAAAAATGGCTTGGGCAGGAAGGGGGTTTTCGTGCACAGTAGAGAAGTGGTTAAAGGAACCTATTTAGAAAATAAAAAACAAACCTTTACAACCCCTTTAAATGTAACCATATTGCTAAACTTAGAGGCGCCTCTCTTCTCTTTTATACTCAGTTGTGACATGACGCTACTTGTATATCAAGACATCGCTTGTATATCAAGTCAAAATTTATTAAAAAATTTTGCTTGTCTTGCAAAACGCTCTCAAACCAAGTTACTCCCAAACCAATGTTTTACTGTACTAACGACCATTTCAAATTAATGGAAATATGCAAAAAATACTGGCACCTCCTAACTGCAGACCCTACGATAGGACCCTTTGTACCTCCAACCCCCATCATCACCTACAGACGAGCAGCCTCTGTAGGTGACTTGCTAGTCTAGAGCAAATTTCGTGGCTAGAATCAAGGTGATCCATGTAAAACGATGGGGAAATTCCCTTGTGGGTCTTGTTCCTACTGTAAATACATGGATTGAAGAAAAGACATTTACTTACCTAACGGCATGCGTTTTGTTCCCAAACATTACTCAAATTGCTAGACTACAGGGGTGGTATATCTCTTACTATGTAGGGAAAACGGTACAGAAACTATGGCAAAGGCTATATCGACATCTGAGGGCAATGCAAACTAGCAACCCCAATCTTCCATTGGGTAGACACGTTGCCCAGACCCACAGTGGTATTTGCCCAACAGTTTCTGTTCTAGTTTTAGACCAAATACACCCTAGCCCATGTGGTAGAGATTTTAAAAAATATCTCCTGCAACAAGAGCTCAGGTGGATATCTCATCTAAATGCCACCTCTCCACCAGGTCTAAACGAGGCATTCAATCTAAAACCCTATGCTTTGTTTATATGAGCTTATCTTTTGTACTTATACTCTCTTTTGTTGTATTATTATTTATATGCCTTTTTCTTTGCAGATCGCGTTCTATTATTTAATTCTGTACAAACTGGGTTCTCACAGTTGCACCCCAACTCCTATGTTCTCATCATTTACAAACAATACTCTGACATCTGGTTTGCTGACAGTGTGGATGTGGGCTTTTCTTCCTGGCCTTGTTGCCCATCGAGGCTTCCCGGCACAAAGGGGCCTCCGCACCCCGTCTCTGTTTCATTGGGGCCGGAGGCATTACCCCTTCGGGCTGCAACACTTTGCGCAAGCGCTGGGACACTGCGTGCTGGTTCCCCCTCCATCTGCCAGTAGTTGCCGCCCGCTCTCTGTGTCGGCGGCCTTCGTCGACGTCTAACATCATCGCGCCATTGACGTCCATCAAATTTGCGCTTCTCCAGTCCCCCTGGTGCTCCTCGTGAGCTTTGATTTGCCGCTCTGGCTGTGGAACAAAGCTCGCTCCAGCTATTTAAGCAATCGTGGAACATACTATAATTGTATGACAATACACACTACCTCTGAAAAGCGATCACGAAACTTCGGTGGCCTGCAGAACATGGACACGAGTCTGTTTACATCTGCCGCTCTATAGAGATGAATGGAGGGTCCGATTGGGTCCACCTGAAAAACAGACAGGCAGACCCGATCGGACCGATCCTGTAAAAGGGGCCTAAGGCTGCTTTTACACTGATGCATAGCGGTTTACCTGCACCTCAACTGACCTTGATCTTCACTTCTTCCTCAGGATTCCTGCAGCGGGTTGCTGCTGTCCCCCAGGCGGTTATAACTGGTGGCTGCTGCTGGCTGTCCTCCAGGGCTGGTACTGCTGGCTGACAGTGTTGTAACTAATGCCGTTTAAATAAACGGCGTTAGGTAACGTAGCCACTTTTTGGGGTAACGACTAACGAGTAATCTAACTGATTACTCTTACCCTCGTGGCACCGCCGTTCCCATTACTTGGGCGGCGTTACCCCAATTACATCTACTCGCCGCAGCCGCCGCGAGTAGCTGTATTGTGTAAAACGAACTAACTGCAATCCGCCGTCTGCCTACCTGAACAGCGTGTCATGCAGACAGACGGCGGCCATTGCAGTTTTCAAAAGCCGCGCCTCCCGAGTCCTCATCGCCTGTGATAGGTGGAACACTCAATTTCCCAGCAGGCAGTGTTCCGCCTATCACGGACATCCTCTCATCATCGTCTGTGTTATGAGGATGAGCGGATGTCCGTGATAGGCGGAACACTGAATGCTGGGAAATTGAGTGTTCCGCCTATCACAGACGATGAGGACTCGGGAGGCGCGGCTTTTGAATACTGTGGACTGGCTGCCGGGATGCCGCTAATCAGGTAGGGGGCTAGGGGCACGCACAACACTGCACAGTGAGTGAGTGAGGCATTGGGCACAGTGAGTGAGGCATTGGGCACAGTAATTGAGGCATTGGGCACAGTGAGTGAGGCATTGGGCACAGTGAGTGAGGCATTGGGCACAGTGAGTGAGGCATTGGGCACAGTGAGTGAGGCATTGGGCACAGTGAGTGAGGCATTGGGCACAGTAATTGAGGCATTGGGCACAGTGAGTGAGGCATTGGGCACAGTGAGTGAGGCATTGGGCACAGTAATTGAGGCATTGGGCACAGTAAGTGAGGCATTGGGCACAGTGAGTGAGGCATTGGGCACAGTAATTGAGGCATTGGGCACAGTAAGTGAGGCATTGGGCACAGTAATTGAGGCATTGGGCACAGTGAGTGAGGCATTGGGCACAGTGAGTGAGGCATTGGGCACAGTAATTGAGGCATTGGGCACAGTGAGCAAGGCATTGGGCACAGTAATTGAGGCATTGGGCACAGTAATTGAGGCATTGGGCACAGTGAGTGAGGCATTGGGCACAGTAAGTGAGGCATTGGGCACAGTGAGTGAGGCATTGGGCACAGTGAGTGAGGCATTGGGCACAGTAATTGAGGCATTGGGCACAGTGAGTGAGGCATTGGGCACAGTGAGTGAGGCATTGGGCACAGTAATTGAGGCATTGGGCACAGTAAGTGAGGCATTGGACACAGTGAGTGAGGCATTGGGCACAGTGAGTGAGGCATTGGGCACAGTAATTGACTCATTGGGCACAGTAATTGAGGCATTGGGCACAGTGAGTGAGGCATTGGGCACAGTGAGTGAGGCATTGGGCACAGTGAGTGAGGCATTGGGCACAGTAATTGAGGCATTGGGCACAGTAATTGAGGCATTGGGCACAGTGAGTGAGGCATTGGGCACAGTGAGTGTGGCATTGGGCACAGTAAGTTAGGCATTGGGCACAGTGAGTGAGGCATTGGGCACAGTAATTGAGGCATTGGGCACAGTGAGTGAGGCATTGGGCACAGTGAGTGAGGCATTGGGCACAGTGAGTGAGGCATTGGGCACAGTAATTGAGGCATTGGGCACAGTGAGTGAGGCATTGGGCACAGTGAGTGAGGCATTGGGCACAGTGAGGCATTGGGCACAGTGAGGCAATGGGCACAGTGAGGCATGGGCACAGTGAGGCATGGGCACATAACCAATATTATTTATTGTTATCCCTCCTATTATTTTATACACTTAAAAAATTACATATATATCATCCTTCTACCGCCCGCCCCCGCCCTGTGTATATATAATATAACCAATATAGTTACTTTGCAGAGTAACTAATTACTTTTTCAATGTAGTAACTGAGTGAGTAACTCCATTACTTTTTGGAAGAAGTAATTTATAACTGTAACTAATTACTTTTTTAACATAAGATGAACAACACTGCTGGCTGATACTGATGTTGGGTACTGCCTGCTGGCACTGCTGGTTGGTACTGCTGGCGGGTACTAGTACTGCTGGCTGGTACTGCTGGCGGGTACTGGTACTGCTGGCAGTTACTGCTGGTTGGTACGGGTACTGCTGGCGGGTACTGCTGGCTGGTAATGATACTGCTGGTACTGGTACTGCTGGTGGAAACTGATACTGCTGGCGGGTACTGGTACTGCTGGCTGGTACTGCTGGCTGGTACTGCTGGCGGGTACTGGTATTGCTGGTGGGTACTGATACTGCTGGCGGGTACTGGTACTGCTGGCAGGTACTGGTACTGTTGGCTGGTACTGCTGGTGGGTATTGGCACTGCTGGCGGGTACTGGTACTGCTGGTGGGTACTGATCCTGCTGACGGGTATTGCTGGCTTGTACTGATGACTGGTACTGGTGACTGGTACTAGTGGCTGGTACTGGTTCTGATGGCTGGTACTGGCACTGCTGGCTGCTGTCTGAAATCCTGACCTCTGTCCCTGCCAGTGATTGGCTTTCTCCATGGCATAGGCTCTGCAGTAGAGAGCAGAGCCGATGCTTCCTTGTTACAGGCGGAGTACATTTGGTATCACTCTGCCTGTGAAGGAGCCAGCGCTATACAGGAAGCATCGGCTCTGCTTCCTTTAGCGGCGGCTCCGTTCTTAGCGCTGATGCTCGGAGATGGCGGGTCGGGAACCCGCGATCTGGGCTTGCCGACCCGCCATTTCAGAGCAAGACATGGCGGGCCACATCGGAGGGTGTCCCTGGTCTAGAGGCCTATTGTGTGTTGCAACAAGTAGCAGCTGTGTATTTATATTTTCATTTTTGTTCCATTCAAAGTTTTAAATGTTCATGTGTATATTTTTCTATATGGAATAAAACGTATATATTTTTATTTACTTCTTGTACTCCCTTTCCATTTATCCTGTTTTGGTCTTTTTGCCCACACTATCCCTGTGGCACTCCCTTTATTTTTCCACTCACAAGTAAATGCTCAATGTACATAGGGCCTAAATCTCATATAAGTTTTAAAATGTTAATGTAATCTCAAAATTTATTTTTTTATCTGTTTAGCTTTGCAGCTTTCAATAAAATAATACCTAGAAATCCTGCTAAGGAAATCTTTCTTTAGGAACTTCCTATTATGCTGTGACACTTGTTTCCCTGTTGAGCTCCTGCATTGTCACACTGTGACATGCACCCCTAGACTAGTGGAAACTACAAGCAGCCAGGCCAACACCTATAGCACTGGCATGGTCCAAAGATGTCACCATCAGGATTATGATTTGGAGCAGTGGTTCTCAACCATCAGGCAGCAGCCTCCCTCCTACTGGGCCCTGGTATTCTGTCTGCTCTATCAACTAGACTGTAGTTGTTGGAGTAGATGGGGGCCGCAGCTTGTATGCTGTTCTACACTTCCACTGGCTGCCCTGGGTGCCTGAGGCTAAGGCCTCATGCCCACTGGCGTTTTTACAGCTGCGTTTTTTGCAGCTTAAAAACGCCTGTCCATGTTATTGTAAATATTTTTTTTTTTTTTGAAAAAAAAAAAAAAAACGTCGGAGCTAAAAACGCGACCGCGCGTTAGTGCGCGTTTTTTGCGCGTTAGTGCGCGTTAGTGCGCGTTTTTGCGCGTTTTTTGACGCTCGCGTTTTTTCCTGCCTAATTCTGACGCTGAGGAACGCACTGGCCCTGGGTTTTTTTTACAGCTTACAAACGCCTATGCTCTTTACAGCTCAAAAACGCCTAGGTGGGCATGAAGCTATAGACTAACATGGACAGGCGTTTTTAAGCTGTAAAAAACGCTCAAAAACGCGGCTGAAAAAACGCCCGTGGGCATGAGGCCTTATGCTCACCAGGTTCCAGATTCCCTACTAGTACAGAGCAGCAGCCAGCCATAACTGGCTAGATGAAGCCTTGCAGGGAGCCAGTGGAAATATAGGACAGCACAGATCTTGGTGTCGTAGAGGAGCTCAGCATATAAGCCTAATGCCCCGTACACACGATCGTTTTTCATGCCGTTAAAAATGCCATTTTAAAAAATGGCCATTAAAAATGATCGTGTGTAGGCTCCAGAGCATTTTTAACGACGTGAAAAACGGCCATTAAAAGTTCCGGACATGCTCTCTTTTTTCACGTCGTTTTTCATGTCGTTTTTTTTAACGACGTTAAAAACGATAGTGTGTATGCTTTCACGACGTGAAAAAAAACGCGCATGCTCTGAAGCAACTATGAGACGGGAGCGCTCGTTTTGGTAAAGCTAATGTTGGAAATGGAGATGGCACATTCGTCACGGTGGAATTAATAGCATCGTTTTAATGCTGCGCATTCCGTTCTTCTTTTGATAATGCTTTAAAATTACCCTCTTTTGATAATGACATTGAGAGTTATGCCAAACTTGTTTCTAAAGTAATTCCAAATTGCTCTAATGATTATAAAATATTATTTATAAGCCGCACCTCCCTCCTAAATAATACTAATAATAATAAAATAATGTAATTCTCCTTTTTTCTTTAAATTTTATATTTTTTTGGGGGTTTTTTTTTGGGCCTTTTTTTTTGTATTTTGGCTTAAATTATTCTTGTGTAAAGTTACCACAACAACCTTCCAAATGTGTCTCATTTGGCCTCAGGGAGGTTTGTGTCCCCTGATAATAACAATAATATAATTTGAGATGTCCCTGCCTGCTTCCTAGCAAGCTCTCTTTTGAAATACAAATCACATAGTCAAGTTTTTTTAAGGGCACAAATTTTTTTTTATTTCAGAACATTAACAAATTAAAGTGGAAGGCAGCACTGGAGAGCCTGCTTGCATTTGTGCATCCCTTTCACCCCACAACAACCATACAAGATGTCCAAACCAAAATAGAGATTAGATCCCCAAAAAAAAGGAGCCCAATCTTGTCTTGAGCTCCCAGAGGTCAGGAGCCACAGCAGATAAGTCCCATATGTCCCCAGTCTGTGGTACTACAGCAGGCATTATTTTCTCCTCTTCCTTGTAGCCTTCTCTCCAGCCTTCTCTGCAGCCTTGGTTGGTTTCTTCCTTGGAGGCTGGGGATCAGGAGGAGAGGTTGTGGCAGGAGGAGTAGTAGGAGGAGGAGGAGGAGGTGGAGGAGTAGGGACAACCTCCGTTATGTCCGTGTACCTAGTGAGTTCACCCAGCACGCCCTTATTGATGACTTTCAATAGCAGGGTCTCACTGAATTTTTTTTGCTGCCACTCCATTTGCCCTAGTTTGTGGGCGAGGACTGCAGCAAATCCCTCATCAACAGAGGGTGCCTCTCTGAGGGCCGCTGTTGCCTCTCTGAGGAAGGCCCTGGTTTCCTCCTCCACCTGCCTACCTCTCCTTGGCCCTCGTGGTTTAACTACCAGGGGAGGCATCTGGGCTCTTGTGCTGGGCCAAGCCTCCTCCTGGGTGCCACTGGGCCCTGCCTCCTCCTGGGTGCCACTGGGCCCTGCCTCCTCCTGATCCCCAACATCACCCTCTTCCTGGCTCTGCCTGTAAAAAAAGAAAGGGACATTATTTATTTTGCCACATCATTATTCACAGACATTGTTCACCTCTAGACATTGTTGAAATCAATGCCAAAAGTTATGTCATTTTCATTGATTACGCATCCTGGTTTTGTTGTCTTGGGCACATAAAATTAGGCCACTACTGTATCTTGCTCTTCACAAACTTTATTGGTAGAAGTGTACATACCTTTAACAATACTAACATCTATTTAAATTCTACAATTTTGTACGATAGAAATATAGATAGCAAAACTTTACCTGGCTCCATATCTCCAAATCTGCCTCCTCAAGGCCCTGATCTTGATCCTCAGAGGAAGCCAGAGCAGGGTTGACAGGAAGGCTGGAGGACTGGCTGCAGGGAATGCTGGAGGGTTGGGTACAAGGAAGGCTGGATTGACCTCTGGGGGGAAGGGTGGAGAGAGATTCCCGCACTTCCAGCTGGTCATCCAGAAAAGCAAGCTTACTGTAGTACCACAGACTGGGTTTATAAACCTTATCTGCTGGTTCACCTGACCTCTGAGACCTCAGGACCATAGTCCTCTGGGTTCTGTATGTCCCTCTGATGGTCGCAATTTTGTTTTTGACATCTTGGAGAGTTGTTGTGGGTATCTTTGTTTGCACAAATGCAAGCAGGCTCTCCAGTGCTGCTTTCCTGGCGTCTTTATTTTTATTACCGCCACTTTTTGTTTGCCATAATATAGGGAGCTCTTGCCATTTGTCGATGAACTCCCCCATGAAGTCTGGGTTTTTAAAAGTATTCATGATATCTGTAAAAGCGAGAAACCAAAAAAAATATATATTTTAGGCAACATTCCTCAACTGTGCATTGTCTACATATTTTGAGCACACAAATCTCCTCGTCTGATGAACCTCAAAAAGTAAAATTGTTAGGTACCTTGGTCACGACGTTCGTTGCTAACTCCCTCTCCCGAAAAATGAACGTATTTCCCAGACATGGATCTTCACTTTATATACACAGCGCATGCGTGAAACTCCGCACGCTTTCCCCGCCCCTGACGTTCGATATTGTACTTTCCCCGCCCCTTCTCGCTCGTAGTGCTGAACAAAACATGGCGGAGACACAGGTGGCTGAGATTACCTCTACAGAGGATGAAATTACAGAGGAGCCCAAATCAAGACCCAGGAGATATAAGGCATCCAACATGTCATTCGAGGAAATGGTGGAGATGGTCGCCATTTTAAAGAAGGAGGATTATGATGCCAAGCATGGTCCGTATAAAAGGCCTAATCTGGTCAAGTCCAGAATTATGGGCAAAGTGGTCAAAAGTCTCCACCAAAAATTCGGGGTGTGCAGAACGAAGGAACAGCTCAGAAAACGATGGTCAGATCTGAAGTTGCGGGAGGCCGACCAATATAAAAGAATCAAGAAAGTTATATTAAAAAGTAAGTTGTTTTTTTTGAGTTTCCATGGTACATATTCTTTTCTTGTATTCTGTCGTGTATTTTTAACTTTCATATAGTACACTGAAAGATACCATCTTTCAGGTTCGTCCGCATAGTAAACGGACGTATTAAACCTCTTTCTCCGTACAGTTCCTCAAACGATGTTTTAGGATCATCCAGTGTGAACACCCATGTTTTTTGGTTTATTTGGGGGAGTAAATTTGGGCCACACTTATTTTTGGTGTGCTAATCCAAAGGACATTTGTTCATTTGAAAAAACGATATGCATGGTAATGTTAAAGGGAGTGAATGCTCAGCAGCTGATGAAACATCTGAACGCAGTAGTACAAGTGTGGGCCTAAAGCCAAAAAGCTTGAGGGAGTCACACACAGGTGATCCAGTGTAGATACTTTGGGGTGTTACAATGTTTCAAATTTGTTTGCAAAATGTATATGCTCTGTTTTGGGCTATGTATCCAATCATTTGTCCCGGTTGGCACAGGGGGTAAAAATTAAAATGGAGCATGCTTCAAAAGAATGATTACCAAGTTTTTTTTCATGTTTCTTATTTTAGCAAAATTGAGTCGCTACTAATGAAACTATTCCTTTTATTTCAATCTCCCTAGGGATTCGAAAAGCTACCTCAGATGAGACGAGAATTGCAATACCTACAACAATACCCCCAGAACCCCAGGATGGAGAGGAATGTGATGTTGTGGAAGTGGAAAGTGGCACCACCACAGGTCAGAGTGAAACCAGACACATGCATGTTAAATAGATGTAGGCCTACATATTCTATCCTACATATTTCTTTTTACATTTAGGTGCAGTTCTGGCCGAAGACCCCAATAAGTTGACACATCACAGTGCCCAGATCCTGATCCAATACCTGATGGTCTGCTGTCGTGACCTCGAAAAAATTAAGGGAGATTTGCTAGAGATCAGGGCAAATACAAAGCGGGTGGAGGAAAGGCTCCAAAATATCATGGCTGTGCTTGGGCGTGTCTAATGTTTTTACACCAAATAACGTTTTACTTGCAGAGATTTCTATTTTTTTTGTTATTTTACCCTTTAATGACTAGCACATGTTTAGCTTTTTCAAAATTTTGAGAAATAAAGTTTGTTTATGCATGGCTGGTCATGCGTTTTAATACACCTGAAATTAAGGGAACATCCACATTTCTAAGGAAGTTGCCCACCTAAACAAAAAAAATAAAGGTATTTTTACATAACAAATCATTGTGGCTTCATTATGTAAATGTGGTGCTGAGTGAACTAATCAATGTTTGGTGTTTACACTGACAATGAAGGCTACTTAAAAGATTTTTTAATCCACATGGCAAAACAAGTGCACTAGGTAAACCTACCAGAAACATCAAACATTATACACTAAAAATGACAAACCAATCTTTACTCAAGAAAAAGTTTTATTTTTTTGGTCTAAAATTATTATAGATTGTCTGGCATTTCAATGGCCCCCCTACCCATAAAATAGTCCACATATTGGTTACGGACCTCACGTCCGGTTGGGGGGGCCAAGCCAGGACGGCCAGGTTCCAGGGCCACCAAAGTTTCTGCATTGATTAAAGAGGCCTCAGGCCCACTCAAAGATATATAACTCGTTGAATGCACCCTTAGGAAATTATGCAGCACACAGCACGTCATAACCACATGGTTCCATTTGTATGGGGCAAGGTGGATGGAGGTAAGGAAGAGGCGAAATCGGCTGGCCATGATCCCAAACGCATTTTCCACCACCCTTCTGGCTCTGGCCAGCCGATAATTGAAAACCCTCCTCTCAGGGGTGAGGGTGCGTTGTGGGAATGGCCTCATCAAATGGGGTCCCAGGCCAAACGCCTCATCCGCCACAAACACAAAAGGTAGTCCCTCCACATTCTGCTCCGCTGGTGGCAAGGCCAGCAGATCCAAAAGGAGCCGTTCTCCAAACTCCGTCTGGGCAAAAACTCCTCCATCAGACATCCTGCCATTCTTGCCAACGTCCACATAGAGGAACTCGTAGGTGGCCGACACCACTGCCATCATCACGACGCTGTGGAACCCCTTATAATTATAATAAAAGGATCCCGAATGGGGTGGTGGGACGACCCGAACATGTTTGCCGTCGATGGCTCCTCCACAGTTCGGAAAGTTCCATCGCTGGGCAAACTCGGAAGCCACATTCTGCCATTCATGTGAGGAAAAAGGGAACTGTGGAATTAAAGAAATAACAAATTAATACTTGGAGCCAGAAACATTGAAAGCTGATTTCATACACACATTCATGGCCAACATTGGTAGAAACTGTTCAATACATAAAAATTTGGAAGCTAGAAAAAAAATAAAAAAAATAAACATTATGGGGGGGTGGGGGGTTGAAGATGAGTTGGGAATATCACACATGAAGGCTGTAGCACTCTGTATTGAAGTTAACAAAAATGAAACATTCCTAGGCCAAATTTAGGGTGCGTTTTGGGTAAAGCACTACGATGGAACATATAATAAAAAACATGGAAATGACTAGGCAAGGTAGGTATGGCCCCAGGATAGCATGCTGGAGAGGTTAGGTAAGCCAAATTTACAGGTAATCCTCAAACCCCAAACTTAAAATAATAAAACATGGGGAGAAAGGGGACATTCCCTGCAGCTAAGAATCATGTGAATTAGGGACTGCAAATAAAGCAAATTAAAAATATCCAAAAATAAAAACCATACAATGTGAATTTTTGAAGAAGAACACTTACCTTAATATAGTCCTCCTGCAAAACTTGAAGGATAGCAGAACAAGTCTCTGGTATAATGATCCCCAGAGCCTGGGGGGATATGCCTGTGGAGAACTTAAGGTCCTGCAGGCTTCTCCCAGTAGCCAGGTATCGCAACGTGGCGATGAGCCTCTGCTCAGCACTGATGGCTTCCCGCATAACGGTGTCCTGCCTGGTAATATAGGGGGACACCAAAGCCAACAGCTGCTGAAATACGGGGTCAGACATCCTGAGGAAATTCCTGAAATCATCAGGATTATTCTCCCTGATCTCCCGCAACAAAGGCATGTGACAGAATTGGTGCCGCTGGAGCAACCAATTCTTGGTCCATGAACTCCTCCTGACCCTGCTCATGGCATGGAGTCGGGATACAGCATGAACCCCTGCACCAACTACAGCACGAACTCTACGACGAGTACGTAGCCGCAACATGGCTAGATAACGGTCGGCTGAACAGAACGAACTAGAAGAACGCACGGAAGAACAGCAAGGCCTATGAAGAACAAGCTGAAAAACACGAACGTGCAGAGCAGGCCGCACTGAATAAACAGATACGAACTGACTACAAGCAGTGCTAAACAGATACGAACCCACAGGCGCAAACTGAACTCCCGAAAACGATCTTCAAAGCACGAAGACTGAAAAGCGCGAATCGTCTCTCACCAAACTTTTACTAACACGCGGAAACACGGAATTAGCAAAAGCGTCCCAAAGGGTGGCGTCATTCGAACGGAACTTCCCCTTTATAGTGCCGTCGTACGTGTTGAACGTCACTGCGCTTTGCTTGATCGTTTTTTTTAATGATGGTGTGTACGCAAGGCAGGCTTGAGAGGAAACATGAAAAAAAACGAGGAGAAAAACGTCGGTTTAAAAAATGACATTAAAAACGATCGTGTGTACGGGGCATAAGTCTCTAACACTGGAGTGGAGCTCCATTTCCAGAATTGATACCCGTCTGGAGCTGGAGGGGGGAGAGAAGCTTATTGATCAGCACAGATCTTTGCAGGAAATGCACAAAAGCCTCCTGAGGCCACCAGGTTCAGCTGAACTACAGTGCACATAGTGGGTTGGCAGGGATGCATGCAATGTAATGCTGAGATGTTGTGTGTGTGGCTCTAGGAGGTGGCCAGTTTGGAGTATGCATTTGTTTTCACATTCTCCTCCTGGGCTGGCTCTTATTATCTTTTGCTGGAGTTGCACACTGCCCTTATCCTAAAAACTTTTCTATGCTGTCTGCCTGGCTCAATGCTGCCACAAAAATGTTTGTTTCAGGGGCTTAATAATAAAAATTTGAATTGAAAATACACAGAGAACTTGAGTTGTAACTAATAGTAACCACCCAGATTTCATCATTTATTTTTGAAAGACAATACAATGGCCATTGTTTTCGTTTGCTAAGCCATTGTGTATTCAGGTCTACTTAAAGTGATACTAAAGTCTAGTTTTTTTGTTAAAAATAACAAATAACAAATATGTTATACTTACCTGCCCTGTGCAGTAGTTTTGCACAGAGCAGCCCAGATCATCCTCTTCCTGGGTCCCTCTTCATTGCTTCTGGCCCCTTTCTCCTGTTGAGTGCCCCCACAGCAAGCAGCTTGCTATAGGGCCCCCTCTCTCTCTTCATTGACTCACTGACTTTGATTGACAGCAGCGGGAGCCAATGGCGCTGCGCTGCTGTCTCAGCCAGTGGGGAGGGAGCGTCCCGGACAGCCAAGTGCAACATAGCTGGATTGAGATGGGGCTCAGGTAAGTAATAGGAGGGCTAAGCGGGAGCTACATACAGAAGGCTTTTAATCTTAATGCATAGAATGCATTAAGATAAATAAAACCTTTTGCCTTTACAACCACTTAAAGAAAAAAAAAAAAATTGCTATGTGTGAGCTACAGGGTTTAGGCAACACTGTTGATTATACAGTACTGATATAATGATTGAACACTGTCATTTAGTAGGTAAGGAACAAATTAGGGTGTGTCCAAGGTTTATTAATTCCACTAGCACACATGGTTAGCTGTGTGCAACACATAACATTGTGCAACATTATATAACAAGTGTTATTACAAAGTCTAAAACGTTTCTGTGGAATTCTACACGCCCTGGACTCCTCCTGCTCTTTTGATTAAGCTGGTGTGTCTTATTGTTTTATTCATTTATGTAGCCCTGAAAAATTTCAATTGCTTTACAGATTATACCTATAGCGCACAGACCCCTCTCTTTACCTGCCTTGTTCGGCTCCTCGCAGGAATAGAGGGGCACACCGCGCCACAAGCCCGTACACTCCTGTGTGAAGAGTAGGGATGAGCTTCGAGTTTGCGTCGAACACACGTTCGACTCGAACATCAGCCGTTCGATCGTTCGCCGAACAACGAACGTTACGGTCCGTTCGCGCTAAATTCGTGTTGCGCGACGCGGCCCATAATTCACTACGGCGTCGCAGTGCATTGCTGGCTGATGATTGGCCAGGGTGGCCTTGGCCAATTATGGCTCAGGGGGTTTAGTACACGCCCCACACTATATAAGGCCGCCTGGAAGTCGGCCTTGTGTAGTGTGTTGGCGTTTGTGTAAGAGGCAGTGTCAGAGAGAGAGACAGTGTCATTTATATTGAGTTAGATAGAGCAGGCAGGCGTGTCAGTTAGTTGCTGTTACAGTGTGTAGAGGATATATATGCATCCTAGGTGTTGTATATATATTTATACACTGTATTGAGTTTAGCTAGATCCGTTCCTGTTAGTCTCTATACTGTGACAGGCAGGCAGGTGATTGTGCTAGCTGCAGACAGTCAGTGTTTCACTTAGGGCTCTTTCACATGGATGGACCGTTCAGGTCTGCCTGTCAGTTTTTTAGGCGGACCTGAACGGATGCTCCATGTACCCCTATGGAGCCACGGATGTCAGCGGTGACATGTCCGCTGACATCCGACCCGCTCCGATCCGCCAAAGTGTGACGGAGGAAAACCCTACTTTTCCATCCCTCTGCGGATCGGATGACAACGGACTTTACGGTCTGTCGTCATCCGATCCCCCATAGGGGAGAGCGGCGCTCTGACAGGTCGGTCTCTGCACAGTGTGTGGAGACAGACCTGTCATCTGCCTGCTCAGTGGGGATCGACGGAGCGATCCCCGCTGAGCAAAGCAGAGTCCGCACATGGACACGGATCGTGTGAAAGGGGCCTTAGTGTACTACTGTGTGCTTTGCATAGCATTCACCTAAAGCTCACCTGGATACAGTTATTCTCTATACTGTGACAGGCAGGCCGGTGATTGTGCTAGCTGCAGACAGTCAGTGTTTCATTTAGTGTACTACTGTGTGCTTTGCACAGCATTCACCTAAAGCCTACATTTTTGATGCATTACTTTGCAACAGGGCTTATTGCTGCGCTCTAAGTACAGTATCTGTGAGGGGTTGCAGTGTTGTGGCACCAGCACCAGTGCCTAAGGCCCAATTTTTCAGCCCCTGTTCAACAGGGGCATGCAATTACAATTCTTGATCTAATAATTCACAGCAGGGCCCATTCATGCACCCACCAAGAGTAACTGTGAGGGCTTACAGTGTTGTGACACCAGCACCACCACCAAAGGCCCAATTTTTCCTACCACTGTTCAACAATGGCATGTAAATACAATTCCTGATATAATAGTTGACAGCAGGGCGTTCCAGCGCCCACCAAGAGTAACTGTGAGGGCTTACAGTGTTGTGGCAACACCAACACCTTAGGGGCAAATTTCTGCAGAGTATATACGGCAGGCCCCTACTTTCAAACATCCAACTTAGAAACGACTCCTACTTGCAAACGGAAGGAGACAACAGGAAGTGAGAGGAAATCTACTCCTAGGAAGGCAAATTCTCTCCTGTAAGAGTTAATATGGGAAAAAGGTGTCTCCTCTCCACTGATGCTTTATCACCAATCCTTGTTTCAATAAAAAAAAACAAATTTTCCAAAAACATTTGTCATTGGGACGGAAAGTGAGGTGAAATGTTCTGAACAGGTGCACAGACAGCAAAACAAATGTTACAGGGGTGATAACCCTTCCCTATGTTCTCCAAAAAGCTTAAAAATAGATTTTTTGGCTAGAGCTACACTTAAAAAATGTACCTGTTCCAAATTACAAACAGATTGTACTTAAGAACAAACTTACAGTCCGTGTCTTTTTTGCACCGCCTGTATACTGCTGTTCAGAGTATATAGGGCCTTTTTTATTTTGGGTGCAGGGTTCCCCTTAATAGCCATACAAGACCCAAAGGGGCTGGTAATAGGCTGGGGTAGGGTGTGGGGGGGGGGGGGGGTGGTGATGGGGTATTGCCAGGACCAGACATTACGCAAGCAGTTTTAAATGGCTTTTTTTCCTTTAGAAATGTCATTTTGTGCAGGGACAGTTCTAAACACGGGAAACACGTGCCACTTCACAGGCATACTTTAGACACCCCCCAGGTATGATATTTAAAGGAATATTTCACTTTTTTTTTTCACTGCATCATTAAAATGACTGCTCCTGAAAAACGGCTGTTTTTAAAACTTTGTTTTGCATTGATACATGTCCCCTGGGGCAGAACCCGGGTCCCCAAACCCTGTTTAGGACAATAACATGCATATTAGTCGTTAAAATTAGCACTTTAGATTTCGAAAGTTCGCGTCCATTGTGTTTAATAGGGTTCTAAAGTTCGTGCGAACGTTCGGTCCGTTCGAAGGTTCTGGTGCGAACCGAACGGGGGGGTGTTCGGCTCATCCCTAGTGAAGAGGTTGAGCGGTGTTGTTGATGGATCTTCCACAGTCAGACAGCCAGAGAATGTTTCTCACCTCTATATTGAATAAAGACAAGTCCTTGTATCCCCACAGTAACTTGAATGTCCACACCAGCTGAAACTCCAATGTAGAGTTTATCCTCTTGTAAAACACAGTCTCTGACAGGAAAGGTTGGAGGGAGGACAGAACAGCTTAAGGTGTGGAAGAGGTCCAGGCACAAACATAATCCAATTCACTGCTCCGATTCTCAAGCAGACTCAGCCCATTCGGATAGTCTCCCTTACTTGGGACTAGCAGCCGATAAGGTACTCAAACTTTACACTTGGTCTCTGCCACAGACCTGATGAACTTGGTCTCTGCCACAGACCTGATGGACTTGGTCTCTGCCACAGACCTGATGGACTTGGTCTCTGCCACAGACCTGGTGAACTTGGCCTCTGTTGAGGAGAAGACATCCCTCCAGAGAGTTACCGGGACCCTTCCTTCACCGTGACTTCTGCACCAGTCTCTTGGAACGGTTCCTCCCCCAGCCTCCTCATCTAGGATAGGGGTCCCTTCGCAAGGCGGCACCCTGAGACTCCTCGATCCTTGGTGGGTTCCAGCCGAAGGTGCTGGGCCCAGGCCTCTGTTGCAGCCCCAAGACTAAAGGTGCCCGGGACTGATCCACGACCTCTGCCCATGGGCCAAAGGTGCCCAGGACAGGAACACACACCCTGGGGTAGGACCCCCGACAACGAACCCTGAACAGGCAGCGTCTGCCCCTTTTATATCCTCTCCCAGCATGCACAGCAGGCCTGCCACACCCACCATACGGCTGCTGAGAGGGGACACACAAGGGACAGCACTGGATTAGCGGTTCGACCCTGGCCTACTATGGCAGCGCCACCTGCAGGCTACAGGGAACTATACACCAACACTCTCCCTGCAGACAAAAATGGTTGCAAGAACTCTAACAATTGGGGTGTTTGGGCACAACTACCACCCAACACTTCCCCTAAATTTAGCACCCCGCTATATACTAGGCTTGTGCAATTCGTTTCGTAACGAATCGAAATTCGTCCGAATTTAGCAACTTTCGGACATTCGGAAGCATTCGAATTTCCGAACAAAGCAATTACGAATAAGACCGAATCCGAAATAAATTATACCGCAAATAGCGAATGCCCGAATGTCTTCGGCATAATTCGTTATGAAAAAGTTACGAATGTACGAATCCATACGAAGCACAATAACACTCACTCTGCTCTGCTCTCTGCTTCTCCCACACCGTGCTGAACTCCCTCTCAAAATGGTGTACAGGGGCGGAGGCTATAGCCGCATGAAAAAACGAAAGTAAAATACGAGATTTCAAATCCATTCGAAGCACAATAACACTCACTCTGCTCTGCTCTCTGCTTCTCCCTCACCGTGCTGAACCCTCTCAAAATGGTGTACAGGGGCGGAGCCTATAGCCGCATGTAAAAAACGAAAGTAAAATACGAGATTTCGAATCGTTACAAATAACCGCTATGTATTTAGAAAAGTACAAATCCATTCGAAGCACATTAGGCATAATAGGCAGCGTCGTTGTGAGAGAGACACGGAAAATTACGAATCAACGAACCCAAAAAAAGTTACGAAAGTAGGAGTTGTGTCCAGAATCAACGAAAAACAACGTACTCTACCGAAAGTACGAATTATAAAGCAACAAAAAATTCAACGAAAAATGTCGCTTGCAAAAATACGAATGAGTCCGAACACGAAAAATCCCGTCTAGCAAAATTACGAATGATTACGAATCAACAGGACCGGAAAGAAACGAACCGAAACGGAACGAATTTTTCCGTTGTGCACAAGTCTACTATATACCCTTAGACCCAAATAAATAAATAAAAGGAGTTTTTGGAGCCTGGACCTCAGAAGTTGTATCTTTTAGCACAGGTATGCTTTCTTTTTTAATTAGAATTCCAGAGCATAAGCAATTAGTATGCTAAATTAGTGAGTAGTGAGTACGCTTCAAAACATCAAGGTGCAAAATGCATCTAGGCATTATCTGGAACCCGCTGTATTTGTGCATTTACTTTGGTATACCTTTTGGTCACCACATGCTTCTCCGTGGACCATCCTTTTGTCTACCTATGCCAAGAAGGACTTGTGTTGGTTAGTGTGAGGGTTACCAGGAGGGTTAGTGTTGGAGTTATTGTGAGTGTTAGTTTAAAACTACTTGCCACTAAATCTCGTACCTGTACCTTATTGGCTTCAAGTGGCTGTACCAGAGTGATGCCTGCAACTACAGGCATACCCCCAGGACCATTTTTCAGAACTGACAGTCGGCTCTCTTGTAATAATAACCAATGCAGCCAAGCACCCACTGGGAGACCACAGCCACAGCTTTGATCCGGTCTCCGATATAGTAACCGGGAAGCAATGTCACTTCCGGTTTACTCGGCAGCACACAGTGCCATTTTAAAAAAATCCACAGTATGTCCACTGGCTGTCCGGAGACCCAAAAAAAGCCGGAATCGGCTTTGATCGGGTCTTGAATATGGTAACCCAAAAGCGACGTCATGACATCACTTCCAGTTTACTTGGGAGCCAACGGCGCCAGTTCTCAAAAATTTTAAGAGTATTCAAAAGTGGCAATCTTGCCGTTTTGAATACTTTCATGTGCAGAGGAGGGGTTTGGGGTCTTATAAACCCCAGATCCCTCCATAAAGATTACCTGTCTATTGCTGTCAGAAGACATGTTTACATTCCTTGTGACAGCAATAAAAGTGATCAAAAATAAATAAATTAAAAAGACAGTGTAAAAAAAAAAAATGTAAGCATCCCATCCCTCCGTGCAGAAGTGAACACATTATGTAAGTCACGCCGGCAAATGTAAACAGTGTTCAAAACCACATGTGAGGTAACGCTGTGATCGTTAGAGCAAGAGCAATAATTCTAGCCCAAGAACTCCTCTAACTCTCAACAGGTAACTCGCCTATGGAGATTTTTAAGTACCGAAATCTGTCGCCATTCCACAAGTGTGCACAATTTTAAAGCATGATATGTTAGGTATCCATTTACTCAGTGTAACATCATCTTTCACATTGTACAGAAAAATTTAGCAAAATTCGCCTTTTTTTTGTTATTCATTAAAGTGTATTTTTTACACTTTGCTGCGCAAATACAGTGTGAAATAAAATATTGCAATGAGGACATTGAAAACCGCCTGAGGCGCAACAATGTCCGTATTGTTGGCCTGCCAGAAAAAGTGGAGGGTCGAGATCCCACTGCCTTCATAGAAAAATGCCTGCTAGATTAATTCAGTAAGGAAGCATTTACCTCCCTCTATGCGGTGGAGAGGGTGCACCGAGTACCACCCAGCCAAGCTTCCCTCCCTGTGTAATGCTAGCATGCCTGCTCAATTACAGGGACAAGGAGATAATTCTACGCCTTGCAAGGGAAAGGAAGAACGTACAGTTTAATGGAGCTAGGATCTAATTTTATCCTAACTTCTCAGCAGAGGTGCAAAAGAGCAAAGCACAATTTACCATGGTAAAGCAACGCCTCCAAAAACTGCAGGCCTCGAATGTAATGCTATACCCTGCAAAACTCTGTGTTACAGCTGGGGGACGAGTCCACTTCTTTGAACATGTGGGGGAAGCCTCCACCTGGCTCAATGCCAATGAGCATGCCTTTCCCCCAACAGTGAGACCATCAGTGGAAGATTACTTTTGTTATTTCACCCTGAACTTTGAGTGTTCATGGAATTATTTCTTTGTTTATACCATGAAGAAAACGGGAAATGAGAAATAGCTGTACCACTGATTCTTCACATTTATTTCTTATACTTTATGATTTTTGTTTCTTGGGATAAGCCGCCTGTAAGGGGAATGGAGAGACCCGTTGTCCTTCAACAACTCTTATGCCACTGTGCACTTGGACTTCTATATATATATATATATATATATATATATATATATATATATATACACACACACATACACACACATACACTTCCTCCTCCTTTTAATGGTGACATTTTACGTGCTCTGTTGATGTACCAGCTGGGTTATCCTGATTTACCAATATTTACAATATATGATACAATAAAAAAAGATCACATTACTGGCACATAAGGCACTTAAGGGCATACAAAATCAGGTATCCACTGATATTCAATAAACAGAAACATTGTGCCGAAAACAAAGAAAACCCTAACCAAACTTTACACGTACACATTCATACCAGCACCACATACGACCCCTATCAGCGTCACAATGCCAGAGACCCCTAATTTGGTGGAAAGTTGCACGCAAAACAATACCTGGCTGGATAGATCCTTGGTGGAATGTGCATCCACGAGAGAGGCTTTTCCCATGCTTTTCTAAAATTCACACTTCCCTATCAAGGATAGATCTCTGCCTATGTTTTCCAATGGCTGAGCGATATGTGTCCGACATTATGTACGCCCTTAGGGGGATTTCAGATCACTCTCCCATATTGGTGAGCTTGGGGGTCCGCCCTATGTCCACCTTGCTCCCTGGAAGCTCATTGCTTTTTGGCTTAATATCCTCCCTGCCCCAGACAAGGTAAAAGCCCAAAATTCTGACTACTGGCAGACACACGTGGAACGCTGTCCATGGAGTTCTGCTTGGGAGGCCTTCAAAGCCTTCCTTCGGGGGCTATTTATCTCTGAAATTTAGGCCATCAAGAGAGCCACGACCAGTCAATTGGACCAGGTGGCTCAGCTGGTGCGTCAATTAGAGGAGAAGTTAATAGCAGACCCTTCTGAAGAGAACAGAGATGGTTGACTTTCTGCACAGGAACCGCTCTCCCACATTACCACCTCTGCGGCTGAGAGGAAACTATTTTTCAACAGATTGGCATTCTATGAGGAAGGGGAACAGACTGGTCACCTATTGGCTAAATTGGCACATGCTCAGCAGCTCAATTGGGGCCCTGAAGTAATGGGATGGTCAAAAAGGTATTTCCCCAGACCTAGTTATGTCAGAATTGACAGCTTACTTTTCTGCCCTGTATCAGTCCAAAAGCGACTACACTGAGGATTCATTGCAGTCCTATATCCATGAAATTCCATTACCCTCTCTTTCTGATACTTCTCGTACATTTTTGGATGCTTCTCTCACTGTTGAGGAACTACAGTTGGCGACCAGTTCGTTTCCTAACTCCAAAGCACCAGGCGCAGGTGGGATACCCATTGAGGTCCAAAAAATGTATGCTAATGATATTTTACCACAATTACTGAGGGTTTTTGATGAGGCTAGGACTTCTCAATGTCTTCCCCCCTCTATGTCCAGAGCCACTATAGTCCTCATATTGAAGCCTGGTAAGGACCCTCTAGACCTGGGCTTCTATAGGCCTATCTCGCTTCTCCAATGCAACGTCAAAATATTGGCCAAAGTTTTAGCACTTCAGTTAAATAAGGTCATAACCTTTATCATTCATGCAGACCAATCTGTCTTTTTGCCTCAAAAGTCTGCAGCCATTAACCTACACAGACTTTTTCTCAATTTACAGTCTCAAGCGGATAAGGTGGAAGATAGAGCATTGCTCTCTCTTGATGCCCACAAGGCATTTGATAGCATTGAGTGGTCCTATCTGTGGGCTGTTATGAGGAAGTTTAGTTTTGGGGAGACCAAATATCTATACCATGACCCCAAGGCAGTTATTAGGGAGGCTGGCAGGCTATCCCCCTGTATTGATCTACACAGAGGTACCAGGCAGGGTTGCCTTATATCCCCTCTACTCTTTGCCCTAGGCCAGGGGTACCCAACCCTTTGAGGAGCGAGGACCACTTTAGCGACTTGGTAACCGGTCGCGGGCCACAATGAGCATAGCGGGCGGATGGCAGGTCTGTGTTCACGCATATGTAGAGCAGACACAGATTCAGCCCGCTCTACCCTAAGGGCCCTCCGATCTGCCCAGACAGAAGGGGACAGATCCCCTTCTGTTTTTTTAAGAAGATCAGAGTGCAGATAGGCGGGTGTAAGCAGACACGAGTCCCTTTACATCTGCCGCTCTATAGAGGTGAATGGAGGGTCCGATTGGGTCCACCTGAAAAACAGACAGGGAGACCCGATCGGACCGATCCTGTGAAAGGGGCCTAAGGCTGCTTTCACACTGATGCATAGTGGTTTACCTGCACCTCAACTGACCTCAATCTTCACTTCTTCCTCAGGATTCCTGCAGCTGGTTGCTGCTGTCCCCCAGGCGGTTATAACTGGTGGCTGCTGCTGGCTGTCCTCCAGGGCTGGAATTGCTGGCTGATACTGCTGTTGGGTACTGCCTGCTGGTACTGCTGGTTGGTACTGCTGGCGGGTACTGGTACTGCTGGCTGGTACTGCTGGTTTATACTGGTAATGCTGGCGGGTACTGCTGGTTCGTACTGGTACTGCTGGATACTGATACTGCTGGCGGGTACTGGTACTGCTGGCTGGTACTGGTACTGGCTGGCTGGTACGGGCGAAAGAATTTAACCACCGTTCCTCCTCTGAGAATCACAAAAGTGTGTACTACACCTCCATCAACACTCATCATTACAGATTTTTGAAGCCGCATCTGAACTACGTCAACTCCAGAGGGATACCCAAAATAGTATCCTTGGACCGCCCATGTTAATCTTTTTAAGGTTCAAAGGCCTTTGCCCCAAAACTAGGCTTTGTGCACCGTGTGGCCGTCTGACTGTGGGAAGCCTCCATTCCTTCCCTTTGCACAGACCTCCTTGTGTCCATGGTGATTCGAATTGGATTATCGTCTTAACCCTGCATCCAGGAAAACCATTGCACCCATTTCGGATAGCACCGCCCGGTGTTTTCTTCTACGGTGGATTGACGGACTACAACCAGTTCCCCAACTAGAAACCTTAACCGAGGCATCAACTCTATGGCTTGTTGTCCCAACACTTTTGGAACTACAGCAACAACCACAGATCAACCCCCGAATTAGGCCTCTACCCCTTACAGTGTATGCATACACAAATACACTGCGTCGCCAGACTAAACCACTCAGAACACTTACGCCCATTTACCACCTGCAGAACAATGTGGCTTCTCTCTGTATCTAGATGTTACAACAATAATGGTGATGCCCCCCTGTTTGCTCTCTACCCAAAACTGTATTACAGTACAAAACTGGAACAAAATATAAAACACACTTTTTCAAACGCCAAAATGCTTTCCATTTTCCTTCCAAGCACAAATCTCATTGCCCACTTTTCAGAAAACCTCAAGCTCCTCCCACCAACTTCCTGCTGATACATAAATGCTGAAAAATAAACTTTCTGTTATATGCTCAGCTAAAAAAAAAAAAAAAAACTGGTTTATTTACATATCAACGTACAGGAAGAGGGAGGGGGAGGGGGGGAGCCTAGCCCCATCACCTTGTCTATTAAGACACCAAAAAAATCCATGGCTAAACATCATATATTTTTCAACAATTTAAAAAACCTTTGTCAAGGAAATGATGGAACAAACCCCCATTTTTTAAATGGGAATCACCGCCTGACCCAAACATCCCCTGGTGGGTCAAACCACAAGTTTCAAGAGCAACAAAAACAATGAATTGCCTTCTGGGGGACTCCCAAATATTTAAACGTAAAAACAACACACACACCACTGTACAAAAACTCAGTTAAAGTTAGTCTTACAATCTATCAAAATTCAGTGTAAGGTAGGGATTTCACTTAAAACCAAAATCCAATACAAAAACCGCCGCTCATATACTGCAACGTCAGCTAAACCTGCAACAGCTTACATTCACTTAAATTAAAACAGAGAAATCCCCAACACCATCTGCCTGGAGTTTGCATGTTCTCCCTGCGCCGGTTTCCTCCCACACTCCAAAGACATGCTGGTAGGTCAACCAGATTCCCTCCATAAATGGGCCCCAGCATGTGCATGCGTCTGCAAGCACGTCGGGACCCCTCGGGGTAAGACCGCACTATATTAAGATACCACTCTTCTCAACTCAAGAGGCGATGCTTAGAAAAACCATTCAAACTAGCGAATTTAACAACAAAACAGCCTCTCAAGATGGCTGACAAAGAAACCAGGCCACAACAAAAATGGCACCATTAACGCATGCAATTAAGTTTTTGATTTCGCCAAAATCAGCACAAACTTCCATACCAGCCAAAAACTGACAAACATGGGACATCAAATGAACACTTAAATATAAAACACAAGACCACATGGGTTCCCACACACAAAGGAAAACAAAAATGGTCTCCACCAGATTCCAACACAGAAAAGACCGCCCTACTAAATTCGCACCAAACTTCGAAATCTGCCCCAAAACCTGCGAATTTCCACCAACAAGATAGCCGACGAATGCCACAGCACAGTCACATGGTATCACACCCAAAGGAAAGGTGGCTGCACCTTCCCTTATAGGATGAACCACAGGCTAAAGAGAAACTGCTCCTCTCAAGATGGCCGACAAGCCAGGCCGCAACAAAATGGTGGATGAAATCTGGACCACAGCAAGATGGCTGACAAGCCACATGGACAACAAAAGGCAGTTTTTCCCGCCAAAACCAGGATCTCTTCACTACTTCAACTCAGACCCTTTGGCCAACTAAACAGCACATTTAAGAAATGTTAGTTATATGAAACAACTCAAAACATACACTCCTGTCCCTACCCAAGTTCACACACATACACACACAGTGGCATCAGCTTCCATAACAAGCCATCACTCAGACATACTATTGTCTGGCTTCTAGCAATGCCTGGCCACTTGAATATGCGGCAGAAACTTTCAATTTAAAAACCAAACCCTTTACTTAAAATATTTTTACACTTATGGGGACATGTGTCTTGGTCCCATACAAAGGCAAAAATCACAATGTATCCATTTCTATTTTTCATAGAAATCACAAACACTACACACATACAGTATATTGGTATACAGTGAAAAAAATATATAATATAAGAAAAAGTATCAAAAACATGAGTGAATACTACAAATAAACAATTTAAAGTTCATGTGTGTCAGTGAAAAATATATGAAATCTTCTCCTCTATTTGAAGATGATAAGAGTTCTACAGAGTGCAGGTATCCGATAAAAATCATAGGCAAAATGCTCCAACACTTAGTAAAGATCCCGCCACCAAGGTGAAGAATGAAGGCTTACCAGACAGCCTGCGACCACCCTTCTCAGGGGGGTCAAAACAGGCTCAGTAGAGTGATGTTTTACTCCATGGAAGGCAGGATGATTCTGCAGGAACGCTTCATTCACAATGGGAGAGTCTCCAGAGACGTTGATTGAACACCTGGCCAGAACTGGGAGTAGACACACTCTTTGCAGATCAGAGTGGATGTTCCTCAGTAAGTAGGATAAAATCCAAAAGAGAAAGAAAAACTTTCCATAGTGTAGCGTTCATCCATAAAAAAGGGGTTTATTTTCACAATGTATGCGATACAGAACTTCAAAGTAACAAGTCCTGAGATATTAAAATGCTGGTTAAAAACTCCTTGCAAGGAATAAAAAGCTCCGTATTCTGTCAATCAAACGACCGTTCGCGCGTGCGCAATGCATGCACGTGTCACCCTACGTCATTTCGTCAAATCTGACATCATCAGGGGCACGCCCACGCAAGAGCGCACACGCTATTTATAGCCAAAGGGCCCGCAAAGGTTTCTCTCATTGGTTAGGCCTCAGATTGACAGACGGAGCAGATAGAGTGGACTTGTGCATTGAATTCTCAATGCAGAGGTCTATACATAGATAACAATCACATCCTGACACCCGGTGGAACCTCCGGATATTGCACCTATTTGAATCTATTCCACACAACGCCATCTTGTGGGTCATGATGTAACTGTTTACAAAAAGAGGGATTTGTAAAGTCCCAATTATAACAAATTAATATACATTATATATATATATACACATATACATATATATATATATACACACACACACACATACACATACATATACATATATATACACATATACATACACAAAATCAATAAAAAACTCTCTATTACATATACTAATTGTTCAAAATTCAGAAATGTTATCCATAATCTAAAGCCCAGATCGAAAATACACAAATGGTAAGAAAGTGAAAAATGGATAAAGATTATTGGAAGGGACATCAAAATAATAAATCACCCATTATTAATGAAGCAATTTATGTCCCATTCCACATTAAGGCCTCCCGGTGTGTGACAGCCTAATTTATGTATCCAGCTGGTTTCAGATCTGGATATGCTTCTTCTACCATTTCCACCTCTCCAATGGGGCACATATTTTTCCAGACCAATAAAGATAGTACCTTTTGGGTTTCTATTGTGTACAAGATCATAATGTTTTGACACATTATGTTTGTCAAAACCATTTTTTATGTTGGTAATGTGCTCCCCCAATCTTATACTGAGTTTCCTAATAGTCCGTCCGACATATTCCAACCCGCATGGGCACCGCAAGAGGTACACCACGCATTTAGTAGTGCAGGTTATAAGGGACCTAATGGGATATGTCACTCCTGTTCCAGATGAAGTGAAATCAGTAATTCTTCTACCCTGGAGAGCATTGACCCTACAAACTTTACATCTCCTACAGGGATAGAATCCCTTCAGATCCCCAAAAAAAGTCAGACGAGTTGGGGGATCAGGTACGTTTGGTGCTATTGAATGTCTGAGGTTGGAAGCACCCCTGAAGAGCACTCTTGGGCTGTTGGACAACAGAGGCCCCAACACTCGGTCATTCTTTAACACCGACCAATGTTTTTTAATGATTCTTTTAATGGCCCAGTGTTGGCTTGAATATGTGGTCAGAAAGGCTAGGCCAAAATCCTCCCTGTTTTCCACCTCTGGGGGTCTGTCACACAGAAGAGTCTGTCTATCTCTGAGACCAACCTCAGAAATGACAGAATCCAGTTTAGCAATATCATAACCTTTGACTATGAATCTAGATCTAAGGATTTGTGCCTCCTTATGATATTGCTCCAAATCGGTACAGTTGCGCTTTAAGCGCAAAAACTGACCCTTTGGAACCGCTGACAGCCAGGAACTATGATGACAAGAGTCCAGTGGTATATAACCGTTCCTGTCCGTCGGTTTAAAAAAGGTGGACGTGACAATCCTATTGTCCTCTATTGAAATATTGAGATCCAGAAAATGAATCTGAATGGGACTAATCTCATAACTAAGAATAATTCCCCTGTCATTACTATTTAAGAAAGACAGATAGGAATTGACTGATTCAGTGTCACCATCCCAGACAAAAAGGATGTCATCAATAAATCTTTTCCAAAAAATAAGATTAGGTGACCTATCACCAAGTACCACGTCCTCTTCCCACTTTGCCATAAAGAGGTTGGCCATACTGGGGGCAAACTTGGCCCCCATGGCCACACCCCTAATCTGGAGATAGTGAGTACCACTATGCCAGAAATGATTATGCTTCATCGCGAAGTCCAGCAGTTCCATCACGAAGTTGCACTGCGTGACAGAAATGCCGGACTCGCGATAAAGAAAATGTCGCACCGCCTCATGACCTAAATTATGAGAAATAGCTGTATAGAGGGATGCGACATCTGCCGTAATGAGCAAGTAGGAGGCCTTCCACTCAATCTCACCAAGCAGGTTAATCACATGCTTGGTGTCCTTGAGAAAGGACGGGGTGCCCATCACCAGTGGTTGCAAGTAATAATCAATATACTTGCCAATACGTGAAGTAATAGAGTCTATACCACTGATGATGGGCCTACCCGGAGGATTAATCAAAGTTTTATGGATTTTAGGCAATATGTACATCACCGGCAATCTAGGCGCCAAGGGTACCAAATGTTCCCTTTCTTTTGGGTTTAAAATGCCCATATCATGTCCCTTATCAACTAGAGCTCTCAACTCCTTCTTATATTGTATAGTGGGATCCATGGGTAAACTTGAGTAAGTCAGAGGGTCCATCACTATCCTGGACATCTCCTCAAAGTAGGAGTCCTTGTCCAGAACAACAATGGCACCCCCTTTATCAGCTGGTCGCACGACCACATCCCTCCTATTACATAGGGACTCCATACCCAATTTGAGATCATGTTGGATTCGTACCGGTTTTACATTTAGATTATTCAAATCCCCCAACACCAGATCTCGAAATACAGTCAAGTTCGGTGCCTGGTGAATAGGGGGATTGAAGAGGGATGCGTTTGACATCCCTGAATGAAAAACAACAGAGGCCTCCCTGACTGGTTGCCCACTGGATGAGAGAGGGTACCTTTGGGGGTCTCGAAACACACTGTAGTCACTGGATACTCTCGGGTGTCCCCATGCACACAAATAACAGCTACCTTGCTATTCCCAGAGACCTCTGTTTTAACTAACTCAGCCTTTATCAGGGTCACAAGGCTACCTGAATCCAGCAATACCACAACATTTCTACCATTAACACACATTTTGCATAAATGTTTCTCAGTTCCTCGAATGGCAGTGCATGCGACTGTCGCACACAGCGACTGACGTCTGCCCGTCAGAAAGTCACACTGCATGGGTTCCTCCACAACCGGGCAATTGGCTGCAATATGTCCCGCTTGCCGGCAGCGGTAGCAAACGATCCTTCTTGCCGCCTCTTGAGCCGCTGATTTCCCAGGCTGTTCTCGCCAAACTTGGGGTAGAGCTCCCACCCTCTCACTCTCTCCACCCTCACCCCTTGGAATCCTCTTATCCGCCCCTGGGGATGGTCTGGTCTTAGGGTGGAAAGTCCGAGTGTCTCTGGAAGAGGCCGTCAGGTTCTCTGTAGCCAAGTATTTCTCCACACGATCCACAAGACCATCGGCCGTCTCTGGGTCTCCATGGCTTACCCACTTTTGGATGGCAGTAGGAAGAGCTCTCAAAAACCGATCCATTACAACACGTTCCACAATCTTTGGTGCGGACAAAGTCTCTGGCTGTAGCCACTTTCTGCTCAGGTGAATGAGATCATACATTTGAGACCTGGGGGGTTTTCCAAGCTGGAAAGTCCAGTTATGCACACGCTGAGCCCGGACAGCCTGGGTGACACCCAGCCTTGCCAATATTTCAGCTTTTAGCATCACATAGTCTTTTGCTTGGTTAGGCTCTAGGTCATAGTAAGCTTTCTGCGATTCACCAGTTAACAGAGGAGCCACCAGTCCAGCCCACTGCTCCTCAGGCCACTTTTCTCTTTCAGCGGTCCTTTCAAATGTGGTCAAAAATACCTCTGGATCATCCTCTCCAGTCATTTTTGTCAATAAACGACTCACCCCAAAGGACGCGGTATTAGTGGGACGGCTTTCCTCACTGGTCTGCGGACGTTGCTGCATTACTGCTTCCATCTGTTGTTGTAGTCTCTGCTCTTGCTTCTGCAACAGGTCTATGAAGCGGGCCTCAGATTGCTGCTGGGCTTGTTGCTGAGCCTCCAGACTCTGTTGCAAAGTTGCGTTTGTCTGCTGCTGGGCTGCAAGGCTCTGTTGATGAGCTTGCTGCTGGGCTGCGAAGTTCTTTTGCAAACCTGCATTTGTCTGCTGTTGATTGGCATTTTCTAGAGCCAGCTGCTTCAGTATCTCCTCCATGCTGGCTTAAAAAAAAACTGCCACTGGTTCTCCACCAACTGTGAGGGGGTTAGCTCGGCAGCGGGTGTGTGTGACCCCCGGGATGGGCTCCCCACACAAAAACAGGCCCAGCAAACGGAGGTTGTGGTTTTCAAAATCAAAAAGGTGCGGTTTATTTTCTATTTACAGTGACAAAACACAGCAAAGCAAAAGAAACATAAACAAAATAAATCCTGGTCAACTTGACCTCTGACTAAACATACAGGTTTCCTAACTAACAACTGGGATCAGCCTAGTGCTGTCCTAGTCCCTAAGTCCCTGGTTTTAAATGTCCAAGCAAATAGCCACACAGGCTTTGTCTCACCGCACAGGGGTTCACTCTCCCTAGACAGTCCACACAGGTCTGGGTCCAGGCATGAGCTAACACCTAATGAATCTGGGAGTTCTTATAGAGGCCTAAATGAGCTGACAAGCTTCAGCTGGTCTCATCAACTCCCTGTCTGCACGACGCCCCACACTCTCCCTAGAGGTATGAGTCATCCATGAGCCCACTAGCCTCAGCTGGGCTTATACAACTCTCCACCTAGTTGTATAAGTCGGCGTAAAGCCTGAATCTGGGCGAAATATATCTACCCCCCTGGATGCAACCAGGTGACTTTACCTTCCTGCTGTCACAATATATAATGTATATTAATTTGTTATAATTGGGACTTTACAAATCCCTCTTTTTGTAAACAGTTACATCATGACCCACAAGATGGCGTTGTGTGGAATAGATTCAAATAGGTGCAATATCCGGAGGTTCCACCGGGTGTCAGGATGTGATTGTTATCTATGTATAGACCTCTGCATTGAGAATTCAATGCACAGGTCCACTCTATCTGCTCCGTCTGTCAATCTGAGGCCTAACCAATGAGAGAACCCTTTGCGGGCCCTTTGGCTATAAATAGCGTGTGCGCTCTTGCGTGGGCGTGCCCCTGATGATGTCAGATTTGACGAAACGACGTAGGGTGACACGTGCATGCATTGCGCACGCGCGAACGGTCGTTTGATTGACAGAATACGGAGCTTTTTATTCCTTGCAAGGAGTTTTTAACCAGCATTTTAATATCTCAGGACTTGTTACTTTGAAGTTCTGTATCGCATACGTTGTGAAAATAAACCCCTTTTTTATGGATGAACGCTACACTATGGAAAGTTTTTTTCTCTTTTGGATTTTATCCTACTTACTGAGGAACATCCACTCTGATCTGCAAAGAGTGTGTCTACTCCCAGTTCTGGCCAGGTGTTCAATCAACGTCTCTGGAGACTCTCCCATTGTGAATGAAGCGTTCCTGCAGAATCATCCTGCCTTCCATGGAGTAAAACATCACTCTACTGAGCCTGTTTTGACCCCCCTGAGAAGGGCGGTCGCAGGCTGTCTGGTAAGCCTTCATTCTTCACCTTGGTGGCGGGATCTTTACTAAGTGTTGGAGCATTTTGCCTATGATTTTTATCGGATACCTGCACTCTGTAGAACTCTTATCATCTTCAAATAGAGGAGAAGATTTCATATATTTTTCACTGACACACATGAACTTTAAATTGTTTATTTGTAGTATTCACTCATGTTTTTGATACTTTTTCTTATATTATATATTTTTTTCACTGTATAGCCATACACAGTTTTGCTCATCCAGCGCTACACCTTTTTGTATATTTATATTGTTGTACCTTATATCAGGTTTTTTTTGGTGTTTAGCAGCAGGTTTTCCTTTAGGGATTTATTCATTTATTGCACTTTAATAATTTGCACCTAGCGCAAATTTTTCTTTTATAACCACATACAGTATATTGTTGATTGTACATCAGATTATTATCCCTCAGGGCGTAGCCCTTCCAGCACAAAACTCCTGCATGCTATTTACAGAGAGTCACCAACTTTCACCATTGTAACTGATAGATGCTGGCTGCCCCGCCCCCACTAAAGCACACAGGGACCAGACTTTAACAATGCAGCAGCCATGACTGGCTGCACAAGCTGCTCAATACATTGCACAAAACAATCTAATCACATACAGTCTACATTTCTCATTTAGTTACACTCTTACAGCCCGCAACTTCCCGACACAAACATCCAGGCACACCCAGGCACACACACACAATCAAATTCACAGGCATACGATCCATGACAAAATCACACACACGATTCAAATTCACAGCATTATTTCAAAAAGACGAAAAATGTGTTCTTTTACAGAGCAGAGCCCCCCTACGCATCGAAACGTAGACCCACTCTCCCCAATCTCGACCCGATGCTTAAAGGGGGCCCCATCTATTCCGTCCTGGCCCGCCATCTGTGGTGGCAAGATTGGTTGTATGCAGAGCACACAGCCATCTTGCCTTGTGTCAAGTAGCACACACTTCATCTTAATGCAATATTGCTTTTTAGGCTAAGATTCACTCACCATTCATTCAATTTGCCATTCATTCAAGTCAAGAGCCATCACCACCAGACTGTTCTTATCATGGCATGCCAGCAAAGACTGCCATGCCGACGCCCTCAAAGGCTTTTATTAAACTCCCAGCAGGAAGTGATGTCACAACATGTGACCTCCATAGGAAGTGACCATATAAGGATATAATACAACAAAAGAACCAATCACAGACATGTATACATTCAAATAGACTAGCAGTGATGTGCACTGCTTCCAATGATGGGAACCATACAAAAGCTATGGTTCAATGGGCCACTATTGTCGTATCGTTATGCTTTAGTTCTCGTGGATGCAGATCTGTCCGCTCTGAGTCATTTAATGGCAACGCCAAGAAGTGGCCAGTCCCTTGGTGAGGCATAAAACAAACATCCCTAAAAGGAGCAAACATCGCTGTGTCCGCAGGAAGATTTTCCCGCCACCGGTCTTCCACCAACGTCTGTTTGTGCGAATACGTTCACATAAGCGCATTACAGCAAAACCAACACTGGGGGACATCTGACAACATACATTAATAACATTTTCCAAAACATAATGCACAAAAACATTTTGCCCCTTTGTTGATGTGCATTGCTGCTATTATTTTATAATAGCACCCCCATACATTTTGCAAAGGCGTGTGCATTAACGCATGGTACCGCAGTACCATGCAGGTACATTTTTTGTGCGTTTCTCATGCATAAGGCAGCTCATTGAGATGAATAAACACAAGGCACAAGAATGAGTGGAAATGCACACAAAAGCTTGCACCCTTTGTCACACCTCTTTGTGTGAATGGAGCGTAATGTCCATATACAGTACTTTGAACCTGGTCCTTTTTCTTTTTTTTTTAGGAAGGTGCAGCAATTCAACTCAATACACTATTCCAGGCCTTCAGTCAGGCATACATTTGGTAAGCTGTTCAGAGCTTTCATATTTTTCTGCTTTGACCCCAGTGTGTATGAGGCTTAATAATTATTTTACTTTTTGAACCCTGCACCTTAAAGTTCCATTCATGGTTCATTTGTAATATCCTTTTTGGATTCTGGCCTCCATACCAAAGCTGGATAATGCTGCCTGCATCTAAATTTAGTTCAAATTAAATGTTATGCTAACTTGTGATTTATATGCAGATCTTCTGTAAACTAACACAGGTGTCCACAATGCAACATTCAGTCTGTGACATGCTGTATAAAAATAGAAAAAAGGGAACCACACCACCTAGGCAAAGCAAACCTACATTATGATTGTAACACTGTGTACCAAGGATAAAAAACAAGTGAGTCATTAATCCTAGGGTATCATTTGTTAAGGAGAGGTGACAGTAAATCAACATGCAAAATAATAACCTCAAAGGCCACTAGAATAATTATACACAGCAAAATATGAAAGGATGGTAAGAGTTATACCATATTATTAATATTACAACACCTTATGAGGTTGACTTAATTAAAGGTGCTTTTATTGTACTAATAAAAATAAGAGTTCTCCTGCAAAAATTAACACATTGAATCACTTTCATTGAGGTTCTAACTTAGAGTGTGCTAACCTTCTGCAGGAGGTCAAGTGTTTAGCTGACCACATAGGATCACACAAATAAACAGCTCTTCTCATTACCCCCACAAATTGAGTGTTTTTTTTTAATTTTTATTCCTTTTGCCAAGGAAAGAAATTAATGTTTTGCAGCCTGTCAATAGATTGGAATTTTCTACAGCAGAGGTGCTCATCCCTTTGAAAAAAAAAAAAGAGGGCCACTTAAGTGATTTGGTAACCAGTCGCGGGCCCCAATGAATGAAATTAAATGGTTCAAAATTTAGATTTTTTATTTTGAATAGCATAATGAAAATGTTCCTCCTGCAGCTGCTGAATGCTGTCAGGAGATAGAGGAGGAGAAGCCGGGTTTCAGCAGTTGCAGGAGTAAAATGGAAAGGATTGGTTCCTGTATATGCCACCCCTCCTGTCCAAGTGTAAAACAGAATGTGACAGGGAGGCTGCATGGGCCCCCTACATCATGGGCGGGGTCACCATTACAACCCCTGACGCTACATCAGTGGTTGGGGGGTAAAAATATCTTAACTATGGGGTTTTACTGCCACCCCAAACTGCAAATGTAAACGAGCCCTTACTGTCCTGAGCCCCCTATTAGGCTGCTTTCACATTGAAGCACTACTGTTTATCCATGCTGTGGGTGCAGCACAGTGCACCTGTGGCGTTCCTGCGAGTTAGCTGCTCTTTGCCATAGACTTCTATTATATCTTGCGGGTATGGTGCACTTTCTGAAAGGACACCAAAACTCCGACATTCAGGTTGAGGTGGAGGGCCACATCAGAGAGCTTGGAGGGCACCCCTGCTCTATAGAGTGATGCTGAAAGACAGTAGGACAAGTAACCACTAGAAGCCAAGAATACCTGGAAGCTGCAAATTCTTTTAAAGTGGTTGTAAACCCACTTTGACAACATGCACCTACAGGTAAGCCTAGATTAAGGTTTACCTGTAGGTGCATGAAATATCTCCTTAACCTACACGATTAAGGAGATATTTGCAGATAACACTGCACCGATGTCTACGGTGCATGCAGGTCTTCCCCACTCTGACTGTCCACTGTGTCCAGTCACAAAGGGGAAGTTCAACTCATTTTGCCCCCTTCTCCTATCAGCATGTTCCTTGCACTACAGTACATCTGATTGGCTCCTTATGCTGCTTTCCTCTCTCACAGTCTGATCTCTTCTGTACAGTAACCACAACAGACTGATACCAAGTCATATGCAAGTAGTTACACTGTTTGGAAAGAAAAAAAAAAACTTATGTATTAATGAATAGAGAGCCACATTAATGTACATCTTTTACATCTGCCTGAGGTTCAGAGTATAACATAACAGTATGTTTTAGGGCTGGTTCACACCAGAATGGGGTTTGGGAAACCCACATTCCATGCGCATTTCCCGTACCACGTTTAACATGCACTGCAGTTGCGATCTGCAGCAGGTGTCAATATTAAGTTAATGACATCTCAAACGCAGGTTACAAATGCAGTGCATTTGCCTGCACCAGATTGCATGGTACATAAGTACCATGTGATGTGGTTGCAGTGAGTTTCCAAAAGTAGTGCATGCAATCTGCATGCACTACTTTTGGTGTAGTGTGGTGCGGTCAAAATGAATGGACTGAAATTGCACCGCATGTGAATCGCGTGGGAACACACAGCAAATTTCTGGTGGGAACCAGCTGTCACGTACCTGACGGTGACGAGCCCGGTTTAGCAGAGGGAGGCCTCCCTTATGGCTCCCACCAGCGGCCCCTGGTAGTGAAACAGGAGGCACGGTGGTAGAAGGGGTACGAGTGCCTGGCAGGATCAACACAGAGCAAGTGGCTGGGTGGTCCGGGCTGGATCCAGGTACACCGAGGTGAGGCGAGTTGACAGGAACCAGGAAGCCAGGCAGCACAGCAGGTTGACAGGAACCAGGAAGCCAGGAAGCACAGCAGGTTGACAGGAACCAGGAAGCCAGGAAGCACAGCAGGTTCTGGAACCAGGAAGCCAGGAAGCACAGCAGGTTGACAGGAACCAGGAAGCCAGGAAGCACAGCAGGTTCTGGAACCAGGAAGCCAGGAAGCACAGCAGGTTCTGGAACAGCTGAACGGACCGGACCGGAGCCTGGGTCAGGCAGGGTAGTCGGACAAGCCGGGTCGGATACACTGGCAGACAGCGAGGTACAAAAGGACAAAGCAGAGCGGTGGTCAGAAACAAGCCAGAGATCAGGTGCAGGCGGATAACAGGAAGGTCACAGGAAAGCCGGGTCAGATGCAGATGGGTTTCTCAGATCGGGTTACACAGGTACTACGCTGTAGAGCAGACAGCAGGGACTGTCTGTAAATGGCAGGTTTAAATAGTCTCTCTGGCGCCACCCGCTGGACGCACGCGCGAATGGAGACCAGGAAGTCCGGGGCGCCTGTTTCTGGCAGGATCTCCATGACATTGCCCCCCCCCAAGGGGCAGCCTCCGGATGCCCATACGGATACATCTTTCGGGGTGAGATCTTCTGAAGGCCTGTATCAGATTCCTGGCATGAATGTTCTCCTCCGGTTCCCAAGAGTTCTCTTCGGGTCCGTAACCCTTCCATTTAATTAAGAATTGGTTCCGGTTACCTCTTCTCCTCACGTCCAGAATAGCCTCTACTTCGAATTCCTGCTCCCCGTCTATGATGACGGGATCAGGGCGAGCCGGAGTCCGGCCTGGGAATGGGTTGGAGACTGATGGTTTCAACAGAGAAACATGAAAGACAGGGTGGACTCTAAGGGAGTCGGGGAGCTCCAGCTCGTAGGCCACTTTGTTAATCTTCCTCTTGACAGGAAATGGCCCTAAGAACTTGGGTCCCAACTTCCTGGAAGGGCACGCCAACCTTAGGTTAATGGTAGAGAGCCATACTTGGTCGCCGGGTACCAGCACTAATTCACCCCGCCTTCTCCTGTCGTAGACCATCTTGTTATACTCCTGAGTCTTCGCCATGGTTTTGCGTAAAAGCTGATTGTTTGATGAGAAGAAGTTCACCCTTTCCTGAACTGCAGGCACCGAACACTCCGGGAGGAAGTTGGGCCATGGCATCGAAGAAAACTGTAAGGCTGTCCAAAGCCACGTCCTTATGTTCCAGCAGGCGGTGGGCCCAGTTCTGGGGGTCTCCAGAGAGCAAAGAGATCACAAAGCCCACCTTGGTGGCTTCCAAGGAGAAGGTGCGGGGCTGTAAGGCAAAGTACAACTCACAGGAGTTACGGAAGGCTCTGAACTTGCACCGGTCCCCGGAGAACCTTTCAGGTGTAGGGACCCTGGGTTCAGGAGGGAGCATGACCACCGTGGGTGTGGACCCTGTACCGGCAGAGGACGTAGAGGCAAGTGGACCCCCTTGGCCTCCAGAAGGGTTGGTGAGGGCCCGCACTTGTCCTTCCAGGTGGGTGTAGCCTTGCTGGAGGCTTTTGACTGCTTCAGTCAACCCCGCCAGTTCCCGACATAGTTCCTCCATAGGTGAGGCTCCCTGCTCGGGCTCAGACATGGCTGTCTGCTGCTGTCACGTACCTGACAGTGACGAGCCCGGTTTAGCAGAGGGAGGCCTCCCTTACGGCTCCCACCAGCGGCCCCTGGTAGTGAAACAGGAGGCACGGAGGTAGAAGGGGTACGAGTGCCTGGCAGGATCAACACAGAGCAAGTGGCTGGGTGGTCCAGGCTGGATCCGGGTACACCGAGGTGAGGCGAGTTGACAGGAACCAGGAAGCCAGGCAGCACAGCAGGTTGACAGGAACCAGGAAGCCAGGAAGCACAGCAGGTTCTGGAACCAGGAAGCCAGGAAGCACAGCAGGTTGACAGGAACCAGGAAGCCAGGAAGCACAGCAGGTTGACAGGAACCAGGAAGCCAGGAAGCACAGCAGGTTGACAGGAACCAGGAAGCCAGGAAGCACAGCAGGTTCTGGAACCAGGAAGCCAGGAAGCACAGCAGGTTCTGGAACAGCTGAACAGACCGGACCAGAGCCTGGGTCAGGCAGGGTAGTCGGACAAGCCGGGTCGGATACACTGGCAGACAGTGAGGTACAAAAGGACAAAGCAGAGCGGTGGTCAGAAACAAGCCAGAGATCAGGTGCAGGCGGATAACAGGAAGGTCACAGGAAAGCCGGGTCAGATGCAGATGGGTTTCTCAGATCGGGTTACACAGGTACTACGCTGTAGAGCAGACAGCAGGGACTGTCTGTAAATGGCAGTTTTAAATAGTCTCTCTGGCGCCACCCGCTGGACGCACGCGCGAACGGAGACCAGGAAGTCCGGGGCGCCTGTTTCTGGCAGGATCTCCATGACACCAGCCCTTAAAGTGGTTGTAAACCCCATTTATGAAATTTGACCTAGGCACATATATCTTTAGTGTTTACGTATCTCTCTCTCCAAAGCTCTAAGTGCCTTGTCTTTCTGTTGCTTCGTTCCTCTGTTATCAGCAGAGTCACTTCTGACAAGTTCTCTGGCACACGAGATAACAGCAGCTGAAAATTTGTGTCTGGGAGGCAACTTAGAGGGAGATTAGCAGAGAGCTTGCCTATTTATACTACAGCTCTGCATGTTCCTTCATTCCTCTGCCTAAGTAGAGGGGGTGTGTGCCTTTTTCCACCAAACAGCTCTAACAAAGTGTATGCCCAGACTCTACACACACACCTCTATGTGCTGCTGAAATAGGAAGAAAGATTTTTAACACAATCTGCACTTTCCAAAGAGTGTAGAAAGCTGAAGACAGCAGATATACAGTACATGTAACACTTATGTAGGGGGATTTGTTTCCTCTCTGTGTATCATCTGAGGCTGTGCACTTCACTGGGTATAGGAGAGGGTTTAAAACCACTTTAAAGCGGAGTTCCACCCATAAATCCACAGCATTCTCCTTCAGCAACAACATTTAGAACAAAAAAAAATTGTACTTACTCCTTTAGCACTGTTGCTATGGGGTCCCTTCTATTCTGCCACTTCCTCTCCGTGGTGATTGACATAATTTCCCTCGGTGCCTGTGCTCGCCAGTGCTCCTGGGAGATGTGTGTCATCCTTTCCCAGGAGTCAGTGGGCAGCGCCGAGGGCTAGCATCGCGTTCTTTATGTAGTACTACCCCCGTAGGAGCTGCTGTTTATTTGTTTTGGGTCTACGTCCTGCCTATCAACCCCTGGAAGTGTCTCAAACCCTCCCTTAGCACAACTGATATGAATAAGGATTATGAGACCTATTGAGTATTAGGAGTCACAATCCTGCATACATCACACGATAAACTGTAAATATTATTACCTTTGCTGGTCACTTGTCCTTCCGAGTGACAAAGATACTTCACACAGATTATTTACTTAACCAAAGGTATCTTTACTAAGTGTAAAATAAAAAGGTAAAGAAGCACATTAATACACACAGTTGACTCTGCATGCGCATTACAGAGTCAATAAATCAAAGTAAGATTGGTATCACTGATGTTAAATGATAACAAAACAACAGCTATGTATATTTATATACATATCTGCACAGCTAACTGATTCCTCGCGAGCTCCCCCTATCTTGCAATACCTTGCACGTGTTTAGTCACCATACCAGACAGGCAAGGCCTATCTGAGTCCCGCTCAATGTTCCTTCCTCAAATGGAGTCTTCGCTAGCCACCGTTGGTGCACAAGTTAATTTGTAATCCACAGGGTTTTAACGAGATATTGTAGTCATCCGCAATATTCCTGAGTACTCGTGTGCCTGCCAACCACTACTGGCGAATGCGCCAATCTCTAATCACACAGTCTCCCGTAAAATACACTAGGCCGCAATCTGTGGCGCAATAGGTGGAGTGTGGCTGGCACTAAGTCACTTTCTTCTAAGGTAACAGTCAATTCTGGGCAGGTGCCCTTCTCACCAAACAGGCCCGGCTTCCGGATATTCTCCTCTGGCTTGTCCCGGTCCCACGATCTCCACGCTTCTGCTGCAGTCTCCGGCCTCCGTCACTCACAGCGCAAGGTGATGGTGATGGACGACTCCGGTCTCTGCTAGGCAACAACAGGACACTGTGGAAGGTCCTCTACTGGAAAATCAGCAGGGGCCCTGGCGTACTTTAGGCCCAGGCTTCTGGCCTAATACTCCAGAAGCAGGCCTCAGTGCCAGCTTCCTGCTTGGTTGAGAGCCGAGTTCAGAGAGAGAGAGAAGATGGCCCCTCCCCTCCTTTAAATAGCCTGTCTAGAAGGCTTTGCGTTGCAGTGCACTCTGGTAACACAGCTGCACTGTGAGTAGTGTAGTCTGTCTGCTACTAAAAGTAACAGAGTCCTTTTCTCCTTGCTGCTGTATGTTCCAGGGGGCATTAACCACTTAACAACCACCTGCCGACAAATAACGTCGACAAGGTGGTTGCTTAACTCTGGGAGGACGTTATATAACGTCCTCCCAGAATCGCGCTCCCGCGCGCCCCCTGGGGCGCGCACACGGGAAACTCCGTGGACCCGGCGGATCACGAATCGCGGTAAATCGCCGCTGATAGCGGCCGTTTACCACGTGATCGCTCCGTCAAATGACGGAGCAATCACTTGTAAACAGACCGGCGTCATTTGATGACGCCGGTTCCTCCCTCCCCTCTCTGTACCGATCAGTACAGTGTGAGAGGAGAGGGGGAGGGAGCGGATGGCAGCAGCAGCACTGTGGGCTGGATCTGTGACAATTGCAGTCACAGATCCATCCATCCATCCATCCCTGCTCAGCCATCCCTGTGCTATACCCTGCCAATACTCTGCAATACACCCTGCCAATACTCTGCAAAATACCCTGCCAATACTCTGCAATACCCTGGTGCAATACTCTGCAATACCCTGGTGCAATACTCTGCAATACCCTGGTGCAATACTCTGCAATACCCTGCGAAATACTCTGCAATACCCTGCGAAATACTCTGCAATACCCTGCGAAATACTCTGCAATACCCTGGTGCAATACTCTGCAATACCCTGGTGCAATACTCTGCAATACCCTGGTGCAATACTCTGCAATACCCTGCACAATACTCTGCAATACCCTGCACAATACTCTGCAATACCCTGCAAAATACTCTGCAATACCCTGCAAAATACTCTGCAATACCCTGCAAAATACTCTGCAATACCCTGCGCAATACTCTGCAAAATACTCTGCAATACCCTGCACAATACTCTGCAATACCCTGCACAATACTCTGCAATACCCTGCACAATACTCTGCAATACCCTGCACAATACTCTGCAATACCCGCCACAATACTCTGCAATACCCTCCACAATACTCTGCAATACCCTCCACAATACTCTGCAATACCCTCCACAATACCCTGTGCAATACCCTCCACAATACCCTGTGCAATACCCGTGCAATACCCTGCCATACACCGCAATACCCTGCCATACACCGCAATACCCTGCCATAGTCCGCAATACTCCGCAATGCCCGGCAATACTCCGCAATGCCCGGCAATACTCCGCAATGCCCAGCAATACTCCGCAATGCCCGGCAATACTCTGCAATAACCACTTCCCGCCCGCCGGCCGTCATATGACGTCCTTGACTTTGTGCGGGGATATCTGAATGATGGGAGCAGCTACAGGCATCATTCAGATATCAGCTTTTTCAGCCGGCGATTCCCTACACCATAAGAACAATCATAGCGGCTGTTCCGCCGCTTGATCATTCTTACGGGAGGCGAGAGGGGATGTGTCCGTCCCCCCCCCCCCCCCCGCCGCCCTCCGGTGCTTCTACCGACTCACCGCTACGATCAAAGCCAGGATTGTTGTTTTTTTTTTTTGTATTTTTTTCAGGCTTCCCAGCCTAGAGGTGAGATGTGGGGTCTTATTGACACCCCCCCCCCATATCTCACTGTTAAGAGGACCTGTCATGCCATATTCCTATTACAAGGGATGTTTACGTTCCTTGTAATAGGTATAAAAGTGATCAAAAAAATGTTTAGGGCGGAAAAACATGTCAAACTAAAATAAATAAAGTAAAATGAACAATAAAATATTTTTTTTTTTTTAAAGCGCCCCTGTCCCCGTGAGCTCGCATACAGAAGCGAACGCATACGTAAGTCCCGCCCACATATGAAAACGGTTTTCAAACCACACATGTGAGGTATCTCTGCGAACGTTAGAGCGAGAGCAATCATTTTGGCCCTAGACCTCCTCTGTAACTCAAAACATGTAACCAGTAAAAATATTTAAAGCGTCGCCTATGGGGATTTTTTAAGTAGCGAAGTTTGGCGCCATTCCACGAGTGTGTGCAATTTTTAAGGGCGACATGTTAGGTATCTATTTACTCGGCGTAACTTCATCTTTCACATTATGCAAAAACATTGGGCTAACTTTACTGTTTTTTTTTTTTTTTAAGCACAAAACATTTTTTTCCGTAAAAAACACGTTAAAAAAATTGCTGCGCAAATATCGTGCGAGATAAAAAGTTGCAACAACCACCATTATATTCTCTAAGGTCTTTGCTAAAAAAACATATATAATGTTTTGGGGTTCTATGTAATTTTCTAGCAAATAAATGATGATTTTTACATGTAGGAGAGAAATGTCAGAATTGGCCTTGGTGCTCCAGAATGCCTGAAGGTGCTCCCTGCATGTTGGGCCTCTGTATGTGGCCACGCCGTGTAAAAGTCTCACACATGTGGTATCCCCATACTCAAGAGGAATAGCAGAATGTGTTTTGGGGTGTAATTTGTGGAATGCATATGCTGTGTGTGAGAAATAACCTGCTAATATGACAATTTTGTGAAAAAAAAAAAAGAGAAAAAAAAAACCTTGATTTTGCAAAGAATTGTGGGAAAAAATGACAACTTCAAAAAACTCACAATGCCTCTTTCTGAATACCTTGGAATGTCTTCTTTCCAAAAAGGGGTCATTTGGGGGGTATTTGTACTTTTCTGGCATGTTAGGGTCTCAAGAATTGAGATAGGCCGTCAGTACTTCAGGTGTGATCAATTTTCAGATATTGGCACCATAGCTTGTGGACTCTATAACTTTCACAAAGACCAAATAATATCCACCAATTTGTACTTATTTTTATGAAGAAAAAATAGTAATTTGCAAAATTTTATAACAGAAACTAAAAAAAAATCATTTTTTTACAAAATTTTCAGTCTTTTTTCTCTTATAGCGCAAAAAAATAAAAAACCCAACAGTGATTAAATACCACCAAAAGAAAGCTCTATTTGTGTGAAAAAAAGGACAAAAATTTCATATGGGTACAGTGTTGTATGACTGAGTAATTGTCATTCAAAATGTGAGAGCACCGAAAGCTGAAAATTGGTCTGGTTATTAAGGGGGTTTAAGTGCCCAGTTGTCAAGTGGTTAAACTATATACATATGCATTAATTACATTGTAGCACTTACACCACCGGAGGGAGCTGGGTTCCTTCTTTTAAATGTCAAATGGTAGTCTTTATCTACATTGCATATGGAACCCCGCTACATTTAGAAACCGGAAATGACGCCATGAAACCATAACAACAGGGCGTGCACTTCCTCCTTCACCGACCGTTGTTATGGCAACAAGATAATAATCCTTTTCTTGTGCCAACGGCGCACATGCGGTGCATGCGGCATGCGGCATGCGGCACATGCGGTGCATGCTGGGTGTCCAGCATCACCATCTCCAGGAAGAGCATGCCAGTGGGCTTCACATGCCCACACTAGAGATGGAAGTGCTCTACAGAGCACAAATAAAAAGTAAGTACTATTAGGCCGGGTTCACACCTATGCAAATTGGTTGCGGCTTACACCGCATCCAATTCGCATAACATTAAAAAAATACATTCTTTTCAATGAGGCTGGTTCACATATGTGCGATGCATTTGCACTGCGCATTACCAAAAAAACGCGTGCGTCTTCTAGACATTGCGGTGCGGCTCAGGTGCGAATTCAGGTCCATTATCTTCTATGGGCACGCACCTGATTTGCAGATGTCTTCTGTTCTGAACAGGACTTTTTTCAATGCTCACTACACTTTCCCCCCCCTCTCCCAGGTCAACAAGTTTGCATGTTCCATCGCACACAAAACGCTGAACAGCTCTCTTATCTCCTTGCAGAGATAAAAGAGCTGGAATTTGCACTGCTCAAGTGTGAACCCAGCCTTAAAAAACATGAATTGAGCGGCGATTTCAGTAATAACATTGATTATTACTGTTTAAATAGTTAACAGAACAGAATACATTAAAAAAGAAAAGAAAAATCTGGGTGGAACTCCGCTTTAAGCTCCTGTTAGTAGTCATGTCAAGGGAGCTATAAGTTGTACAGTATAATAGGCAGTCATCACAATCACTGTATAACTAGTAAAACCAGAAAACATTCTGGCTATGTGTGACATATTTGTGTACATTTTCAGCATATTACATGCTCACTGCTTAGTGACCTACATAAACAATACAAGTAATGTGGCAATGTTTTAAAACAGACCTTTGCTAAAAAATAAAAAAATAAAAAAAACTTTAACCCAAATACAGCATAATGTTTTTCCAAATAACAGTTTTATTGGATATCTCAGAAGGAAACAGTACAACAAAGATAGAGCAATGTGTGAAACCTCGAAATAGCAATGAAAAAAGGAGGGCCTTTTTCAAAGTTCACATTATACATTTCAATGTCAGTAATGATATTGCGAGAGAAACAAGGAGTTAATAACTGCAAATAACATAGTTTAGATTCATACAGTATCGCCGCTGGAACATTAGGAGAGTATTAAACGATACTAGGGATGAGCTTCGTGTTCGAGTCGAACATACGTTCGACTCGAACATCGGCTGTTCGATCGTTCGACGAAGATCGAACGATTTGGGCTGTTCGTGCCAAATTCGAGTGACGCGAACGGCCCACAATGCACTACGCCATCGCAGTGTCATCCAGGCGCTGTGATTGGCCAAGCATGCACTGTGACCCCGCATGCTTGGCCAATCACAGCGCCGGCAGCGAGGAGAGCAATGATTGGCCACAGGCAGGATGCCTGTGGCCAATTATTGCTGAGGGTGTTTAGTACACGCCCCACACTATAAAAGGCCGCCAGCGCGGCGGCCTAGTGTAGTGTGTTCCGGAGCAGGGAAAGAGAAGCATAGGCAGGGACAGTGACATTATTTTTCCTTTACTATTCCTGGATTCCTTGTGTTTAGGGACAAATAAGGATAGGTAGGGAGAGTGTCAGTGACAGTGTGCTATTCTGTGCTAATCCTTGTTTGTAGGGACAGAGAGGTACAGTGAGGGAAACTGACAGTGTGCTATTCTGTTCTAAAACTATTTTGCTGAACCATATTTTCAATCCTTGAGTTGAGGGACAGAGAGCTACAGTGAGGGAAAGTGTCAGTGTGCTATTGTGTTCTAAAACTATTTTGCTGAACCATATTTTCAATCCTTGAGTTGAGGGACAGAGAGGTACAGTGAGGGAAAGTGTCAGTGTGCTATTGTGTTCTAAAACTATTTTGCTGAACCATATTTTCAATCCTTGAGTTGAGGGACAGAGAGGTACAGTGAGTGAAACTGACAGTGTGCTATTCTGTTCTAAAACTATTTTCCTGTTCCATATTTTCAATCCTTGAGTTGAGGGACAGAGAGGTACAGTGAGTGAAACTGACAGTGTGCTATTCTGTTCTAAATCAATTTTGCTGTTCCATATTTTCAATCCTTGAGTTGAGGGACAGAGAGGTACAGTGAGGGAAACTGACAGTGTGCTATTCTGTTCTAAAACTATTTTGCTGAACCATATTTTCAATCCTTGAGTTGAGGGACAGAGAGGTACAGTGAGTGAAACTGACAGTGTGCTATTCTGTTCTAAAACTATTTTGCTGTTCCATATTTTCAATCCTTGAGTTGAGGGACAGAGAGGTACAGTGAGGGAAAGTGTCAGTGTGCTATTGTGTTCTAAAACTATTTTGCTGAACCATATTTTCAATCCTTGAGTTGAGGGACAGAGAGGTACAGTGAGTGAAACTGACAGTGTGCTATTCTGTTCTAAAACTATTTTGCTGTTCCATATTTTCAATCCTTGAGTTGAGGGACAGAGAGGTACAGTGAGTGAAACTGACAGTGTGCTATTCTGTTCTAAATCAATTTTGCTGTTCCATATTTTCAATCCTTGAGTTGAGGGACAGAGAGGTACAGTGAGGGAAAGTGTCAGTGTGCTACTGTGTTCTAAAACTATTTTGCTGAACCATATTTTCAATCCTTGAGTTGAGGGACAGAGAGCTACAGTGAGTGAAACTGACAGTGTGCTATTCTGTTCTAAATCAATTTTGCTGTTCCATATTTTCAATCCTTGAGTTGAGGGACAGAGAGGTACAGTGAGGGAAACTGACAGTGTGCTATTCTGTTCTAAAACTATTTTGCTGTTCCATATTTTCAATCCCTGAGTTGAGGGACAGAGAAGGACACTCGTAGAAATTATCAGTGTGCTATTCTGTGCTAAATCTTGTTTGTAGGGAGGGACAGAGTAGGACAGTGAGGGAAAGTGTCAGTGTGCTAGTCTGTTCTAAAACTTTTTTGCTGAACCATATTTTCAATCCTTGTGTTTAGGGACAGAGAAGGATAGGCAGGGGACAGTGTCAGTGTCATTGTTGCTAAGCCTCCTGCACAATATACACCTGAAGGCAGCCCTTATTGCTGTTTTTCCCATCTCCCTGCAGGCCATCCATTAAAATGTCTGGAAGGCAACCAAGGAGAGGCAGACAGTCAGGAGGCAAAAAAAGAGGGCAAGCAGGCTCTGTGTCTGGGGGCAACAGTGCTGGTCGTGTACGCGGTGCATTGTCATCAGCACATGGCCATGGGACACGCTTGTCCTTGTTTTCGGCAGCTGGACATGTTGAGCCACATCATGCCGAAGACTTGGTAGAGTGGATGACCAAGCCCACCTCATCCTCCTCATCCTCTCTCACCCAGGCTCAGGGTAGTGGCAAAGCAGCTGCCAAAGCGTCCTCTTCTCTGGTATCATTATCTTCATTAGTCAATCCTTCCCTAGACCCACCATGCCCTCCTCCTGAGGAGTCCCCCGAACTGTTTGAGCACAGTGTTGGGTACATGCTCCAGGAGGATGCCCAGCGTTTGGAAGGATCTGATGATGATACCCAGCTAGAGGAAGGCAGCAGCGTGAGAGCAGAGAGAGGGGATGCTCAAGAAGGACACCAATCTGGCAGTCATGTTCCAGCAGCTGCAGCATACTGCCAGATTGGCTCCAGTGATGAGGAGGGAGGGGATGATGAGGTCACTGACTCCACGTGGGTGCCTAATAGGAGAGAGGAGGAGGAGGATGAGGAGGAGGCACATCTCCAACGAGGCAGGATGCCCTTGAGTGGCCAGCGTATGGGCAGCACACCGACGGAATCACACCGCAGAGCTCCACCTGTGCAGGGCGCTGCCTCTGCCCGTCATTCAAAAAGTTATTTGGTGTGGGCCTTTTTTGAGGCGAGTGCATCAGATCGCACAGCTGCTGTTTGCAACATATGTCTCAAGCGTATATCGCGTGGCCAAAACATCAGCCGTTTGGGCACCACATGCTTGATCAGACATATGTTGACCTGCCATGCAGCTCGTTGGCAAGCCTACCTTAAAGACCCACACCAAAGAACAAAGCTGACCTCTTCTTGCACCGCATCAGCTGGGATCTCCAACCCCACTATACCTTCACTCCTCTCTGAAACCTGCTCTGAGAGGAATGAAGGTGTAGAATTAGGTGTGTCACAGGCAAGTACTTGCGGGCACTCTGCTAGCAGTACACCAACGTCCGATTTTAGCAGGCAAATTTCCCTGCCCCAGCTGCTGGACCGTCGAAAGAAGTTCACTCCCAGCCATCCACATGCCCAGCGGTTGAATGCTAGCTTGGCTAAATTGCTAGCGCTTCAACTGCTGCCTTTTCAGTTGGTAGACTCGGCTCCCTTCCGTGAGTTTGTGCAATGTGCGGTTCCTCAGTGGCAGGTTCCCAAACGACACTTTTTCGCACGGAAGGCTATTCCGGCTCTCTACAGGCATGTGGAAGGCAATGTCTTGGCCTCGCTGGACAGGGCGGTCAGCGGTAAGGTGCATATTACCGCTGACTCATGGTCCAGCAGGCATGGACAGGGACGTTACCTTTCTTTCACGGCCCATTGGGTCACTCTTTTGGCAGCTGGGAAGGATGCAGGACAAGGTGCAGTAGTGTTGGAGGTTGTTCCACCCCCACGCCTCCAAAATGCTACTACTGGTTGTGACACACCTCTCTCCTCTACCCCCTCCTCTTCTTCTTCCTCCATGGCCTCTTCCTGTGGTTTGTCCTCGGAACCAGCGGTGCTCCGTTGGCGTTCAAGGGGCTACGCAAGTACGCAGGCAAAAAGATGCCATGCCGTGCTTGCGCTGGTGTGTTTGGGGGACAGGAGCCACACTGGGGCAGAGGTCCTGTCTGCTCTGCAGGGGCAGGCCGAGAGGTGGTTGACGCCACGCCAGCTTAAGCCAGGAATGGTGGTTTGCGACAATGGCACCAACCTCCTCTCCGCCCTCCGACAGGGACAACTGACCCATGTGCCCTGTATGGCTCACGTCCTTAACCTGGTGGTGCAGCGGTTCTTGGGCAGGTACCCGGGCTTACAGGATGTCCTGAGGCAGGCCAGGAAAGTCTGTGTGCATTTCCGCAGATCTTATAATGCCAGTGCTCGCCTGGCTGAGCTTCAAAAGGAGTTGAACCTGCCCAAGAACCGCCTTATATGTGACATGCCCACCAGGTGGAACTCAACGTTGGCCATGCTGCAGCGGCTGCACACGCAGCAGAGGGCCATCAATGAGTACCTGTGCGACTACGGCACCAGGACAGGGTCAGGGGAGCTCGGGTTTTTTTCACCACGCCAGTGGGGCATGATCAGGGATGCATGCACTGTCCTGGCGCCATTTGAGGAGGCCACGAGGATGGTGAGCAGTGACAGTGCATGCATCAGTGACACTGTACCTCTTGTCCACCTGTTGGAGCACACGCTGCGTGGAATAATGGACAGGGCACTTGAGGCAGAACAGAGGCAGGAAGAGGAGGACTTCCTCGCCTCTCAAGGCCCCCTTTACCCAGACAGTGTTCCTTCTGTCCCACCCATCGCACAGGAAGAGGAGGAGGAGGAGGAGGAGGAGGATTGTGTCAGCATGGAGGTGGAGGCTGGCACTCAGCATCATCAGCAGCAGTCTTTTAGGGATGATTTACAGTCCCAAGAAACCAGTGGACTTGTACGTGGCTGGGAGGAGGTGGCTGCGGATCATGTCGTCCTTAGTGACCCAGAGGACTCCGGACTGAATGCCTCAGCTAACCTACGCTGCATGGCCTCCCTGATCCTGCAAAGTCTGCGGAAGGATCCTCGTATTCTTCGGATCAAGGAGAGGGACCATTACTGGCTGGCCACTCTCCTTGATCCACGGTACAAGGGTAAGGTTGCGGACCTTATCGTACCGTCGCAGAGGGAGCAGAGGATGAGACAACTCCGGGAGGCCTTGCAGAAAGGTCTGTGCAACGCGTTCCCAGAGACTGGGAGGTTACAAACTCCTGGCCCTGGACAACGAGTTGCTGAGGCTTCGGGCAGTCAAAGAAGGAGCGGTGGGGAAGGTGGCCGTCTGACCGATGCGTTCAGACAGTTCTTTAGTCCGCAGCCCCAAAGTATGATCGGTTCCAGCAACCATCGCCAGCGTCTGATATACATGGTGCAGGAATACCTAGGGGCAAGGTCAGACTTGGACACCTTCCCCACCGAAAATCCTCTGGCTTACTGGGTCTTGAGGATGGATCACTGGCCAGAGCTTGCACAGTATGCAATTGAGCTACTGGCCTGTCCTGCATCCAGCGTTCTTTCAGAACGCACATTCAGTGCTGCTGGAGGATTTGTCACGGATCACAGGGTGCGCCTGTCCACCGACTCGGTTGATCGACTGACTTTCATCAAGATGAACCAGTCTTGGATCACCACCAGCTACCACACACCAGATGCTGATATAACAGACTAATTGATTTTAAAATGTCACATCCCTTCAAGACTGATGCTGATGCTGAGTGCCTGTGCTGTTATGTTGTCTGGCTATCCTCCTCCTCCTCCTCAATGATACGATTAACGATGATAGCTTGGAAGATCATTTTGGTTTATGGGTGACGCCACCAGTGGCTAAGGCCCAATTTTTCAGCCCCTGTTTAACAGGGGCGTGTAATTAAAAATTTTGATGCAATACTTTGCAACAGGCCTCATTGCTGTGCTCCAAGTACAGTATCTGTGAGGGGTTGCAGTGTTGTGCCACCAGTGCCTAAGGCCCAATTTTTCAGCCCCTGTTCAACAGGGGCATGCAATTATAATTATTGATCTAATAATTCACAGCAGGGCCCATTGCTGCGCCCACCAAGAGTAACTGTCAGGCCTTACAGTGTTGTGGCACCAGCAACACCATCACCACCACCACCACCACCAAAGGCCCAATTTTTCAGCCCCTGTTCAACAGGGGCATGCAATTATAATTATTGATCTAATAATTCACAGCAGGGCCCATTACTGCGCCCACCAAGAGTAACTGTCAGGCCTTACAGTGTTGTGGCACCAGCACCACCATCACCACCACCACCACCACCAAAGGCCCAATTTTTCAGCCCCTGTTCAACAGGGGGATGCAATTATAATTATTGATCTAATAATTCACAGCAGGGACCATTGCTGCGCCCACCAAGAGTAACTGTCAGGCCTTACAGTGTTGTGGCACCAGCACCACCATCACCACCACCACCACCACCAAAGGCCCAATTTTTCAGCCTCTGTTCAACAGGGGCATGCAATTATAATTATTGATCTAATAATTCACAGCAGGGCCCATTGCTGCGCCCACCAAGAGTAACTGTCAGGCCTTACAGTGTTGTGGCACCAGCAACACCATCACCACCACCACCACCACCAAAGGCCCAATTTTTCAGCCCCTGTTCAACAGGGGCATGCAATTATAATTATTGATCTAATAATTCACAGCAGGGCCCATTGCTGCGCCCACCAAGAGTAACTGTCAGGCCTTACAGTGTTGTGGCACCAGCACCACCATCACCACCACCACCAAAGGCCCAATTTTTCAGCCCCTGTTCAACAGGGGGATGCAATTATAATTATTGATCTAATAATTCACAGCAGGGACCATTGCTGCGCCCACCAAGAGTAACTGTCAGGCCTTACAGTGTTGTGGCACCAGCACCACCATCAAAGGCCCAATTTTTACTACCACTGATCAACAATTATATGTTATTACAATTCCTGATATTATACTTGACAGAAGGGCGTTCCAGCACCCACCAAGAATAACTGTGAGTGCTTTCAGTGTTGTGCCAACACCAACACCTAAGGGGCCAATTTCTGCAGAGTATATACGGAAGGTCCCTACTTTCAAACATCCAACTTACAAACTACTACTACTTGCAAACGGAAGAAGACAACAGGAAGTGAGAGGAAATCTACCCCTTGGAAGGAAAATTCTCTCCTGTAAGAATTAATATGGGAGAAAGGTGTCTCCTCTCTACTGATGCTTTATCACCAATCCTTGTTTCAATACAAACACCACATTTCAAAAACAGTTGTCATTGGGACGCAAAGTGAGGTGAAATGTTCTGAACAGGGGCACAGACAGCAAAAAAAATGTGACAGGGGTGATAACCGTTCCCTATGTTTTCCAAAAAGCTAAAAAAAAGGAATTTGGCATGGAGCTACACTTAAACAATGCAGCTGTTCAAAATTACAAACAGATTCTACATAAGAACAAACCTACAGTCCCTGTCTTGTATGCACCGCCTGTATACGGCTGTTCAGAGTATATAGGGGCTTTTTTATTTTGTGTGCGGGGTTCCCCTTAATATCCATACAAGACCCAAAGGGGCTGGTAATGGGCTGGGGTAGGGGGGGGGGGGGGTCTGATGGGGTAGCTATGCCATTTTTCCTAAAGATTTTCATCCATATTACCGGGACCAGACATTGCATTAAAGCCGCAAGCAGTTTTAAATGGCTTTTTTTCCTTTAGAAATGTTATTTTGTGCAAGGACAGTTCTAAACACGGGAAACACGTGGCACTTCACAGGCATACTTTAGACACCCCCCAGGTACAATATTTAAAGGAATATTTGACTTTTTTTTTTCACTTTATGCATCATTAAAATGACTGCTCCCGGAAAACGTCCGTTTTTAAAACTTCTTTTTGCATTGATACATGTCCCCTGGTGCAGAACCCGGGTTCCCAAACTCTGTTTCGGACAATAACATGGATAATAGTCGTTATAATTAGCACTTTAGAATCCGAACGTTCGCATCCATTGTATTTAATAGGGTTCTAATGTTCGCGCGAACTTTCGGTCCGTTCGCGGGTTCTGGTGCGAACCGAACCCGGGGGTGTTCGGCTCATCACTAAACGATACATAAAATCTGGCATCACTCAAAATAAAGCATGGAGAATAAAGAGGATGAAAGAAGAAAAAAGTAAGGAAAAAGAGACGTAGGAAAGGTAAAGGGTCATCCCATTAGCTCCGTCACTTGCTCAAGGCGGAGATGCCACAGCTCCCAGACCTTATCGTGGTCCTCCAATTTGTCCCGTATCCTAGCAGTCATTTTCTCCATAAGCTCCTCATCCTTGACCCTAGCATACAAGGCATCCGGGGAAGGCGGTGAGCGCGTCTACCAGTTGAGGGCGACAAGGCAGCATGCAGCTGTCAGGATGTGTCCAAGTAGCTTCTTATATGGTTTGGCTATTTTCAAATGGGGAGAGAGAGGCCTAACAGAAAGAATTTTGGTGTCATGGGTACCGGCACCTCGAAGAGGCAAGTCAGTAATTGTTGCGTTGAACGGCAGAATAGAGCTATTAGAGGGCAGGTCCAATAGATGTGGAAAAGGGTGCCTCTATCCCCCTGGCAATGCCAGCAGTGGTCAGAACTAGAACTAGATAACATGGAGCACGTCTGGAGTCAGGTACCAGAAGTAGAGTATTTTGTAAGCATTTTCCTTAGAGAGTACATAAAGAAGTCTATTTTAATGAAAGTTAGGAACAGTTAGAAAAATGAAAAGATAAACAAGCTTAGCGGTACATTAATATTAATGGATATTTTGAAAGGAAGGAAAAAACAATGCAATTTAGCTTTTATTGTGACTGATTTACTTTTTTTTTGTTCTGACTGTAACATAAATGTAAGCGTAGGATAGTTTTGCCTTAACGAGATGTGATGTGACCTGTATGTAGCGGGTATATACTTTTAAAACTGGTCAAGACATCAGTGATGCATAGTTCCCTGCGGCCCAGCAGGTGGCGCTGTCACTTTGGGCCGGGGTTGAACCATCGCTGCAGTGCCGTACCCTTTGTGACCTCTCGCAGCGGTTGTACGGCGGGACGGGGAACCCGCCGTGCTTGCTGGGAGAGGGTATAAAGGGGGCAGACATCTTGGCCACGAGGTTCGAGTCCCAGGCACCTTCAGCCTGAGGGCTGCTGTTGGGGTCCAGGCGGCCTAGGCCTGGACACCTGGCGTTCGTGTTCCATCCCAGACACCTTCAGTCTGGGGTGAGGTACTCGGTTGGAGGCCTGGGGCCCAGTACCTTCCGCTGGGTCCTGCGAGGGAGGGATTGTCCTAGGGGGCCCCGGGAGTGGGGCACCCGAATCCAGAGGCGTAAGGGACCAGAGGAGGGACTCATCCGAAGACCTGGTGCAGCAGATTGCCAGTGCCGGGTGAACTTCTGGAGACCGCCCGGAGGGATATCTTTCCCGAACAGGGGCCAAGTTCAAAGAGGAAGGTGGTTCATGTTCAATGACCGGTGGCAGCGGTCCAACTATTCAACTAAGGTCAGTGGCAGAGACCTGCTATTAGGCCTGTGGCAGGGGCCTCAACGGTTCATCCGGTCGGTGGCAGCGACCAAAACTCGCAGTCGGTGGCAGAGACCATGCGCCAGACCTATTCGCTAGCAAAGGAATAGGAGAGCTCAGTTGTGCCTGGGCCTACTCGTACCCACACCCCTGTCTGTCTGCTACTGAAGGTTCAACTGATTGTGTTCACCCTAAAAGTAGAGAAATAAAGGAGTGTTGGACTTTCGATTGGTGTGGGGCTCTATGTTATTGGCAGACACATCTCCACGGGACAGCTGGAGGCTTCGTATGCAGTGAACAGATTTGGAGGTAATTCAAGTAACTCTGCTCAACCCTCATACACATACGAGGGGAGAGCTTGGCGTAGTGTTCCTGCACTCTCCTCTCCCAGGTACCCCTAGACACAAGCCAATCAAACGAAAGAACCCGAGAGGGAGAGTGAGGCTCCGCTACATGTAGAAGTAGTGTAAATGTAGATTTAGTATCAGTCATACACATATGTTCTTTTATTAGCATTTGAAAAGGACAGAGCAAGTTTCTAGGATCAAAGTGACACCTAGATGTGTATGTATGTATGTATGTATGTATGTATGTGTGTATAAAAGGGGCCAAGGGGGTACCACATCCATGTAGACTATTAACAAAATTTGTAGGACTTAGGAGCGGATGTTATAGGTACAAGAAAAGGAATACAAATATAATAGAAGAAAGTATATAAATTTTAACGTATACAATTATAAAATTAGACAATGTAACATTTAAAAACAAGATATTAGACTCTCAGTAGAAGAGCCACACATGGTATGCGCGAATCCCTGTTAGTATTCGGACAAAGCTGGTCAACGTTTCGCTTTCGCTTGCTCAGGACCCCTTTGTCAGCATCAAGCAGATCTGTGTAAGAAAGGGGAAATTATCAAATTTCACATACGGATAATGGGCACAGATATAAAACTCAAGGATGAAGTTTCCGCTTAGCAGAAAAGTGACTCATGGAGAGGACCACTCACTTGTGTCAGCAGAGCTCACATATGTGTGACATGCCCTACGCCAGGGATCTGCAATTAGCGGACCTCCAGCTGTTGCAAAACTACAAGTCCCATCATGCCTCTGCCTCTGGGTGTCATGCTTGTGGCTGTCAGAGTCTTGCTATGCCTCATGGGACTTGTAGTTCTGCAACAGCTGGAGGTCCGCTAATTGCCTATCCCTGCCCTACGCCATCCCCGAATTATAATGGAGATCATACAATATCCAGACAGCAAATCAAAAATCTATATTGTATATAAAAAAAAAAAATGTATAGTATAAATACATAGGCTAGATAGCCAATATGTGCATCAATGTATCCCACAGGCCAATTTAATGGTACTTACTAGGCTAGGGTTGCATTACATGTATAGGCGTCTAACCAGATAGGCATGCATGAGGAAGTCAATTGGACTACAAGACAATTAGCTGGCAATAACTGTGGAATTCAAGAGGCAGAAAAGCAATCACTGAAAATGACCTGCCAATGCACTCATACATATTGAAACAATTAACATAATCAAAAAATGTTACCTTAAAGCAAAGGCGTGCCCACGGAATGCTGCATGATCCAGATCCAAGCAATGTGTACCCCGGGCCGTGAGACAGTATCACACTGAGCAGATATTGAGGCTTGCAAGATCCGCTCAGTGTGCGACTCTGTCTTGTAATGTGACTGCCTGCAGGGAGAGAGAGGAACTGTCAGAATTCAGCTGGGATGTCGGGTGGGTGGGGCAGAGCAGCTAACGAACATCAGCCAATAGGATGGGGAATTGGCGGGCTGCTATGTGTACGTGGCTCCGCCCCCTTTCTTAAACTGCCCAATAATTGGCTGGTGCTCGATAGCTGCTCAGTCCCACCCACCCCGACATCACCATGAATTCTGACAGTCTCTCTCTCTCTCCATAGTTACATTACAAGACAGTCCCACACTGAGCGGATCTTAAAAGCCCCAATATCTGCTCTGTGTGATACACCCCTCTCCTCTGTCAGTTCTTCCAATCAGTGCAACCTGTCAGTGGCCATCAGTGCTGTCAATCAGTGCCACCTATCAGTGCTGCCAATCAGTGCACTGACTGTAGGGATGGGGAGATGAACTCAGCAGACAGGCACATTGTCCATGGAGGGCCAGCCTGGTGGGGCACAACTGAAATCTGTTGATGTTTATTGATGCCACATGCCGATCTTTAGTATAATAGGTAATCACCACACTACTATTTACAATAAACTACTGGAGGTAAAATAAAAAAAAAGTGTCAGTAAAAGGCCTGACGCTAAGCACGGTTATGTGTTCCCACACCACAAAAAAAAAGTGTAGCTCTAACTTACTAATCGATAACTTAATAATGGTGGAACCCTCTAATGAATGGAAATCTCAATAAACTTCAATATTACCACAATAACCGTCTCTGTGATATGTAACAAAACATATAATACACATCTCACTGAAAATAAGACATACTGTATAAAATAAAAATTAGCAGGGATTGTGAAAACCCCTCCTATAGATATTTTCTATACAGATTAACTTCAAGTGCAACAACTTTTTAGTTGGGAGGTTCACACCATTATAGCACTTTGGATTTTTTTTATTTTTATTTTTTTACACTTAAATTTTATATGTTTTAGTTATTATAATGTGAATTTTTGCACTTGAAGGTAATTTTCAACCACCCTTGCTAAGTCCATGTCTTTATGGACCTTGCTTTGTGCACTGGTGCACAGTCATGTTGGAACAAGAAGCGGCCATTCCCAAACTGTTCCCACAAAGTTGGGAGCATGAAATTGTCCAAAATGTCTTGGTATGCTGATGCCTTAAGAGTTCCCTTCACTGGAACTAAGGGGCCAAGCCCAACCCCTGAAAAACAACCCCACACCATAATCCCCCCTCCACCAAATGATTTGGACCAGTGTACAAAGCAAGGTCCATAAAGACATGGATGAGCGAGTTTGAGGAACTTGACTGGCCTGCACAGAGTCCTGACCTCAACCCGATAGAACACCTTTGGGATGAATTAGAGCAGAGACTGAGAGCAAGGCCTTCTCACCCAACATCAGTGCCTGACTTCACAAATGGGCTTTTGGAAGAATGGTCAAACATTCCCATAGACACACTCCTAAACCTTGTGGACAGCCTTCCCAGAAGAGTTGAAGCTGCAAAGGGTGGGCCAACTCAATATTGAACCCTACGGACTAAGACTGGGATGCCATTAAAGTTCATGTGTGTATAAAGGCAGGCATCCCAATACTTTTGGCAATATATATTACACACACACACACACACACGTTTGAGCTTTGGGTGCACACCCTAATGCAATAGGATGCGCACGCCTATGCCTCAAAGTAGTATTAAGGCACATATGAAGATGTTATTACAAAAGACAATAGGTGACCATCTAGAAAACAGACAGCAAGGACTGAAAATATCCACAAAGAGGAAGAGAGCAGTAAAGAAACATAATAGTAATAGTATATTGTATTCTGCCTAGATCTAGACTCACCAGGATATACTAGTCAGTATAGGCCGGGGTCCAATATTGATCAGGCACAGATACTTAATAGAGAAGATTGCTTTCAGCTCCAAAACAGCCAGTCTAGAAGGTCAGAGATCATGTCAGTTCCATAAGAAAAAGTCTCCACAGTAAGGCACATATAAAGCTTCAGAAAACAAGAGACCAAAAAAGAAAAACTGTCCCCAAACCTGCCAGTATGAGTCCAAAGCATTTGCTTCCACCACACTAGCCCTAAGCTGAATGAGCTTTTTATAAAGCTGACAATCAAGCCGAACAGCTGATTGACTGTAAAGCCGCGTACACACGACCGGTTTTCTCTGCAAGAAACGACAAGAAAACTGTTGGGAGAGCTTTCTTGCCGAGAAAACCGTTTGTGTGTATGCTTTCTCGTCGAGAAAACTGTCCAAAATCTCGACGAGAAAAAAGATGACCAGTTTTTTGCGGCGTGATTCTCGTCAGACTGTTTTTGGACGAGAAAACCGTTCGTGTGTGTATGCTTTTCCGAGTCTTCAAAAACCGCGCATGGTCAGACTCAAGTATGAGACGGGAGCACACCTTCTTGTAAAACTAGCGTTCGTAATGGAGATAGCACATTCATCACGCTGTAACGGACTGAAAGCACGAAGACTGAAAAGCGCGAATTGTCTCTTACTAAACTTTTAATAACACGCAGTAACACGAGATCAGCAAAAGCAGCCCAAGGGGTGGCATCATGAGAATGGAGCTTCCCCTTTATACTGCCGTCGTACGTGTTGTACGTCACCGTGCTTTTAGACCGACGAGATTTTGGATTGACAGTGTGTATGCAAGGAAAGCTTGACAAGAATCTCGTCAAGCTTGACAAGAAAACCGTTGAGAAAAACAACGTTTTTTTTGCGACGAGAAACTCGGCCGTGTGTACGAGGCTTTAGTTCCATCAGCTGTGGTGGCAATACCAATTGAGGATAATATGGGGGAGGGGGAATTTCACCCATGGTATATCGATGGACTCTGCCATCGATTTCAGCGCATGCGCCGTGCGGACCTCGCACATGCGCAGTACAGCCATAGTATTGCTGATCAGACCCGGAGGCGTGCACATGCGCACTGGCGTGCAAAATACTTTTTAGAAAAATAGTGATAGATGCAAATGGCGCATCGCCGAGGAACACAATCTTACCGGTAAACAGCCAGGAAGTGTGCGCTTGTGCACCAACAGAGAAAAAGCACTTAACGCAAATAATAACAAATCATAATGGTACATAGCCAAAAATCAACCAGAGCTGGTGGGAAACCTAATCTATACATGTATAAGGTACCTCTCAATTCCTTAATAAAGTTAATAAATATATAAGAATAGTAATCAAGGTGTATTCATCTCCAAGTGAAAAGAAGGAGAGATCCCCCCGACTTGTAGTCCAATTGACTTCCTCATGCACGCGTATCTGGTTTGACACCTATACATGTAATACAACCCTAGCCTAGTAAGTACCATTAAAATGGCCTGTGATATACAGTATATTGATGCACATATTATCTATCTATTATCTATCTAGCCTATGTCTTTATACTATACATTTTTTATACTATATAGATTTTGGATTTGCTCTCTGTATATTGTACGATCTCCGTTATAATCTGGGCACCCGGGGATGGCGTAGGGCATGTCACACATATGTGATTTCTGCTGACACAAGTGAGTGGTCCTCTCCATGCATCACTTTTCTGCTAAGCGGAAACTTCATCCTTCAATTGTATATCTGTGCCCATTATCCGTATGTGAAATTTAATTATTTCCCCTTTCTTACACAGAATCCCTCTGCTTGATGCTGACAAATGGGTCCTGAGAAAGCGAAAGCGAAACGTTGACCAGCTTTGTCCAAGTACTAACAGGGATTCGCACATACTATGTGTGGCTCTTCTACTGAGAGTCTAATATCTTGTTTTTAAATGTTACATTGTCTAATTTAATATTTGTATACATTAAAATTTATATATTTTTTCTATTATATTTGTATTCCTTTTCTGGTACCTATAAAGTCCGCTCCTAAGTCCTACAACCTAGATGCCAATAAAAGTTCCCATTAGAGTAAACATAGATTGCCACCTTCCTGAGGCCTCAAAGAAAACTTCTAGTCATCTTGGCTACACGGATCTGCAGGGGGCATTCGTAAGGCCCCGGCCTGTCTGCAAACTTTGATCTATATCACCAGATCTAAGGAACCTATTTTATCTCTCATAAAAAATAAAATATTAGCAGCAGAGAGATGCAAATAATCCCTTTTGATCGTACACGTGATGGGTTAAGTGTACATTTAACTCTGTATTTGTAGCATGTGTAGAATCCTAGGAAAACACACAGAACCGTTATATGGCGCCTGGTTGCGGCAGGCAGGCAGTGATTGGTACTGTTGCGATCGGACTGATACGCTGGTATCGGAAATCCAATCCATGACCCAGCAATCATCGCCGTTCTTGGCCAATTTGACTCTGGTAATTTCAGAACACAAAACATCTTGTGGGCTGAGACAGGAACACCCCCCAAGGTTGATTGGCCAAGGGCTAAAGTCCAGCCCACATCCATATTTCAATAAATTGGGTAGCCTGAGATATGGACATGGTTCTTCCACGAGGCCAGTTCGAAACTGGGGAGTTCCCACATGTTCCCGTATGCTTCTACTAATGGATAGACTTCGGTAAAGTTTTATTTCTGTTTTTATCCCTTTTTATTTTTATAGCAAATTGCCAATGGTGTGTCTTTCTGTATTTTTTGTATCTTTTTTTGGTAACTCCTTTTTCTTTGCATGTGCTGCCCACTTTTCGGGATAATAAATGATAAATTTAATAAGTGACTTCTGTGTACTAAGCTAGGACTCAAATCTCTGGAGAGGTTGTTGTATTTTAGTGCCTAAGTACTCGGTCTAAGTTACGTGCCAATCGGTATGCAATTGCACTGCATGTTGGCATGCCGATTGTAAGCTAACAGATCTGCCATATGGAGATCTGTGTGGGTGGTGGCTCAGCAGACCAGTCTGCGGACAAACTGTTGGGTGGTGGCAGGCTATCGTATATTGTGTGTCTGGTGTGTGGGTGTGGGGACAGTGGGAAGAGTGATTAACACCAGAGTTCAAGCTTGCAGGATAGCTGGAGGAACCCTAGAAGTGTTTAGTAATTGCTAGACTGCACCCCAACCCTTAGAGTGCACCAGATTGTATGTAAGATTTGTATCTGCCTGTGTGTGGTCAGCTAGCTGGATTGGAGTGGAGTCTCCCTCTAGTGGTGGCCAAGGGTAGTGCGGGGTGTGAAAGTACCACAGCCAGTCTTACATGCCCAGTAGAAGTTCCCCCTTATTCCCTTAGTTCCTCATATACCCCAGTCACGGAACGCACGTCGCGGTTAGCTAGTTGCCGTGGGCTTGCGTAATCGTGACACTGACAATCAACTGGGGAAAGTCCCATGAGCTATATTATATACATGTTCAAATGTAACACTCAGACTGCTTTCACACTGAAAGCGCCTGGCTGTTAGCGCTAAAGCGCTACCCGTGGTGTGCTTTTAACCCCCAAAAAAGGGTTAAAAACTCCCGTTTTGCAGTGCTTTCAAAGCGCTTTTCAGGCCCTTTAAAAACACTGCCCATTCATTCCAATGGGCATGGTGTTTTCGGGAGCGCTAAATACAACCCGCCCCAAAAGATGCTGCTTGCAGGACTTTTCATAACGTCCCACAAGTGCACCGCCCAAGTGTGAAAAGTGTACACTGGAATGAATGGGAGCCGGTTTTAAGGCACTTAGCAGAGGCTATTTCCAGCACCAAAGCGCCTGAAAACCGCCCTAGTGTGAAAGGGGTCTCACACACTGCCACTGGCTGATAAGATACTGAATGGGTTGAAGGAAAATCCAATTGTACAAAGACTGCAACATTTAGGAATTGGTGTCCGTCAAGGATATCCTGCTGTCATTGGCGGCATACTGGAACTTCATCTTGCATCATCAAGAAAAGCCCGGAGCAAGGAATGCAATGAATGGGTGGAGGGCGAACATGACTAGGGAAACAGGGACTTATGTGAAGGATTAGGGGATTGGTGGGGTAAGGCTGAGGAAGAGGGGATAAGATTGGTGGGTTAATTTGGGTGGGAGGGGGCATTGAGTGTATAAAGGAAGACTCCGCCCCCTCCCCGGATAACATGCGGCGCAGAGAAAGTTTGAGATGGCAGACTTAGAGCAGCTCCTGGCCCAATTGCGGGCAGAAACAGCAGCGCGAGGCCCACAGTGGGCCCAGGAACATTTAGGGCCTTTGCTCGGGCGTCCGGTGGAGGAAGAGGTTAATGGGGGGAGAGTGTCAGCGCGAGCTCGGCAGTCAAAACCGCCGGAGCGCTTCTCTCCTGACCTCTCCTCCGGAGCTCGCAGACACATTGGGAATCCCCATTAGCGGGCCCCTTCGGGTCCTCCCGCGAAGCGAGCTGCTGTCGCCGGTTTGGACGCCGGAAGGAATCCCCAGCAGAGTCGGAGCTCCGCGGGTGGCCGTTCCGGGAGTTCCGGAGCGGCCACCAGGCCCACACGGCGATGGGAGTCAGAAGCAGCGGGCCCTGCCCCCAGAGTGATGTCACCGGGGACGGCGCCTCGGCGGGGGAGATCCAGTGTGGCGGTGGCCGGGCCTTCCACTGCGGCGGCCGGGGACCTTGCGGCGGAGAAGCAGAGGGAGGAGGCAGCGGACGTAGGCGACAGGGCTGGACGGAGCCCCCCCGGCCTGGGCAAGGCGACAAAAAAATCGGTGGGCGGGTCCAGAACGCGAAGAAGGAGTCGGTGTGGAGCGGGACCCTCGGCATCCAGGGATCCTTCTCCTGGAGGGCTTGCATCGGGAGCTGAAGGGGAGGAGCAACGGTCGGACGGTGCAGGGTCGGAATCGGAGGTGGAACGTGAGCCCCTCGGAAGGTCAGCATCGATGAAGGTGGGACGGTCGGCTGGTGGGTCGCTTCCTAGGCAGCCCGGTAAGTTTGTTTTTCCTTTATCTTCACTGGGTCAGTCACAGGTGTTGGGTGCTGGGGGCTGCAGTGGTAGGGGTGATGCTGGGACGTCTGGGTGGGGGTGCTCGGCTGGGGATGGTGATTTGGCAGACCGGGGTCAGAGGTCGGTAGTAGGGATGGATACAAGTATGAGGGGGTTTTTAACAGGGATCAAGGAATTGATGGACAGGTTTGAAAATTCAACAGGTGGGGTGCCATGCCCGGCAGAGGCATGGGTTTCCCCGGTGGGGGGGATGGCAGGAGCGGGGTGGCAGGGGCAGCGGTGGTGGTGCCACAGCAGGGGGGGACGGACAGTCCTCCGCTAAGGAAGGAGGGGGTTGATACGCCTGCGGCAGTGGGGGAGGCTGGCAGGCAGGACCTGGTGAGGTTGGCTGACGCGGCGATGTGCGAGGTCTATATCTGTTTTGAGGGACCGTTGGGAGCGCATTTAAAGGTGGACGTACGGGACAAGATTTGGAAAGGTGAGTATGTGGAGATATTTTCACTGCTGCCGTTGGGGAAGTTCAACTTGGACAGAGTCAAGCCGGATGACTCCAAGAAGGAAGATGAGGAGAAGCGTAGGTATCGACTTATCCCTCGGACATTTACAAATTGGCTGCAGGCATTTGGCATTTTGGCAAGTGTGATAGGGGTAAAGAAGCCGGAGTTCTGCTCTGCTCTGTTTTGCTACCAGGATGCGATAGGGGAAGCATACAGAACCTTCGGGGGCACGGCTTGGTTGAGGTACGATGAGCAGTTTCGCCAGAGGATGGCTATGCGGCCAAGGTTGAGATGGGACCACAAAGACATTAGTTTGTGGATGCGATTGATGACTTCGGCGAGGGCCCCGAACCAGTTTTTTCAGGGGGGGGCCGGTGGATCGTCTTCCCCTGGACAACCGGCCGGTAAGGCAAAAGGGGTTTGTTGGCAGTTTAATTCGGGTACATGCAAGTTTGGAGGAACGTGCCGTTTCAAACATGAGTGTTCCGGATGCGGGGATTCCCACCCCTCGTCTAGATGCTTTAAGCAAGGGAAGAACCGTTCCGGAGAACTTACCAATAAGAGGGAAGACGCCGGTGATGGTGGAAAAGATGCGGCCGTTTCTAGGTAGGTATCCGGACAGGGAGGCTGCGCGGTTGTTGGAAAGGGGGTTTGCGGAGGGTTTTCGTATTCCATGCTCGTTGAGGGAGGTCCCCCCCGTGCCGCGCAATTTGCGATCGGCGTTGCTACATTGCGACGTAGTTTCGGAGAAACTACGAAAGGAAGTGGCGTTGGGCCGCATGAGCGGCCCTTTTACAGTTCCCCCTTTAAAGGATTTGGTGGTCTCTCCGCTGGGTGTGGTGCCAAAAAAGGAGCCGAATAAATTTCGGCTCATTCACCACCTTTCTTTTCCTAAAGGGGGGTCGGTTAATGACGCCATTGAGCCGGATGCTTGCACGGTGAGTTACACATCATTCGATGCAGCAGTGGTTTGGGTCCGGCATTATGGAAAGGGGGCTCTCATGGCAAAATCGGATGTGGAGGCGGCCTTTCGGCTTCTTCCGGTTCACCCGGATAGTTTTCGATTATTGGGGTGTCACTGGAACGGGGAGTTTTATGTGGACCAGTGCCTGCCTATGGGCTGTTCCATATCGTGTGCATTATTTGAGGAGTTTAGCTCCTTTCTGGAATGGGTGGTCAGGGACGTGGCAGGGGTAAATTCGGTCATACACTATCTGGATGACTTCCTCTGCGTGGGCTCGGCTTCATCCAGGGATTGTGCGATTCTGTTAGCAACGCTGGAGCATATGGCGGATCGTTCTGGAGTCCCATTGGCGCCGGACAAGACGGAGGGGCCAAGAACGGTCATTACGTTTTTGGGGATAACGCTGGATTCTGAAGCTATGGAATGCCGTTTACCGGAAGATAAGCTTGCTGCTCTGAAAGAAGAAATGAAACTGATGTTGGGTTTGCGTAAGGTACAGCTGCGAACGCTGCAATCTTTATTGGGGAAGCTGAATTTCGCCTGTCGCATTTTGCCAATGGGGAGAGCGTTTTGCCGACGGTTGTCGGCAAGTACGGCTGGGGTGCAGTCGCCGCGACATTTTGTTAGGCTGGTACGTTCCCACAGGTCTGATCTGCAGGTCTGGCATACATTCTTGGAGTCCTTCAATGGTAGGGCACTATGGATGTCGGGCCCGGTCAGCAACTTTGATATGGATTTGTTCACAGACGCTGCGGGCTCAGCAGGTTTTGGGGCTTTTTTCCAAGGCCGATGGAGTGCGGGTTCGTGGCCACAGAATTGGGTGGAGGCAGGCTTCATAAAGAATATGTTGCTGCTGGAACTGTTTCCAGTAGTACTGGCGGTGGAACTATGGGGCGAGGCTTTCCGGGATAGGAAGGTGCGTTTCCACATCGACAACATGGGCGTGGTGCAGGTGATTAACAGAGCATCGGCGGCATCGCCGCCGGTGGTTCGCCTGCTACAACAGCTGGTGTTGAGATGCCTACAGTTAAACATCTTCATGTATGCGGTTCACCTTCCGGGAGTGGACAATGTGGTGGCTGACGCTTTATCTCGCTGTCAGTGGGACAGGTTCCGAGAGTTGGCACCAGACGCGGAGCAACGAGGGGTACCTTGTCCAGACTGGCTGTGGAAGATTGCGTTAGATTAGTCGCCAGATGGATCAGCAAGTCGGTGAGTGAGACGACGTGGGCTGCATATCAGAAAGTTTGGTTGGAATGGGCGGATCTGGGTAGAATGACGGGAGTGGATATTGAGGGTCCGGAGGTGAGGTTGCTAGTCTTGTACTTTATCTCCAGGAGCATGGAAGCAGGGGTGTCGGTATCCGCGCTGGATAAAAAGGTTGCTGGATTGGCATTTTTGTTTAAATGGCAGGGTTTGCCTGATTTCACGAAAGACTTCTGGGTTCGACAAGCGCTCAAAGGTTATAGGCGGGTTAGGCCGTTAAAAGACACCAGACGCCCGGTGTCCTTTGGGGTCCTGAAAGGGGTGTTGGCTAAGCTACCGGAGGTTTGCACCTCGGAATACGAAGCTGCTTTGTTCCGAGTGGCATTTTCCTTGGCATTTTTTGGGGCGTTCAGGATTGGCGAGCTGGTTAGCCCGTCTAAGAAAGTGCACGGGGGGATTGGGGCTAATGAAGTGCGTTGCCAGGAGGATAGAGTGTCCTTGTGGTTACGTAGATAAAAAACGGATCAAAAAGGGAGGGGCAAGAGAGTTCAGATCTTTTCATTGCCGGGCTCACCGCTTTGTCCGGTTGGGGCCGTTCGGGGCTTTCTGGCGGTACGCCCAGGGAACGTGGGGTCCTTTCTGATACATGCGGATGGGTGTCCGTTGTCCAGGTTTCAGTTCATATCGGTTTTCCGAAAATGTTTGGGGTGCCTGGGTTTAGAGGCGAAAGAATTTTCGTCACATTCGTTCAGAATTGGGGCGGCTACGGAAGCGGCTCGAAGTGGGTTGGATAGTGAGTCGGTCAAGCGCATTGGGAGATGGGAATCAAGGAGATTTCGATCTTACATTCGCCCTCACTTAGTGGTAGGGGTGTGAGGAGAATAGGAGGAAGGGTATGAGGAGAGAAGGAGTGGGGCTGATTGGAGTTTAAAAAAAAAAAAAAAAGGAAATAAAAATTAATGAGGTTACGTTGACAGGCTTGGCTGTGGTTACGGTGGATACATGTTTTTTCTCTCTTTCAGGTGTGGTGCCGGCGTTGGTCTGGATACTGGGGCACTCTTACGTGTACAGGGGGGGTAAGAGGGCTGAGGCAAGACCGGAAGGTCGGCAATTGGGATTTCCGAGGCAGGAGGCCCGGATTCGCTGGCTGGGAATTCCGGGAATGTTATGGAGTAGGACGGTTCCAGAAGTGCATCGTTATGTGCGACTGGACCGCCCACCTGATGTTTTAATTTTGCACGTTGGTGGGAATGACTTAGGTGTTAGATCTATGCTGGATGTGACGAAGGATATCAAATTTGATATTCTTCGTCTTCGTATGGCATTCCCGGAAATGGTGATAGTGTGGTCCGACATGGTGGCTCGTACTTCATGGCGGACGGCTAGATCCATAGAAGGCATCAATAGGGCGCGGAGGAAAGTTAATCGGGATGTGGCCAGGTTCATGGTTAGGAATGGGGGTTTGGTGATACGCCATTTTGAGCTGGAGTTGGAGACATGGCGGTACTTTCGGGATGATGGGGTACACCTCAGTGATGTGGGTATAGACCTATGGGCGTTAGGGTTACAGGATGGTATACAGAGGGCTCTCAGGGTGTGGAGGGGCACCCAATTGTAAAGGTTTTTACATTTGGGTGCTGTGGCGGGTGTCTGTTCTTTGCAGGGGAAGGATGATACCTCGGAAAGAAGGGTTCAGGACCTGTCGTTGGTATGGGTCCTGACGGTGGGCTTACAGTTAACGGAGGTTTAGCTTGAAGCATTGGGATGGTGCACTGCGGTCATGGTTGTCTCTGAGCCAGCATGTCGGCTTGAGGCCTATTAGCGGATTTTGAGAAGTACCGCAGTGCAATAATAGACACAAAAGTTAATAGAGGTTCCTGCAGAGAGCGACACCAGTAATTTACTGAGGGTCCTTTAGGACAGAGTTTATGGTTACTGTTAAAAAAGTTATACAGCGTTTAATAAATAAGGCTGCTACGGCCTATATATATTTCTCCAACTCCTGGTGTGGTCTCGTTTACTTAGTCATAAGTAAGATAGTAAATAAGGGGTATATAATAAGGACATCTGTTATACGATAGTCAAGAAAAGCCCGGAGCAAGGAATGCAATGAATGGGTGGAGGGCGAACATGACTAGGGAAACAGGGACTTATGTGAAGGATTAGGGGATTGGTGGGGTAAGGCTGAGGAAGAGGGGATAAGATTGGTGGGTTAATTTGGGTGGGAGGGGGCATTGAGTGTATAAAGGAAGACTCCGCCCCCTCCCCGGATAACATGCGGCGCAGAGAAAGTTCCCGCCCACCCTCCCCTGAATTTGGACGGTGTTGGGGATGTTGTCTCTACATTTTGTTTTACAGGTACAAGTGGGGTCATTGCATATGTCGTGGCAGTGGCGGGTGTCTGTTCTTTGCAGGGGAAGGATGATACCTCGGAAAGAAGGGTTCAGGACCTGTCGTTGGTATGGGTCCTGACGGTGGGCTTACAGTTAACGGAGGTTTAGCTTGAAGCATTGGGATGGTGCACTGCGGTCATGGTTGTCTCTGAGCCAGCATGTCGGCTTGAGGCCTATTAGCAGATTTTGAGAAGTACCGCAGTGCAATAATAGACACAAAAGTTAATAGAGGTTCCTGCAGAGAGCGACACCAGTAATTTACTGAGGGTCCTTTAGGACAGAGTTTATGGTTACTGTTAAAAAAGTTATACAGCGTTTAATAAATAAGGCTGCTACGGCCTATATATATTTCTCCAACTCCTGGTGTGGTCTCGTTTACTTAGTCATAAGTAAGATAGTAAATAAGGGGTATATAATAAGGACATCTGTTATACGATAGTCATGGATTGTATACCAATTAGAGTGACTGACATCATTGTGATCAGTTGTCACTTTCTTATCTAATACTGATTTAGACTATTTTCAACATATAAACAGGCTGAATTCATCATGGCATCGATTCAACAAGGTGCTGGAAACATCCTATTCCACTCTCTTCAAAGTCACTTTGGTGTATTGAGATGTAGGGCCTAGGCAGGCCACTGGAGTATGCCGCAGTTGTTGGCATGTTCCTGGAAACAAGCTGAGAGGAGACATTCTTTGTGCTATTGCACATTTTCCTACTAGAGGTTAGCTAATGGAGAACTGGGCTATAAAGAGGCATACAATACTAAGGGATATATGCATGTTGTGACAGCAGGAAGGTAAAGTCACCTGGTTGCATCCAGGGGGGTAGATATATTTCGCCCAGATTCAGGCTTTACGCCGACTTATACAACTAGGTGGAGAGTTGTATAAGCCCAGTTGAGGATAGTGGGCTCATGGATGACTCATACCTCTAGGGAGAGTGTGGGGCGTCGTGCAGACAGGGAGTTGATGAGACCAGCTGAAGCTTGTCAGCTCATTTAGGCCTCTATAAGAACTCCCAGATTCATTAGGTGTTAGCTCATGCCTGGAAGCAGACCTGTGTGGACTTCCTGGAGAGAGTGAACCCTTGTGCGGTGAGACAAAGCCTGTGTGGCTATTTGCTTGGACATTTAAACCCAGGGACTTAGGGACTAGGACAGCACTAGGCTGATCCCAGTTGTTAGTTAGGAAACCTGTATGTTTAGTCAGAGGTCAAGTTGACCAGGATTTATTTTGTTTATGTTTCTTTTGCTTTGCTGTGTTTTGTCACTGTAAATAGAAAATAAACCGCACCTTTTTGATTTTGAAAACCACAAGCTCCGTCTGCTGGGCCTGTTTTTGTGTGGGGAGCCCATCCCGGGGGTCACACACACCCGCTGCCGAGCTAACCCCCTCACAGTTGGTGGAGAACCAGTGGCAGTTTTTTTTTAAGCCAGCATGGAGGAGATACTGAAGCAGCTGGCTCTAGCAAATGCCAATCAACAGCAGACAAATGCAGGTTTGCAAAAGAGCCTTGCAGCTCATCAACAGAGCCTTGCAGCTCAACAACAGAACTTTGCAGCCCAGCAGCAAGCTCATCAACAGAGCCTTGCAGCCCAGCAGCAGACAAACGCAACTTTGCAACAGAGTCTGGAGGCTCAGCAACGAGCCCAGCAGCAATCTGAGGCCCGCTTCATAGACCTGTTGCAGAAGCAAGAGCAGAGACTACAACAACAGATGGAAGCAGTAATGCAGCAACGTCCGCAGACCAGTGAGGAAAGCCGTCCCACTAATACCGCGTCCTTTGGGGTGAGTCGTTTATTGACAAAAATGACTGGAGAGGATGATCCAGAGGTATTTTTGACCACATTTGAAAGGACCGCTGAAAGAGAAAAGTGGCCTGAGGAGCAGTGGGCTGGACTGGTGGCTCCTCTGTTAACTGGTGAATCGCAGAAAGCTTACTATGACCTAGAGCCTAACCAAGCAAAAGACTATGTGATGCTAAAAGCTGAAATATTGGCAAGGCTGGGTGTCACCCAGGCTGTCCGGGCTCAGCGTGTGCATAACTGGACTTTCCAGCTTGGAAAACCCCCCAGGTCTCAAATGTATGATCTCATTCACCTGAGCAGAAAGTGGCTACAGCCAGAGACTTTGTCCGCACCAAAGATTGTGGAACGTGTTGTAATGGATCGGTTTTTGAGAGCTCTTCCTACTGCCATCCAAAAGTGGGTAAGCCATGGAGACCCAGAGACGGCCGATGGTCTTGTGGATCGTGTGGAGAAATACTTGGCTACAGAGAACCTGACGGCCTCTTCCAGAGACACTCGGACTTTCCACCCTAAGACCAGACCATCCCCAGGGGCGGATAAGAGGATTCCAAGGGGTGAGGGTGGAGAGAGTGAGAGGGTGGGAGCTCTACCCCAAGTTTGGCGAGAACAGCCTGGGAAATCAGCGGCTCAAGAGGCGGCAAGAAGGATCGTTTGCTACCGCTGCCGGCAAGCGGGACATATTGCAGCCAATTGCCCGGTTGTGGAGGAACCCATGCAGTGTGACTTTCTGACGGGCAGACGTCAGTCGCTGTGTGCGACAGTCGCATGCACTGCCATTCGAGGAACTGAGAAACATTTATGCAAAATGTGTGTTAATGGTAGAAATGTTGTGGTATTGCTGGATTCAGGTAGCCTTGTGACCCTGATAAAGGCTGAGTTAGTTAAAACAGAGGTCTCTGGGAATAGCAAGGTAGCTGTTATTTGTGTGCATGGGGACACCCGAGAGTATCCAGTGACTACAGTGTGTTTCGAGACCCCCAAAGGTACCCTCTCTCATCCAGTGGGCTTAGTATCTCAGTTACCGCATGACGCCATTGTGGGAAGGGATTTTCCGAAGTTCTGGGAACTGTGGGATGATCCTGAGCCCCTCACTGGTGCCCCTATGTACCAGGAATGTGATAGCCAGAACTCCCCTGAAAGTGGTGAGGACTCTCCGGAATTTCCCTTATCAGTATTGGCAGGGGAGACTCAAGAAACTGGAGAGGAGCCCACCTCCTCAGACGAAAACCTACCGTCTGTGGAGTTTTCTGATCTTGAGGTTCACAGGGAAAACTTTGCCACAGAACAGTTGAAAGACCCCGCCCTAATAAAGGCACGGGAACACGTAGTGAAAATAGATGGCGAGTTAGTGAACCCAGATAATACCTGCACTTACCCATACTTCAGCGTAGAGAAGGACCTACTGTATCGGGTGGCAAAAAGGGCAGAAGAAACCGTTGAGCAGCTTGTGGTGCCCAAACCTTACAGGAAGTTGGTGTTGGAGTTGGCCCATGGGCACATTCTTGGAGGTCATCTGGGGACAGAGAAAACCCGAGAGAGGGTATTACAGAGATTCTATTGGCCGGGGGTGATGAAGGACATAGAAAATTATTGTTCCTCCTGCCCTGTGTGTCAGAGGTCGGCCCCGATGCCACATTTCCGTAGCCCGCTGGTCCCTCTACCCATCATTGAGGTCCCGTTTGAGAGGATCGCCATGGATTTGGTAGGTCCTATAATCAAGTCCGCTAGGGGGCACCAGTACATATTACTTATAATGGACTATGCCACCCGTTATCCAGAAGCGATCCCTCTCCGAAATACCTCGGCCAAAACCATAGCCAAAGAGCTATCTCTTGTGTTTAGCCGGGTGGGTATTTGTAAAGAACTGCTTACGGACCAAGGTACACCCTTTATGTCCCGGGTTATGAAGGAGCTGTGTAAATTGTTCAAAGTGACGCAATTACGTACATCTGTGTATCACCCCCAAACCGATGGGCTGGTTGAAAGATTCAACAAAACCCTAAAACAAATGTTGAAGAAAGTGGTGGATAGAGATGGAAAGGATTGGGACTGTCTACTTCCTTATCTGATGTTTGCTATTAGGGAGGTGCCCCAATCCTCTACGGGATTCTCCCCCTTTGAGTTACTGTATGGGAGACACCCAAGAGGGCTGTTGGATATTGCCAAGGAAACTTGGGAAAGTGAGAGTTCTCCCCACAGGAGTGTGATTGAGCATGTCGCCCTGATGCAAGACCGAATTGCACAGGTAATGCCCATCGTGAAGGAACATTTGGCCCAAGCGCAGTTAGCACAGCAGAGAGTGTACAACCGTGGAGCCAAGACCCGTACCTTTTCCCCGGGGGATAGGATACTGGTACTTGTCCCTACGGTTGAAAGTAAATTCCTTGCCACATGGCAAGGCCCCTATGAGATAATGGAAAAAGTGAGCGAAGTGAATTACAAGGTCAGACAACCAGGAAGGCGAAAGCCCGAACAGATCTATCACGTTAATCTGTTGAAAGCCTGGAGGGATAGAGAGTCCCTAGTCGCAGACACTTGGTCACCAGCTCAAACTGGTTGCGTGATTCCTGAGGTTGGAATAGCAGCCACCTTGTCACAACCCCAACAACAGGAGGTTAAGGAGTTTGTGCTTCGCAACAAGGAGGTATTCTCTGAGCTGCCGGGACAAACATCTGGGGTAGAGCATGACATCATTACCCCGCCCGGTGAAAGGGTGAAGTTAAAACCCTATCGGATCCCAGAGGCCCGACGGGAGGCAATACGGGAGGAAGTACAGAAAATGCTGAACTTAGGGGTGATAGAGGAGTCCCAAAGTGATTGGTCTAGTCCCATTGTGTTGGTGCCTAAACCGGATGGGAGCTGGCGATTTTGTAACGATTTTCGTCAGTTGAACAAAGTTACAAAATTTGACACCTACCCCATGCCACGTATAGATGAGTTGATCGACCGGCTGGGAACAGCCCGATACATGACGACTCTTGACCTCACAAAAGGGTATTGGCAAATCCCCCTGGCCAAGTCGGCCAAAGAGAAAACCGCATTTGTAACCCCAGACGGGGCGTTCCAATATAAAAGAATGCCGTTCGGGTTACAGAATGCGCTGGCCACATTCCAGCGGAAAATGGACCAGATGCTGAGGCCCCATCGGAAGTATGCTGCGGCTTACCTGGATGACGTAATTGTCCATAGCACAGATTGGGCCTCACATCTGCCAAAAGTGCAAGCAGTCCTGGACTCTGTTCGGGAAGCGGGGTTTACGGCTAACCCCAAGAAGTGTACCATTGGGCAGGAGGAGGCCAAATATCTTGGGTACACCATTGGGAGGGGAGTAATAAAACCCCAACTCAACAAAGTCGAGGCCATCCAGAGTTGGCCACGTCCCAACAGCAAGAAGCAGGTACGAGCCTTTCTGGGAATCGCTGGGTATTATCGGCGATTCATTCCCCACTTTGCTTCTAAGGCTGTGCCCCTAACCAACCTGACGAAGGGGAAAGGGTCGGTCATGATTAAATGGACCCCCGAGGCTGAGGCAGCATTCCAATTCTTGAAACAAGCCTTATGTAGCCAGCCAGTGTTGTACTCACCCGACTTCTCTAAAGACTTTGTCGTACAAAGTGATGCATCAGATGTGGGGTTAGGAGCAGTATTGTCCCAGGTCTGGAACGGGGAAGAGCACCCAGTCATTTACCTCAGCAGGAAGTTGAAGTCCCATGAGGTAAATTACGCCACCGTTGAAAAGGAGTGTTTAGCGGTGAAGTGGGCTCTAGATTCCCTTCGGTACTACCTGCTAGGTAGGCACTTTGACATGGTTACGGATCACGCTCCGTTAAAGTGGATGGCTCAAAACAAGGAGACAAATAGAAGAGTAAATAGGTGGTTCCTGGCCCTACAGGAATTCAACTTCACAGTAAAGCATCGCCCTGGCGTTCAAATGGGGAATGTGGATGCTTTGTCTCAAGTACATGAATGCCTGATTGCTGGTGTTCCAACCCCGAGGTTAAAACAAGAGGGGGGGGTATGTGACAGCAGGAAGGTAAAGTCACCTGGTTGCATCCAGGGGGGTAGATATATTTTGCCCAGATTCAGGCTTTACGCCGACTTATACAACTAGGTGGAGAGTTGTATAAGCCCAGCTGAGGATAGTGGGCTCATGGATGACTCATACCTCTAGGGAGAGTGTGGGGCGTCGTGCAGACAGGGAGTTGATGAGACCAGCTGAAGCTTGTCAGCTCATTTAGGCCTCTATAAGAACTCCCAGATTCATTAGGTGTTAGCTCATGCCTGGAAGCAGACCTGTGTGGACTTCCTGGAGAGAGTGAACCCTTGTGTGGTGAGACAAAGCCTGTGTGGCTATTTGCTTGGACATTTAAACCCAGGGACTTAGGGACTAGGACAGCACTAGGCTGATCCCAGTTGTTAGTTAGGAAACCTGTATGTTTAGTCAGAGGTCAAGTTGACCAGGATTTATTTTGTTTATGTTTCTTTTGCTTTGCTGTGTTTTGTCACTGTAAATAGAAAATAAACCGCACCTTTTTGATTTTGAAAACCACAAGCTCCGTCTGCTGGGCCTGTTTTTGTGTGGGGAGCTGCCGAGCTAACCCCCTCACAATGTATAAAGCAGTGAATGTGACATCCATAAAACATTCAACACAGATGTGTGTATCTTAAGGTAACACTGTGACATTTACATGCTAATCAGTTGGCATTAAAGAACCTAATGTGCCCAGTACACATTCCTTATACCATTACCCCCCAGCCTGAACTCTTTAAAACCGATAAAATGGATTTGTGGACTCCAAATCATGGTCCTGTCATCTATGTGCAATAGCAGAAATTTAAATGAATTTTCCTAGTCTTTAGTCATCCAGTGCCAGTTAACTGGTGCCAACGGTGTCCTTTACTAGGTCATAGGTGACAGGAGAAGAACCCTATATGGTCTTCTGTTGCTGTAACCAATCCTAATTAAAGTTCACCTTTTTCAGCCAATAGCCTGTGCAGTCAAGGAGCCCCAACTGGGCAGCTTTGTAAAATGTTCTTTATGTTGTCATACCTGTAGGCCATCCCCACATCCTTGTAACTAAAAAGCAAAACCATTGTATGTTTAATCCCAGCATTAGAGGAGTGAAAACCAATGTTTTACACATTCTAGCAACAAGGCAGGAAGTGGGTATTTGTCAGGGAAGGCTTGTTCATACACAAATTGGTGCTTTGGAGCGCATACTGGTGCGCACGCCGGCAAATGGCCCAGCATGTGGACACAGGATTGTGTTCGTGAGCCTGTTACTAATACTGGCGCCAAACAGGCTATTTAAAATAAAAAATAAAAAATACATACACAGCTCTCCACCGCTGGCTGGTTGAACTACAGCTTGCGGCTGTTATACCCATAAGGAAACTCTCCTGCTGGATGTCATAGATTTACTGATGAGCCTGTTAATCTTTTATAACTTGTAAGTGTTTTTAATCTTTTTTGGGCAAATAAAAGTCTGAGTTTACTGCACTTAGAAGTGCATTATTTCCCTTTTGTTTTCATCAGAGTGTGCTTCCCTGTTATGGAGTACCCTATCCCCTGCCTGGGCCACATCATGAACTTTCTTCTCTGAGAGGGTCTATCTTATCCAGAGCGCCCTATAACCCACCCCTCCTATTTAAAAAAAAAAACTGCTGCACTGGTTCTTTGCTGTCTGGTCTACAGCATTTTCCATGAAACTGGCAACCCGTTCTTGTGTTTGCTCATCCGTCACTGACCTGACCCGTCTCTTACTACTCCTGAACTCTGCCTGCAGTGTCCCTGTCTTGTGCCTGTTATGCATCTTTGCCTTCTGCTTTTCCCTGACAAATCTTATCGTATATGAATCCAGCCTGAACTGTGACTATTCCCCTGTTTCCTGCTTGTACCTAATCTGAACCATAAGTTACCAACCAGGCTAGCATGACCCTGCTAACTTGCAACCACCTGCCAACCAGTGTCCATTGACCAGCCCTTCATCTGCCAAGTGAAAAAATAATAAATGAATCTGCGCCACAGGGATGAATACATACATTTATTAATTAAATTAAGCTGCGCTCACTGTGATCAGAAATGGTGTGTGAATATAAAATTAAATGTGAGTATGACCGTGCTCAAACACTCGTGAAATAATAAACCAATGTCTGTGCAATCTAAATGAATAAATAAATCAATCTAAGTCAATAAATCTATCATAGTGCAAAAATGATATCCCTAAAAACATATCAAGTGTTGAAAACGTGACATTGCAAATTAAAATCTGTACTACATGTAGCGGGGTCCTAAATTTAGGGGAAGTGTTTTGAGTGGTTGTTGTGCTCAAACACTCCAATTGTCAGGATTCTATCAACCATTCTGTTCACAGGGAGAGTATCAGTGTGTAGTTCCCTGTGGCCTGCAGGTGGTGATGCCATGGTAGGCCAGGGTTGAACTGCTGATACAGTGCTGTGCCTTGGGTGTCCCCTCTCAGCAGCCGTACAGTGGGTGTGGCAGGCCTGCTGTGCATGCTGGGAGAGGATATAAAAGGGGCAGACGCTGCCTGTTCGATCTTCGTTCTTCTTCGGTGGTCGGGGGTGCTACCCCAGGGAGTGTGTTCCTGTCCGCCCTGGGCACCTTTGACCCAGGGGTGGAGGTCGGTGAATCAGTCCCAGGCACCTTTAGCTCTGGGACTGCAGCAAAGGCCTTGGGCCCAGCACCTTCGGCTGGGGCCCAGCAGGGATCGAGGAATCCCAGGGTTCCGCCTTGCGAGGGGACCCATATCTTAGACAAGGAGGCCGGGGGAGGAACTGTTCCGAGGGACCGGTGAGAAGTCACGGTGAAGGAAGGGTAACTCTCTGGAGGGATGTCTTCTCCTTACAAAGAGGTCAAGTTTTGAAGTACCAAGTTCACCAAGTCTGTGGCAGAGACCAAGTTCACCAGTCTGTGGCAGAGACTGTGCAGTTGAGTTAGAGTACCATTTGGCTGCTAGTCCCTTCCTAGGGAGACTATCCATCTGGGCTGAGTCTGCTTGAGAAGCCGAACAGTGAAGTGATTGTGTTTGTGCCTGGACCTCTCCCACACCTTATGCTGTCCTGTCTTTTACTCCAACCTTTTCCTATCAGAGACTGTTATTTTGCAAAGAGAAAAAAAATCTGCGTTGGAGTTTGTTTTGCTTTACGTCTATCTATTAAGGTTACTCTGTGGTAAAATCAAGGAAGCTTAAACTTCTGTAGTGTATAAATGCTTTACTAAACAAGGAAAAAATATATGCACATACAACTGTAGGAATGCACAATGCAACACACTTATAGCTTACAAAATATATGCCTACAAATATATATAAGCATGTACAACATGTACCGTATACATTAAGTAAACTAAATAATTACTCAACTTAGAGGTCAAGATGTAATGTCCATAGTTCCTTGCTCAGTCCAACTCCCGAAAGCGTCTTCAAAGTTATCCAGCTTCAGGCAGCATGTCTTCTTCCTTTCTCCTCCCAAAGACCAACTCCTTCCTTTGTCCTTCCCAAACACAACTGTTGTTCAAACACACATCTCTCTCCCAAACCCTTTCCAAAGCCCCCCCTCCCCATTTCCTGTTTCCTGATCAATGGAGAGGGAGGGGCCCCTCCCACCCATTTCCAGCAGTATCAATGGAGGGGGAGGGAAGGGGCTCTTTACACATATCCTGTTACTACCTAAACTCTATATTATTATTATAAAGTCACCATAGAAATTGCCATAGCAACACAGAGTTGCAGCTGGTGTGGACATTCAAGTTACTGGGGAGAACAAGGACTATCTATTGTAGAGGTGAGAATCATTCTCTGGAGGATTCTGGTTTCTGGCCGTGGAGACCCGCTAACAACACCGCTCAACCTCTTCACACAGGAGGGTACGGGCTTGTGGCGTGGTGTGCCCTCTCTACCTGGAGGAGCCAAAAGCAGGTAAAGGGGGTTGAGGTCGCTACATATGTATTGTCACCGGCGCCGCTGCCGCCCACTATTCAGATGGCCGGCCCCCTGGCGAGCGCCGGCCATCTGAATAACAGCAGTTGGTTGGTTTTTGGAAGTGTGGAGACCCGCTAAGGACACCGCTCAACCTCTTTACACAGGAGGGTATGGGCTTGTGGCGTGGTGTGCCCTCTCTACCTGCGAGGAGCCAAAGGCAGGCAAAGGGGGTTGAGGTCGCTACACACAATTTGTCAAAATCAACAAAAAAATATATAATCAAAATTTCATATACTTCATGAAGTCCATAAAATCAATTAGACAATTGTCCAAAGTAATATCTCACAAAAAGTGTTAACTCTTACTACACATTAAAAAAAATAAAAATAAAGTGCAAAGGAAAAAATGAGTAGTGAAAATTGTCCTTCATCTCAAAAAAAAGTATTTTGTCTCACCTCCCCAAAAAACTGTTGTACTTGGGAAGTGGCACTAATACACAGGAGGATCTTGATTCAATCAAATCCTATCTATCAAGGGACCATCCAGCTATAATGGATAAAGCAAATGCTCCTCTCTCCATTTTACTCTGCATTAGTGCATCTTGGTCCTCATGTCAAGCAATCCAATGTGAACATGGGGAATGGAAGGAGAGTTTCACATAGTTAAAAAAAAACATAAATGTAATTTTATTAAAGATCAAGCAGCTACACATTCATTTTACTGTGACATACCCGACACAAGGGGATAGTAGCGTGTTTAACACAGGCTGCGAGTTGCCATGGACTAGTACAGGGTGTCGTGGAAATATAGGTTGTATGCAGGGAACACAGCCTATTTTTCCTGTGCTAAATAAGCACACACTTCAGATTTCATCTTATTGCAATAATGCTATCTTTAGGCTAAAATTCACTCATCATTCATTCGCTTTTCCATTCATTCAAAGAAGGAAGCATCACCAGCAGACAGGTCTTATCATCAAGGCATCTCAGCAAACTCTGCCAAGCCGATGCCCATCAAAAGCTTTTATTGAACTCCCAGGCGGAAGTGATGTCACAACATGTGACATCCTCCATAGGAAGTGAGCTCACAGGGTGTGGGCTCCACCCAGCAGATGATATCCCCTCCAACAGGGCCATCCAAACACATAAAATACATGACATGTATACATTCACAAGAAATATAACTTAAAGGATTCAATACAATAATACAATACTAATACAACAACATATTCAACAACATGATGGCTAAAGTCTTATGGGCGTGTCCGGGCAGGGAAAGCGTGTATGCTCCCAGCAAACAAAGCCGTATTGCTTTAAAACATGGACGCCTTCCCTGACTCTGACAACGCTCGCAAGCTCTCATATTACCGCTTATAGGAATCCTTATTCTACGCTATTCCATAGAATAACGCATATTCAGATTATACTATTATGGCTTGTGGGAGGCTATCTGCAGACGCACGCTACTCGTCCGGACCAATGCTGATCAACACATCGCCAAAACAAGAGCACGCATCTGCCTATAACCAATGATGTCATTGCAGAGCGAGCATATCCCCTCCTCAACGATCGTCCGTGCTAATGCACAGAGGGCCCTCATCGGCGAGCATATCCGCAAGCTGCAAACATCACACTCCAACCTCAAGACGTTTTCCCCTACCAGACGGGATTCAACCAGCCTCCGACTGCCCCAGTCAGCTCTTTAGAGCGGATTGCGGAAGTACTAACACTGGGTGACACTATGACAATACATATTAAATACATCTTCATAAAATTCTCCACAACAGTCCTCCCTTTTTTTGTCATATGCACCCCATGTCCCTCGATGAAACTTGATCTCCTTCTTACACCTGGAAATGAATCAGTCCTTAGTCCATAAAAAGGAAAAACACGGTTTGACATGTAGACTCTGTTCTTCAGGAGACACGACTTATAAAGGAGGACACGACATGGTGAGCTGTAGTAATTGCCGATCCGTCTGTGATCCTCTGTGTCTTGTATGTGGGTCCGGTTTCGGGGCGTCTCATCAAGGAAACTCTGGTCACGCGTCCAATCAGGCAACAGGAGCACCTCGTCACGACATAGAAAAAAGAGAAATAAAAACGACATGAGTATATATATTCCCACTTCCTTTAACCACGATCCGCTGAAAAATAAAAATTAGATCCCCAAAGATTCCCAGACCCCTAAAAGGACTCCCAACCTTCACTAGCTATAGCTCTGGCTTCAACAGTTACATAAAGAACCCTATCCTTAACGGATGAGAATTGTTCAATCGTATCCCAAGCTTGAGCCCCCCCCCACCTTGTACATCCAGGACACCATGCCCAGACCTGGTCGGGGTTGGTGAACAATTCTTTTCTAGCTGTCCCTGCCATTCTTAATTTCTCGCGCCATCAGATCCTCGCGATCGGCCACGAGATAAGATGCTGAGACAGCTTCACCATCACGCATGAACCTCTTGCTTTGGGGGAATTACCTTATAAGCTGCAGATCCGCATAAGCACCAAACTAAAGTTCAAACACACTTGTGGGCTGCCTAGATACCCAAACCGACAAGAGGCAGAGCTATTAAAACTAAACAATTTTACCCTCTAAAAATGCATCGTTAGATTCCATTGACAAGCGTCTGTTTGGAGTCTTCACCAGTTTGTCAAAACTCCTCATACCCATAATAACATCATAAATGGCATGTACCGCTGTCATCGCTGGGTACTAAAACTCTGTGGAGACTCAGAACAGACCCAGCAATCGGTCCTGTTCGCTTTCTGAGCTAGTCAGGAAATACACTTTAAATAATAACTTGGGATGCTTTTTATCGTTACCCTTGCTAAAATTTACTAAACAACAAGAATATAAATAAACAAAGATACTACTCTGTTCTTTGGTGTGGTTGAGCCGCTTCTTGAAGTTCATGTCACAGCGATCGCACCCACCCCATCAGCCGAGAATATACGTGACAGCTAATGAGGAAAGTACGACTCTGGTTTTGATTGACCCCCAAACAACCCTCATATGACAATAACCCAGACATCGGGACTGTGGTCACTGGATAACCTGTGCGTGGCTTACAATACCTGGAACCATTGACAAAAGGTTCTTAGTATCTGGGATGGGAACCTACTTCACCAGACTGCTGCTTGCGGTTTCAAATTCCATCAAAGAAAGACAGTCTTGGCACAAACTTGGTTAGAATTAGAGGTTAACATTATTTGTTTGAAAAAAAAAACTGTCATTCTTACATTTATCACTTCTCCCCCCATTTTCTTCCTCATTACAGACTGAAGGAAGAAATGAGTGGTGCAGGAAAAAAGAAACAATGAAATAGCCCATGATACTTTTACCTCCTTAGACTCATTATTATCCATATGATATGTACAGCTGTCTACATACACCTGTTCTCTGTATACAAACTCCTTGGACCTGAAAAATACTTATACCCAAAATCATTACTCTATCCTTCATATTTAACCTGCAAAGAATGGTAAACAATAATGACATTCCTGTACATTGGTAAATTGTCAATGACATTCTTTCAAAACCGATTCAAACAAAACCCTTACTTTTCCCCTTCCTACAAACAGCCGCGACGCATCGGAGGATCGCCGCGGTAAGTTCGATCATATTCACGTTACTACATACAATTCACATTCACTCTTTCAGCAATAGAAAAAAATACAATGGGACAAACATGAGAGCAGCTCGAGAGCCTTGCATGGACCAGCCATACAAAGTTCAAACAAACGGGCATGAGAATTTAACCACCGTTCCTCCTTTGAGAATCACAAAAGCTTGTACTACACCTCCATCAACACTCATCATTACAGATTTCTGAAGCCGCAGCTGAACTACATCCACTCCAGAGGGATACCAAAAATAGTATCCTTGGACCACCTATGTTAATCTTTTTGGGGTTCAAAGGCCTTTGCCACAAAACTAGGCTTCGTGCACCGTGTGACCGTCTGACTGTGGGAAGCCTCCATTCCTTCCCTTTGCACAGACCTCCTTGTGTCCATGGCGATTCGAATTGGCTTATCGTCTTAGCCCTGCATCCAGGGTAAACCGTTGCACCCATTTCGGAGGGCACCGCCCGGTGTCTTCTTCTACGGTGGATTGAAGGACTACAACCACTATCTAGTCAAGTCCCCCAACTAGAAACCCTAACCGAGGCGTTATCATCTACCGAATTAGGCCTCTACCCCTCACAGTGTATGCATACACAGGCGTTTTCCGCTATACACCCATACACTGCGTCGCCAGACTAAACCATACAGAACACTTACGCCCGTTTACCACCTACAGAACAATGTGGCTTCTCTCTGTATACAGATGATAAAACAATGGTGATGCCCCCCCTGTTTGCTCTCTACCCAAAACTGTATTACAGTACAAAACTTCACAAAACTGGAACAAAATATAAAACATCCTTTTTCAAACACCAAAATGCTTTCCATTTTCCTTCCAAACACAAATCTCATTAGCCAACCTTTTACAACCCCAAGTTCCTCCCACCAACTTCCCTCTGATACATAAATGCTGGAAAAAAAAACGTTGTTGCATGCTCAGCTACTTAAAACCCCTACTGGTTTATTTACATATCATTTGTACAGGAAGAGGGAGGGGGAGGGGGGAGCCTAGCCACATCGCCTTGTCTATCAAGACACCAAAACAAATCCATGGCTAAACATCATATATATTTCAACAATTTAAAAAAAACTTTGTCAAGGAAATGATTGAATAAACACCCCTTTTGCAAATGGGAGGGAATCCCCCCTGACCCACACATCCCCTGGAAGTCAAACCACAAGTTGAGACTCAAATACAAACTCCTGCCAAAAGATGGCTATACAGTACAAGCTTCAAAAACAATGAATTGCCTTCTGGGAAACTCCCAAAATTTTAAACATAAAAACACACACCACTGTACAAAAACGCAGTTAAATTTAGTCTTACAATCTATCAAAATTCAGTGTAAAGTAGAGTTTTCACTTAAAAACAAAATCCAATACAAAAACCGCCGCTCATATACTGCAAAGTCATGAAAACAGAGAAATCCCCATCCTAACACCATCTGCATGGAGTCTGCATGTTCTCCCTGTGTCTGCGTTGGCTTCCTCCCAAACTCCAAGGACATGCTGGTAGGTCAACCAGATCCCACCCATAAATACCAGCATGTGCATGTGTCCTGCAAGCGCGTCTGGACCCCTCGGGGTAAGACCGCGCTATATCAAGATACCACTCTACTCAACTCAAGAGGCGATGCTTAGAAAAACCATTCAAACTAGCAAATTTTAAATGAAACAAAAATAGCCTCTCAGTATGTCATCCTGGTGTCTCACTACTCTCCCCAGCAGTGCACAGGTCAAACTGCAAACGCATAGAACAGAACAAAACTGCGCCAATCAACAAATGCCAATACAGCATCCAGGGGTCGATGTGCAAAAAGCAGTGCACACCCCACCAGCCACTAGATACCAAAAAACAATGCCCAATGATTATAAAACATATGATAAAAGTCCGGATGAATGCCCAGATGATGCAATAAAACCCCAAAAAATTAAACCACAATACTGAATTATAGAACTAAATGATGGATTAATAGTCCCATGCAAAGGCATAAATCCTGCAAATCACAAGATGAGATCAGTAGATGATTATGCAACACCCAGTGACATAAGCAAACAAAGGTGCCCTCCACCATAATAAGGTAGCAGCTTACCAGAGGCAAGCCCACGAATGGTGGATGAACCATTGCAAGCCTCATGGACAACAAAATGGCGCCATTAATGCATGCAATTTTTCCCACCAAAACCAGCACAAACATGGGACTTCAAAATGAATCACTTAAAAACAAAAGACCACATGGGTTCCCACACACAAAGGAAAACAAAAATGGTCTCCACCAGATTCCAACACAGAAAAGTCCGCACTACTCAATTCGCACCAAACATCAAAATCTGCCCCAAAAACTGAGAAATTCCACCAGCAAAATAGCCAACGAATGCCACAGCACGGTCACATGATATCACACCCAAAGGAAAAGTGGCTGTGCGTTCCCCTACAGGATACCCACAGGCTAAGGAAACACTGTGCCTCAAGATGGCAGACAAACCACATGGCCAACAAATAAAAGCCAGGAATGGCGCATCTCTTCACTACTAGCCAAAACATCTCCACAAACACTGGAACTTTTCTAAATGACCATCAAAATCCACTGACAAATGTGTGTCTTGAGTCAGCTACAATCCACAAAGCTCATGCCATCTCCACAAAGCCTCACACCTGAGGCACCACATGAGCACTAAAACATTTTAAGACCCTTTGGCCAACTAAACAGCACATTCAAAAATGTTATACATGTACAACATTCCATACACTTTTCTCTACACATACACACTGTGGCATCAGCTTCCATAACAAGCCATTGAGAAATATAACTCCTCAATGCTAGCATCCCAAAACAGCCTGCAACCATTCAAAGGGCGTATTCCTTTCAACAAACAGCTACTATTGTCTGGCTTCCAACAATGCCTGGCACTTGAATATTCAGTAAACTGCTTTCAACTTAAAACCAGACCCTTTACTTAAAATATTTTTACACTTATGGGGACATGTGTCTTTGTCCCATACAAAGGCAAAAATCACAATCTATCCATTTCTATTTTTCATAGAAATCACAAACACTACACACATACAGTATATTGTTGCTTGTACATCAGATTATCATCCCTCAGGGCGTAGCCCTTCCAGCACAAAACTCCTGCATGCTATTTACAGAGAGTCACCAACTTTCACCATTGTTACTGATAGATGCTGGCTGCCCCTCCCCCACTAAAGCACATGGCTTATGGCTCAATGCAGCGGCCATCTTTAACAATGCAGCCAAACAATCATCTACTTACAAACTGCTCAGTGTAGGCTGCACTAAATACCACAGCTATACCTTCATTTCATACACAATATACAGTCTATATTTCTCATTTAGTTACACTCTTACACACTACAAAATTCATGCAATTTACTTGTTCCATACATTCACACACAAACAAACACACACACACACACATCTCTCATAGACATACACACACACACACACATCTCTCATACTGCAAACTTACAGCATTATTTAAAAAAGACGAAAAATTTGTTCTTTTACAGAGCAGAGCCCCCACGCATCAGATCGTGCATCCATACTCCCCCCATCTCGACTCGATGCCTAAAGGGGCTCCATCTAGTCCCTTCAGAGCCGCCATTTACTGGAAATATAGGTCGTATACAGGGAACACAGCCTATTTTTCCTGTGCTAAATAAGCACACACTTCAGATTTCATCTTATTGCAATAATGCTATCTTTAGGCTAAAATTCACTCACCATTCATGCGCTTTGCCATTCATTCAAAGAAGGAAGCATCACCAGCAGACAGGTCTTATCATCAAGGCATCTCAGCAAACTCTGCCAAGCCGACGCCCATCAAAAGCTTTTATTGAACTCCCACCCGGAAGTGATGTTACAACATGTGACCTCCTCCATAGGAAGTGAGCTCACAGGGTGTGGGCTCCACCCAGCAGATGATATCCCCTCCAACAGGGCCATCCAAACACATACAATACATGACATGTATACATTCACAAGAAATATAGCTTAAAGGATTCAATACAATAATGCAATACTAATACAACAACATATTCAACAACATGATGGCTAAAGTCTTATGGGCGTGTCCGGGCAGGGAAAGCGTGTATGGTCCCAGCAAACGAAGCCGTATTGCTTTAAAACATGGACGCCTTCCCTGACTCTGACAACGCTCGCAAGCTCTCATATTACCGCTGATAGGAATCCTTATTCTACGCTATTCCATAGAATAACGCATATTCAGATTATACTATTATGGCTTGTGGGAGGCTATCTGCAGACGCACGCTACTCGTCCGGACCAATGCTGATCAACACATCGCCAAAACAAGAGCACGCATCTGCCTATAACCAATGATGTCGATGCAGAGCGAGCATATCCCCTCCTCAACGATCGTCCGTGCTAATGCACAGAGGGCCCTCGTCAGCGAGCATATCCGCACGCTGCAAACATCACACTCCAACCTCAAGACGTTTTCCCCTACCAGACGGGATTCAACCAGCCTCCGACTGCCCCAGTCAGCTCTTTAGAGCGGGTTGCGGAAGTACTAACACTGGGTGACACTATGACAATACATATTAAATACATCTTCATAAAATTCTCCACAACAAGGGTGACGTCACTCAAGGCTCCACCCTACTTCCCAAGTACAACAGTTTTTTTGGAGAGGTGAGACAAAATACTTTTTTGAGGTGACGGACACCTATTGAATTTTTACTACTAAGTATTTCCTTTGCACTTTATTTATTTTTTCAACGTGCAGTGAAAGTTAGCACTTTGGATTTTGTGTGCTATTACTTTTGACAATTGTTTGATTGATTTTATGGACTTCATGAAGTATTGTATATGACATTTTTATTATATATATATTTTTTTGTTAATTTTTGTGTTTACAGATTTTATTTTGCACTGTCACTTTTCAACACTTGTTTTTTTTTTTTTATGGATATAGCTTCTTTTTTTTTTTGCACTATGATAGAATTGTTGATTTAGATTGATTTATTTATTCATTTAGATTGCTTCGAAATTGGTTTATTTTTTCATGAGTATTTAAACACAGTCATACTTACACTTAATTTTATATTCATCTGCCAAGTACCTGCTGACCATCCACCCGCCAGCCAAATACCTGCTGACTATCCATCCACTGGTCAAGTGCCTGCTGATCATCCACCTGCCAGCCTAGTGCCTGTTGCCTTTACCTGTTTCCAGCCAGTGAATACTGTTACCCCTGTTGGCCATCTTGCCAGTTCTGCCAAGAACCAGCTGCTATGATCTGTCTCTGCAGTCCGGTTTGACTCTGCACCAACCACCTACCTGCATCAACTGCTGAGAGTATGAACAGGCACTCGTGCCACTCCCTGCCCTTGGACCTCCTGTTACCTTACCAGGAGGCCTCAAGCCAGAGGTGTAAAAGAGGCCTTCCTCATCATGTCAGGTGCCACCACCAGGCACGTGACAGTATTGCTAACTGGGAGTTGTTTTGGCAAGGCTTCCAAGGAGGCCAAAATAGGATACAGGTTTGACATTAAATTATTGAACTGAAAATTCATTAATTTTTTAATATCTACTACACCCCCTTAACTGTATAAGCTATTTTCTGGAAAAGGTGAACTTAGCGTTTAAGGTTTAATGTGGTGTACATTTAGAGATGCCTTTGTGTACGCCAATAGTGTAATGTGTTGCTATTGTAGCAGTTGTGGACTTTGTTTTTGAGCTTTTCCATATATTCTCTACTAACCTCTCTCATTAACAATACAGAACTTTTTCTCTCTGGATATTTTTGTAACATCCCGTGCATTCTTTGTCAAATGTTTTTATTGAAATTTCAATAGGGGAACATAAATTGTGGGAGGAGAAAAAAAAAAAAAGGGGGAAATGTACTGAAATACATAGGCATACATATATCTGGGTTACTCTTATTGTACCAAGTACAACACATTTAATCAATACATCTACAGTTAACTATTCACTATAATTAATAGGTACATAAAGAAAATCAAGCGAATATAGAAATAAAATGGGAGAAATAGTAGATGTGTTTATCTAACTATTTGTCAAAAAGTTATTATAATTGAATCAGACATATAACCATTTTAGTATTATGGGTGAGTAACCTTAGTCAAAAAATTTAATAAATCGCCTCACGATCATCTCATTGGTAATCAAGGAAGAAGAGAAAAAAAAAGAATACAGGAGGAGAGAAAGTTAAGAATATGAAAGAAACAATAAACAATCGGGACGGTGGTCTGACTCCTGGCATATATGTATGTAGCGGCCTCCACTCTCTCCTCTCTATTCTTCTTACTCTGGCTTTTGTCTAGGGGTACTCTGAAGGAGAGAGTGCGGGGTCACCACGCCAAGTCCCCCTGCAGATGTATGTGCAGTGAGAGACAATCCTCTTTTACCTTCGGGTCGGTGTTCTGCATCTGGAGACCTCCTCCTGGTTTTCTCGAACAGTGTCTGCCAGTAAATGAGCCCCACACCACTAAAGTCCAACACTCCTTTATTCTTCCGATAACAGAGTAATGCACAGACAGTTGGACTCCCTCAACGAACAGAACAGACAGGGGGGGTGTGTGGATGCGAGTAGGCCCAGGCACAATGAACTCTCCACTTTCCTTCCTGAAAGTGGGTTGCGGTCTCCGAGCGAGGGGGATTTCCTTCCAGGCGGTCTCCGATGGAAGGCTCACCTGTCACTGGCAAGATGCTGCACCAGGTCTTCAAGCAAGTATCTCCCACCGGTCAATTACGCCCTCCGGATTCGGGTACCCACTCCCGGGGTCCCCTAGGATCTCCTTCCCCCGGGGAACTCAGTGTTGGGCACTGAGCTCCAGACCTCCATTCGAGTACCTCACCCCAGGCTAAAGGTGCCTGGGATGGAACACGACCTCCGAAAGTCCTCTAGGCCTAGGCCGCCTAGAGGATCGACACGAACCACCGCCCACAGGCTGAAGGTGCCCGGGACTCGACCCCGTGACAAAGATGGCCGGCCCCTTTATACCCTCTCCCAGCAAGCACGACGGGTTCCCCACCCCACCATACCGCTGCCGAGGGAGGACAAAAAGGGAGCACGGCACACAGCAATGGTTCAACCCCAGCCCAAGGCGACAGCGCCACCCGCTGGGCTGCAGGGAACTGCACATCACTGGTGTCTCTGCCAGTTTTAAATACACAGAAAAGTGTATACCCGCTACATGTATATATACCTTGGAAGACTGTAAAATGTTCTAGTTTGGTAGCAACAAAGACTGGTCAAAGTCGGTGGGGAAGTAATGTTTCACCCAAGGCTGCCACACTTTACGAAATGTACCGTATTTATCGGCGTATAACACGCACAGGCGTATAACACGCACCCTAACTTTAACAGGGAAGTTTCAGGAAAAAAACTTTCCACAGCCCCCCTACAATATTTATATTATTTTCTTCAATAACTGTCATTTTCGCAAATAACATTGCTCTATTCATTCTATGTTTAGCTTGCGCCAAAATTAGAGAGTTTGCTTTCCAAGAGTTAGCAATCGTTTGTTTAGCAGTTGTAGTGAGATGAATTAGTAATTGAAATTGAGTATGGGTAAGTGTGGAAGGCTTAAGGTTTAATAAAGCAGTAGCAGGGTCTTTCAAAAAAATTTGATTCCATTGAGAATATATTTGTCCAAAAATCTTGGACAACTGGACATTGCCACCAGATGTGGAAATGTGTGCTGGTAAATCGCATCCTCTGAAACAATTCGGTGAATATGAGGGGACGAATTTTGCAACTCTAGCTGGGACTAAGTACCAGCGTGCTAAAACCTTGTAATTCGTCTCTAAGGCATAGCAATTTGGAGAAGAATTTTTGGTGGCTAACCATATCTTTGACCACCGTGCATTCTAAAGAATATAGTAGTCAAAGTCAATCTCTCCTATTTTAATATTTAGTCGAACAACAACTGAACTTTTTCTCAATGTCTGCATGCTTTTCATACAGCCATATGAATTTGTGTTTCACCGTTTGCAGTAACGAGCATAGGTGCATATTAAAGTGGCTGATGACTCTTTAAAACATAGAGCTACACAACATCAGTTTACCAACCTCCAAGAGGAATTTGTGCTTATTTACTTGAAATTCTGTTATAAATAGCATTGTGGGGGCAGCAAGGCAGGTCTGATAATACATGAGCAAGGCAGTTAAGTACTGCAAGCATAAAGGTTCACAGCAGAGAGCAATAGGAGCCTGGAGTTTTCTCAATGCAGAGCAAGAAACTGCATTAAAGATTTTGAAAGAGATCAATATTTTGCATGAATAGAATCAGCTTTAAATGTATAACACTACCATACGCACATTTAATATATATATATTTTTTTATGTACTTAACAAGGCCCTATAACTTACTGTATAATAAGTGTGCTGTAAAACGCATATTGTTTATATGCATATATTTTATGTTATGCAAATACACTGTACATGGTGTGGTACATGCTATCCTTGTATAAGAACACAACACTCTGGGAAAACCATCTTTATGTTGTTGGAAGGAAGGCTATATTTCATAGATATTTTAAGTATACTGTACCTAAACTCAATAACAAAAATTGAATATATTGCTGCTTACCAAATCCTAAACATGGTGTCTGCATTTCTTTTTTAGGCTAAGTGCAAAAGCCATCACTGTTGGTCCTGATAGTAATACAGTGCCCTTCTGGGGGTACATACAGTGGGTATAGAAAATAAGCCCCCTCCCCCCATCTCCTTAAAACAATCTCATTTTGTTGTTTTACAGCCTGAAATTAACACAGACACCGTTTTTCTTTTATCTAGCTGTGTGCAACTTAAAACATCCAAGTGAAAGATATAACACCAACATGAAAAAGAAAACTCAAAAACAGAATCACTAAGTTGGAAAAAGGATCCCTCTCCTCCTAAAAATGACTTGTAAACTCAATCAGGTGTAGCTAGTCACCTTCTCAATAGCATTTCAGTCCCTGATAGTACAACTGAAGCTAACAATCAACTATGGGTGGCAAGGCACTGTCAAAATATCTCTGGGATAAGGTTGTAGGCAAAAGGCGCAAGTCAGGAGATGGATAAAAAAAAAAAATTCAAAGGCTTTATTAATGGCTAGAAGCACAGTGTAGTCTATTATTAAGATGTGGGAGGTATATGGTACAATACAGACCCTTTGTCAGAGAATACCAACCAGCCGTGGCTAATAGAAATGTGCATGTAAGAAGATGTTTGGCTAATAGGAATGTGCATGTCAGAAGACGTTTGGCTAATAGAAATGTGCTTGTCATAATGAATGTTCACAGAACAGCCAACAGTAATGCGCCTGCGCGCATGAAGACACGCACACGAACAGGCGCACGCACAATGTTTCTTGGAGCCGGGCGGGCTATTTAAGGATGCTTCTGCATGTGCTCTATGGTGACTGGTCTTCGGGTTTCCCTGTGTCCTATGTACCTCCAGTGTGTTCCCTTAGTTGCTGACCCGGCTTACTCACGGCTTACCTCATTGCCCGCCTGTTGATGACCCTGGCTATCCGATGACCACGTTCCTGCCTCTGATCCTGACTTACCGCCCTGCTTGAGTGTCTGCCTGGCTGTCTGCTTCTGCAGTTCTGCACCACGCTGAACATTCCTGCTGCAAGTCTGCTGAGAGCTCTGACCAGCCACACACTCTAGCCCCGCAGCTCAAGTGGAGTGCTTCCTTAACCTCAGCGAAACTGCTGTGCACAGCTACAGTTCCAGATCTGATGATTCTCCTGCTGCCTTGGAATCGCATCTCCTGTTGCAAGTTCCCTGACCTACATATGCAGGCACTCGTGTTCCTCTTGTCCCTTGGTACCCTCTGTTTCACTTCAAGTGGGGCCTGGGCTGGAGATACAAGAGAGGCCAACCTCATCATTTCAGTCTCCGCTCAGGTATGTGACACCCTTCCTGGATCAAGGCGTCACTCCAAACTGGATGAAAGAGCTAGGATAAAACTGGTCAGAGAGGCTACCAGGAGGCCTACAACAACTCTGAAGCAGTTGAAGGAATTTATGGCAAAGCGTGGTCATCGTGTTCATGTGACAACAAAGGAGAAAAAGGTGAACGTCCTTGCATGGCCTAGTCAGAGCCCAGACTGAAACCCCATTGGAAATCTGTGGAATAACTTGAAACTGCAAAGAAGAGTGGGCAAAGTTAGCAGAGACCTATCCCAACAGACTAAAGGCTATAATTAAAGTGGTTGTAAACCCACAAAAAAAACAAAAAACCTACAGGACAAAGGCATAATGAGCTAGCATGCATAGCGGTCCCTGGTACACCGCTCCGGCTGGCGACATCACTCCTGGAGTTACTTCCGGGTATCGCGGGCTTTGTGATTGGTCGCAGACGTGATGACGTCACTCCCGCACATGCACGCGGGAGCCGCCGGTAACAGCACACTAGCTGGCGTCGGCACATGCTAATACAGGGGATATATCCTAAACCGTGCAGGTTTAGGAGATATCCGGGGTAGCTACAGGTAAGCCTTATTATAGGCTTTCCTGTAGTAAAAAGTGGTCTGTAATGCCGCGTACACACGATCGATTTTCTTGCCATTTTTTTCTTGCCGTTTTTCACGTCGTTTTTTTTCATGTTTCCTCTCAAGCCTGTCTTGCGTACACACGATCATTTTAAAAAACGATCAAGCAAAGCGCAGTGACGTACAACACGTACGACGGCACTATAAAGGGGAAGTTCCGTTCTAATGACGCCACCCTTTGGGACGCTTTTGCTAATTCCGTGTTACCGCATGTTAGTAAAAGTTTGGTGAGAGACGATTCGCGCTTTTCAGTCTTCGTGCTTTGAAGATCGTTTTGTGGAGTTCAGTTTGTGCCTGTGGGTTCGTATCTGTTTGCCAGTGCTTGTAGTCAGTTCGTATCTGTTTATTCAGTGCGGTCTGCTCTGCTCGTTCCTGTTTTTCAGCTTGTTCTTCAATGGCCTTGCTGTTCTTCCGTGCGTTCTTCTAGTTCGTTCTGTTCAGCCGACCGTTATCTAGCCATGTTGCGGCTACGTACTCGTCGTAGAGTTCGTGCTGTAGTTGGTGCAGGGGTTAATGCTGTATCCCGACTCCATGCCATGAGCAGGGTCAGGAGGAGTTTATGGACCAAGAATTGGTTGCTCCAGCGGCACCAATTCTGTCACATGCCTTTGTTGCGGGAGATCAGGGAGAATAATCCTGATGATCTCAGGAATTTTCTCAGGATGTCTGACCCCGTATTTCAGCATCTGTTGGCTTTGGTGTCCCCCTACATTACCAGGCAGGACACCGTTATGCGTGAAGCCATCAGTGCTGAGCAGAGGCTCATTGCCACGTTGCGATACCTGGCGACTGGGAGAAGCCTGCAGGACCTTAAGTTCTCCACAGGCATATCCCCCCAGGCTCTGGGTGTCATTATACCAGAGACTTGTTCTGCCATCCTTCAAGTTTTGCAGGAGGACTATATTAAGGTAAGTTTTCTTCTTAAAAAGCTCACTTTTTTTTTTTTTGGGTGTTGTATACTTTATTTTTGGCTTAATTATCAGTCCCTAATTCACATGATTCTTAGCTGCAGGGAATGTCCCCTTTCTCCCCATGTATTTATTGTAAAAGTGTGTGGTTTGAGGCCTACCTTTTAAATGTGCCTTATTTAACCTCTCCAGCATGCTATCCCGGAGCCATACCTACCTTGCCTAGTCATTTCCATGTATTTTATTCTATGCTCCATCGTAGTGCTTTACCCAAAACGCACACAAAATTTGGGCTAGGAATGTTTTTTTGGGTTTACTTCATACAGAGTGCTACAGCCTTCATTTGTGATATCCCCAACTCATCTTCAACCCCCCCCCCAACTTTTTTTAAGGGTTTGTTCTTGGTTTGTTGTTGCTTACTAATATTTTGTTTTTTCTTTTTCTACCAATGTTGGCCCTGAATGTTTTAATGAAATCTGCTTTCAATGTTTCTTTCTCAAATTATTAATTTATTTTTGCTTTTATTCCACAGTTCCCTTCTTCGCCACATGAATGGCAGAATGTGGCTTCCGAGTTTGCCCACCGATGGAACTTTCCGAACTGTGGAGGAGCCATCGACGGCAAACATGTTCGGGTCGTCCCACCACCCCATTTGGGATCCTTTTATTACAACTATAAGGGGTTCCACAGCATCGTGATGATGGCAGTGGTGTTGGCCACCTACGAGTTCCTCTATGTGGACGTTGGCAAGAATGGCAGGATGTCTGATGGAGGAGTATTTGCCCAGACGGAGTTTGGGGAACGGCTCCTTTTGGATCTGCTGGCCTTGCCGCCAGCGGAGCAGAATGTGGAGGGACTTCCGTTTGTGTTTGTGGCGGATGAGGCATTTGGCCTGGGACCCCATTTGATGAGGCCATTCCCGCAACGCACCCTCAACCCTGAGAGGAGGGTGTTCAACTATCGGCTGGCCAGAGCCAGAAGGGTGGTGGAAAATGCCTTTGGCATCATGGCCAGCCGATTCCGCCTCTTCCTGACCTCCATCCACCTTGCCCCATACAAATGGAACCATGTGGTAATGACTTGCTGTGTGCTCCATAATTTCCTACGGGTGCATTCCACCAGTTATCTGGCTTTGAGTGGGCCTGAGGCCTCTTTATTGAATAATGAAACTTTAGTGGCCCTGGAACCTGGCCGGCCAGGCTTGGCCCCCCAAACTGGATGTGAGGTCCGTGACAAATATGTTGAATATTTTGTGGGTAGGGGGGCCATTGAAATGTCTGAACAATTTTAACCTTATCATTTAGCAAAATAAATATTTTTTTGGATTAAAGATTGGTTTGGTGTTTTAATTTACTAATTTTTTATGTTTCTCGTAGGTTTACCTAGTGCACTTGTATTGCCATGTGTATTTAGCATTCTTAATTTGCCTTCATTGTCAGTGTAAACACAAAACATCGAGTAGTTCACTTAGCACAACATTTACATAATGAAGCCACATTTTTTGAGGATCAAAATACCTTTATTGTTTATTTTTGGGGGAAACTTCCTTTGAAATGTAGATGTCCCCTTAATTTTTGGGTTTTTCAAACGCATGACCAGCCATGCATAAACAAAATATCTTAACAAATATTGGTTAAAAATAAACATACACTAGTCCTTTCAAGGTGAAAACAAAAACAAACCTGCCAAAACACAGCAACTTCAACCTTCTTTTGTTAAAAAAAATTAAACACGCCCAAGCACAGCCATGATCTTTTGTAGCCTTTCCTCCAGCCGCTTTGTATTTTGCCTGATCTCTGTCAAGTCTCCCATTATTTTTTCGAGGTCACGACAGCAGACCATGAGGTATTGGATCAGGATCTGGGCACTATGATGTGTCAACTTATCGGGGTCTTCGGCCAGAACTGTTTCTAAAATTTAAAAAAAACATGTAGTATAGAATATGTAGGCCTACATCTATTAACCTGCATCTGTCTGGTTTGACACTGACCTGTTGTGGTGCCACTTTCCACTTCCACAACCTCACGTTCCTCTCCATCATGTGGTTCTGGGGGTATTGTTGAAGGTGTTGGCATTTTGGACACATCTGACGTAGCTTTTTGAATCCCAATGGAGATTGCACGAAAAGGTATAGTTTCATTAGTAGTGAATATATTTGAGTGAAATTTAAAGCATGATTAAATAATTGGTAAACATAATTTTGAAGTGTGTTCCATTTTTAAATGTACCCCCAGTGACAACCGGAACACATGATTGGATACATAGCCAAAAACATAGCATATCCTTTTTAAAAAAAAATTGACACATTGTAACACCCCAAAGTATATACACACGATCACCTGTGTGTGACACCCTCAAGGTTTTTGGCTTTTGGCCCACACTTGTACTACTGCGTTCTGTTGTTTAATCAGCTGCTGAGCATTCACACCCCTAAACATTACCATGCATATCCTTATTTTTTCCAAAAAATTGTCTTTTGGATTTTATCCCAAAAAAAAAATGGTTACCAAATTTGCTCCCCCAAATAAAATTAAATACATGTGTGCTCACACTGGATGAACCCAAAACATTGTTTTATGAACTGTACGGAGAAAGAGGTTTAATACGTCCGTTTACTGTGTGGACGAACCAGAAAGATGGTATCTTTCACTGTACTATATCAAAGACAAAAATACACGACATAATTCAAGTAATAATCTTTAGCAGGGAAAATAGAAAATAAATACTTTACTTTTTCCTAAAACTTTCTTGATTCTTTTGTATTGGTCGGGCTCCCGCAACTTCAGATCAGACCAACGTTTTCTGAGCTGTTCCTTCGTTCTGCACACCCCGAATTTCTTGCAAAGAGTTTGGACCACTTTTCCCATAATTTTTGTCTTGACAAGATTAGGCCTTTCATAAGGACCATGCTTGGCATCATAATCCTCCCTCTTCAAAATGGCGACCATCTCCACCATTTCCTCAAATGACATGTTGGATGCCTTATATCTCCTGGGTTGGGATTTGGGCTCCTCAGGAATTTCATCCTCTGTCGAGGTAATCTCTGTCACCTGTGGCTCCGCCATGTTGATAAGCACTATGACGAGTGAGAAGGGGCGGGGAAAGTACAATATTGAACGTCAGGGGCGGGCAAAGCGTGCATAGTTTCACGCATGCGCAGTGTATATCAAGTGAAGAACCATGTGTCGCAAAAACGTTCATTTGGCGGGAGAGGGAGTTAGCACCGAACGTGTTGACGAAGGTACATAACAATTTAAGGATTTGAGTTTCATCAGAGGAGATTTGGGGCTTCTAAATATGTCGAAAATGCAGATTTGATGAATGTTGCCTGAAACATATGTATTTTGTTGTTTCTTGATTTTACAGAGAGAATGAATTCATTTAAGAACCCGGAGTTCATGGGGGAGTTTATTGATAAATGGAAAGAACTACCTATCCTATGGCAAACAAAAAGTGGCGGAAATAAAAATAAAGTGGCCAGGACAGCAGCACTGGAGAGCCTGCTTGCATTTGTGCAAACTAAGATACCCACAACAACTCTCCAAGATGTGAAAACCAAAATTGCGACCATCAGAGGGACATACAGGACCCCGAGAACTATGGTCCTGAGTAGGGATGAGCTTCGTGTTCGAGTCGAACATACGTTCGACTCGAACATCGGCTGTTCGATCGTTCGACGAAGATCGAACGATTTGGGCCGTTCGCGCCAAATTCGAGTGACGCGACCGGCCCACAATGCACTACGCCATCGCAGTGTCATCCAGGCGCTGTGATTGGCCAAGCATGCACTGTGACCCCGCATGCTTGGCCAATCACAGCGCCGGCAGCGAGGAGAGCAATGATTGGCCACAGGCAGGATGCCTGTGGCCAATTATTGCTGAGGGTGTTTAGTACACGCCCCACACTATAAAAGGCCGCCAGCACGGCGGCCTAGTGTAGTGTGTTCCGGAGCAGGGAAAGAGAAGCATAGGCAGGGACAGTGACATTTATTTTTTCTTGCTTAACCTGGATTCCTTTAGTTTAGGGAAAGAGAAGGATAGGTAGGGAGAGTGTCAGTGTGTTTTACTGTGCGAATCCTTGCTTCTAGGGACAGGGAAGGACAGTGAGGGAATTCTCCTTGTGCTATAGTGTGCTTTAAAAAAACATTTTTTCTAGGGACAGAAAACTATAGGTAGGGAGAGTGTCAGTGTGTTTTACTGTGCGAATCCTTGTTTCTAGGGACAGGGAAGGACAGTGAGGGAAATTCTCCTTGTGCTATAGTGTGCTTTAAAAAAACATTTTTTCTAGGGACAGAAAACTATAGGTAGGGAGAGTGTCAGTGTGTTTTACTGTGCGAATCCTTGTTTCTAGGGACAGGGAAGGACAGTGAGGGAAATTCTCCTTGTGCTATAGTGTGCTTTAAAAAAACATTTTTTCTAGGGACAGAAAACTATAGGTAGGGAGAGTGTCAGTGTGTTTTACTGTGCGAATCCTTGTTTCTAGGGACAGGGAAGGACAGTGAGGGAAATTCTCCTTGTGCTATAGTGTGCTTTAAAAAACATTTTTTCTAGGGACAGAAAACTATAGGTAGGGAGAGTGTCAGTGTGTTTTACTGTGCGAATCCTTGTTTCTAGGGACAGGGAAGGACAGTGAGGGAAATTCTCCTTGTGCTATAGTGTGCTTTAAAAAAACATTTTTTCTAGGGACAGAAAACTATAGGTAGGAAGAGTGTCAGTTTCTTTCACTGTGATAATCCTTGTTTCTAGGGACAGGGAAGGAAAGTGAGGGAAATTCTCCTTGTGCTATAGTGTGCTTTAAAAAAACATTTTTTCTAGGGACAGAAAACTATAGGTAGGAAGAGTGTCAGTTTTTTCACTGTGATAATCCTTGTTTCTAGGGACAGGGAAGGACAGTGAGGGAAATTCTCCTTGTGCTATAGTGTGCTTTAAAAAAACATTTTTTCTAGGGACAGAAAACTATAGGTAGGAAGAGTGTCAGTTTCTTTCACTGTGATAATCCTTGTTTCTAGGGACAGGGAAGGACAGTGAGGGAAATTCTCCTTGTGCCATAGTGTGCTTTAAAAAAACATTTTTTCTAGGGACAGAAAACTATAGGTAGGAAGAGTGTCAGTTTCTTTCACTGTGATAATCCTTGTTTCTAGGGACAGGGAAGGACAGTGAGGGAAATTCTCCTTGTGCTATAGTGTGCTTTAAAAAAACATTTTTTCTAGGGACAGAAAACTATAGGTAGGAAGAGTGTCAGTTTCTTTCACTGTGATAATCCTTGTTTCTAGGGACAGGGAAGGACAGTGAGGGAAATTCTCCTTGTGCTATAGTGTGCTTTAAAAAAACATTTTTTCTAGGGACAGAAAACTATAGGTAGGAAGAGTGTCAGTTTCTTTCACTGTGATAATCCTTGTTTCTAGGGACAGGGAAGGAAAGTGAGGGAAATTCTCCTTGTGCTATAGTGTGCTTTAAAAAAACATTTTTTCTAGGGACAGAAAACTATAGGTAGGGAGAGTGTCAGTGTGTTTTACTGTGTGAATCCTTGTTTCTAGGGACAGGGAAGGACAGTGAGGGAAATTCTCCTTGTGCTATAGTGTGCTTTAAAAAAACATTTTTTCTAGGGACAGAAAACTATAGGTAGGAAGAGTGTCAGTTTCTTTCACTGTGATAATCCTTGTTTCTAGGGACAGGGAAGGAAAGTGAGGGAAATTCTCCTTGTGCTATAGTGTGCTTTAAAAAAACATTTTTTCTAGGGACAGAAAACTATAGGTAGGAAGAGTGTCAGTTTCTTTCACTGTGATAATCCTTGTTTCTAGGGACAGGGAAGGACAGTGAGGGAAATTCTCCTTGTGCTATAGTGTGCTTTAAAAAAACATTTTTTCTAGGGACAGAAAACTATAGGTAGGAAGAGTGTCAGTTTCTTTCACTGTGATAATCCTTGTTTCTAGGGACAGGGAAGGAAAGTGAGGGAAATTCTCCTTGTGCTATAGTGTGCTTTAAAAAAACATTTTTTCTAGGGACAGAAAACTATAGGTAGGGAGAGTGTCAGTGTGTTTTACTGTGCGAATCCTTGTTTCTAGGGACAGGGAAGGACAGTGAGGGAAATTCTCCTTGTGCTATAGTGTGCTTTAAAAAAACATTTTTTCTAAGGGACAGAAAACTATAGGTAGGAAGAGTGTCAGTTTCTTTCACTGTGATAATCCTTGTTTCTAGGGACAGGGAAGGACAGTGAGGGAAATTCTCCTTGTGCTATAGTGTGCTTTAAAAAAACATTTTTTCTAGGGACAGAAAACTATAGGTAGGGAGAGTGTCAGTGTGTTTTACTGTGCGAATCCTTGTTTCTAGGGACAGGGAAGGACAGTGAGGGAAATTCTCCTTGTGCTATAGTGTGCTTTAAAAAAACATTTTTTCTAGGGACAGAAAACTATAGGTAGGAAGAGTGTCAGTTTCTTTCACTGTGATAATCCTTGTTTCTAGGGACAGGGAAGGAAAGTGAGGGAAATTCTCCTTGTGCTATAGTGTGCTTTAAAAAAACATTTTTTCTAGGGACAGAAAACTATAGGTAGTGTGAGGGGGTTAGCTCGGCAGCGGGTGTGTGTGACCCCCGGGATGGGATCCCCACACAAAACAGGCCCAGCAAACGGAGGTTGTGGTTTTCAAAATCAAAAAAAGGTGCGGTTTATTTTCTATTTACAGTGACAAAACACAGCAAAGCAAAAGAAACATAACCAAAATAAATCCTGGTCAAGTTGACCTCTGACTAAACATACAGGTTTCCTAACTAACAACTGGGATCAGCCTAGTGCTGTCCTAGTCCCTAAGTCCCTGGTTTAGTAAAAGTCCAAACAAATAGCCACACAGGCTTTGCCTCACCGCACAGGGGTTCACTCTCCCTAGACAGTCCACACAGGTCTGGTTCCAGGCATGAGCTAACATCTAATGAAGCTGGGAGTTCTTATAGAGGCCTAAATGAGCTGACAAGGTTCAGCTGGTCTCCTTATCTCTGTCTGCACGACGCCCCACACTCTCCCTAGAGGTATGAGTCATCCATGAGCCCACTAGCCTTATACAACTCTCCACCTAGTTGTATAAGTCGGCGTAAAGCCTGAATCTGGGCGAAATATATCTACCCCCCTGGATGCAACCAGGTGACTTTACCTTCCTGCTGTCACATACCCCCCCCTCTTGTTTTAACCTCGGGGTTGGAACACCAGCAATCAGGCATTCATGTACTCGAGACAAAGCATCCACATTCCCCATTTGAACGCCAGGGCGATGCTTTACTGTGAAGTTGAATTCCTGGAGGGCCAGGAACCACCTATTCACTCTTCTATTTGTTTCCTTGTTTTGAGCCATCCACTTTAACGGAGCGTGATCCGTAACCATGTCAAAGTGCCTACCTAGCAGGTAGTACCGAAGGGAATCTAGAGCCCACTTCACCGCTAAACACTCCTTTTCAACGGTGGCGTAATTTACCTCATGGGACTTCAACTTCCTGCTGAGGTAAATGACTGGGTGCTCTTCCCCGTTCCAGACCTGGGACAATACTGCTCCTAACCCCACATCTGACGCATCACTTTGTACGACAAAGTCTTTAGAGAAGTCGGGTGAGTACAACACTGGCTGGCTACATAAGGCTTGTTTCAAGAATTGGAATGCTGCCTCAGCCTCGGGGGTCCATTTAATCATGACCGACCCTTTCCCCTTCGTCAGGTTGGTTAGGGGCACAGCCTTAGAAGCAAAGTGGGGAATGAATCGCCGATAATACCCAGCGATTCCCAGAAAGGCTCGTACCTGCTTCTTGCTGTTGGGACGTGGCCAACTCTGGATGGCCTCGACTTTGTTGAGTTGGGGTTTTATTACTCCCCTCCCAATGGTGTACCCAAGATATTTGGCCTCCTCCTGCCCAATGGTACACTTCTTGGGGTTAGCCGTAAACCCCGCTTCCCGAACAGAGTCCAGGACTGCTTGCACTTTTGGCAGATGTGAGGCCCAATCTGTGCTATGGACAATTACGTCATCCAGGTAAGCCGCAGCATACTTCCGATGGGGCCTCAGCATCTGGTCCATTTTCCGCTGGAATGTGGCCGGCGCATTCTGTAACCCGAACGGCATTCTTTTATATTGGAACGCCCCGTCTGGGGTTACAAATGCGGTTTTCTCTTTGGCCGACTTGGCCAGGGGGATTTGCCAATACCCTTTTGTGAGGTCAAGAGTCGTCATGTATCGGGCTGTTCCCAGCCGGTCGATCAACTCATCTATACGTGGCATGGGGTAGGTGTCAAATTTTGTAACTTTGTTCAACTGACGAAAATCGTTACAAAATCGCCAGCTCCCATCCGGTTTAGGCACCAACACAATGGGACTAGACCAATCACTTTGGGACTCCTCTATCACCCCTAAGTTCAGCATTTTCTGTACTTCCTCCCGTATTGCCTCCCGTCGAGCCTCTGGGATCCGATAGGGTTTTAACTTCACCCTTTCACCGGGCGGGGTAATGATGTCATGCTCTACCCCAGATGTTTGTCCCGGCAGCTCAGAGAATACCTCCTTGTTGCGAAGCACAAACTCCTTAACCTCCTGTTGTTGGGGTTGTGACAAGGTGGCTGCTATTCCAACCTCAGGAATCACGCAACCAGTTTGAGCTGGTGACCAAGTGTCTGCGACTAGGGACTCTCTATCCCTCCAGGCTTTCAACAGATTAACGTGATAGATCTGTTCGGGCTTTCGCCTTCCTGGTTGTCTGACCTTGTAATTCACTTCGCTCACTTTTTCCATTATCTCGTAGGGGCCTTGCCATTTGGCAAGGAATTTACTTTCAACCGTAGGGACAAGTACCAATATCCTATCCCCCGGGGAAAAGGTACGGGTCTTGGCTCCATGGTTGTACACTCTCTGCTGTGCCAACTGCGCTTGGGCCAAATGTTCCTTCACGATGGGCATTACCTGTGCAATTCGATCTTGCATCAGGGCGACATGCTCAATCACACTCCTGTGGGGAGAACTCTCACTTTCCCAAGTTTCCTTGGCAATATCCAACAGCCCTCTTGGGTGTCTCCCATACAGTAACTCAAAGGGGGAGAATCCCGTAGAGGATTGGGGCACCTCCCTAATAGCAAACATCAAATAAGGAAGTAAACAGTCCCAATCCTTTCCATCTCTATCCACCACTTTCTTCAACATTTGTTTTAGGGTTTTGTTGAATCTTTCAACCAGCCCATCGGTTTGGGGGTGATACACAGACGTACGCAATTGCGTCACTTTGAACAATTTACACAGCTCTTTCATAACCCGGGACATAAAGGGTGTACCTTGGTCCGTAAGCAGTTCTTTACAAATACCCACCCGGCTAAAAACAAGAGATAGCTCTTTGGCTATGGTTTTGGCCGAGGTATTTCGGAGAGGGATCGCTTCTGGATAACGGGTGGCATAGTCCATTATAACTAATATGTACTGGTGCCCCCTAGCGGACTTGATTATAGGACCTACCAAATCCATGGCGATCCTCTCAAACGGGACCTCAATGATGGGTAGAGGGACCAGCGGGCTACGGAAATGTGGCATCGGGGCCAACCTCTGACACACAGGGCAGGAGGAACAATAATTTTCTACGTCCTTCATCACCCCCGGCCAATAGAATCTCTGTAATACCCTCTCTCGGGTTTTCTCTGTCCCCAGATGACCTCCAAGAATGTGCCCATGGGCCAACTCCAACACCAACTTCCTGTAAGGTTTGGGCACCACAAGCTGCTCAACGGTTTCTTCTGCCCTTTGTTGCCACCCGATACAGTAGGTCCTTCTCTACGCTGAAGTATGGGTAAGTGCAGGTATTATCTGGGTTCACTAACTCACCATCTATTTTCACTACGTTTTCCCGTGCCTTTATTAGGGCGGGGTCTTTCAACTGTTCTGTGGCAAAGTTTTCCCTGTGAACCTCAAGATCAGAAAACTCCACAGACGGTAGGTTTTCGTCTGAGGAGGTGGGCTCCTCTCCAGTTTCTTGAGTCTCCCCTGCCAATACTGATAAGGGAAATTCCGGAGAGTCCTCACCACTCTCAGGGGAGTTCTGGCTATCACATTCCTGGTACATAGGGGCACCAGTGAGGGGCTCAGGATCATCCCACAGTTCCCAGAACTTCGGAAAATCCCTTCCCACAATGGCGTCATGCGGTAACTGAGATATTAAGCCCACTGGATGAGAGAGGGTACCTTTGGGGGTCTCGAAACACACTGTAGTCACTGGATACTCTCGGGTGTCCCCATGCACACAAATAACAGCTACCTTGCTATTCCCAGAGACCTCTGTTTTAACTAACTCAGCCTTTATCAGGGTCACAAGGCTACCTGAATCCAGCAATACCACAACATTTCTACCATTAACACACATTTTGCATAAATGTTTCTCAGTTCCTCGAATGGCAGTGCATGCGACTGTCGCACACAGCGACTGACGTCTGCCCGTCAGAAAGTCACACTGCATGGGTTCCTCCACAACCGGGCAATTGGCTGCAATATGTCCCGCTTGCCGGCAGCGGTAGCAAACGATCCTTCTTGCCGCCTCTTGAGCCGCTGATTTCCCCGGCTGTTCTCGCCAAACTTGGGGTAGAGCTCCCACCCTCTCACTCTCTCCACCCTCACCCCTTGGAATCCTCTTATCCGCCCCTGGGGATGGTCTGGTCTTAGGGTGGAAAGTCCGAGTGTCTCTGGAAGAGGCCGTCAGGTTCTCTGTAGCCAAGTATTTCTCCACACGATCCACAAGACCATCGGCCGTCTCTGGGTCTCCATGGCTTACCCACTTTTGGATGGCAGTAGGAAGAGCTCTCAAAAACCGATCCATTACAACACGTTCCACAATCTTTGGTGCGGACAAAGTCTCTGGCTGTAGCCACTTTCTGCTCAGGTGAATGAGATCATACATTTGAGACCTGGGGGGTTTTCCAAGCTGGAAAGTCCAGTTATGCACACGCTGAGCCCGGACAGCCTGGGTGACACCCAGCCTTGCCAATATTTGAGCTTTTAGCATCACATAGTCTTTTGCTTGGTTAGGCTCTAGGTCATAGTAAGCTTTCTGCGATTCACCAGTTAACAGAGGAGCCACCAGTCCAGCCCACTGCTCCTCAGGCCACTTTTCTCTTTCAGCGGTCCTTTCAAATGTGGTCAAAAATACCTCTGGATCATCCTCTCCAGTCATTTTTGTCAATAAACGACTCACCCCAAAGGACGCGGTATTAGTGGGACGGCTTTCCTCACTGGTCTGCGGACGTTGCTGCATTACTGCTTCCATCTGTTGTTGTAGTCTCTGCTCTTGCTTCTGCAACAGGTCTATGAAGCGGGCCTCAGATTGCTGCTGGGCTCGTTGCTGAGCCTCCAGACTCTGTTGCAAAGTTGCTTTTGTCTGCTGCTGGGCTGCAAGGCTCCTTTGCAAACCTGCATTTGTCTGCTGTTGATTGGCATTTGCTAGAGCCAGCTGCTTCAGTATCTCCTCCATGCTGGCTTAAAAAAAACTGCCACTGGTTCTCCACCAACTGTGAGGGGGTTAGCTCGGCAGCGGGTGTGTGTGACCCCCGGGATGGGCTCCCCACACAAAACAGGCCCAGCAAACGGAGGTTGTGGTTTTCAAAATCAAAAAAAGGTGCGGTTTATTTTCTATTTACAGTGACAAAACACAGCAAAGCAAAAGAAACATAACCAAAATAAATCCTGGTCAAGTTGACCTCTGACTAAACATACAGGTTTCCTAACTAACAACTGGGATCAGCCTAGTGCTGTCCTAGTCCCTAAGTCCCTGGTTTAGTAAAAGTCCAAACAAATAGCCACACAGGCTTTGCCTCACCGCACAGGGGTTCACTCTCCCTAGACAGTCCACACAGGTCTGGTTCCAGGCATGAGCTAACATCTAATGAAGCTGGGAGTTCTTATAGAGGCCTAAATGAGCTGACAAGGTTCAGCTGGTCTCCTCATCTCTGTCTGCACGACGCCCCACACTCTCCCTAGAGGTATGAGTCATCCATGAGCCCACTAGCCTTATACAACTCTCCACCTAGTTGTATAAGTCGGCGTAAAGCCTGAATCTGGGCGAAATATATCTACCCCCCTGGATGCAACCAGGTGACTTTACCTTCCTGCTGTCACAGTAGGAAGAGTGTCAGTTTCTTTCACTGTGATAATCCTTGTTTCTAGGGACAGGGAAGGACAGTGAGGGAAATTCTCCTTGTGCTATAGTGTGCTTTAAAAAAACATTTTTTCTAGGGACAGAAAACTATAGGTAGGAAGAGTGTCAGTTTCTTTCACTGTGATAATCCTTGTTTCTAGGGACAGGGAAGGACAGTGAGGGAAATTCTCCTTGTGCTATAGTGTGCTTTAAAAAAACATTTTTTCCAGGGACAGAAAATTATAGGTAGGAAGAGTGTCAGTTTCTTTCACTGTGATAATCCTTGTTTCTAGGGACAGGGAAGGACAGTGAGGGAAATTCTCCTTGTGCTATAGTGTGCTTTTAAAAAACATTTTTTCTAGGGACAGAAAACTATAGGTAGGAAGAGTGTCAGTTTCTTTCACTGTGATAATCCTTGTTTCTAGGGACAGGGAAGGACAGTGAGGGAAATTCTCCTTGTGCTATAGTGTGCTTTAAAAAAACATTTTTTCTAGGGACAGAAAACTATAGGTAGGAAGAGTGTCAGTTTCTTTCACTGTGATAATCCTTGTTTCTAGGGACAGGGAAGGACAGTGAGGGAAATTCTCCTTGTGCTATAGTGTGCTTTAAAAAAACATTTTTTCTAGGGACAGAAAACTATAGGTAGGAAGAGTGTCAGTTTCTTTCACTGTGATAATCCTTGTTTCTAGGGACAGGGAAGGACAGTGAGGGAAATTCTCCTTGTGCTATAGTGTGCTTTAAAAAAACATTTTTTCTAGGGACAGAAAACTATAGGTAGGAAGAGTGTCAGTTTCTTTCACTGTGATAATCCTTGTTTCTAGGGACAGGGAAGGACAGTGAGGGAAATTCTCCTTGTGCTATAGTGTGCTTTAAAAAAACATTTTTTTCTAGGGACAGAAAACTATAGGTAGGAAGAGTGTCAGTTTCTTTCACTGTGATAATCCTTGTTTCTAGGGACAGGGAAGGACAGTGAGGGAAATTCTCCTTGTGCTATAGTGTGCTTTAAAAAAACATTTTTTCTAGGGACAGAAAACTATAGGTAGGAAGAGTGTCAGTTTCTTTCACTGTGATAATCCTTGTTTCTAGGGACAGGGAAGGACAGTGAGGGAAATTCTCCTTGTGCTATAGTGTGCTTTAAAAAAACATTTTTTCTAGGGACAGAAAACTATAGGTAGGAAGAGTGTCAGTTTCTTTCACTGTGATAATCCTTGTTTCTAGGGACAGGGAAGGACAGTGAGGGAAATTCTCCTTGTGCTATAGTGTGCTTTAAAAAAACATTTTTTCTAGGGACAGAAAACGATAGGTAGGAAGAGTGTCAGTTTCTTTCACTGTGATAATCCTTGTTTCTAGGGACAGGGAAGGACAGTGAGGGAAATTCTCCTTGTGCTATAGTGTGCTTTAAAAAAACATTTTTTCTAGGGACAGAAAACTATAGGTAGTGTGAGGGGGTTAGCTCGGCAGCGGGTGTGTGTGACCCCCGGGATGGGCTCCCCACACAAAAACAGGCCCAGCAAACGGAGGTTGTGGTTTTCAAAATCAAAAAAGGTGCGGTTTATTTTCTATTTACAGTGACAAAACACAGCAAAGCCAAAAGAAACATAAACAAAATAAATCCTGGTCAACTTGACCTCTGACTAAACATACAGGTTTCCTAACTAACAACTGGGATCAGCCTAGTGCTGTCCTAGTCCCTAAGTCCCTGGTTTTAAATGTCCAAGCAAATAGCCACACAGGCTTTGTCTCACCGCACAGGGGTTCACTCTCCCTAGACAGTCCACACAGGTCTGGGTCCAGGCATGAGCTAACATCTAATGAAGCTGGGAGTTCTTATAGAGGCCTAAATGAGCTGACAAGCTTCAGCTGGTCTCATCAACTCCCTGTCTGCACGACGCCCCACACTCTCCCTAGAGGTATGAGTCATCCATGAGCCCACTAGCCTTAGCTGGGCTTATACAACTCTCCACCTAGTTGTATAAGTCGGCGTAAAGCCTGAATCTGGGCGAAATATATCTACCCCCCTGGATGCAACCAGGTGACTTTACCTTCCTGCTGTCACATACCCCCCCTCTTGTTTTAACCTCGGGGTTGGAACACCAGCAATCAGGCATTCATGTACTCGAGACAAAGCATCCACATTCCCCATTTGAACGCCAGGGCGATGCTTTACTGTGAAGTTGAATTCCTGGAGGGCCAGGAACCACCTATTCACTCTTCTATTTGTTTCCTTGTTTTGAGCCATCCACTTTAACGGAGCGTGATCCGTAACCATGTCAAAGTGCCTACCTAGCAGGTAGTACCGAAGGGAATCTAGAGCCCACTTCACCGCTAAACACTCCTTTTCAACGGTGGCGTAATTTACCTCATGGGACTTCAACTTCCTGCTGAGGTAAATGACTGGGTGCTCTTCCCCGTTCCAGACCTGGGACAATACTGCTCCTAACCCCACATCTGACGCATCACTTTGTACGACAAAGTCTTTAGAGAAGTCGGGTGAGTACAACACTGGCTGGCTACATAAGGCTTGTTTCAAGAATTGGAATGCTGCCTCAGCCTCGGGGGTCCATTTAATCATGACCGACCCTTTCCCCTTCGTTAGGTTGGTTAGGGGCACAGCCTTAGAAGCAAAGTGGGGAATGAATCGCCGATAATACCCAGCGATTCCCAGAAAGGCTCGTACCTGCTTCTTGCTGTTGGGACGTGGCCAACTCTGGATGGCCTCGACTTTGTTGAGTTGGGGTTTTATTACTCCCCTCCCAATGGTGTACCCAAGATATTTGGCCTCCTCCTGCCCAATGGTACACTTCTTGGGGTTAGCCGTAAACCCCGCTTCCCGAACAGAGTCCAGGACTGCTTGCACTTTTGGCAGATGTGAGGCCCAATCTGTGCTATGGACAATTACGTCATCCAGGTAAGCCGCAGCATACTTCCGATGGGGCCTCAGCATCTGGTCCATTTTCCGCTGGAATGTGGCCGGCGCATTCTGTAACCCGAACGGCATTCTTTTATATTGGAACGCCCCGTCTGGGGTTACAAATGCGGTTTTCTCTTTGGCCAATTTGGCCAGGGGGATTTGCCAATACCCTTTTGTGAGGTCAAGAGTCGTCATGTATCGGGCTGTTCCCAGCCGGTCGATCAACTCATCTATACGTGGCATGGGGTAGGTGTCAAATTTTGTAACTTTGTTCAACTGACGAAAATCGTTACAAAATCGCCAGCTCCCATCCGGTTTAGGCACCAACACAATGGGACTAGACCAATCACTTTGGGACTCCTCTATCACCCCTAAGTTCAGCATTTTCTGTACTTCCTCCCGTATTGCCTCCCGTCGGGCCTCTGGGATCCGATAGGGTTTTAACTTCACCCTTTCACCGGGCGGGGTAATGATGTCATGCTCTACCCCAAATGTTTGTCCCGGCAACTCAGAGAATACCTCCTTGTTGCGAAGCACAAACTCCTTAACCTCCTGTTGTTGGGGTTGTGACAAGGTGGCTGCTATTCCAACCTCAGGAATCACGCAACCAGTTTGAGCTGGTGACCAAGTGTCTGCGACTAGGGACTCTCTATCCCTCCAGGCTTTCAACAGATTAACGTGATAGATCTGTTCGGGCTTTCGCCTTCCTGGTTGTCTGACCTTGTAATTCACTTCGCTCACTTTTTCCATTATCTCGTAGGGGCCTTGCCATTTGGCAAGGAATTTACTTTCAACCGTAGGGACAAGTACCAGTATCCTATCCCCCGGGGAAAAGGTACGGGTCTTGGCTCCACGGTTGTACACTCTCTGCTGTGCTAACTGCGCTTGGGCCAAATGTTCCTTCACGATGGGCATTACCTGTGCAATTCGGTCTTGCATCAGGGCGACATGCTCAATCACACTCCTGTGGGGAGAACTCTCACTTTCCCAAGTTTCCTTGGCAATATCCAACAGCCCTCTTGGGTGTCTCCCATACAGTAACTCAAAGGGGGAGAATCCCGTAGAGGATTGGGGCACCTCCCTAATAGCAAACATCAGATAAGGAAGTAGACAGTCCCAATCCTTTCCATCTCTATCCACCACTTTCTTCAACATTTGTTTTAGGGTTTTGTTGAATCTTTCAACCAGCCCATCGGTTTGGGGGTGATACACAGATGTACGTAATTGCGTCACTTTGAACAATTTACACAGCTCCTTCATAACCCGGGACATAAAGGGTGTACCTTGGTCCGTAAGCAGTTCTTTACAAATACCCACCCGGCTAAACACAAGAGATAGCTCTTTGGCTATGGTTTTGGCCGAGGTATTTCGGAGAGGGATCGCTTCTGGATAACGGGTGGCATAGTCCATTATAACTAATATGTACTGGTGCCCCCTAGCGGACTTGATTATAGGACCTACCAAATCCATGGCGATCCTCTCAAACGGGACCTCAATGATGGGTAGAGGGACCAGCGGGCTACGGAAATGTGGCATCGGGGCCGACCTCTGACACACAGGGCAGGAGGAACAATAATTTTCTATGTCCTTCATCACCCCCGGCCAATAGAATCTCTGTAATACCCTCTCTCGGGTTTTCTCTGTCCCCAGATGACCTCCAAGAATGTGCCCATGGGCCAACTCCAACACCAACTTCCTGTAAGGTTTGGGCACCACAAGCTGCTCAACGGTTTCTTCTGCCCTTTTTGCCACCCGATACAGTAGGTCCTTCTCTACGCTGAAGTATGGGTAAGTGCAGGTATTATCTGGGTTCACTAACTCGCCATCTATTTTCACTACGTTTTCCCGTGCCTTTATTAGGGCGGGGTCTTTCAACTGTTCTGTGGCAAAGTTTTCCCTGTGAACCTCAAGATCAGAAAACTCCACAGACGGTAGGTTTTCGTCTGAGGAGGTGGGCTCCTCTCCAGTTTCTTGAGTCTCCCCTGCCAATACTGATAAGGGAAATTCCGGAGAGTCCTCACCACTCTCAGGGGAGTTCTGGCTATCACATTCCTGGTACATAGGGGCACCAGTGGGGGGCTCAGGATCATCCCACAGTTCCCAGAACTTCGGAAAATCCCTTCCCACAATGGCGTCATACGGTAACTGAGATACTAAGCCCACTGGATGAGAGAGGGTACCTTTGGGGGTCTCGAAACACACTGTAGTCACTGGATACTCTCGGGTGTCCCCATGCACACAAATAACAGCTACCTTGCTATTCCCAGAGACCTCTGTTTTAACTAACTCAGCCTTTATCAGGGTCACAAGGCTACCTGAATCCAGCAATACCACAACATTTCTACCATTAACACACATTTTGCATAAATGTTTCTCAGTTCCTCGAATGGCAGTGCATGCGACTGTCGCACACAGCGACTGACGTCTGCCCGTCAGAAAGTCACACTGCATGGGTTCCTCCACAACCGGGCAATTGGCTGCAATATGTCCCGCTTGCCGGCAGCGGTAGCAAACGATCCTTCTTGCCGCCTCTTGAGCCGCTGATTTCCCAGGCTGTTCTCGCCAAACTTGGGGTAGAGCTCCCACCCTCTCACTCTCTCCACCCTTACCCCTTGGAATCCTCTTATCCGCCCCTGGGGATGGTCTGGTCTTAGGGTGGAAAGTCCGAGTGTCTCTGGAAGAGGCCGTCAGGTTCTCTGTAGCCAAGTATTTCTCCACACGATCCACAAGACCATCGGCCGTCTCTGGGTCTCCATGGCTTACCCACTTTTGGATGGCAGTAGGAAGAGCTCTCAAAAACCGATCCATTACAACACGTTCCACAATCTTTGGTGCGGACAAAGTCTCTGGCTGTAGCCACTTTCTGCTCAGGTGAATGAGATCATACATTTGAGACCTGGGGGGTTTTCCAAGCTGGAAAGTCCAGTTATGCACACGCTGAGCCCGGACAGCCTGGGTGACACCCAGCCTTGCCAATATCTCAGCTTTTAGCATCACATAGTCTTTTGCTTGGTCAGGCTCTAGGTCATAGTAAGCCTTCTGCGATTCACCAGTTAACAGAGGAGCCACCAGTCCAGCCCACTGCTCCTCAGGCCACTTTTCTCTTTCAGCAGTCCTTTCAAATGTGGTCAAAAATACCTCTGGATCATCCTCTCCAGTCATTTTTGTCAATAAACGACTCACCCCAAAGGACGCGGTATTAGTGGGACGGCTTTCCTCACTGGTCTGCGGACGTTGCTGCATTACTGCTTCCATTTGTTGTAGTCTCTGCTCTTGCTTCTGTAACAGGTCTATGAAGCGGGCCTCAGATTGCTGCTGGGCTTGTTGCTGAGCTTCCAGACTCTGTTGGTGAGCTTGCTGCTGGGCTGCAAGGCTCTGTTGATGAGCTTGCTGCTGGGCTGCGAAGTTCTGTTGTTGAGCTGCAAGGCTCTGTTGATGAGCTGCAAGGCTCTTTTGCAAACCTGCATTTGTCTGCTGTTGATTGGCATTTGCTAGAGCCAGCTGCTTCAGTATCTCCTCCATGCTGGCTTAAAAAAAACTGCCCGCATTCTCCACCAACTGTGAGGGGGTTAGCTCGGCAGCGGGTGTGTGTGACCCCCGGGATGGGCTCCCCACACAAAAACAGGCCCAGCAAACGGAGGTTGTGGTTTTCAAAATCAAAAAAGGTGCGGTTTATTTTCTATTTACAGTGACAAAACACAGCAAAGCCAAAAGAAACATAAACAAAATAAATCCTGGTCAACTTGACCTCTGACTAAACATACAGGTTTCCTAACTAACAACTGGGATCAGCCTAGTGCTGTCCTAGTCCCTAAGTCCCTGGTTTTAAATGTCCAAGCAAATAGCCACACAGGCTTTGTCTCACCGCACAGGGGTTCACTCTCCCTAGACAGTCCACACAGGTCTGGGTCCAGGCATGAGCTAACATCTAATGAAGCTGGGAGTTCTTATAGAGGCCTAAATGAGCTGACAAGCTTCAGCTGGTCTCATCAACTCCCTGTCTGCACGACGCCCCACACTCTCCCTAGAGGTATGAGTCATCCATGAGCCCACTAGCCTTAGCTGGGCTTATACAACTCTCCACCTAGTTGTATAAGTCGGCGTAAAGCCTGAATCTGGGCGAAATATATCTACCCCCCTGGATGCAACCAGGTGACTTTACCTTCCTGCTGTCACAGTAGGAAGAGTGTCAGTTTCTTTCACTGTGATAATCCTTGTTTCTAGGGACAGGGAAGGACAGTGAGGGAAATTCTCCTTGTGCTATAGTGTGCTAAAGCATTCCTCATCAACCATCTTTGAAATCCTTGTTTTTTGGACAGTCAGGGAAATTGTCGTTGTGCTATTCTGTGCAAAAGCAATCATCCTCAACCATATTTAGAAATCCTTAAGTAAAGGGACAGAGAAGGACACCTGAAGGTAGCCCTTATTGCTTTTTTCCCATCTCCCTGCAGGCCATCTATTAGAATGTCTGGAAGGCAAACAAGGAGAGGCAGACAGTCAGGAGGCAATAAAAGAGGGCAAGCAGGCTCTGTGTCTGGGGGCAACAGTGCTGGTCGTGGACGCGGTGCATTGTCATCAGCACATGGCCATGGGACACGCTTGTCCTTCTTTTCGGCAGCTGGACATGTTGAGCCACATCATGCCGAAGACTTGGTAGAGTGGATGACCAAGCCCTCCTCCTCCTCCTCATCCTCTCTCACCCAGGCTCAGGGTACTGGCAAAGCAGCTGCCAAAGCGTCCTCTTCCCTGGTATCAATGTCAGACTCATCATCAGTCACTCCTTCCCTAGACCCACCATGTCCTCCTCCTGAGGAGTCCCCTGAACTGTTTGAGCACAGTGTTGGGTGCATGCTCCAGGAGGATGCCCAGCGTTTCGAAGGGTCTGATGATGAAACCCAGCTACAGGAAGGCAGTAGCGTGAGAGCAGACAGAGGGGATGCTCAAGAAGGACACCAATCTGGCAGTCATGTTCCAGCAGCTGCAGCATACTGCCAGATTGGCTCCAGTGATGAGGAGGGAGGGGATGATGAGGTCACTGACTCCACGTGGGTGCCTAATAGGAGAGAGGAGGAGGAGGAGGATGAGGAGGAGGCACATCTCCAACGAGGCAGGATGCCCTTTGGTGGCCAGCGTAAGGGCAGTACACCGACGGAATCACACCGCAGAGCTCCGCCTGTGCAGGGCGCTGCCTCTGCCCGTCATTCAAAAAGTTCTTTGGTGTGGGCCTTTTTTGAGGCTAGTGCATCAGATCGCACAGCTGCTGTTTGCAACATATGTCTCAAGCGTATATCGCGTGGCCAAAACATCAGCCGCTTGGGTACCACATGCCTGACCAGACATATGTTGACCTGCCATGCAGCTCGTTGGCAAGCCTACCTCAAAGACCCACACCAAAGAACAAAGCGGACCTCTCTTGCACCGCATCAGCTGGGATCTCCAACCCCACTATAACTTCAGTCCTCTCTGAAACATGCACTGAGAGGAATGAAGGTGTAGAATTAGGTGTGTCACAGCCAAGTACTTGCGGCCACTCTGCTAGCAGTACACCGACGTCCGATTCTAGCAGGCAAATTTCCCTGCCCCAGCTGCTGGACCGTCGAAAGAAGTTCACTCCCAGCCATCCACATGCCCAGCGGTTGAATGCTAGCTTGGCTAAATTGCTAGCGCTTCAACTGCTGCCTTTTCAGTTGGTAGACTCGGCCCCCTTCCGTGAGTTTGTACAATGTGCGGTTCCTCAGTGGCAGGTTCCCAAACGCCACTTTTTCTCACGGAAGGCTATTCCGGCTCTCTACCGGCATGTGGAAGGCAATGTCTTGGCCTCGCTGGACAGGGCGGTCAGCGGTAAGGTGCATATTACCGCTGACTCATGGTCCAGCAGGCATGGACAGGGACGTTACCTTTCTTTCACGGCCCATTGGGTCACTCTTTTGGCAGCTGGGAAGGATGCAGGACAAGGTGCAGTAGTGTTGGAGGTTGTTCCACCGCCACGCCTCCAAAATGCTACTACTGGTTGTGACACACTTCTCTCCTCCACCCCCTCCTCTTCTTCTTCCTCCATGGCCTCTTCCTGTGGTTTGTCCTATGAACCAGCGGTGCTCCGTAGCCGTTCAAGGGGCTACGCAAGTACGCAGGCAAAAAGATGCCATGCCGTGCTTGCGCTGGTGTGTTTGGGGGACAGAAGCCACACTGGGGCAGAGGTCCTGTCTGCTCTGCAGGGCCAGGCCGAGAGGTGGTTGACGCCACGCCAGCTTAAGCCAGGAATGGTGGTTTGCGACAATGGCACCATCCTCCTCTCCGCCCTCCGACAGGGACAACTGACCCATGTGCCCTGTGTGGCTCACGTCCTTAACCTGGTGGTGCAGCGGTTCTTGGGCAGGTACCCGGGCTTACAGGATGTCCTGAGGCAGGCCAGGAAAGTCTGTGTGCATTTCCGCAGATCTTATAATGCCAGTGCTCGCCTGGCTGAGCTGCAAAAGGAGTTGAACCTGCCCAAGAACCGCCTTATATGTGACATGCCCACCAGGTGGAACTCAACGTTGGCCATGCTGCAGCAGCTGCACATGCAGCAGAGGGCCATCAATGAGTACCTGTGCGACTACGGCACCAGGACAGGGTCAGGGGAGCTTGGTTTTTTTTCTCCACGCCAGTGGGGCATGATCAGGGATGCATGCACTGTCCTGGCACCATTTGAGGAGGCCACGAGGATGGTGAGCAGTGACAGTGCATGCATTAGTGACACTGTACCTCTTGTCCACCTGTTGGAGCACACGCTGCGTGGAATAATGGACAGGGCACTTGAGGCAGAACAGAGGCAGGAAGAGGAGGACTTCCTTGCCTCTCAAGGCCCCCTTTACCCAGACAGTGTTCCTTCTGTCCCACCCATCGCACAGGAAGAGGAGGAGGAGGAGGAGGAGGAGGAGGAGGATTGTGTCAGCATGGAGGTGGAGGCTGGCACTCAGCATCATCAGCAGCAGTCTTTTAGGGATGATTTACAGTCCCAAGAAACCAGTGGACTTGTACGTGGCTGGGAGGAGGTGGCTGCAGATCATGTCGTCCTTAGTGACCCAGAGGACTCCGGAGCGAATGCCTCAGCAAACCTACGCTGCATGGCCTCCCTGATCCTGCAAAGTCTGCGGAAGGATCCTCGTATTCTTCAGATCAAGGAGAGGGACCATTACTGGCTGGCCACTCTCCTTGATCCACGGTACAAGGGTAAGGTTGCGGACCTTATGTTACCGTCGCAGAGGGAGCAGAGGATGAGACAACTCCGGGAGGCCTTGCAGAAAGGTCTGTGCAACGCGTTCCCAGAGACTGGGAGGTTACAAACTCCTGGTCCTGGACAACGAGTTGCTGAGGCTTCGGCCAGTCAAAGAAGGAGCGGTGGGGAAGGTGGCCGTCTGACCGATGCTTTCAGACAATTCTTTAGTCCGCAGCCCCAAAGTATGATCGGTTCCAGCAACCATCGCCAGCGTCTGATAAACATGGTGCAGGAATATCTAGGGGCAAGGTCAGACTTGGACACCTTCCCCACCGAAAATCCTCTGGCTTACTGGGTCTTGAGGATGGATCACTGGCCAGAGCTTGCACAGTATGCAATTGAGCTACTGGCCTGTCCTGCATCCAGCGTTCTTTCGGAACGCACATTCAGTGCTGCTGGAGGATTTGTCACGGATCACAGGGTGCGCCTGTCCACCGACTCGGTTGATCGACTGACTTTCATCAAGATGAACCAGTCTTGGATCACCACCAGCTACCACACACCTGATGCTGATATAACAGACTAATTGATTTTAACATGTCACATCCCTTCAAGACTGATGCTGATGCTGAGTGCCTGTGCTGTTATGTTGACTGGCTATCCTCCTCCTCCGAGTCCTCAATGATACGATTGATGATGATAGCTTGGAAGATCATTTTTGTTTATGGGTGCCGCCACCAGTGGCTAAGGCCCAATTTTTCAGCCCCTGTTTTACAGGGGCGTGTAATTACAATTTTTTTTAGCAATAATTTGCCATAGGGCTCATTGCTGTGCTCCAAGTACAGTATCTGTGAGGGGTTGGAGTGTTGTGGCACCAGTGCCTAAGGCCCAATTTTTCAGCCCCTGTTTAACAGGGGTGTGTCATTACAATTTTTGAAGCAATACTTTGCAACAGGGCTCATTGCTGTGCTCCAAGTACAGTATCTGTGAGGGGTTGTAGTGTTGTGCCACCAGTGCCTAAGGCCCAATTTTTCAGCCCCTGTTCAACAGGGGCATGCAATTACAATTCTTGATCTAATAATTCACAGCAGGGCCCATTGCTGCACCCACCAAGAGTAACTCTGAGGGCTTACAGTGTTGTGGCAACGCCACCACCACCACCACCATGAAAGGCCCAATTTTTCAGCCCCTGTTCAAAAGGGGCATGTAATTACAATTCTTGATCTAATAATTCACAGCAGGGCCCATTGCTGCACCCACCAAGAGTAACTCTGAGGGCTTACAGTGTTGTGGCAACGCCACCACCACCACGAAAGGCCCAATTTTTCAGCCCCTGTTCAAAAGGGGCATGTAATTACAATTCTTGATCTAATAATTCACAGCAGGGCCCATTCCTGCACCCACCAAGAGTAACTCTGAGGGCTTACAGTGTTGTGGCAACGCCACCACCACCACCACCACGAAAGGCCCAATTTTTCAGCCCCTGTTCAAAAGGGGCATGTAATTACAATTCTTGATCTAATAATTCACAGCAGGGCCCATTGCTGCACCCACCAAGAGTAACTCTGAGGGCTTACAGTGTTGTGGCAACGCCACCACCACCACCACCACCACCACGAAAGGCCCAATTTTTCAGCCCCTGTTCAAAAGGGGCATGTAATTACAATTCTTGATCTAATAATTCACAGCAGGGCCCATTCCTGCACCCACCAAGAGTAACTCTGAGGGCTTACAGTGTTGTGGCAACGCCACCACCACCACCACCACGAAAGGCCCAATTTTTCAGCCCTTGTTCAAAAGGGGCATGTAATTACAATTCTTGATCTAATAATTCACAGCAGGGCCCATTCCTGCACCCACCAAGAGTAACTCTGAGGGCTTACAGTGTTGTGGCAACGCCACCACCACCACCACCACGAAAGGCCCAATTTTTCAGCCCCTGTTCAAAAGGGGCATGTAATTACAATTCTTGATCTAATAATTCACAGCAGGGCCCATTCCTGCACCCACCAAGAGTAACTCTGAGGGCTTACAGTGTTGTGGCAACACCACCACCACCACCACCACCACGAAAGGCCCAATTTTTCAGCCCCTGTTCAACAGGGGCATGCAATTACAATTCTTGATCTAATAATTCACAGCAGGGCCCATTGCTGCACCCACCAAGAGTAACTGTCAGGGCTTACAGTGTTGTGGCACCAGCACCACCATCAAAGGCCCAATTTTTACTACCACTGTTCAACAATTATATGTAATTAAAATTCCTGATATAATAGTTGACAGCAGGGCGTTCCAGCACCAACCAAGAGTAACTGTGAGTGCTTACAGTGTTGTGCCAACACCAACAACTAAGGGGCCTATTTCTGCAGAGTATATACGGCAGGTCCCTACTTTCAAACATCCAACTTACAAACGACTCCTACTTGCAAACGCAAGAAGACAACAGGAAGTGAGAGGAAATCTACCCCTAGGAAGGAAAATTCTCTCCTGTAAGAATTAATATGGGAGAAAGGTGTCTCCTCTGTACTGATGCTTTATCACCAATCCTTGTTTCAAGAAAAACACCACATTTCAAAAACAGTTGTCATTGGGACGGAAAGTGAGGTGAAATGTTCTGAACAGGGGCACAGACAGCAAAACAAATGTTACAGGGGTGATAACCCTTACCTATGTTTTCCAAAAAGTTTAAAAATAGATTTTTGGGCTGGAGCTACACTTAAACAATGTACCTGTTCAAAATTACAAACAGATTCTACATAAGAACAAACCTACAGTCCCTGTCTTGTATGCACCGCCTGTATACGGCTGTTCAGAGTATATAGGGCCTTTTTTATTTTATGTGCGGGGTTCCCCTTAATATCCATACAAGACCCAAAGGGGCTGGTAATGGGCTGGGGTAGGGGGGGGGGGTCATGGGGTAGCTATGCCATTTTTCTTAAAGATTTTCATCCATATTACCGGGACCAGACATTACATTAAAGCCGCAAGCAGTTTTAAATGGCTTTTTTTTCCTTTAGAAGTGTCATTTTGTGCAGGGACAGTTCTAAACACGGGAAACATGTGGCACTTCACAGGCATACTTTAGACACCCCCCAGGTACGATATTTAAAGGAATATTTGACTTTTTTTTTTCACTTTATGCATCATTAAAATGACTGCTCCCGAAAAACGACCGTTTTTAAAACTTATTTTTGCATTGATACATGTCCCCTGGTGCACAACCCGGGTTCCCAAACCCTTTTTAGGACAATAACATGCATAATAGTTGTTATAATTAGCACTTTAGAATTCGAACGTTCGCATCCATTGTATTTAATAGGGTTCTAATGTTCGTACGAACTTTCGGTCCGTTCGCGGGTTCTGGTGCGAACCGAACATGGGGGTGTTCGGCTCATCACTAGTCCTGAGGTCCCAGAGGTCAGGTGCTGCAGCAGATAAGGTTTATAAACCCAGTCTGTGGTACTACAGCAAGCTTTCTTTTCTGGATGACCAGCTGGAAGTGCGGGAATCTCTCTCCACCCTTCCCCCCAGAGGTCAATCCAGCCTTCCTTGTAGCCAACCCTCCAGCCTTCCCTGCAGCCAGCCCTCCAGCCTTCCTGGCAACCCTGCTCTGGCTTCCTCTGAGGATCAAGATGAGGTCCTTGAGGAGGCAGATTTGGATATATGGAGCCAGGTAAAGTATTGATATCTACATTTATATCTTACAAAATTGATGAATTAAAATTGATGTTATTATTGTTAGGTATTTAATGTACTACAAAATAAATAGTTAAAGAGCAAGATACAGTAGTGGTCTAATTTAATGTGGACAAGGCAACAAAATCAGGATGCGGAATCAAGGAAAATGACATAAATTTTCACATTCAGTTCAACAATGTCTAGAGGTGAACAATGTGTGTGATTGATGGTGTGAAAAAATACATAATGTGCCTTTCTTTTTTTACAGCCAGAGCAGAGCCAGGAAGAGGGTGATGTTGGGGATCAGGAGGAGGCAGGGCCCAGTGGCACCCAGGAGGAGGCTGGGCCCAGCACAAGAGCCCAGATGCCTCCCCTGATAGTTAAACCACGAGGGCCAAGGAGAGGTAGGCAGGTGGAGGAGGAAACAAGAGACTTCATCAGAGAGGCAACAGCGGCCCTCAGGGAGGCACCCTCGCGCAGAAGCTAGGCCAAATGGACTTGCGGCAAAAGCTCTACAGCGAGAGCCTTCTTTTAAAAGTCATCAACAAGGGATTGCTGGGGGAGCTCACCAAGTACACTGACATCACAGAGGTTGTCCCTACTCCTCCACCTCCTCCTCCTCCTCCTCCTACTACTCCTCCTGCCACAACCTCTCCTCCTGATCCCCAGCCTCCGAGGAAGAAACCAACCAAGGCTGCAGAGAAGGCTGGAGAGAAGGCTACAAGGAAGAGGAAAAAATAATGCCTGCTGTAGTACCACAGACTGGGGACATATATGACTTATCTGCTGTGGCTCCTGACCTCTGGGAGTTCAAGCCAAGATTGGGCTCCTTTTTGTTTTTGATCTAATCTATAGTTTGGTTTTCACATCTTGGATGGTTGTTGTGGGGTCAAAAGGATGCACAAATGCAAGCAGGCTATCCAGTGCTGCCTTTCCCTTTAATTTCTTATGTTCCTAAATAAAGGTTTTTTGATTTTGCCTTAAAAAACGTGACTATGTGATTTGTATTTCAAAAGACAGTTTGCTAGGGAGCAGGCAGGGACATCTCAAATAATATTATTGTTATTAACAAGGGACACAAACCTCCATGAGGCAAAATGAGACAAATTTTGAAGGTTGGTGTGGTAACTTTACACAAGAATAATTTAAGGGAAAAAAAAAAAAGGCCACAAAAAACAAAAAATTATAAATATAGACTTTAAAAAAAAAAAGGGATATTTACATTTATTCATGAATTTATGAGGGAGATGCGGCTTAAAAATAAAATTTTGCTATCATTAAATCAATTAGGAATTACTTTAGAAACAAGTTTGGCATAACTCTCAATGTCATTAGCAAAAGAACGTAATTGTATAAGCATTATATGCGCAGCATTAAAACGATGCTATTAATTCCACCGTGACGAATGTTCCATCTCCATTTCCAACATTAGCTTTACCAAAACGAGCGCTCCCATCTCATAGTTGCTTCTGAGCATGCGCGTTTTTTTTTCACTTCGTGAAAGCATACACACTATCGTTTTTCACGTCGTTAAAAAAAACGACATGAAAAAAGACGTGAAAAAAGAGAGCATGTTCGAAATTTTTAATGCCCGTTTTTCACGTCGTTAAAAATGCTCTGGAGCATACACACGATCATTTTTAATGGCCATTTTTTAAAATGGCATTTTTAACGGCATGAAAAACGATCGTGTGTATGGGGCATAAGAGTTTACAACCACTTTAAAGCAAAAGGTGGTTCAACAAAATACTGACACAAAGGGGTGATAATTTTCCCAGCTCAGTGCTTGTTTTTGAATTTTTTTCTATTTTGTTTCGGACATGTTGTGTTATATATCGTTCACTTTGATGTTATAAGTTGCACAGAGAAGAACAGCTGAATAAAACAAAAACTGTGTCTCACTTTCATTTCAGGCTGAAAAGCAACACAATGGCATTATTTTAAAGGGGGGATGATTCTTTTCTATATCCACTGTACAGCTGGGTAAAACAAAAAATGTGTCTGTCCTCATTTCAGGCTGCAAAGTAACAAAATGTGATTATTTTAAAGGGGGATGATTCTTTTATTTACCCACTGTATGTGATGGTAACAATATAAGTTATATTTGCAACACATCATGGAATTTAAATTGATGAAGAAAGGCCTTACATTTTATATGAGCACTTGTACTTGGTATGTTTATCTTATTATACAGTGGCTAATTACAATGTCTTATTTAAAGTGGTTGTAGAGGCAGAAGTTTTTTTTTATCTTAATGCATTCTATGCATTAAAATAAAAAACCTTCTGTGTACAGCAACCCCCCCCCCCCAATACTTACCTGAGCCCATCTCAATCCAGCGATGTTGCACGAGAGGCTCCCGCTGTCAGTCAAAGTCAGTGAGCCAATGAGGAGAGAAAGGGGACAGGGCTGGGCCGTGGCTCCATGTCTGAATGGACACAGGGAGCTGCAGCTTGGCTCGGGTGCCCCCATAGCAAGCTACTTGTCTCAACGGGGGGGGGGGGGGGGGGGGCAAGAAGAGGGACCAGAGAAAAGAGGAGGACCTGGGCAGCTCTGTGCAAGACCATTACACAGGGAAGAAAAGTATGACATGTTTGTTATTTTTAACAAAAAAAACCACAAGACAAGACTTTAGTATCACTGTAAGCATACCTGTATTGCTTTTTCAATAAGAAAATACTTAACGATTAGGCCCCTTTCACACTGAGGAGTTTTTCAGGCGTTTTGCGCTAAAAATAGCGCCTAAAAAATGCCTGAAAAACTCCTGCCCCTGCAGTCTCAATGTGAAAGCCAGAGTGCTTTCACACTGAGGCGATGCGCTGGCAGGATGAGAAAAAAGTCCTGCAAGCAGCATCTTTGAAACGGTGTGTATACCGCTCCGTTACCACTGCTGCCCATTGAAATCAATGGGACAGGTAAGTGTCCTTATTTTAAAAGTCGGCAGCTGCAGTATTTGTAGCTGCTGACTTTAAAAAAAAAAAAAATTGTCGGAAGTCTGCTTTAAGGTTTCATTCATGTGACCGCTGCATGAGCAATTACATGCAAGTGACCTCAATTAGCTGCGGCAGCTGACGGCCTCCCATTGTTTAAAAAAAGCTGTCTCCTGCAGTCAGTGGCGGAAACCTCGGCTGGGGTTCTCACATCTAATCAGAGGCAGGGTGCATTTGCAGGTGTGAATGCAACCTTAAAGAAGAGCTTCACCCAAAAGGGGAAGCTCGGCTTGTTTACACCCTCCCCCCCACTTCCACCTTTGGCACTTTTTGGGGGAGGGGGGAGCAGGTACCTGGTTTTGTCAGATATCCACTCTCACCTTGGGTCAGATCGCCATGGTGATTTACGATGATGTCCAGCCCCTCCCCCTTCTCCCCAAAGACATGTGGGACACACAGGACCCAGAAGACTGCAGAACCATTCAGAAAGTGCAGTGTGACGTGCGCATGCACAGTAGGAAACCAGTTGTGAAGCTGGAAGGCTTCACTGCCAGTTTCCCTTACCTAAGATGCCCGGGGCCTGCACCTGAAGCCGATTGAAGAATTGACTCGGGTGCCGACATTGCTGGATCTCTGGACAGGTAAGTGTCCTTATATTAATAGTGAGCAGCTACAGTATTTGTAGCTGCTGACTTTTATTTTTTTGGGGGGAGACTGGAGCTCTTTAACCACTTAACGACCGCTCACTGTATATATACGTCGGCAGAATGGCACCGACAGGCACAATCACGTAGAGTGTACGTGATTGCCTTTGTACAGTTGGGGGGTCCAATCGGACCCCCCTTCTGTACAGTGAGCGGTGGCTAAGTGTCCGGGAGCGTTCCGGGATGAGGGGGCAGCCATTCGTTTCTGGCCACCCCCTCGCGATCGCTCCCGGCGAATGGAAATGCCCCCTCTGTCTGTGTCAGACAGAGGGAGCAGGAGGAAGTGATGTCATCTCTGGTGCGGCGCTCACATATACCGAGCGCCGTACAAGAGAAGACATCAGGTCAGTGCACACAACACTACACTGACACCAGGACACATAGGGACATAAATCGCCCCCCCAGGCCCCCCCAGACACCCCAGATCACCCCCCAGATCACCCCCCCAGCCCCCAGTCACAGTGTCACTGATTGCAGTGACCATTTATTTAGTGATCACTGCAATCAGTGACATTTGTGACTGTAAAAGTGTCACCAAAGTTTAGTCTTAGGTCCAGTGTAGCCCCCTAACCCCCCCTAATAAAGGTTTAACCCCCTGATCACCCCCCAGATAACCCTTTCACCGCCTATCACTACTGTCGCTTAGCGATCATTTTTCTGATCGCTGTCTTAGCGTCAGTGATGCCGATCGGCAGCCAGTAATTTTTTTTAGGTTCGCCGCAGGTTTTATAGCATCAGGTACCCCAATATATTATCTAATAAAGGTTTAACCCCCTTGATCGCCCCCCAGGTAACCCTTTCACCCCCTATCACCACTGTCACTAAGCGATCGTTTTTCTAAACGCTGTCTTAGTGTCTGTGATGCAGATCGGTAGCCGGTAATTTTTTTTAGGTTCGCCGCAGGTTTTTATAGCGTCAGGTACCCCAATATATTATCTAATAAAGGTTTAACCCCCTTGATCGCCCCCCAGGTAACCCTTTCACCCCCTATCACCACTGTCGCTAAGCAATTGTTTTTCTAAACGCTGTCTTAGTGTCGGTGATGCAGATCGTAGCCAGTAATTTTTTTTACGTTCGCCGCATGTTTTTATAGCGTCAGGTACCCCAATATATTATCTAATAAAGGTTTAACCCCCGTGATCGCCCCCCAGGTAACCCTTTCACCCCCTATCACCACTGTCGCTAAGCAATTGTTTTTCTAAACGCTGTCTTAGTGTCGGTGATGCAGATCGTAGCCAGTAATTTTTTTTACGTTCGCCGCATGTTTTTATAGCGTCAGGTACCCCAATATATTATCTAATAAAGGTTTAACCCCCTTGATCGCCCCCCAGGTAACCCTTTCACCCCTATCACCACTGTCACTAAGCGATCGTTTTTCTAAACGCTGTCTTAGTGTCTGTGATGCAGATCGGTAGCCGGTAATTTTTTTTAGGTTCGCCGCAGGTTTTTATAGCGTCAGGTACCCCAATATATTATCTAATAAAGGTTTAACCCCCTTGATCGCCCCCCAGGTAACCCTTTCACCCCCTATCACCACTGTCGCTAAGCAATTGTTTTTCTAAACGCTGTCTTAGTGTCGGTGATGCAGATCGTAGCCAGTAATTTTTTTTAGGTTCGCCGCATGTTTTTATAGCGTCAGGTACCCCAATATATTATCTAATAAAGGTTTAACCCCCTTGATCGCCCCCCAGGTAACCCTTTCACCCCCTATCACCACTGTCACTAAGCAATTGTTTTTCTAAACGCTGTCTTAGTGTCTGTGATGCAGATCGGTAGCCGGTAATTTTTTTTAGGTTCGCCGCAGGTTTTTATAGCATCAGGTACCCCCATATATTATCTAATAAAGGTTTTAACCCCCTGATTGCCCCTAGTTAACCCTTTCACCAGTGATCACCATATAAGTGTTATGGGTGACGCTGGTCAGTTAGTTTGCTTTTTATAGTGTCAGGGCACCCGCCGTGTATATAACCCAATAAAGGTTTAACCCCCTGATCGCCCGGCGGGTGATATCAATTAGGTTTTAGCGTCAGAGAGGGTCTGAGTCACACCCCAGGCAGCGTCAGGGTAGTGCCAGTAACGCTAACACCCACGCGTGAAGCATACACCCCCCTTAGTGGTATAGTATCTGAACAGATCAATATCTGATCTGATCAGATCTATACTAGCGTCCCCAGCAGTTTAGGGTTCCCAAAAACGCAGTGTTAGCGGGATCAGCCCAGATACCTGCTGGCACCTGCGTTTTGCCCCTCCGTCCAGCCCGGGCCACCCAAGTGCAGTATCGATCGATCACTGTCACTTACAAAACAAAAAAAAACATAACTGCAGCGTTCACAGAGACAGGCCTGATCCCTGCGACTCCAGTGCTGTAGGAGGTGATTTCACCACCACAGTTAAAAAAAAAAGCAAATAAGCCGAAGCATTGGGGCAGCAGGGGCGGAGGAGCGATTTTGCTCCTAATGCCGCGTACATACGGTCGAAATTCCGACGGAGGCTTGCCCGTGGAAAAGTCCGACCATGTGTGTGCGGCATAACTTTTTTGCGGGAGGATGCCCCCATGCTTCGGCATATATAAATGGTGCGTGTATGCCCATCATTGGAAGTGGGTGGATGAAGGGCGGTATTCTAATGGTGGGCATACCCACCGATCAATCTCTTTTTTCGTTCAGCCAACTGGCTGCATGAAATAAAAAGATTACAATACATGTCCAACAAGGACCAGCAACGTACTGGTATGTTGCTGGACTTTGAATGTTTATACCAGAATGATGCCTGCGGGTTTAGGTATCATCTTGGTATCATTCTTTTCAGCCTGCGGCCGGCTTTCATGTAAAAGCAATCCTAGCGGCTAATTAGCCTCTGGACTGCTTTTACAAGCAGTGGGAGGGAATGCCCCCCCCCCCGGATATAAAAAGCGCCATTGGGAAAGCATTTTATCACACCGATCTTGGTGTGGTCAGATGCTTTGAGGGCAGAGGAAAAATCTAGGGTCTAGAAGACCCCAGTTTTTTCAAAAAAAGAGTACCTGTCACTACCTATTGCTATCATAGGGGATATTTACATTCCCTGAGATAACAATAAAAATGCTAAAAAAAAAAAAATACTTGGAAGGAACAATTTAAAAATAAAATAAAAAAAAGCAAAATTAATAATAAAAAAAAAAGCAAAAAAAAAAAAGCACCCCTGTCCTGCCCTGCTCTTGCCCAATGGCGAACGCAAGCGTCGGTCTGGCGTCATATGTAAACAGCAATTGCACCATGCATGTGAGGTATCACCGCGAAGGTCAGATCGATCATTTTAGCAGTAGACCTCTGTAAATCTACTGGGGTAACCTGTAAAGGCTTTTAAAGGCTTTTAAAAATGTATGTAGTTTGTCGCCAATGCGCGTTTGTGCGAAATTTTAAAGCATGTCGTGTTTGGTATCTATGTACTCGGCCTAAGATCATCTTTTTTATTTCATCAAACATTTGGGCAATATAGTGTGTTTTAGTGCATTAAAATTAAAAAAGTGTATTTTTTAACCCAAAAAATGCGTTTGAAAAATCGCTGCGCAAATACTGTGTAGAAAAAAAAATGCAACACCCACCATTTTAATCTGTAGGGCCTTTGCTTTAAAAATATATATAATGTTTGGGGGTTCAACATAATTTTCTTGCAAAAAAAAAATGTTTTCATGTAAACAAAAAGTGTCAAAAAGGGCTTTGTCTTCAAGTGGTTAGAAGAGTGGATGTAAGCTTCCTAATGTTGTGCATAAAATGCCAGAACAGTTCAAACCCCCCCCAAATGACCCCATTTTGGAAAGTAGACACCCCAAGCTATATACTGAGAGGCATGTCGAGTCCATGGAATATTTTATATGTTGACACAAGTTGCGGAAAATTACAATTTTTTATTTTTTTTTGCACAAAGTTGTCACTAAATGATATATTGCTCAAACATGCCATGGGCATATGTGGAATTACACCCCAAAATACATTCTGTTTCTTCTCCTGAGTACGGGGATACCACATGTGTGAGACTTTTTGGGAGCCTAGCCACGTACGGGACCCCAAAAACCAAGCACCGCCTTCAGGCTTTCTAAGGGTGTAAATTTTTGATTTCACTTCTCACTGCCTATCACAGTTTCGGAGGCCATGGAATGCCCAGATAGCACAAACCCCCCCAAATGACCCCATTTTGGAAAGTAGACACCCCAAGCTATTTGCTGAGAGGTATTGTGAGTATTTTGCAGATCTCGCTTTTTGTCACAAAGTTTTGAAAATTGAAAAAAAAAAAATATATATATATATATTTTCTTTCTTCATTTTCAAAAACAAATGAGAGCTGTAAAATACTCGCCATTCCTCTCAGCAAATAGCTTGGGGTGTCTATATTCCAAAATGGGGTCATTTGGGGGGGTTTTGTGCGATTTTGGCATTTTATGGCCTTCGAAACTGTGATAGGTAGTGAGGAGTGAAATCAAAAATTTGTGCCTAGAAATCCTGAAGGCGGTGCTTGGTTTTCGGGGTCCCGTACGCGGCTAGGCTCCTAAAAAGTCCCACACATGTGGTATCCCCGTACTCAGGAGAAGCAGAAAAATGTATTTTGGGGTGTAATTCCACATATAACCATGGCATGTGTGAGCAATATATCATTTAGTGACAACTTTTTGTAATTTTTTTTTTTTTTGTCATTATTCAATCACTTGGGACAAAAAAAAAAAAAATTCAATGGGCTCAACATGCCTCTCAGCAATTTCCTTGGGGTGTCTACTTTCCAAAATGGGGTCATTTGGGGGGGTTTTGTACTGCCCTGTCATTTTAGCACCTCAAGAAATGAGATAGGCAGTCATAAATTTAAAGCTGTGTAAATTTCAGAAAATGTACCCTAGTTTGTAAACTCTATAACTTTTGCGCAAACCAATAAATATACGCTTATTGACATTTTTTTTACTAAAAACATGTGGCTGAATACATTTTGGCCTAAATGTATGACTACAATTGAGTTTATTCGATTTTTCTTATAACAAAAAGTAGAAAATATCATTTTTTTTCAAAATTTTTGGTCTTTTTCCGTTTATATTGCAAAAAATAAAAAACGCAGAGGCAATCAAATACCAATAAAATAAAGCTCTATTTGTGGGAAGAAAAGGACGCAAATTTCGTTTGGGTACAACATTGCATGTCCGCACAATTTACAGTTAAAGCAGCGCAGTGCAAAATTCTGAATTCACCTCTGGTCCTTTAGCTACCAAATGGTCCGGGGCTTAAGTGGTTAATGTTGTAAAGATCTAAGAGTGGGTATGTAATTTACTAAAAGACACTGAGGAGGGCAGACACTACTCAGTTCACAGCTGTTGTCAGCCTACAACAGGGCTTAAAGTGGAAGCAAAGCCTAAGGCCTTGTGTACACTTCAGCTGGTAAACTGACATTTAGGAGCATTTGGGCTTTTTTTTCAGCAGCCCCTGAACTTTCCTTAACCCCTTCCTTACTGGGCACCAGGCCCGGACTGGCCATAGGCAAACCGGGCAAATGCCCGGTGGCCCACTGCGGCCCGCGGGCCGCCAGTGGCCAGCGACGGCCCGCGGGCCGTCGGGCGTCATGCATGTCTCCCCATCATCTCCAATGTCTCTGGAGGCAGCCGGAGTTGGTGGGGAAACGTGACATGACGTCCGCCGGCCCGCCGGACGTCATGTCATGTCTCCCCATCATCTCCAATGTCTCTGGAGGCAGCCGGAGTTGGTGGGCGAAGCTGGGAGTGTGGCTGCCCCCTTCACTCCTCCCACAGACTCCCCTTATGCCACGGCACCCTGCCTAATGCCACCGCAACCTGCCTAATGCCACCGCAACCTGCCCTATGCCACCGCAACCTGCCTTATGCCACCGCAACCTGCCCTATACCACCGCAACCTGCCCTATGCCACCGCAACCTGCCCTATGCCACCACAAACTGCTCTATTCCACACCAACCTGTTCTATGCCATCGCAACCTGCCCTATACCGCCGCAAACTGCCCTATACCACCCCAGCCTGCCCTATGCCACTGCAAACTGCTCTATACTACCCCAACCTGCCCTATGCCAGCGCAACCTGCTCCATGCCACCACACCCTGCCCTATATCACCCCAACCTGCCCTATGTCACCCAGCCTGCCATATACCACCGCAAACTGCCCTATACCACCCAAACCTGCTCTATAGCACCCCAGCCTGCCCTATTCAACCCCAACCTGCCCTATGCCACCCCAGCCTGCCATTTATCACCCCAACCTGCACTATACCACCGCAACCTGCCCTATATTACACCAACCTGCCCTATATCGCCCCAGCCGGCCCAATACCACCCTATACTTTATTTACCGGGGTCATTTGGGGGTGCGCCTCGTGATCGTGCGCTGCCTGCAGGGCGCTGGGCAGTATAGACAGGAGGGGGGTGACACCATGTTTTGCAGCACCAAGTGACACCAACCCTAGTGATGCCAATGCCCCAGTGCACTCTCAGCTGCGAGACGGAGCTGCACTCGAGTGACACTGACACCCGTCGGCACATCAGGGGGCCAGGACCCGCAATGATCCCCTTCTCTCTGGCAAGGTGGCCACGGCACTGATGATCTGATCAGTCTCGGGTCGGCTGTCTCACACAGCCGAGCAGAGTAAAGCCGCCTCCCCCTCCTCCTTTATGTCCAAACAGGGGGAGGGGACCCAACATGCAGTCCCACGCTGATCTGAGGTACAATATGGGTCTGAAGGGGGGGGGTCTGTATTGTAGGGGGGTCTGTAATGTAGGGGGTTCTGTATTGTAGGGGGGTCTGAAGTGTAAGGGGGTTCTGTATTGTAGGGGGGTCTGTAATGAAGGGGGGTTCTGTATTGTAGGGGGGTCTGAAATCTAGGGGGGTTCTGTATTGTAGGGGGGTCTGAAATGTAGGGGGTTCTGTATTGTAGGGGGGTCTGTAATGTGGGGGGTTCTGTATTGTAGGGGGGTTCTGTATTGTAGGGGGGTTTGAAATGTAGGTGGGTTCTGTATTGTAGGGGGGTCTGTAATGTGGGGGGTTCTGTATTGTAGGGGGGTTTGAAATGTAGGTGGGTTCTGTATTGTAGGGGGGTCTGTAATGTAGGGGGTCTGTATTGTAGGGGGGTTCTGTATTGTAGGGGGTTCTGTATTGAAGGGGGGTCTGAAATGTCGGGGGGGTTCTGTATTGTAGGGGGGTCTGAAATGTAGGGGGGTTCTGTATTGTAGGGGGGGGTCTGTAATGTAGGGGGGTTCTGTATTGTAGGGGGTTCTGTAATGTAGGGGGTCTGTATTGTAGAGGGGGTTCTGTAATGTAGGGGGGGTCTGTACTGTAGGCAGGCGGTCTGTAATGTGGGGGGGTCTGTAAGGTAAGGGGGGTCTGTATTGTAGAGGGGGTCTGTATTGTAGAGGGGGTCTGTATTGTAGAGGGGGGCTGTAATGTAGGAGGGTCTGTACTGTAGGGAGGGTGTCTGTACTGTAGGGAGGGGGCCTGTACTGTGGGGAGGTCCAGAACTGCTAGGGGGTGTCTGTGTAACAAACTGGGGAGGGCTGTGTAATATAAAGGGGTCCAGAGGTGCGGTGCTATGTAATGTAAAGGGGTCCAGAGGTGCAGGGTGCTGTGTAATGTAAAGGGGTCCAGAGGTGCAGGGTGCTGTGTATTGTAAAGGGGTCCAGAGGTGCAGGGTGCTGTGTATTGTAAAGGGGTCCAGAGGTGCAGCAGGGTGCTGTGTAATGTTAAGGGGTACAGAGGTACAAGGTGCGGGAACCCCACATCCCATTATTAACCGCCGCCGCCGCGCCCCCCCCCCCCCCTGGGCTGCTCAGTCTAAAATGCCCGGGCCTATTTTTTGTCCCAGTCCGGGCCTGCTGGGCACATATACCCCCTTCCTGCCCAGGCGAAATTTCAGCTTTCAACACTGTCACGCTTTGAATGACAATTGCGCGGTCGTGCGACGTGGCTCCCAAACAAAATTGACGTCCTTTTTTTCGCACAAATAGAGCTTTCTTTTGGTGGTATTTGATCACCTCGGCGGTTTTTATTTTTTGCGCTATAAACAAAAATAGAGCGACAATTTTGATAAAAAAGCAATATTTTTTAAATAAATAAAAATAATGTTTTCCTCAGTTTAGGCCGAAACGTATTCTTCTACATATTTTTGGTAAAAAAAAATCGCAATCTGCGTTTATTGATTGGTTTGCGCAAAAGTTATAGCGTTTACAAAATAGGGGGTAGTTTTATGGCATTTTTATCATTTTTTTTTTTTTATTAGTAATGGCGGCGATCAGTGATTTTTTTTGTGACTGCGACATTATGGCGGACACATCGGACACTTTTGACACTATTTTGGGACCATTCACATTTATACAGCGAACAGTGCTATAAATATGCACTGATTACTGTATAAATGTGACTGGCAGGGAAGGGGTTAACACTAGGGGCGAGGAAGGGGTTAAATGTGTTCCCTGGAGTGATTCTTACTGTGTGGGGGAGGGGAGTGACTGGGGGAGGTGACCGATCTGTGTCCCTATGTACAAGGGACACAGCATCGGTCCCCTCTCCCTGACAGGACATGGATCTCTGTGTTTACACACAGAGATCCACGTCCTGCCTCTGTAACAGCCGATCGCGGGTGCCTGGCGGACATCGCGGCCGCCAGGCACGCGCATCGGCATTGCAGTGACGTGCCTGGCACGTGCGCGCGCCGGCGGCGGCGCTCGCGCGCCCCCAGTGGCCAAATTAGAGGAGGCCGTATAATAACGGCCTCCCGGCAATTGACAACCACCTTGCGGCCGTATATACTCGTACGGCGGGCGCGAGGTGGTTAATGTGATCTTATGGGTACATGCACACACAGGCATTTATAGTTGGTTAGAAGCCTTTTTTTGAAAGGAAAGCAAAAATTGACATTCAGGATGCTAGTTTAGGGGCATTTAAAACGCCAAATGCTTGTAAACGCATTTAAACATGGTAACTCGCATTTGTAAGTGTTTTTGTTTATAGGCATTTTCAATGGTGAATCCTTTCTGACCATTTGCATTGTTAAAAAACAGACTTTCCAGAACCCTTGTATATTGTGGGCTGCAAGGAGAGAGAGGGGGAGAGAGGGGAAGAGAGAGAGTCTACTGATCTGCAAAATCTGTTATCTGTCAAAAACGCTTCTAAACGCAAACACTCATAAGCTTCGCTAAAACGCGCCATGTAACCGTCAGTTACTAGCTATCAAGCATTCAGAAGAGGTTTTCAAAAGTTCTGTGTACATTAAGCCTAATGCCGCGTACACACGATCGGTTTTTCTGATGAAAAAAGACTGATGGACTTTTTTCATCCGAAAAAATGATCGTGTGTCGGCCCCATCGGTGTTTTTCCATCGGTGTAAAAAAATAGAACATGTGTTAAATTTTACAGATGGAAAAAAAAACGATAGCAAATTCCGATCATCTGTGGCGAACTTCATCGGAGAAAAACCCACGCATGCTCAGAATCAAGTCGACACATGCTCAGAAGCATTGAACTTCATTTTTCTCAGCTCGTCTGAGTGTTTTACGTTACCGCGTTTTGGACAGTCAGAATTTTGTCTGATGTTGTGAAGGCAAGACTGATGGAAGTCCACTTTTTCTTCCACTTGAAATCTGAGGCTGAGTGCATTTTAGACGGATCAGCAGGCGATGCAAGGTATTGCGAAACGCGTCGGGAGACTCCACTGCTGCCACTGAGTGTTTTGCAAAGCGCTATGTTCATGGATTGAATGTAAGTGTACTTACCTACATTTACTAAACATCCTTTACGTTATTACGCTATGTGCCCTCTCCTTCTTTCCTCCATATGATTCCTATGTGAGCTATTCCATCACTCTATCGGGCTTGGACATCTGGTGTCATCCTTGATTCTGGATCTTGGATATATATGTGTGCAGTGCCAGCTGGGACCCCATATGTACGGATATACATATATCAAGCCTGTTTGACCCTCTAGACGTACGTTTACTGGGTCCATTCCATCTGGTAAGCCTCCCCTTCATGTGGTGGTGGTCACGTCACAAGTCACTTGCTTTTTGAAAGTCACCATTTGATTTGGAAGTTTCAACAACATTCACGTTTTGGTCATCAAAGACTTCTCTTCAATTCTTTTTATATATTTGGACTCATTATTAGATTTATTGTGATCTAGTTATTTTTGAGCACTACACTTGGGTGTCATATATAATTTTTATGCATAGCGCTACATTTTTTGTACATTGTTTGTTTTTGCTTTTTCCATAGGTATTGTAGCTGCTTATATGTGTTAGTAGCGCGAATATTGTTTGTATTTATATTTGTATTTCAGCAGGGGATAAAGCATGGGCAAATGTATATGTATTGTAGGAGATGTACTGAAAATTTTATTTTTTTAAATTTGCCCATGGCATATGGCTTAAACGGGCAGCTGGGAGTGAGGAACTGGAGAGGAGAGTGGAGCAGATAAAGACAGCTGCAAAAGCACAGGAAAATAAAATGAGAACAAGAGCATGTACTGTGTAAGTCAAGCTCTTTTTACCACTGGGAGGTCCTGAATAAGTGATGCAGTTAGTATTGAGGATTCAATGCCCTATAGGTGTACCAGTTAGACTGCAGTCATTGTAAGAGTCTGTGTTTCAACTTTAGCGCCTGTTGCAAAACCCCATCAGCAGGAATTTTTACGGGATTAATAATATCAATTCCTGTCTCTGATGTCCATGTTTTTTTTTAGATATACCATCTGACTCACCAGAAGGATAGCAGACCATGGAAAAACCACTAGAGAGCTACATAAAGTAAAAAAAAAAATAAGTAAGAACATGATAATGCACAAATACTATTTGCTTGGTAAATGTAATAGACTGTACACAATAGTAGCACAGTAGCATAGTGATCTTCATTCTTGTCCTGCAGCTCTGGGTTCAAATACCAACAGGGGTGCTATGTTGATGATATCCTTTTGCTTGGATTAGGTTTCGTCCACATTTAAAACCTGTAGGTTATTTGGCTTCATCCCAATTGTCCCTAAAGCAGTAGGGACGTTAGAGTGGGAGTTCCATTAAGAAATGGGGGCCAGTGTAAATGGTTCTGTGTGCTCTGTAATACCTTAGTAATACATTGGTGGTATATACTGTAACAGAGGAATAAATGGTACCACCTCCACTGCAGAAATCACATGCTCTGAGCATCTCTTATAGCCCACTATTAGTCCCTCTATTTCTTTTTTAGAAATATTTTTCCACCAGATTAGTTTGTAATTCTATTATTAGTTAGCCAATAAAATTATCAAACATGTCATCTTTACAATTGTTTCACGCACAGTTTGCACTAACTTTTACTTTGAAAGTCAGTAGAACAGATCCTTTGACCATGGATGCCCAATTCTTTGTATAGTTCTGTGTGTGTTCATAGTTAATACCCACTCAGCAATGTGTTCATTCATGCTAACTAGGGATGAGCTTCGTGTTCGAGTCGAACATACGTTCGACTCGAACATTGGCTGTTCGATCGTTCGACGAAGATCGAACGATTTGGGCCGTTCGCGCCAAATTCGAGTGACGCGAACGGCCCACAATGCACTACGCCATCGCAGTGTCATCCAGGCGCTGTGATTGGCCAAGCATGCACTGTGACCCCGCATGCTTGGCCAATCACAGCGCCGGCAGCGAGGAGAGCAATGATTGGCCACAGGCAGGATGCCTGTGGCCAATTATTGCTGAGGGTGTTTAGTACACGCCCCACACTATAAAAGGCCGCCAGCACGGCGGCCTAGTGTAGTGTGTTCCGGAGCAGGGATAGAGTAGCATAGGCAGGGACAGTGACTGTTATTTCTTTCTTGCTTAACCTGGATTCCTTTAGTTTAGGGAAAGAGAAGGATAGGTAGGGAGAGTGTCAGTGTGTTTTGTGCTTCTGCTATAGTGTGCTTAAAAAAAACATTTATTCTAGGGACAGAAAACTCTAGGTAGGGACAGTGTCAGTTTCTTTCACTCTGCAAGTCCTTGTTTCCAGGGACCTGTAAGGACAGTGAGTTAATTGTCCTTGTGCTATATTGTGCTTAAAAAAAACATTTATTCTAGGGACAGAAAACTCTAGGTAGGGACAGTGTCAGTTTCTTTCACTCTGCAAGTCCTTGTTTCCAGGGACCTGTAAGGACAGTGAGTTAATTGTCCTTGTGCTATATTGTGATTAAAAAAAACATTTATTCTAGGGACAGAAAACTCTAGGTAGGGACAGTGTCAGTTTCTTTCACTCTGCAAGTCCTTGTTTCCAGGGACCTGTAAGGACAGTGAGTTAATTTTCCTTGTGCTATATTGTGATTAAAAAAAACATTTTTTCTAGGGACAGAAAACTGTAGGTAGGGAGAGTGTTTTTTTTCTTTCACTCTGCAAGTCCTTGTTTCCAGGGACCTGTAAGGACAGTGAGTTAATTGTCCTTGTGCTATATTGTGCTTAAAAAAAACATTTATTCTAGGGACAGAAAACTCTAGGTAGGGACAGTGTCAGTTTCTTTCACTCTGCAAGTCCTTGTTTCCAGGGACCTGTAAGGACAGTGAGTTAATTTTCCTTGTGCTATATTGTGATTAAAAAAAACATTTATTCTAGGGACAGAAAACTCTAGGTAGGGACAGTGTCAGTTTCTTTCACTCTGCAAGTCCTTGTTTCCAGGGACCTGTAAGGACAGTGAGTTAATTTTCCTTGTGCTATATTGTGATTAAAAAAAACATTTTTTCTAGGGACAGAAAACTGTAGGTAGGGAGAGTGTTTTTTTTCTTTCACTCTGCAAGTCCTTGTTTCCAGGGACCTGTAAGGACAGTGAGTTAATTTTACTTGTGCTATATTGTGCTTAAAAAAAACATTTTTTCTAGGGACAGAAAACTGTAGGTAGGGAGAGTGTTTTTTTTCTTTCACTCTGCAAGTCCTTGTTTCCAGGGACCTGTAAGGACAGTGAGTTAATTGTCCTTGTGCTATATTGTGCTTAAAAAAAACATTTATTCTAGGGACAGAAAACTCTAGGTAGGGACAGTGTCAGTTTCTTTCACTCTGCAAGTCCTTGTTTCCAGGGACCTGTAAGGACAGTGAGTTAATTTTCCTTGTGCTATATTGTGATTAAAAAAAACATTTTTTCTAGGGACAGAAAACTGTAGGTAGGGAGAGTGTTTTTTTTCTTTCACTCTGCAAGTCCTTGTTTCCAGGGACCTGTAAGGACAGTGAGTTAATTGTCCTTGTGCTATATTGTGCTTAAAAAAAACATTTATTCTAGGGACAGAAAACTCTAGGTAGGGACAGTGTCAGTTTCTTTCACTCTGCAAGTCCTTGTTTCCAGGGACCTGTAAGGACAGTGAGTTAATTTTCCTTGTGCTATATTGTGATTAAAAAAAACATTTATTCTAGGGACAGAAAACTCTAGGTAGGGACAGTGTCAGTTTCTTTCACTCTGCAAGTCCTTGTTTCCAGGGACCTGTAAGGACAGTGAGTTAATTTTCCTTGTGCTATATTGTGATTAAAAAAAACATTTTTTCTAGGGACAGAAAACTGTAGGTAGGGAGAGTGTTTTTTTTCTTTCACTCTGCAAGTCCTTGTTTCCAGGGACCTGTAAGGACAGTGAGTTAATTTTCCTTGTGCTATATTGTGATTAAAAAAAACATTTTTTCTAGGGACAGAAAACTCTAGGTAGGGAGAGTGTTTTTTTTCTTTCACTCTGCAAGTCCTTGTTTCCAGGGACCTGTAAGGACAGTGAGTTAATTGTCCTTGTGCTATATTGTGCTTAAAAAAAACATTTTTTCTAGGGACAGAAAACTCTAGGTAGGGAGAGTGTTTTTTTTTTTTCACTCTGCAAGTCCTTGTTTCCAGGGACCTGTAAGGACAGTGAGTTAATTGTCCTTGTGCTATATTGTGCTTAAAAAAAACATTTATTCTAGGGACAGAAAACTCTAGGTAGGGACAGTGTCAGTTTCTTTCACTCTGCAAGTCCTTGTTTCCAGGGACCTGTAAGGACAGTGAGTTAATTTTCCTTGTGCTATATTGTGATTAAAAAAAACATTTATTCTAGGGACAGAAAACTCTAGGTAGGGACAGTGTCAGTTTCTTTCACTCTGCAAGTCCTTGTTTCCAGGGACCTGTAAGGACAGTGAGTTAATTTTCCTTGTGCTATATTGTGATTAAAAAAAACATTTTTTCTAGGGACAGAAAACTGTAGGTAGGGAGAGTGTTTTTTTTCTTTCACTCTGCAAGTCCTTGTTTCCAGGGACCTGTAAGGACAGTGAGTTAATTGTCCTTGTGCTATATTGTGCTTAAAAAAAACATTTATTCTAGGGACAGAAAACTCTAGGTAGGGACAGTGTCAGTTTCTTTCACTCTGCAAGTCCTTGTTTCCAGGGACCTGTAAGGACAGTGAGTTAATTTTCCTTGTGCTATATTGTGATTAAAAAAAACATTTATTCTAGGGACAGAAAACTCTAGGTAGGGACAGTGTCAGTTTCTTTCACTCTGCAAGTCCTTGTTTCCAGGGACCTGTAAGGACAGTGAGTTAATTTTCCTTGTGCTATATTGTGATTAAAAAAAACATTTTTTCTAGGGACAGAAAACTGTAGGTAGGGAGAGTGTTTTTTTTCTTTCACTCTGCAAGTCCTTGTTTCCAGGGACCTGTAAGGACAGTGAGTTAATTTTACTTGTGCTATATTGTGCTTAAAAAAAACATTTTTTCTAGGGACAGAAAACTGTAGGTAGGGAGAGTGTTTTTTTTCTTTCACTCTGCAAGTCCTTGTTTCCAGGGACCTGTAAGGACAGTGAGTTAATTGTCCTTGTGCTATATTGTGCTTAAAAAAAACATTTATTCTAGGGACAGAAAACTCTAGGTAGGGACAGTGTCAGTTTCTTTCACTCTGCAAGTCCTTGTTTCCAGGGACCTGTAAGGACAGTGAGTTAATTTTCCTTGTGCTATATTGTGATTAAAAAAAACATTTATTCTAGGGACAGAAAACTCTAGGTAGGGACAGTGTCAGTTTCTTTCACTCTGCAAGTCCTTGTTTCCAGGGACCTGTAAGGACAGTGAGTTAATTTTCCTTGTGCTATATTGTGATTAAAAAAAACATTTTTTCTAGGGACAGAAAACTGTAGGTAGGGAGAGTGTTTTTTTTCTTTCACTCTGCAAGTCCTTGTTTCCAGGGACCTGTAAGGACAGTGAGTTAATTTTACTTGTGCTATATTGTGCTTAAAAAAAACATTTTTTCTAGGGACAGAAAACTGTAGGTAGGGAGAGTGTTTTTTTTCTTTCACTCTGCAAGTCCTTGTTTCCAGGGACCTGTAAGGACAGTGAGTTAATTGTCCTTGTGCTATATTGTGCTTAAAAAAAACATTTATTCTAGGGACAGAAAACTCTAGGTAGGGACAGTGTCAGTTTCTTTCACTCTGCAAGTCCTTGTTTCCAGGGACCTGTAAGGACAGTGAGTTAATTTTCCTTGTGCTATATTGTGATTAAAAAAAACATTTTTTCTAGGGACAGAAAACTGTAGGTAGGGAGAGTGTTTTTTTTCTTTCACTCTGCAAGTCCTTGTTTCCAGGGACCTGTAAGGACAGTGAGTTAATTTTCCTTGTGCTATATTGTGATTAAAAAAAACATTTTTTCTAGGGACAGAAAACTGTAGGTAGGGAGAGTGTTTTTTTTCTTTCACTCTGCAAGTCCTTGTTTCCAGGGACCTGTAAGGACAGTGAGTTAATTGTCCTTGTGCTATATTGTGCTTAAAAAAAACATTTTTTCTAGGGACAGAAAACTGTAGGTAGGGAGAGTGTTTTTTTTTTTCACTCTGCAAGTCCTTGTTTCCAGGGACCTGTAAGGACAGTGAGTTAATTGTCCTTGTGCTATATTGTGCTTAAAAAAAACATTTATTCTAGGGACAGAAAACTCTAGGTAGGGACAGTGTCAGTTTCTTTCACTCTGCAAGTCCTTGTTTCCAGGGACCTGGAGAGACATTGAGTGAATTGTCCTTGTGCTATATTGTGATTAAAAAAAACATTTATTCTAGGGACAGAAAACTCTAGGTAGGGACAGTGTCAGTTTCTTTCACTGTGAAAGTCCTTGTTTCAAGGGACAGAGAAGGACACCTGAAGGTAGCCCTTATTGCTTTTTTCCCATCTCCCTGCAGGCCATCTATTAGAATGTCTGGAAGGCAAACAAGGAGAGGCAGACAGTCAGGAGGCAATAAAAGAGGGCAAGCAGGCTCTGTGTCTGGGGGCAACAGTGCTGGTCGTGGACGCGGTGCATTGTCATCAGCACATGGCCATGGGACACGCTTGTCCTTCTTTTCGGCAGCTGGACATGTTGAGCCACATCATGCCGAAGACTTGGTAGAGTGGATGACCAAGCCCTCCTCCTCCTCCTCATCCTCTCTCACCCAGGCTCAGGGTACTGGAAAAGCAGCTGCCAAAGCGTTGTCTTCCCTGGTATCAATGTCAGACAAATCATCAGTCACTCCTTCCCTAGACCCACCATGTCCTCCTCCTGAGGAGTCCCCCGAACTGTTTCAGCACAGTGTTGGGTACATGCTCCAGGAGGATGCCCAGCGTTTCGAAGGGTCTGATGATGAAACCCAGCTAGAGGAAGGCAGTAGCGTGAGAGCAGACAGAGGGGATGCTCAAGAAGGACACCAATCTGGCAGTCATGTTCCAGCAGCTGCAGCATACTGCCAGATTGGCTCCAGTGATGAGGAGGGAGGGGATGATGAGGTCAATGACTCCACGTGGGTGCCTAATAGGAGAGAGGAGGAGGAGGAGGATGAGGAGGAGGCACATCTCCAACGAGGCAGGATGCCCTTTGGTGGCCAGCGTAAGGGCAGTACACCGACGGAATCACACCGCAGAGCTCCGCCTGTGCAGGGCGCTGCCTCTGCCCGTCATTCAAAAAGTTCTTTGGTGTGGGCCTTTTTTGAGGCTAGTGCATCAGATCGCACAGCTGCTGTTTGCAACATATGTCTCAAGCGTATATCGCGTGGCCAAAACATCAGCCGCTTGGGTACCACATGCCTGACCAGACATATGTTGACCTGCCATGCAGCTCGTTGGCAAGCCTACCTCAAAGACCCACACCAAAGAACAAAGCGGACCTCTCCTTGCACCGCATCAGCTGGGATCTCCAACCCCACTATAACTTCAGTCCTCTCTGAAACATGCACTGAGAGGAATGAAGGTGTAGAATTAGGTGTGTCACAGCCAAGTACTTGCGCCCACTCTGCTAGCAGTACACCGACGTCCGATTCTAGCAGGCAAATTTCCCTGCCCCAGCTGCTGGACCGTCGAAAGAAGTTCACTCCCAGCCATCCACATGCCCAGCGGTTGAATGCTAGCTTGGCTAAATTGCTAGCGCTTCAACTGCTGCCTTTTCAGTTGGTAGACTCGGCCCCCTTCCGTGAGTTTGTGCAATGTGCGGTTCCTCAGTGGCAGGTTCCCAAACGCCACTTTTTCTCACGGAAGGCTATTCCGGCTCTCTACCGGCATGTGGAAGGCAATGTCTTGGCCTCGCTGGACAGGGCGGTCAGCGGTAAGGTGCATATTACCGCTGACTCATGGTCCAGCAGGCATGGACAGGGACGTTACCTTTCTTTCACGGCCCATTGGGTCACTCTTTTGGCAGCTGGGAAGGATTCAGGACAAGGTGCAGTAGTGTTGGAGGTTGTCCCACCGCCACGCCTCCAAAATGCTACTACTGGTTGTGACACACCTCTCTCCTCCACCCCCTCCTCTTCTTCTTCCTCCATGGCCTCTTCCTGTGGTTTGTCCTATGAACCAGCGGTGCTCCGTAGCCGTTCACGGGGCTACGCAAGTACGCAGGCAAAAAGATGCCATGCCGTGCTTGCGCTGGTGTGTTTGGGGGACAGAAGCCACACTGGGGCAGAGGTCCTGTCTGCTCTGCAGGGCCAGGCCGAGAGGTGGTTGACGCCACGCCAGCTTAAGCCAGGAATGGTGGTTTGCGACAATGGCACCAACCTCCTCTCCGCCCTCCGACAGGGACAACTGACCCATGTGCCCTGTGTGGCTCACGTCCTTAACCTGGTGGTGCAGCGCTTCTTGGGCAGGTACCCGGGCTTACAGGATGTCCTGAGGCAGGCCAGGAAAGTCTGTGTGCATTTCCGCAGATCTTATAATGCCAGTGCTCGCCTGGCTGAGCTGCAAAAGGAGTTGAACCTGCCCAAGAACCGCCTTATATGTGACATGCCCACCAGGTGGAACTCAACGTTGGCCATGCTGCAGCGGCTGCACACGCAGCAGAGGGCCATCAATGAGTACCAGTGCGACTACGGCACCAGGACAGGGTCAGGGGAGCTTGGTTTTTTTTCTCCACGCCAGTGGGGCATGATCAGGGATGCATGCACTGTCCTGGCACCATTTGAGGAGGCCACGAGGATGGTGAGCAGTGACAGTGCATGCATCAGTGACACTGTACCTCTTGTCCACCTGTTGGAGCACACGCTGCGTGGAATAATGGACAGGGCACTTGAGGCAGAACAGAGGCAGGAAGAGGAGGACTTCCTTGCCTCTCAAGGCCCCCTTTACCCAGACAGTGTTCCTTCTGTCCCACCCATCGCACAGGAAGAGGAGGAGGAGGAGGAGGAGGAGGAGGAGGATTGTGTCAGCATGGAGGTGGAGGCTGGCACTCAGCATCATCAGCAGCAGTCTTTTAGGGATGATTTACAGTCCCAAGAAACCAGTGGACTTGTACGTGGCTGGGAGGAGGTGGCTGCGGATCATGTCGTCCTTAGTGACCCAGAGGACTCCGGAGCGAATGCCTCAGCAAACCTACGCTGCATGGCCTCCCTGATCCTGCAAAGTCTGCGGAAGGATCCTCGTATTCTTCGGATCAAGGAGAGGGACCATTACTGGCTGGCCACTCTCCTTGATCCACGGTACAAGGGTAAGGTTGCGGACCTTATGTTACCGTCGCAGAGGGAGCAGAGGATGAGACAACTCCGGGAGGCCTTGCAGAAAGGTCTGTGCAACGCGTTCCCAGAGACTGGGAGGTTGCAAACTCCTGGTCCTGGACAACGAGTTGCTGAGGCTTCGGCCAGTCAAAGAAGGAGCGGTGGGGAAGGTGGCCGTCTGACCGATGCGTTCAGACAATTCTTTAGTCCGCAGCCCCAAAGTATGATCGGTTCCAGCAACCATCGCCAGCGTCTGATAAACATGGTGCAGGAATATCTAGGGGCAAGGTCAGACTTGGACACCTTCCCCACCGAAAATCCTCTGGCTTACTGGGTCTTGAGGATGGATCACTGGCCAGAGCTTGCACAGTATGCAATTGAGCTACTGGCCTGTCCTGCATCCAGCGTTCTTTCGGAACGCACATTCAGTGCTGCTGGAGGATTTGTCACGGATCACAGGGTGCGCCTGTCCACCGACTCGGTTGATCGACTGACTTTCATCAAGATGAACCAGTCTTGGATCACCACCAGCTACCACACACCTGATGCTGATATAACAGACTAATTGATTTTAAAATGTCACATCCCTTCAAGACTGATGCTGATGCTGAGTGCCTGTGCTGTTATGTTGACTGGCTATCCTCCTCCTCCGAGTCCTCAATGATACGATTGATGATGATAGCTTGGAAGATCATTTTTGTTTATGGGTGCCGCCACCAGTGCCTAACGCCCAATTTTTCAGCCCCTGTTTAACAGGGGCGTGTAATTACAATTTTTGAAGCAATACTTTGCAACAGGGCTCATTGCTGTGCTCCAAGTACAGTATCTGTGAGGAGTTGCAGTGTTGTGCCACCAGTGCCTAAGGCCCAATTTTTCAGCCCCTGTTTAACAGGGGCGTGTCATTACAATTTTTGAAGCAATACTTTGCAACAGGGCTCATTGCTGTGCTCCAAGTACAGTATCTGTGAAGGGTTGCAGTGTTGTGCCACCAGTGCCTAAGGCCCAATTTTTCAGCCCCTGTTCAACAGGGGCATGTAATTACAATTCTTGATCTAATAATTCACAGCAGGGCCCATTGCTGCACCCACCAAGAGTAACTGTCAGGGCTTACAGTGTTGTGGCACCAGCACCACCATCAAAGGCCCAATTTTTACTACCACTGTTCAACAATTATATGTAATTAAAATTCCTGATATAATAGTTGACAGCAGGGCGTTCCAGCACCAACCAAGAGTAACTGTGAGTGCTTACAGTGTTGTGCCAACACCAACAACTAAGGGGCCTATTTCTGCAGAGTATATACGGCAGGTCCCTACTTTCAAACATCCAACTTACAAACGACTCCTACTTGCAAACGCAAGAAGACAACAGGAAGTGAGAGGAAATCTACCACTAGGAAGGAAAATTCTCTCCTGTAAGAATAAATATGGGAGAAAGGTGTCTCCTCTGTACTGATGCTTTATCAGCAATCCTTGTTTCAAGAAAAACACCACATTTCAAAAACAGTTGTCATTAGGACGGAAAGTGAGGTGAAATGTTCTGAACAGGGGCACAGACAGCAAAACAAATGTTACAGGGGTGATAACCCTTACCTATGTTTTCCAAAAAGTTTAAAAATAGATTTTTGGTCTGGAGCTACACTTCAACAATGTACCTGTTCAAAATTACAAACAGATTCTACATAAGAACAAACCTACAGTCCCTGTCTTGTATGCACCGCCTGTATACGGCTGTTCAGAGTATATAGGGCCTTTTTTATTTTATGTGCGGGGTTCCCCTTAATATCCATACAAGACCCAAAGGGGCTGGTAATGGGCTGGGGTAGGGGGGGGGTCATGGGGTAGCTATGCCATTTTTCTTAAAGATTTTCATCCATATTACCGGGACCAGACATTACATTAAAGCCGCAAGCAGTTTTAAATGGCTTTTTTTTCCTTTAGAAGTGTCATTTTGTGCAGGGACAGTTCTAAACACGGGAAACACGTGGCACTTCACAGGCATACTTTAGACACCCCCCAGGTACGATATTTAAAGGAATATTTGACTTTTTTTTTCACTTTATGCATCATTAAAATGACTGCTCCCGGAAAACGACCGTTTTTAAAACTTATTTTTGCATTGATACATGTCCCCTGGTGCAGAACCCGGGTTCCCAAACCCTTTTTAGGACAATAACATGCATAATAGTTTTTATAATTAGCACTTTAGAATTCGAACGTTCGCATCCATTGTATTTAATAGGGTTCTAATGTTCGTTCGAACTTTCGGTCCGTTCGCGGGTTCTGGTGCGAACCGAACCCGGGGGTGTTCGGCTCATCACTAATGCTAACCACAACAACATCCTTTCATCCAGACCATGATGCCTCCTGACTTCTCAGCTTTCACACATCCTCCTGATGTGCACATGACTAAAGCTATGACTCCACGCTTGACTACTCTTAATGCTAGCAACCGGTAGGGTTTTTTTTTTGGAGACGATAAGTATTCCTATCAAATTTTCATGTATATTTTATTATCTATTTTGTCAGGTCCCATCTGCTTGGATTAGTAGGATTGTATTTAGAATGCACTTCATTACATGACAACACCATGAGTAAACTGAGAATGCACCTATAGCTTGGGGAGAAAAATCCTTTTGCGGCACACAAGAATGACTGGTATGTGTAAGGATAAAAAACAGTGGTTAATCCTTGTCAGATGCCCATGGTGTTGTTACAGCATCACATTATCTTAGCAAGGCAGACCTCAATTCCCAGGGTCGGGATAACAATGATGTCACAGAGGAATGTATACTAGCTGGAAAAAAAGAGAAGTTGTAAGATTCTTAAGAAAATCATGTGTTGATGTGACCAAAAAGTTTAGCCAGAAGTGGGTATTTGTTAAGTCACACAGTAAAACCCGCTGTACATGTGCAGACACAATAGACTATTATTGCAGTCACTGAATAGTTTTTTTTTTTCTCATCTGACACAATTTATTATGTTACATACTGTACATGTATACATTTATAAATACTTAACTACATCATTTGTGTATATCTGCTTGGAGTTTAGTTTTAGGGCTTGTGCACAAAAGTGTTTTCTTCTAGGGGATGAACTGCGTTGCAAATCCATTGTCAATCACGATGCCCGCCACCCAATGACTCGTTAAAAAACAAAACCCTACTACCCAGTCTGCATGACAGATCCTGCAGTAATACTAGCTGAATGATGCTCCTGAGCTCTCATCAGCAATAAAAGGAAAGGGCCAGAGATGGTGGTGACATCATTGACTAAATACAGTATGGTAATGTTATTTTGTCAATGTTTTTTCCAGTTCGGATTGAACTTTAGCTCATTCGGTATCCTGTTTGCTGGGAGCTATGTATCATATTTAGACACAGTAATTTTACTTGCACCTGCAGCTTCCCTAGGAACCAGTGATGCCATGGGAAATCCCATCTTCTTTTAGGCAAAGGCGCAGGGATAACAATATAAACCAACAAAGCTATGCTAAATGCAAAATTTGTTGAAAAAAATGCAATATAACGAATAAAGTGATGTGAAATGGTGAAAAATGTTGTAAGAATCTTCTTAAAAAGTTTATTTAAAGCTCAATTGCCCCAAGTGATAAACACTCCTTTTGTGAATACTACCACCTTTGATAAAAAGGGTGCTTATCAAATACTGTTGACCTTCTATCTCTAGAAAGGTCAACCAAGCAATAATCACAACCATCGGTGACAGTGGCGGCTGGTGCTCAAATTTTTTGGGGGGCGCAAACAAACTGAAAAAAAAAAAAATCATCAATTGCCGCCACTGTGCCCATTAAACGCAGCCACTGTGCCCAAACGCCACTAGTTTGTCCCCAAATGCAGCCAGTTTCCCCCCCATATGCAGCCAGTTTCTCCCCCATAATGCAGCCAGTTTCTCCCCCATAATGCAGCCAGTTTCTCCCCCATAATACAGCCAGTTTCTCCCCCATAATGCAGCCAGTTTCTCCCCCATAATGCAGCCAGTTTCTCCACCATAATGCAGCCAGTTTGTCCCCCATATGCAGCCAGTTTCTCCCCCATAATACAGCCAGTTTCTCCCCCATATGCAGCCAGTTTCTCCCCCATAATGCAGCCAGTTTCTCCCCCATAATGCAGCCAGTTTCTCCACCATAATGCAGCCAGTTTGTCCCCCATATGCAGCCAGTTTCTCCCCCATAATACAGCCAGTTTCTCCCCCATATGCAGCCAGTTTCTCCCCCATATGCAGCCAGTTTCCCCCCATATGCAGACAGTTTCTCCCCCATAATGCAGCCAGTTTCTCCCCCATAATACAGCCAGTTTCTCCCCCATAATACAGCCAGTTTCTCCCCCATAATGCAGCCAGTTTCTCCCCCAATATACAGCCAGTTTCTCCCCCATAATGCAGCCAGTTTGTCCCCCAATATACAGCCAGTTTCTCCCCTATATGCAGCCAGTTTTTCCCCCATAATGCAGCCAGTTTCTCCCCCATAATACAGCCAGTTTCTCCCCCATAATACAGCCAGTTTCTCCCCATAATACAGCCAGTTTCTCCCCCATAATGCAGCCAGTTTCTCCCCTATATGCAGCCAGTTTCTACCCCAATATACAGCCAGTTTCTCCCCCATATGCAGCCAGTTTCTCCCCCATAATTCAGCCAGTTTCTCCCCCATAATTCAGCCAGTTTGTCCCCCATATGCAGCCAGTTTCTCCCCATATGCAGCCAGTTTCTTCCCCATAATTCAGCCAGTTTCTCCCCCATAATTCAGCTAGTTTGTCCCCCATTTGCAGCCAGTTTCTCCCCCATAATGCAGCCAGTTTCTCCCCTATATGCAGCCAGTTTCTACCCCATTATACAGCCAGTTTCTCCCCCATATGCAGCCAGTTTCTCCCCCATAATGCAGCCAGTTTCTCCCCTATATGCAGCCAGTTTCTACCCCAATATACAGCCAGTTTCTCCCCCATAATGCAGCCAGTTTCTCCCCCATAATTCAGCCAGTTTCTCCCCCATAATTCAGCCAGTTTCTCCCCCATAATGCAGCTAGTTTGTCCTCATAATACAGCCAGTTTCTCCCCCCCAGCCCTGCACTTACCTTCCTCGAGTCAGCGCCGTCCTTCTTCCGTCCTCGATATCTTCTCCCGCCCTCGATGTCACTTCAGCCAATCAGGTTACCGGTAACCAGACCCGGTGAACCTGATTGGCCAGGGAACGCACCCCTGTGCGTCCTCTCATTAGGTATTTAGAAGCCGATTACAGCCCTCAGGCTGTAGTCGGGAAGCCTATCAGAGCCTTCTGGCTCTGATAGGCACTTCTAAAGGCCAATCAGACGCTGTGACTCAGATGGCCGGCGCTCAAGGGGCCGGCCATCTGAATAGTGGGCGGCAGCAATACATAGGTTCATGCAATGCATGAACCTATGTATTGTTGTGGTGAGTGACGGCCGGGCGCAGAAGCGAGCGGTAGCGGCGCTTCTGTGCCCACTATGGTCGCGCCGCCATGTGTAAAAAAAAGACATTAAAAAAATTAAAAAAAATAAAATAAAAAACTCTCAAAGGGCCCGTTTTTTTTTTTGGTGACCACAGGAGGGGGGGGGGGGGGGCGGCGCCCGGGCGCCCCCTATGGACGGGCCGCCACTGATCGGTGAGATGTTTTATGCCCCTCTATGGAACTTGGGCTGTCTCTCCTTATCACCAATTGCCATGGACCAATGTATAAAGGGATGGAGATGCTATTTGTCAGGGCTGGGCTCAGCCCTTCCTTCTCAGAGCTCTGTGCTTAGCTGTCAGTTAATTGCCAGCACTCTTCATTCCACAGTGACTCACATGTTCTTCATTTCCTGCTCGTCAGCTAGCTCTGCTAGCTACTTAAACTGTATGGATCAGATCTTCCGTTGCATTCGCCTTGGTCAACATATCCGGACTCTCTCTGCTGTGTTTTCCTGTCAAAGACTTTTTGCTTGGCTGACTTCCCTTCTGGTTCCTGATCCTGTTTGCTGCACCCGACTTTGCTGATCTCTGGACTCCTGTTTCTCTGGCTTGTTCTGACTACCCGTCCTGGTTACCAAACTTTGGCTATGTTTTGACTACGTTTGCTCTGTTTATACCATTTTACCATTTTATTAAATAGTGTGATTTTTACTGCACTTCTGTCTCAGTCTGATTCATGGTTCCTGACACTATTTTATTAAAACAATTTAAATGTTGCATTTACATCCATATATAAAATATGTACCCCAACTGTACAGTCTCTCTTGCCCAAAAAAACGATACACCTGCGCCTCCGGGATCAGTGTAAATGCTATGACGTCGACGCGCAGCACTGCCCTACATGTTTCGTCATAAATTACTTCTTCCGGAGCATTTATGACGTCTTCCAGGGCATTTATGATGAAACTTGTAGGGCGGTGCTGCATGCTGACGCCATTGCGTTTACACTGATCCTGGAAGCGCAGGTGTATCGTACAGTTGGTGTGCATTTTTTACATATGGATGGAAGTGCAACTTTTAAATTGTTTTAATAAAATAGTAAGCAATTTTACACTATTGGAGCATCTCTTTGCCTTTACACATTGGTCCATGACAAATGGTGTGGCTGGTCTGGAGATAAGGAGAGACAGTCCAAGTTCCATAGAGGGGCATACAACATCTTACCGATGGTTGTCATTATTGCTATTTTAACCTTTCTAGAGATAGAAGGTCAACAAGATCTGTTAAGCGCCCTTATTATCAGAGGTGGTGGTATTCACAAAAGGAGCTGTTATCACTTGAGGTGTTGGAGCTTAAAATTTACTTTTTAAGAAGATTTTTACAATGTTTTTCACCATTTCACGTGGACTTTATTCCTTCCTTATATTGCATTTTTTTTTCAATTAATTTTGTTTGCTTTGTTGGTTTATGTTTGCTTTACTGTGCTGATATCACATGGTTAAGTCACTGCTTTACACTGTTATTTTGTTGTTTTACACTGTTATTTTAGAGTACTTTATTGAAATTAGTGCGGTAGGGACCAGAACCTGCGAACGGACCGAAAGTTAGCGCAAACTTTAGAACCCTATTAAATACAATGGACGCAAACGTTCGAAATCTAAAGAGCTAATTATAACGGCTAATATGCATGTTATTGTCCTAAAAAGGGTTTGGGGACCCGGGTCCTGCCCCAGGGGACATGTATCAATGCAAAAATAAGTTTTAAGAACTGCCGTTTTTTCGGGAGCAGTGATTTTAACCACTTAAGCCCCGGACCATTTGGTAGCTAGAGGACCAGAGGTGATTTCAGAATTTTGCACTGCGCTGCTTTAACTGTAAATTGTGCGGACATGCAATGTTGTACCCAAACAAAATTTGCGTCCTTTTCTTCCCACAAATAGAGCTTTCTTTTAATGGTATTTGATTGCCTCTGCGATTTTTATTTTTTGCGATATAAACGGAAAAAGACTGAAAATTTTGAAAAAAAATGATATTTTCTACTTTTTGTTATAAGAAAAATCCAATAAAAACAATTTTAGTCATACATTTAGGCCAAAATGTATTCAGCCACATGTCTTTAGTAAAAAAAATGTCAATAAGCGTATATTTATTGGTTTGCGCAAAAGTTATAGCGTTTACAAACTAGGGTACATTTTCTGGAATTTACACAGCTTTAAATTTATGACTGCCTATCTAATTTCTTGAGGTGCTAAAATGGCAGGGCAGTACAAAACCCCCCCCCAAATGACCCCATTTTGAAAAGTAGACACCCCAAGGAAATTGCTGAGAGGCATGTTGAGCCCATTGAATATTATTTTTTTGTCCCAAATGATTGAATAATGACAAAAAGAAAAAAAAATGTACAAAAAGTTGTCACTAAATTATATATTGCTCACACATGCCATGGTTACATGTGGAATTGCACCCCAAAATACATTCTGCTGCTTCTCCTGAGTACGGGGATACCACTTGTGTGGGACTTTTTGGGAGCCTAGCCGCGTACGGGGCCCCAAAAACCAAGCACCGCCTTCAGGACTTCTAAGGGCGTAAATTTTTGATTTCACTCCTCACTACCTATCACAGTTTTGAAGGCCATAAAATGCCAAAATAGCACAAAACCCCCCCAAATGACCCCATTTTGGAAAGTAGACACCCCAAGCTATTTACTGAGAGGCATGTTGGGTTCATGGAATATTTTATATTTTGCCACAAGTTGCGGGAATATGACAAACTTTTTTTTTTTGCACAAAGTTGTCACTAAATGATATATTGCTCACACATGCCATGGGCATAAGTGAAATTACACCCCAAAATACATTCTGCTGCTTCTCCTGAGTATGGGGATACCACATGTGTGGGACTTTTTGGGAGCCTAGCCACGTACGGGACCCCAAAAACCAAGCACCGCCTTCAAGGTTTCTAAGGGCATAAATTTTTGATTTCACTCCTCACTACCTATCACAGTTTTGAAGGCCATAAAATGCCAAGATAGCACAAAACCCCCCAAAATGACCCCATTTTGGAAAGTAGACACCCCAAGGAAATTGCTGAGAGGCATGTTGAGCCCATTGAATATTTTTTTTTTTTGTCCCAAGTGATTGAATAATGACAAAAAGAAAAAAAAATGTACAAAAAGTTGTCACTAAATGATATATTGCTCAAACATGCCATGGTTATATGCGGAATTGCACCCCAAAATACATTTGGCTACTTCTCCTGAGTACGGGGATACCACATGTGTGAGACTTTTTGAGAGCCTAGCCGCGTACGGGCCCCCGAAAACCAAGCACCGCCTTCAGGATTTCTAAGGGCACAAATTTTTGATTTCACTCCTCACTACCTATCACAGTTTTGAAGGCCATAAAATGCCAAGATAGCCCAAAACCCCCACAAATGACCCCATTTTGGAAAGTAGACACCCCAAGCTATTTGCTGAGAGGCATGGTGAGTATTTTACAGCTCTCATTTGTTTTTGAAAATGAAGAAAGACATATTTTTTTTTTCTTTTTTCAATTTTCAAAACTTTGTGACAAAAAACATTCAAAGTCCAGCAACATACCAGTACGTTGCTGGTCCTTGTTGGACATGTATTGTAATCTTTTTTTTCATGCAGCCTGTTGGCTGAACGAAAAAAAGAGATTGATCGGTGGGTATGCCCACCATTAGAATACCTCCCTTCATCCACCCACTTCTAATGATGGGCATATATGCCGAAGCATGGGGGCATCCTCCCGCAAAAAAGTTATGCCGCGTACACACGGTCTGACTTTTCCACGGGCAAGCCTTCGTCGGAATTTCGACCGTATGTACGCGGCATAAAAGGTTATGCCGCGTACACACGGTCGGACTTTTCCACGGGCAAGCCTCCGTCGGAATTTCGACCGTATATAGATCCGCTCTGCAACTGAATGGTGTACCTGCTAAGCAAATGATGGTTAACATTAAAACAAAGTAACAGTACAGTACAACAGTAAGACCTTACCATACCATACCTGCAAAGCAAATACCAAAACAAAACCTAGTAAAAAATAAAACATTTTTTTAACGCAACCTGTGCTAAAATATATATATGCCGAAGCATGGAGGCATCCTCCCGCAAAAAAATTATGCCGTGTACACACGGTCAGACTTTTCCACGGGCAAGCCTTCGTCGGAATTTCGACCATATGACCGCGGCATAAAAGGTTATGCCGCGTACACACGGTCGGACTTTTCCACGGGCAAGCCTCCGTCGGAATTTCGACCGTATGTACGCGGCATTAGGAGCAAAATCGCTCCTCCGCCCCTGCTGCCCCCATGCTTCGGCATATATGCTCTTTTTTTTTAACTGTGGTGGTGAAATCACCTCCTACAGCACTGGAGTCACGGCTTTATGTATCGTGGGAGCAAACGCTGTTGCTGTCAAGATAAATAATTCCGCGCTGCAGTTGAATGGCGCACCTGAAAACAAACAATTACATACCTGAAAAGCAAGCATGATAAAACATTGCAGAATGGAATACAGTAAAAAAGAGCAGAACAATAGAGAGAAAATAGAGAGAGAGAGAGAGAGAGAGAGAACAATAAAACGACAACTATTTTTGGTTTTTTTATTTTATATTTTTTTTGTGTTTTGTTTTTTTTACGTATTTTTTTCTCTTTTTTACACTTTTTTTTTGTAACTTTAACAACTGTAATGGTTCGGGTCTCTCAAAATGTAATGGCATCTTGGGAGACCCTGTGTAAGTGTGTCCTAGTCTGTGAAATGCTGTACCCTATGCTAAAACTTCACTTTTGAGTGGTAGCGTTCACAACATTCACCAAGGCAAAGACCAGGCTTGTCAGGACAGAGTGGACAATAATGACAGGTGTCACGCCTAAATCCGCGCTTGCTACAGACACGACATCTTTTTTGGGGGGCTCTTGGATAGGGGTACTCGGGAGGACATACGTATAATGCCTCTCATGCAGCCGGCTTACTGCATTTGGTTGGGGATGGTGAGGTGCAGAACCGCCTGGATACAGGAGTTCTGTGACTATCTCATTCTGGAATTTTAGAAGAGATAAAGTCCCGCCTGAAGCTCTGTATAGCACATGAGCATTCAGCAAAGCCAATTGGAATAAGGATAGAGACACTTTTTTGTACCAGCGTCTCGCCTTACGGTCAATTAGATACGGCGCCAACAACTGGTCGTTGAGGTCCACCCCTCCCATATTTTTGTTATATTCGTGGACACAGAGGGGTTTCTCCACAATACCAGTCGCCGTAGGAATTTGGACTGTCGTGTCTGCATGAAGGGAGGTAAGAAGGAAAACATTCTTATTGTCCCTCCACTTTATAGCGAGCAAAATATTACACTTTACGCAGGCTCTCTCCCCCAGCCTAAGACGGGCATCTACAAGCCGCTGGGGAAAGCCCCGGCGATCAGGTCGCACGGTGCCACATGCTCCAATCTGATGATCAAACAAGTGACTAAACAGTGGCACGCTCGTGTAATAATTGTCCACATACAAGTGGTACCCCTTTCCGAATAAGGGTGACACCAATTTCCACACTATCTTGCCAGCGCTCCCTATGTAATCCGGGCAGTTGACCGGCTCAACCTGACTATCTTTTCCCTCATAAACCATAAAGCTCCATACATAGCCTGTTGTCCTGTCACAGAACTTATAGAGCTTGACCCCGTATCTGGCACGCTTGCTGGGAAGGTACTGCTTGAAAGCCAAGCGGCCAGAAAATTTAATCAGGGACTCATCAACGCAGACAACTTGATCGGGAGTAAACAAGGCTGCAAAACGTTCGTTGAAGTGGTTTATGAGGGGCCGAATTTTATAGAGCCGGTCGTATTCAGGGTCCCCACGTGGACGACAAAGTTCATTGTCGTTGAAGTGCATGAACCGCAAAATCTGCTCGTATCGTTTCCTGGGCATGGAGGCAGAGAACACGGGCATGTGGTCAATTGGGTGCGTGGACCAATAAGTACGCAATGACGGGAATTTATGTGTGCCCATGTTGAGGGAAAGGCCCAGAAAGGTCTTAAATTCGGAAACCGTAATTGGTTTCCAATCTTTGGCAATGGAAGGCAACTGGGGATTAGCGGCGATAAATTGACCAGCATATAAATTACTCTGGTCCACAATAGATCTATAGAGATCTTCCGTGAAAAACAGCGAATAATAATCAATTGGCATAAAATCAGCTGTTTCCACCTGAATACCGGGTTGGGCAGTGAATGGGGGAAGTACGGGTTCTGCAGAAGTGGTGGGGACCCAATCAGGATAGGCAAATTCTGCAGGAAGGGCACTATGGGTATGACGAGCCTGCCTTTGTCTTCTTATTGGTGGCAGCGGGACACTACTTGTGCTTGCCACCTCGCCAGCTTGAACTGCACTTATGGGACTCGCCACGTCACCACGTGATACTGCAGTGCTGGATGTACGCCCAGGCTGTACTAGGCCGCTGGTGCTTGCCAATTCACCAGAAGGAATAGCGTCGCTAGTACTACTCTGCTCCATGATACGAGAGCCCTGCGGTTCTTGCTCCTCAACAACCTCAGAAGATCGGGATCGGGTACGCCTGACCTTAGCAGGGACCTCAACTTCGTCATCAGAGCTATCTGACGTGGGGCCGCTGACGTCACTGTCTTCTACGGGAAGATATTCTGAGCCTGAATCTGACAGATGCGTGACCTCCTCTTCACTATCTGTCATGCTCAGAATCTCGTGGCCTCTTTACTAGTGTACCTTCGACTTGCCATTTTGGGCTCTAAATTTAGGGGTACACTAGTAAGATTCACAGGAAAAAAAGCACCTGACTGTCGTCAGCAAATATATCAAACGCTACTAAAAAAAACTGTTAGCGATCGCAGGGATCAGGCCTGTCTCTGCGAACGCTGCAGTTATGTTTGTTGTGTTTGGTAAGTGACAGTGATCGATCGATACTGCACTTGGGTGGGCTGGGATGGGCTGGGCTGGACGGAGGGGCTAAACGCAGGTGCTAGCAGGTATCTGGGCTGATCCCGCTAACACTGTGTTTTTGGGAACCCTAAACCGCTGGGGACGCTAGTATAGATCTGATCAGATCAGATATTGATCTGTTCAGATACTATACCACTAAGGGAGGTGTATGCTTTGCGCGTGGGTGTTAGCGTTACTGGCACTAACCTAACGCTGCCTGGGGCGACGCAGACCCTCTCTGGCGCTAAAACCTAATTGATCTCACCCACCGGGCGATCAGGGGGTTAAACCTTTATTGGGTTATATACGGCGGGTGCCCTGATGCTATAAAAAGCAAACTAACCAACCAGCGTCACCCGTAACCTTTATATGGTGATCACTGGTGACAGGGTTAACTAGGGGCAATCAGGGGGTTAAAACCTTTATTAGGTTAAATATGGGGGTACCCGACGCTATATAAAAACCTGACGGGTTACCTAAATAACTAAATAACTAACTGGGTAACCAGTGTCACCAGTGACGCTTATACGGTGATCACTGGTGAAAGGGTTAACTCTAGGGGCAATCAGGGGGTTAAAATAATATATGGGGGTACCTGACACTATAAAAACCTGCGGCGAAACTAAAAATAAATAACTGGCTATCTAGGGCACCACCGGCACTAAATACAGCGATCGAAAATACGATCGCTTAGTGACGCTGGCGTTAGGGGGTGAAAGGGTTACCTGGGGGGCGATCAAGGGGTTAAACCTTTATTAGGGGGGTTAGGGGGCTACCCTGGACCTAAAGGGGCCTAAACCTAACTGCCCTGCAACTTTTTACTGTCACAGATGACACTAAATGCAGTGATCAGTAAAATAAATGATCACTGCAATCAGTGACACTGTGATTGGGGGCTGGGGGGTGACCTGGGGGGTGATTTGGGGGTGACTGGGGGGTGAAATATGTGCCTATGTGTACCTAAGTGTCAGTGGACTGTTGGTGCACTAACCTGCTTCTTCTCTCCTCGGCGCCGGGAACGAAAAGACCGACACGAGGAGAGATGACATCACTTCCTCTGCCTGTGTTTACATTACACAGGCAGAGGGAGCATTTTCATTCGCCGGGAGCGATCGCGAGGGGGTGGCCGGAATCGAATGGAATCGAATGGCCGTCCCCTCATCTCCGATCGCTCCCCAACGATAAACGGCCGCTCACTGTATAGGAGGGGGACCCCCCAACTGTACAAAGGCGATCACGTACACTGTACGTGATTGTGCCTGTCGGTGCCATTCTGCCGACGTACATATACAGTGAGTGGTCGTTAAGTGGTTAATGATGCATAAAGTGAAAAAAAAAAAGGGAATATTCCTTTAAATATCATACCTGGGGGGGTCTAAAGTATGCCTGTGAAGTGGCACGTGTTTCCCGTGTTTAGAACTGTCCCTGCACAAAATTACATTTCTAAAGGAAAAAATGCCATTTAAAACTGCTTGTGGCTTTAATGTAATGTCTGGTCCCGGCAATATGGATGAAAATCATTGAGAAAAATGGCATGGGTAGCCCCCCCTGACCATTACCAGCCCCTTTGGGTCTTGTACGGATATTAAGGGGAACCCCGTACCCAAATTAAAAAAGGAAAGGCGTGGGGCCCCCAGGCCCTATATACTCAGAACAGCAGTATACAGGCGGTGCAAACAAGACAGGGACTGTGTAGGTTTGTTGTGTTAAGTAGAATCTGTTTGTAATTTTGAACTGGTACATTTTTAAAGTGTAGCTCCAGTCAAAAAATCTATTTTTAAGCTTTTTGGAAAACATAGGAAAGGGTTATCACCCCTGTATAATTTTTTTGTCCGTCCGTCTTTTTTCATCTCACTTCCTGTTGTCTCCTTCCGTTTGCAAGTAGGAGACGCTTGTAAGTTGGATGTTTGAAAGTAGGAGCCTGCCCTATATGCTCTGCAGAAATTTGGCCCTAAGGTGTTGGTGTTGCCACAAGTTAACACTGTAAGCCCTCAAAGTGACTCTTGGTGGGTACTGGAGCGCCCTGCTGTGAACTATTGTATCAAGAATTGTAATTACATGCCATTGTTGAACAGTGGTAGAAAAATTGGGCCTTTGGTGGTGGTGGTGGCGGTGCTGGTGCCACAACACTGTAAGTCCTCACAGTTACTCTCGGTGGGCGCTGGAACGGGCCCTGCTGTGAAATATTATATCAAGAATTGTAATTGGGCCTTAGGCACTGGTGCCACAACACTGCAACCCCTCACAGATACTCTAGTTGGAACGCAGGTATGAGCCCTGCTGCAAAGCATTGCATCAAAAATTTTAATTACATGCCCCTGTTAAACAGGGGCTGAAAAATTGGGCCTTAGGCAATGGTGCTGGTGCCACGACACTGCAACCTCTCCCAGATACTCTAGCTGGAGTGCAGGAATGAGCCCTGCTGCAAAGCATTGCATCAAAAATTGTAATTACACGCCCCTGTTAAACAGGGGTTGAAAAATTGGGCCTTAGCCACTGGTGGCGGCACCCAGAACCAAAAATGTTCTTCCAAGCTATCAGCAGGATCATTGAGGAGGAAGAGGATAGTCAGTCAACATAACAGGACAGTCACTCAGCATCAGCATAGGCAGTCTTGAAGGGATAAGGGGGGCCTTGAGAGGTAAGGAATTCCTCCTCTTCCTGCCTCTGTTCTGCCTCAAGTGCCCTGTCCATTATTCCACGCAGCATATGCTCCAACAGGTGGACAAGAGCTACAGTGTCACTGATGCATGCACTGTCACTGCTCACCATCCTTGTGGCCTCCTCAAATGGTGCCAGGACAGTGCATGCATCCCTGATCATGCCCCACTGGCGTGGTGAAAAAAACCGAGCTCCCCTGACCCTGTCCTGGTGCCGTAGTCGCACAGGTACTCATTGATGGCCCTCTGCTGCATGTGCAGCCGCTGCAGCATGGCCAATGTTGAGTTCCACCTAGTGGGCATGTCACATATAAGGCGGTTCTTGGGCAGGTTCAACTCATTTTGCAGCTCAGCCAGCCGAGCACTGGCATTATATGATCGGCGGAAATGCACATAGACTTTCCTGGCCTGCCTCAGGACATCCTGTAAGCCCGGGTACCTGCCAAAGAACCGCTGCACCACCAGGTTAAGGACGTGAGCCACACAGGGCACATGGGTCAGTTGTCCCTGTCGGAGGGCGGAGAGGAGGTTGGTGCCATTGTTGCAAACCACCATTCCTGGCTTAAGCTGGCGTGGCGTCAACCACCTCTCGGCCTGCCCCTGCAGAGCTGACAGAACCTCTGCCCCAGTGTGGCTCCTGTCCCCCAAACACACCAGCGCAAGCACGGCATGGCATCTTTTTGCCTGCGTACTTGCGTAGCCCCTTGAACGCCTATGGAGCACCGCTGGTTCCGAGGACAAAGCACAGGAAGAGGCCATGGAGGAAGAAGAAGAGGAGGGGGGGGGAGGAGAGAGCTGTGTCACAACCAGTAGTAGCATTTTGGAGGCGTGGTGGCGGAACAACCTCCAACACTACTGCACCTTGTCCTGCATCCTTCCCAGCTGCCAAAAGAGTGACCCAATGGGCCGTGAAAGATAGGTAACATCCCTGTCCATGCCTGCTGGACCATGAGTCAGCGGTAATATGCACCTTGCCGCTGACTGCCCTGTTCAGCGAGGCATGGACATTGCCTTCCACATGCCGGTAGAGAGCCGGAATCGCCTTCCATAAGAAAAAGTGGCGTTTGGGAACCTGCCACTGAGGAACCGCACATTGCATAAACTCACGGAAGGGGGCCGAGTCTACCAACTGAAAAGGCAGCAGTTGAACTGCTAGCAATTTAGCCAAGCTAGCATTCAACCGCTGGGCATGTAGATGGCTGGGAGTGAACTTCTTTCGACGGTCCAGCAGCTGGGGCAGGGAAATTTGCCTGCTGCAATCGGACGTCGGTGTACTGCTAGCAGAGTGCCCGCAAGTACTTGGCTGTGACACACCTAATTCTACACCTTCATTCCTCTCAGTGCAGGTTTCAGAGAGGACTGAAGGTATAGTGGGGTTGGAGATCCCAGCTGATGAGGAGCAAGGAGAGGTCTGCTTTGTTCTTTGGTGTGGGTCTTTAAGGTACGTTTGCCAACGAGATGCAAGGCAGGTCAACATATGTCTGGTCAAGCATGTGGTGCCCAAGCAGCTGATGTTTTGGCCACGCGAGATACGCTTGAGACATATGTTGCAAATAGCAGCATTGCGATCTGATGCACTCGTCTCAAAAAAGCCCACACCAAAGAACTTTTGGAATAACGTGCAGAGGCAGCGCCCTGCACAGGCGGAGCTCTGCGGTGTGATTCAGTCGGTGTGCTGCCCTTAAGCTGGCCCCCGGAGGGCATCTTGCCTCGTTGGAGATGTGCCTCCTCCTCCTCTCTCCTATCAGGCACCCACGTGGAGTCAGTGACCTCATCATCCCCTCCCTCTTCATCATTGTAGCAAACCTGGCAGTATGCTGCAGCTGGTGGAACATGACTGCCAGATTGCTGTCTTTCTTGAGCATCCCCTCTCTCTGTGCTCACGCTACTGCCTTCCTCTAGCTGGGTATCATCATCAGAGCCTTCAAATGCTGGGCATCCTCCTGGAGCATGTACCCAACACTGTGGTCAAACAGTTCGGGGGACTCCTGAGGAGGACATGGTGGGTCTAGGGAACGAGTGACTGATGACATTGATACGAGGGAAGAGGACGCGTTGGCAGCTGCTTTGCCAGTAACCTGAGCCTGGGTGAGGATAAGGAGGATGAGGAGGGCTTGGTCATCCACTCTACCAAGTCTTCGGCTTGATGCGGCTCAACATGTCCAGCTGCCGAAAATAAGGACAAGCGTGTCTCATGGCCACGTGCTGATGACGATGCACCGCGTCCACGACCAGCACTGTTGCCCCTAGACACAGAGCCTGCTTGCCCTCTTTTATTGGCTCGTGACTGTCTGCCTCTCCTTGTTGGCCTTCCAGACATACTAATGGCCTGCAGGGAGATGGGAAAACCAGCAATAAGGGGTAGCTTCAGGTGTATACTGTGCAGGAGGCACCTACACCCACTGTAACTGCTGCAGATGCCTGTGTGACACTAACAGAACAACACCAGCAATAAGGGGTAGCTTCTGGTGTACACTGTGCAGAAGGCACCTACACCCACTGTAACTGCTGCAGACGCCTGTGTTACACAACAGAACAACACCAGCAATAAGGGGTAGCTTCAGGTGTATTCTGCGCAGGAGGCACCTACACCCACTGTAACTGCTGCAGATGCCTGTGTTACACAACAGAACAACACCAGCAATAAGGGGTAGCTTCACGTGTATACTTTGCAGGAGGCACCTACACCCACTGTAACTGCTGCAGATGCCTGTTTTACACAACAGAACAATACCAGCAATAAGGGGTAGCTTCAGGTGTATACTGTGCAGGAGGCACACTACACCCACTGTAACTGCTGCAGATGCCTGTGTTACACAACAGAACAACACCAGCAATAAGGGGTAGCTTCAGGTGTATACTGTGCAGGAGGCACACTACACCCACTGTAACTGCTGCAGATGCCTGTGTTACACTAACAGAACAACACCAGCAATAAGGGGTAGCTTCAGGTGTATACTGTGCAGGAGTCACCTACACCCACTGTAACTGCTGCAGATATCTGTGTTACACTAACAGAACAACAGCAGCAATAAGGGGTAGCTTCAGGTGTATACTGTGCAGGAGGCACACTACACCCACTGTAACTGCGCTAGGTTAACAAGCAAAGATGACATTGACACTGTCCCTGTCTATCCTGCTCTCTCCCTGCACGCCAACACACTACACCCACTGTAACTGCTGCAGATGCATCCTGCCTGTGGCCAATTATGGCCCTCCTCGCTGCCGGTGCTGTGATTGGCCAAGCATGTGGGGTCACAGTGCATGCTTGGCCAATCATCAGCCAGCAATGCACTGCGATGGCGCAGTGCATTGTGGGCCATTCGCGTCACACAAATATGGTGCGAACAGCCCACAAAGTTCTGGATTCGCTGAACAGGCGAACAGCCGATGTTCGAGTCGAACATGCGTTCGACTCGAACACGAGCTCATCCCTATTTGGCAGTGATAGCAGTGACATCACTGCCCAAATTTGGCCACTGCATGTGTCACCAGTATCCTGCCCCTTCCCTTATACAGCTGATGACAGCTCGGGGAGCTGTCATTTGGTTAGTGTTACCAACAGAATCAGTCATTTTCGTGGTATGTACCATTATGTATAGGCTCTCATGTATGCTAACTAATGATCATTTTTTGATCAGTAAGTATTGGATTTGGATTATAAGATCTCCCTTTCCCCCTCTCCCCATTCCCCACTTCCCGAGTTCCCTTTTTTTCCCTTCTTCTTGATCTCTCCTCTTTTTCATACTATTGTGTATATTATTAATTTTACAGGGCTTACATCAGCTTCTAAAACCCAGATATCAATTGCCGCAATTAAATAATGAAAATACAAATATCTATATACCATGTATAAGTAGCCGCTATTACTAAGAAGTGCTTTCACTCCACTTGAAGTTAATAATAAAGTAAATAATACAGTGCTGCGCTACTGAATAAATAAATGTAAACCAAAGTGCTTAACAATTAATCACCTTCATACAATAAATAATACACTAATCTCAAAAAGTCCTTCAAGGTTCATATGTGTATAACAAAGTCTTTAAAATGATCAGTGATTGATTGTAGTGAATCCAAAATAAACAATCCACTAACAGGTGCAAAGAAATTACTCCAACCGCGCTCGTGCTCACCTCCACCAGTGTCATAGGCTGCTCACCTTATATTTTCACCCGTTTCACCAGTGGGTCAAAATCAGCAGTTTTGCACTCAGGGGATAATGGACATATCTGGCATGGTGTTGACACTTTCAATCCTTCGCTTTATAATCCCCTTCTATAGGTTCAAAAGAACCTCGATGACTCTCATCAAATGGGATATATGTGAGGAAAGAGAAGAGCAGAATCTGGTGTTCTCCGTATAAAAAAGGACATTTATTCTCATAAAAAAGCAGATGATACACTCACAAAATGGGCACTATAAGCCGTGCTGGCTAGATTGGCATGCAAACATCGATAATCCAGAGATGGCCGTGATGTGACGCCAGTGTACTGACGTCAAACAGGGGTCAAAATATAAGATGAGCAGCCTATGACACTGGTGGATGCGAGCGCGAGCACGGTTGGAGTCATTTCTTTGCACCTGTTGGTGGATTGTTTATTTTGGATTCACTACAATCAATCACTGGTCATTTTAAGGACTTTGTTATACACATATGAACTTTGAAGGACTTTTTGAGATTTATGTATTATTTAAGGATGAAGATGATTAATTATTAAGCACTTTAACACTAATGCCGCGTACACACGATCATTATTCACGGCGGTTAAAAAACCGCCGTGAATAATGTCATTAAAAACGAGGGAACGGCTTGTTCCCCACACACGGTCGTTTTTCACGTCGTTTTTTCTCTTGTCGAGAAAAACGACCGTCTGTGGGCTCCGCGGCAGTGTTTCCCTATGGGAAAACTGCCGCGGGAAACATGTCGAAAGAAACGACGAGAAAAATTAGAACATGTTCTAATTTTTCTCGTCGTTTTTAATGCCGTTTTTCTCGTCGAAAAAAACGACAGAAAGCCCACAGACTATCGTTTTTCTCGTCGAATGGGAAAAATGTTGTTTTTCTCAAAGAGAAAAACGGCCGTGTGTACGCGGCATAAGAATCACGTTTTTTTTTTATTTATTTTTTTATTCAGTAGCGCAGCACTGTATTATTTACTTTATTATTAACTTCAAGTGGAGTGAAAGTCCTTTTTAGTAATAGCGGCTACTTATACATGTTATATAGATATTTGTATTTTCACAATTTAATTGCGGCAATTGATATCTGGGTTTTAAGAGCTTAATAATGATTAATTATTAAGCACTTTAAGTTCTTTAACACAAAGAATCACAGTTTTTATTTTTTTATTCAGTAGCGCAGCACTGTATTATTTACTTTATTCTTACATTAGCTCTGCTGTATTCGTTATATGCAATTTTTATACGTTTACTGGTGAAATCCGAATATCTCCTCTAAATAGCGGCTGCGATCCTTTAATTCTTGGGAGCAAGTTACATGTAATGCTATCAACAGCAGGTAAGGACTATGTACTGCTGTATGGTTAGTATTACACACCTGTTTGATTTTGTTTGTTATCTTATAGATTTATGCAAGTTCTCCCTGAGGAAGCAGACTTTGTACTGTGAAGCATGCCGGGAGATGAAGAATCTTATGTGAAATCTCCTTTGTGATCAACTGGGACCTCAGACAATACACTGGCATGATCTGAAACTGTATTGTGTTTTGAAACAGTACCAGGATGTTTGACATTCATATTTTAATCTTCCACTTTTAATGTTTTATATAATAAAATATATATATTTTTTATCTTCAATCTGGTGTGGTACCTAAAAAGTCCTAGTAGCTCTTTTTGGTAGGGAACTGACTATTTTTCAATGTCTTGTAATAGAGGGTGTGGTACTAGTAAAATCTTAGAACAAGTTGAGACTCATTTATTGAGATCTCCATCCAAATCCCCCAGTTGTTGCATAAGATAGTGGTAACATCGTTGACCAAATATGGTCATGTTATTTGGTAAATGTTTTTGCCAGTTTGGGTCGAACTTTAGCCCATTCGCCTTGGTGGGAGCCATATAGATGCTGTATTTCTACTTGCACCTGCAGCTTCCCTAGGAACCACCAATGTCATGGGAAATCCCAGCTCCTTTTAGGCGAAGGGACAGGGATAGCAATGACGCCACTGCCCAAATATGGCCACTGCATGTGTCACCACTACCAGATTCCTTCCCTTATAGCTGATGATAGCTTGGGAGCTGTCATTTGGTTAGTGTTACCATCAGGATCAATCATGTGTGCTAAATTATAATTTTTTGGGGGCGAGTCAGCAGGAGGTGGGCATTGTGATTGATGATGGATTTACCAGGGACATTTTTAGGGGATTTTTTTTTTTTAATAAAGGACTTGTTAAACGTTCTGGTGTCTTTTTTTTTCTAGGCTACAACTTTTTTTGTGAAAGAGTAGGGGTACGCATATTCATTCATGTGGGTAGACAGCAGTATCTGGGGGCCACCAGATTCTAATAAGCCCCCCTTCCCCCCAGAGACCCCCACAACCACCGGGCAAAGATTGTGAAGACATAAACATGGGGACAAGGTGCTTTGCCAGGGAAGAAACCCCTGGCAAGGCACCCCCCCCCCATGTAGAGGGCATGGCCTGGCATGGTCTGACCAGCCAGGCTGCATTCTCAGATTAAGTGTCTGGTATATATTTTTTTTGGGGGACCTCATACATTTTTGTTTCGTCATGGAGTCCCTTTTCCCAGACCCAAAGTGTCTGGTATGTTCCGGGGGGGCATCGCGCATTTTTGGTGTTGCGTGAAGGACCCCCTTAAAATCCATACCAGTTATAAAGTCTACATTTTAACACTGTAACGTGCAGTGTTTTTGCATGAAAAACAAATTTTTCTTTGTGCTTTGCATGGAGCCTGTGTTGATCTATGCAGATTAGCACAGAATAGTGCATGAGCAGGCCATTTGTGTTATCTTATTCTGGCTAAACAATATGTGAATTTTGTCTGCTTCATCAGGAAATTCTCTAAGTTGGTGGCCCTATATCATCTTCCACCACTACTCAAGGTAAGCCGGAAATTGGCATCCACTTTCTAAACACAAACTAACACACTAAAACATTCCATAAAAGCAGCTTAATGGTACAAAAGTACACACAGGGGAGAGAGACATAGGTAGTGCATGATTCACACATGCTGTGCTTCTTCCAGACAGAAAACAGCTGAGACTTTGTCATGATAAAAAAAAGGCCTTTTGGATTTATTTATACAGTATCTCACAAAAATGAGAACACCCCTCACATTTTTGTAAATATTTTATTATTTCTTTTCATGTGACAACACTGAAGAAATGACACTTTGCTACAATGTAAAGTAGTGAGTGTACAGCATGTATAACAGTGCAAATTTGCTGTCCCCTCAAAATATCTCAACACAGCCATTAATGTCTAAACCACTGGCAACAAAAGTGAGTACACCCTGTAACGATGCAGGGTGATTAAAGTGGTTGTACACCCTGTACAACCACTTTTACCTACAGGTAAGGCTATATTAAGGCCTCATGCCCACGGACGTTTTAAAAAATGGTCTGTAAAGCTAGTACAGACGCCAGGAAAAAAGCGGCATGTTTAATGCGTTTTTTTCCGCGTTTTGCATTGAATTTAATGCACGTTTCCCCACGCTAGCTTTCAGACGCGTTTTTCTTTCTCTATTTAAAATCAATGGTTCCCTATGGGAGCCCATTGATTTGAATAGAGGTGGCACCAGAAGTCGGATCAAGATGATCCGACTTGCGGGGCGACTCATGTGCAGAGAACCTTGAAGGGAAACCCCGCGAAAATAAAAATAAAAATTTGCGTGAGGTTCCCCCCAGGACGATACCAGACACTTCGGGCTGGTATGGATCTTGAGGGGAAGCCCCCACACCAAAAAAAAATGGTGTGGGGGTTCGCCCAGGATCCATACCAGACCCTTATCCGAGCACGCAGCCCGGCAGGTCAAGGAAGGGGGGCAAGCGAGCGTCCCCCTCCTAGACCATACCAAGCCACATGCCCTCAACATGGGGGGGGTTGGTGCTTTGGGGCAGGGGGGGACTGTGCCCCCCACCCCAAAGCACCTTGTCCCCATGTTGATTAGTAAAGGGCCCTTTCCGACAATCCTGGCCATTGGTTGTCGGGGTCTGCGGGCGGGGGTGCTTATCAGAATCTGGGAGCCCCCTTTAATAAGGGGGCCCCCAGATCCTGGCCCCCCAACCCTATGTGAATGAGTATGGGGTACATCGTACCCCTACCCATTCACCTGGGGAAAAAAGTGTAAAAAAAAAAAACACACTACACAGGTTTTAAAAGTAATTTATTAGGCAGCTCCGGGGGTCTCCTCCTTCCGACTTCGGGGGTCTCTTCCGACTTTGAGAAAAACGTCATGGTGGGCATGAGGCCATAGGCTAACATGGAGAGCCATTTTTAAGCTGCAAAAAACACTCATAAAAGTGGGTGTAAAAACATCTGTGGGCATGAGGCCTGAGGCTTACCTGTAGGTGCTGGAAATATCTCCTAAACCTTCACGGTTACGCGACTCCGGCCAGTCACAGAGCCGGAGTTCGTGGTACCGGAAGGAAGAGGGGTGAAGATGGACGCTCGCTGCAAGTGGGGACAGCGGTGACATCGCAGGCTTCGGTTTCAGGTAAGTGACACATAATGGGCTACTATGCGATGCATAGTAGCCTATTATGCTTTACCTTTGCAGGGAAATAAAGAGGAAGTAAAACCCATCAGGGTTTACTTCCTCTTTAAGCTCTGAGGGAGCATGCGAGTTGAAGAAATCATGTCAGTCCTGACTGCATTTTCATGGGCATGGCAGCCCATTTTTATTGTAAAGAAACAAAAAGTTTAAAAATAAACAACAGATTTCCTCGCAGGGGTATTCAGCATTGCAATCCTGCTTCGGAACAAACAGCATTCAGCCTTCCTGGCTAAAAACGCAGCACTCCTACTCAGGCCTTACACCTTAGGCCTCAGTCTGTCTCCCCTAGACCTGACGCTCAGCATCTCTGTGCTTGCAGCTTCGTGCTGCACTAGGTCTCTCCTGACTCCTAGGCCAGAACTCCTGTCTGCCGGGCGGAGCTGTCTCCATGGATGAGCACTCACCTCTATTCCTGGGATGATTATGAAGCCAGCGCACAGGTGTGCAATTAGCAAGCCTACCAAAATCAGGCATACACTGCTCATATGCACCTGTGACATGGGGTTGCATCTCCACATATCCTCCCCCCCTGTTTCGCACCAGAGGGCGAAATACAAAACCCTTCTTCCTAAAGGGTCACTCCACCCACCTCTTTTTCCGAGTATGCTTCCATTCCTAATTTTTGGGAGCTTCCATTTCTTCTCACCTCCCCCAGATCTACTCTCCCAAGACTGTAGGGGTCCTACTTTTATGGCATCTGTCTCAACTTTACCCAGCACTTTTTGGGTTTCAGGTTCACTGATACTTGTGTGGTTACCCCTGGCAACTGCTTTCTCAAAATTACCCAGTTCAAAACCACCAGGGACTCTGGTCCCATTGCTTGCTAGGAGAGTGTCTGAGGAGGGACCACACACATGGGAGCAGTTACTCTCTATGGGACCTTTCCACAGTTTCACATTGCCCCCTGATGTTCAACACTCCAACAGCAACTGTTCTTGCAACACATATTTGCCAACACATTTTTTCAATACATCTGACCTGTCCAACAGGGCTCCAGAGTGCCTCTCATACACAACCTCGGTATGGAGCAATCCAGCACACTGTGAGAGACAACTTTCCACATTAACACCAAACATCGCATTAAATGATTCAAGCATTTGCGATTTCTGCACAGTAAAGCCTGCAATATCCAGCTCCAATCAGCCGTACCCCGCAGTACAAGTTCTCCAAACATAGGAGAGGACAGCAGGATATATACTGGCTGTACACTCCATGATGCTAACATTTGATTAAGCATGTCTGTCACAAAATACACATTTTCTCCTTTTTGCATTGTGGACACAATTTCCGCTGGGCGCTTACACTCACTCGGACCTTCAGTCGTGAGAGGGTTAATCTCTGCAACAGCCCATGCACCTTGGCCTATAGGCTGTTCCGCAGACACCTCTCCTGGCACAGCAGCCATAGCGTCCACTACACCTTTACCAACAGAAAGTTCTTTCCACCATGCTAAAATCCGTCTGGCTATACCATCCCAGTCTGTACTGGTTGAACCCCCATCAGAGGTACTACACAGCACCTCTCCAACTGTTTAAGGAGACACAGGACAGAATGGCTCAGCAGCGGACATATTAAACACATAACTTTGTTTTAACCTGCATTGTGGCAACACATTTTCTTGTTCATACATCATGGGACACAGAGACTTAGATAATTACTTAGTGGGTTAGATAGTCACCAACAGGTGATTGGACACTGGCAACCCTAATTACAAGGCGAGTTCCTCCCCTATATAACCCCTCCCATATGGAGAGCATCTCAGTTTTTTCGCCAGTGTCTAAGGTGGTTGGTCACGTTGAACATGTGCTAAGAAGAAAGCTCTGTTTGATGGTCTCTGCGGAGGCCTAGGAGCTATACAATAGACATGTGCACACTGAAATATTTCGTTTCGGAATTTCGTTTTCGTCCGAAAAATAAATTTATTAAGTTACTCCCGAAATTCGTTTTTATTTATTTCGTTTTTCGTTAAAAATTGCATTCGTCCGAAAATCTGAATTAAGGTCGAATCTGTCATTGAAGGCTTATGGTGTCTGTCGAATGTTCAAAGAAGATTCGACGGAGCAGCGAAACTGTACGACTGCAATCATAAATTTCTGGTCGAATGTTCCGCCCACAAGCAGTGATCTTTTCTCTCTATGTCGAATCTTTTCTCTCTATAATAACGAATCTTTTCTCTCTATAATGTCGAATCTTTTCTCTCTATAATGTTGAATCTTTTCTCTCCTATGTCGAATCTTTTCTCTCTATCATGTCGAATCTTTTCTCTCTATAATGTCAAATCTTTTCTCTCCTATGTCGAATCTTTTCTCTCTATGTCAAATCTTTTCTCTCTATAATGTCGAATCTTTTCTCTCCTATGTCGAATCTTTTCTCTCTATGTAGAATAATCTTGGACTAATAGAGTTAAGGTTAGGCACATTCGACCACAGGTTCGATAGACACAGATTGTTATTGTCAGCGTCACGTCGAATCTCCTATCTATATCGAACTGTTGTAGCAACGAAAACGAAAATAAAGCATTTGTTTATGTCGGATCTTTCGGTTTTCGGATTCTGTGCTTTCGTTTTCGTTTGTTAAAACGATAACGAAAATAGCTGAAATTCGGACGAAAATGCATTCGGACGAAAACGAATGCACATGTCTACTATACAACCCGATCCATACCTCGGGCCAATACTAAACGCCTAAGATGGATGGTACCCGGGCCTCGTGGAAAGAAGAAACGAGGTTTCACCTGTAATGTCTCTCTTCGGAGGTCTGGGCTCTGGGATCCAGTCTTTGGTGTATTAATTAAAGTGGCATGAAAAGCTCCTGGCAGAGTCTTCTACAGGTCCAGGGAAGAGGTTCCTTTAAATAGGGACCCAGAACCCTGAAGGTTGGCACAACATTACCCGCTGTGATGGGTGAAGGCTGGATCTGTTGTTCTCAGCAGTTTTCCTGCGGCGGGGATAAGGTAAGTGAAGATAATTTTTTGAATATTATCTTCTATGAGTAGTTGCATGTCTTACCTGGTTTCCGCCACCAGAGTGAGTAAGTGACATACCTGGTGTATACTTACATGCCGTCCAGGGACACGCTCAGTGAATTTGGTCTGATATTAAAACCGCTCAGCGGTTTGCAGCTTAGGACTATGTCTCCCAGTAAGAGGGGTTCAGGGGCAGGTAAAAGAGGCACTAAGAAATCCCCGCCTAGAAATCCACTTGAGACCATCAATTATTCCTGCCTTAGTGCGGCCATGTGGAGGCCCCTCTATGCCTCACGCTGCCATAGCTCCTGGAAAGGATGTCCCCTCCATGGGGAGTCTCCAGCTCTCTTTGCTGCATTTCCACATGTTGGATGTGAGTATCGCCCCTATGGGCCTTTTTTTCTTTCTTTGGTGCTTGTTCCATTTCCCAGGTTATGACCGTTTTTTGTATTCTTTTTAGATACTGACATTGCTGCTCCTGATGAGTGAATATCTATGCTTCACGAAACGCGTAGAGCCTTGTAATTGCAATGTTTTATACTGATCAAGTCACCAACATGTTTTACATGCATCTTTTTATACGATCACCAGTTTTAATTTTGATACAATAGGAAGTTCTCAGCTTGTGTAGGCAGATCCCTTCCACTGTCATGTAATCATGTTCCTTCTGTACATATATGAAATTATACTGTGCGATTATTTATTGGTTGTCTGTAATAAATTTTGGTTAATAAACCTACTATGTTTTGACCCCTCACTGATGACTGCGTTGCTTCATTTAAAGTCCCAAACTTCCCCCCTTTTTCCAGTATATAGGGATGGAGGCATGGACTATTCCTGGTCCTTGCCTCATATAAAGTCCCAAACCTTCCTTTTTCAATTTTTTGCTCTGCATAGGGATGGAGGCACGCAGTCTTCTTAAGCCCCGTACACACGATCGGATAACCTATGGATTTTCGTCCGATGGATTTGTCCATCGGAAATCCGATGAAACTGTTTTTCATCAGTCTTGGCCACACACCATCAGTCAAAAAACCGACCGTTCCAAACGCGGTGACGTAAAACACTCCGATGAGCCGAGAAAAATGAAGTTTAATGCTTCTGAGCATGCGTCGACTTGATTCTGAGCATGCGTGGGTTTTTTAACCGATGGACTTGCCCATAGACGATCGGAAATTCCCATCGGTTTTTTATCCATCGGAAAATTTTAAAACAAGTTCTATTTTTTACAACCGATGGAAAAAAGACTGATGGGTACCATACACGATCGGTTGGTCTGATGAAAACCATCCATCGGACGTGTGTACGGGGCTTAAGTGTTTGGTCAAAACCATCAATTGGCATATCCAATTCACATTTGGGTACAATTGTTATTTTCGTTTATCAGGTTTTTTTTTTTTTTTCCTTTTCATCTTTTTGTCACCCTAGGATTTAGACATTCACTTCAATTTTGTCCAGCATATTTTTACTTTTCCACCTTTACTTACAATAGTCACTTTGTGTGATGATAGTGCACCTTGATCTGGTATTATGGGCTCTGACCCACATCCACTTCCAGGAGTTTGATGACACACCACGGGAACTCACCCCCCTCCTTGGGGCGGATGGCATCCTTCGTGCTGTGCATCGGCGTCACGCTGCACACGGCGCACATATTACATCATTTGACGCCGCGACGCCGCTTAGTGCAATCCATTTGCGGCCGGTGGGGATTATCCTTTGGCGCCAAACACTAGGCAGCTTATCGCCCTGATGTTTGCGCCTTCCCGACAATGGGCACGCTAACGTGACGGATGGCAGGTCATTGGCGCATGGACCCTTATAGGTCGCACTGCGGTCAGCACATTTGGCATATTGGAACTCTGCACAGCAAGTCCAAGCATCTCTACTATACCATGGTCCCTCTCATGTTCTATTACGAGGTAATACCCAGCTACTTATTGCTAAGTCCCATTGCTCTGTCTACCTACAGATCACTTGGCCCAAATGGTAATGGTTATCATTTATACTCTTTTTAGAAGTCTCTCAAGACAATGCTGTTAATACCCATAATCACACACTTGAGACCATCAATTATTCCTGCCTTAGTGCGGCCATGTGGAGGCCCCTCTATGCCTCACGCTGCCATAGCTCCTGGAAAGGATGTCCCCTCCATGGGGAGTCTCCAGCTCTCTTTGCTGCATTTCCACATGTTGGATGTGAGTATCGCCCCTATGGGCCTTTTTTTCTTTCTTTGGTGCTTGTTCCATTTCCCAGGTTATGACCGTTTTTTGTATTCTTTTTAGATACTGACATTGCTGCTCCTGATGAGTGAATATCTATGCTTCACGAAACGTGTAGAGCCTTGTAATTGCAATGTTTTATACTGATCAAGTCACCAACATGTTTTACATGCATCTTTTTATATGATCACCAGTTTTAATTTTGATACAATAGGAAGTTCTCAGTTTGTGTAGGCAGATCCCTTCCACTGTCATGTAATCATGTTCCTTCTGTACACATATGAAATTATACTGTGCGATTATTTATTGGTTGTCTGTAATACATTTTGGTTAATAAACCTACTATGTTTTGACCCCTCACTGATGACTGCATTGCTTCATTTAAAGTCCCAAACTTCCCCCCTTTTTCCAGTATAAAGGGATGGAGGCATGGATTATTCCTGGTCCTTGCCTCATATAAAGTCCCAAACCTTCCTTTTTCTATTTTATGTCAAGGACAAGAGATCCTCTGGCACAAGGGACGGATGCCTTAACAATTCCATGGGATCAGTATTCTCTGATTTATGCGTTCCCTCCAGTTACGCTTCTCCCACGATTCCTTTGGAGAGTCAAGAGAAAAGGAAAGCCGGTGATTCTGGTAGCCTCAGCTTGGCCCAGGCGATCCTGGTATGCGGAAATCGTGAAGATGGTAGAGGGGGACCCTTGGGTTCTTCCGCTCCGCTCAGATCTACTCTCACAGGATCCAATATTCCATTCTCCCTTACAAAGTCTGAATTTGACAGTTTGGCTGTTGAGACCCACATTCTGAAGAGTCATGGGCTCTCGGGCCCAGTCCTATCCACTCTGGTTAATGACAGAAAGCCGGCCTCCAGTTTTATCTACTACAGAATCTGGAAGGCATATGTTTCCTGGTTTGAATCCAGAAGGTGGCATCCTAGAAGGTATGCCATTAGCAAGATCCTTGCCTTTCTTCAATTAGGTGTTGAAATGAAGCTGGCCTTGAGCACTATCAAGGGCCAGATCTTGGCCTTGTCAGTATTCTTTCAAAGACCGCTTGCCTCTCATTCCCTGATCCGGGCCTTTGTCCAAGGAGCGCTGCGCTTGAATCCGCCGGTTAAGCCTCCTGTGTGCCCATGGGACTTAAATTTAGTTTTATCTGTTTTACAGAAACAACCTTTTGAACCATTGCACCATGCTTCTTTAGTTCTTTTGACAAAGAAACATTTTTTTCTTGTAGCCATATCCTCAGCAAAGAGGGTATCGGACTTATCAGCTTTTTCTTGTAAAGGGCCATATCTGATCATTCATGAAGACAGGGTGATGTTGCGTCCTCACCCAGCCTTTTTACCTAAAGTGGTTTCCATCTGAATCAAGATGTAGTCCTACCATCCTTTTTTCCAGATCCGCAGTCCACGGAAAAAGAGAAGCTACACTCTTTAGAATGTTCTAAGAGCGGTAAAAATGTACCTGCAAGCTATGGTTCCGATACGAAAGACTGATTGTCTATTTATTCTGACAGAGGGCCTGAGGAAGGGCCAGGCAGTGTCAAAGTCCACTATTTCAAAGTGGATTCGACAAGTCATTATTCAGGCCTATGGTTTGGAAAAGAAGATTCCTCCTTTTCAGGTTAAAGCGCACTCGACTAGAGCAGTTAGTGCTTCATGGGCAGTGCATCACCAGGCCTCCGTGGCTCAGATCTGCAAGGCTGCTACTTGGTATTCGGTCCATACATTCACTAGATTTTACCAAGTGGATGTGAGAGGGCATGAGGATGCTGCCTTCGTGTACTGCAGGCAGCAGTGTAGGTCCTCTTGTCAGATGGCGGTCTGTGTTTTCTGATCTGTGTCTCCCTCCCCTCAATTTGGGCATTGCTATGGGACATCCCACTAAGTAATAATCTAAGTCTCTGTGTCCCGTGCTGCATGAACAAGAAAATAGGATTTTTTTTAAAACAGTGTGAGGGGGTTAGCTCGGCAGCGGGTGTGTGTGACCCCCGGGATGGGCTCCCCACACAAAACAGGCCCAGCAAACGGAGGTTGTGGTTTTCAAAATCAAAAAGGTGCGGTTTATTTTCTATTTACAGTGACAAAACACAGCAAAGCAAAAGAAACATAAACAAAATAAATCCTGGTCAAGTTGACCTCTGACTAAACATACAGGTTTCCTAACTAACAACTGGGATCAGCCTAGGGCTGTCCTAGTCCCTAAGTCCCTGGTTTTAAATGTCCAAGCAAATAGCCACACAGGCTTTTTCTCACCGCACAGGGGTTCACTCTCTCCAGACAGTCCACACAGGTCTGGTTCCAGGCATGAGCTAACATCTAATGAAGCTGGGAGTTCTTATAGAGGCCTGAATGAGCTGACAAGCTTCAGCTGGTCTCATCAAGTCCCTGTCTGCGCGACGCCCCACACTCTCCCTAGAGGTATGAGTCATCCATGAGCCCACTAGCCTCAGCTGGGCTTATACAACACTCCACCTAGTTGTATAAGTCGGCGTAAAGCCTGAATCTGGGCGAAATATATCTACCCCCCTGGATGCAACCAGGTGACTTTACCTTCCTGCTGTCACATACCCCCCCCTCTTGTTTTAACCTCGGGGTTGGAACACCAGCAATCAGGCATTCATGTACTCGAGACAAAGCATCCACATTCCCCATTTGAACGCCAGGGCGATGCTTTACTGTGAAGTTGAATTCCTGGAGGGCCAGGAACCACCTATTCACTCTTCTATTTGTTTCCTTGTTTTGAGCCATCCACTTTAACGGAGCGTGATCCGTAACCATGTCAAAGTGCCTACCTAGCAGGTAGTACCGAAGGGAATCTAGAGCCCACTTCACCGCTAAACACTCCTTTTCAACGGTGGCGTAATTTACCTCATGGGACTTCAACTTCCTGCTGAGGTAAATGACTGGGTGCTCTTCCCCGTTCCAGACCTGGGACAATACTGCTCCTAACCCCACATCTGACGCATCACTTTGTACGACAAAGTCTTTAGAGAAGTCGGGTGAGTACAACACTGGCTGGCTACATAAGGCTTGTTTCAAGAATTGGAATGCTGCCTCAGCCTCGGGGGTCCATTTAATCATGACCGATCCTTTCCCCTTCGTCAGGTTGGTTAGGGGCACAGCCTTAGAAGCAAAGTGGGGAATGAATCGCCGATAATACCCAGCGATTCCCAGAAAGGCTCGTACCTGCTTCTTGCTGTTGGGACGTGGCCAACTCTGGATGGCCTCGACTTTGTTGAGTTGGGGTTTTATTACTCCCCTCCCAATGGTGTACCCAAGATATTTGGCCTCCTCCTGCCCAATGGTACACTTCTTGGGGTTAGCCGTAAACCCCGCTTCCCGAACAGAGTCCAGGACTGCTTGCACTTTTGGCAGATGTGAGGCCCAATCTGTGCTATGGACAATTACGTCATCCAGGTAAGCCGCAGCATACTTCCGATGGGGCCTCAGCATCTGGTCCATTTTCCGCTGGAATGTGGCCGGCGCATTCTGTAACCCGAACGGCATTCTTTTATATTGGAACGCCCCGTCTGGGGTTACAAATGCGGTTTTCTCTTTGGCCGACTTGGCCAGGGGGATTTGCCAATACCCTTTTGTGAGGTCAAGAGTCGTCATGTATCGGGCTGTTCCCAGCCGGTCGATCAACTCATCTATACGTGGCATGGGGTAGGTGTCAAATTTTGTAACTTTGTTCAACTGACGAAAATCGTTACAAAATCGCCAGCTCCCATCCGGTTTAGGCACCAACACGATGGGACTAGACCAATCACTTTGGGACTCCTCTATCACCCCTAAGTTCAGCATTTTCTGTACTTCCTCCCGTATTGCCTCCCGTCGGGCCTCTGGGATCCGATAGGGTTTTAACTTCACCCTTTCACCGGGCGGGGTAATGATGTCATGCTCTACCCCAGATGTTTGTCCCGGCAGCTCAGAGAATACCTCCTTGTTGCGAAGCACAAACTCCTTAACCTCCTGTTGTTGGGGTTGTGACAAGGTGGCTGCTATTCCAACCTCAGGAATCACGCAACCAGTTTGAGCTGGTGACCAAGTGTCTGCGACTAGGGACTCTCTATCCCTCCAGGCTTTCAACAGATTAACGTGATAGATCTGTTCGGGCTTTCGCCTTCCTGGTTGTCTGACCTTGTAATTCACTTCGCTCACTTTTTCCATTATCTCGTAGGGGCCTTGCCATTTGGCAAGGAATTTACTTTCAACCGTAGGGACAAGTACCAGTATCCTATCCCCCGGGGAAAAGGTACGGGTCTTGGCTCCACGGTTGTACACTCTCTGCTGTGCTAACTGCGCTTGGGCCAAATGTTCCTTCACGATGGGCATTACCTGTGCAATTCGGTCTTGCATCAGGGCGACATGCTCAATCACACTCCTGTGGGGAGAACTCTCACTTTCCCAAGTTTCCTTGGCAATATCCAACAGCCCTCTTGGGTGTCTCCCATACAGTAACTCAAAGGGGGAGAATCCCGTAGAGGATTGGGGCACCTCCCTAATAGCAAACATCAGATAAGGAAGTAGACAGTCCCAATCCTTTCCATCTCTATCCACCACTTTCTTCAACATTTGTTTTAGGGTTTTGTTGAATCTTTCAACCAGCCCATCGGTTTGGGGGTGATACACAGATGTACGTAATTGCGTCACTTTGAATAATTTACACAGCTCCTTCATAACCCGGGACATAAAGGGTGTACCTTGGTCCGTAAGCAGTTCTTTACAAATACCCACCCGGCTAAACACAAGAGATAGCTCTTTGGCTATGGTTTTGGCCGAGGTATTTCGGAGAGGGATCGCTTCTGGATAACGGGTGGCATAGTCCATTATAACTAATATGTACTGGTGCCCCCTAGCGGACTTGATTATAGGACCTACCAAATCCATGGCGATCCTCTCAAACGGGACCTCAATGATGGGTAGAGGGACCAGCGGGCTACGGAAATGTGGCATCGGGGCCGACCTCTGACACACAGGGCAGGAGGAACAATAATTTTCTACGTCCTTCATCACCCCCGGCCAATAGAATCTCTGTAATACCCTCTCTCGGGTTTTCTCTGTCCCCAGATGACCTCCAAGAATGTGCCCATGGGCCAACTCCAACACCAACTTCCTGTAAGGTTTGGGCACCACAAGCTGCTCAACGGTTTCTTCTGCCCTTTTTGCCACCCGATACAGTAGGTCCTTCTCTACGCTGAAGTATGGGTAAGTGCAGGTATTATCTGGGTTCACTAACTCGCCATCTATTTTCACTACGTTTTCCCGTGCCTTTATTAGGGCGGGGTCTTTCAACTGTTCTGTGGCAAAGTTTTCCCTGTGAACCTCAAGATCAGAAAACTCCACAGACGGTAGGTTTTCGTCTGAGGAGGTGGGCTCCTCTCCAGTTTCTTGAGTCTCCCCTGCCAATACTGATAAGGGAAATTCCGGAGAGTCCTCACCACTCTCAGGGGAGTTCTGGCTATCACATTCCTGGTACATAGGGGCACCAGTGAGGGGCTCAGGATCATCCCACAGTTCCCAGAACTTCGGAAAATCCCTTCCCACAATGGCGTCATGCGGTAACTGAGATACTAAGCCCACTGGATGAGAGAGGGTACCTTTGGGGGTCTCGAAACACACTGTAGTCACTGGATACTCTCGGGTGTCCCCATGCACACAAATAACAGCTACCTTGCTATTCCCAGAGACCTCTGTTTTAACTAACTCAGCCTTTATCAGGGTCACAAGGCTACCTGAATCCAGCAATACCACAACATTTCTACCATTAACACACATTTTGCATAAATGTTTCTCAGTTCCTCGAATGGCAGTGCATGCGACTGTCGCACACAGCGACTGACGTCTGCCCGTCAGAAAGTCACACTGCATGGGTTCCTCCACAACCGGGCAATTGGCTGCAATATGTCCCGCTTGCCGGCAGCGGTAGCAAACGATCCTTCTTGCCGCCTCTTGAGCCGCTGATTTCCCAGGCTGTTCTCGCCAAACTTGGGGTAGAGCTCCCACCCTCTCACTCGCTCCACCCTCACCCCTTGGAATCCTCTTATCCACCCCTGGGGATGGTCTGGTCTTAGGGTGGAAAGTCCGAGTGTCTCTGGAAGAGGCCGTCAGGTTCTCTGTAGCCAAGTATTTCTCCACACGATCCACAAGACCATCGGCCGTCTCTGGGTCTCCATGGCTTACCCACTTTTGGATGGCAGTAGGAAGAGCTCTCAAAAACCGATCCATTACAACACGTTCCACAATCTTTGGTGCGGACAAAGTCTCTGGCTGTAGCCACTTTCTGCTCAGGTGAATGAGAACATACATTTGAGACCTGGGGGGTTTTCCAAGCTGGAAAGTCCAGTTATGCACACGCTGAGCCCGGACAGCCTGGGTGACACCCAGCCTTGCCAATATTTCAGCTTTTAGCATCACATAGTCTTTTGCTTGGTTAGGCTCTAGGTCATAGTAAGCTTTCTGCGATTCACCAGTTAACAGAGGAGCCACCAGTCCAGCCCACTGCTCCTCAGGCCACTTTTCTCTTTCAGCGGTCCTTTCAAATGTGGTCAAAAATACCTCTGGATCATCCTCTCCAGTCATTTTTGTCAATAAACGACTCACCCCAAAGGACGCGGTATTAGTGGGACGGCTTTCCTCACTGGTCTGCGGACGTTGCTGCATTACTGCTTCCATCTGTTGTTGTAGTCTCTGCTCTTGCTTCTGCAACAGGTCTATGAAGCGGGCCTCAGATTGCTGCTGGGCTCGTTGCTGAGCCTCCAGACTCTGTTGCAAAGTTGCGTTTGTCTGCTGCTGGGCTGCAAGGCTCTGTTGATGAGCTTGCTGCTGGGCTGCGAAGTTCTGTTGTTGAGCTGCAAGGCTCTGTTGATGAGCTGCAAGGCTCTTTTGCAAACCTGCATTTGTCTGCTGTTGATTGGCATTTGCTAGAGCCAGCTGCTTCAGTATCTCCTCCATGCTGGCTTAAAAAAAACTGCCACTGGTTCTCCACCAACTGTGAGGGGGTTAGCTCGGCAGCGGGTGTGTGTGACCCCCGGGATGGGCTCCCCACACAAAACAGGCCCAGCAAACGGAGGTTGTGGTTTTCAAAATCAAAAAGGTGCGGTTTATTTTCTATTTACAGTGACAAAACACAGCAAAGCAAAAGAAACATAAACAAAATAAATCCTGGTCAAGTTGACCTCTGACTAAACATACAGGTTTCCTAACTAACAACTGGGATCAGCCTAGGGCTGTCCTAGTCCCTAAGTCCCTGGTTTTAAATGTCCAAGCAAATAGCCACACAGGCTTTTTCTCACCGCACAGGGGTTCACTCTCTCCAGACAGTCCACACAGGTCTGGTTCCAGGCATGAGCTAACATCTAATGAAGCTGGGAGTTCTTATAGAGGCCTGAATGAGCTGACAAGCTTCAGCTGGTCTCATCAAGTCCCTGTCTGCGCGACGCCCCACACTCTCCCTAGAGGTATGAGTCATCCATGAGCCCACTAGCCTCAGCTGGGCTTATACAACACTCCACCTAGTTGTATAAGTCGGCGTAAAGCCTGAATCTGGGCGAAATATATCTACCCCCCTGGATGCAACCAGGTGACTTTACCTTCCTGCTGTCACAACAGCTTACCTGTAAAATCCTTTTCTTGAGAGTACATCACGGGACACAGAGCTCCGGCCCCTCTTTGGGATTATACGTTGGGACACTTATTCCTTTGCTACAAAACTGAGATGCTCTCCATATGGGAGGGGTTATATAGGGGAGGAACTCGCCTTGTAATTAGGGTTGCCAGTGTCTAATCACCTGATGGTGACTATCTAACCCACTAAGTAATTATCTAAGTCTCTGTGTTTCGTGATGTACTCTCAAGAAAAGGATTTTACAGGAAAGCTGTTTTAAAAAATCCTATTTTTAACCACACCATGTTGCAGTACCCCACCCTCACCACCGTGAGCAGATAGAGTTTCCATCCAGACATCAAGCTTTGAATTATCACACATGTCACTTGCCTCCCCACTGAACAGGGCACTGCAGCAAGGCAAGTCCTTTTTAGCACAAACAGGGGATCTCCCATTTGGGGTCACTTCCACTCCTGTGTGCACAGTCACATAGTCAGTCTTTCTCACCCAGTCTTCAGACTTGGAATCACAGGCGTTGCTAAGGGCAACCGCTCTCCTCTTGAACTTCCAGTCAGCCTGTTGCTTTCTCCTGCTGTATTTCCCCATGCGGTAACAAATTAAAACGAAAGACTCTCGGGCCTCCCAGCTCTCTTTGCGGGAATAGTGAGCCACCGCTTCATAGGAGCCCCACCATCCAGACGACACTTCACTGGTTGCTATGGGAGACTGCACTCTCCCTGCAGAACTTCTCCAGCCCTTTCCAACTGGCTGCAACGGTTCCTCTTGAGCCCACCAGCCAGGACTCTCATCAGGATCATTCCACCATCCACCATAGGTCTCAAGATCGACCTTGACTTTGTTGCTACGGGCAACAACATGTATCTTTGCAGCAACAGATGCACAGTTCCTTCAGAAAATGTTTTGGGGCGTACTGTCTCCTTACAACTGAGATACAGCACTCATCACTTTGCTTCACACAGCAACAGCAATACATACAGTCTCTTGACACTCACGGTTTCTGGCATGCGAGGATCTGGACCAGCGCCATCCATGCCAACGCCAATTTCTCTACCAACTGTAACGATGCTCTAGTGGAGCATGCGAGATGAAGAAAACGTGTCAGTCCCGACTGCATTTTCAAGGGCATGGCAGCCCATTTTTATTCAAAAGAAACAGAAAGTTCAAAAATAAACAACAGATTCCCTCACAGGGGTATTCAGCATTGCAGTCCTGCTTCAGAACAAACAGCATTCAGCCTTCCTGGCTAAAAATGCAGCACTCCTGCACAGGCCTTACACCTTAGGCCTTAGTCTGTCTCCCCCAGACTTGACACTCAGCACCTCTGTGCTTGCAGCTTCGTGCTGCACTGGTTCCCTCCTGACTCCTAGGCCAGAACTCCTGTCTGCCGGGCGGAGCTGTCTCCATGGATGAGCACTCACCTCTATTCCTGGGATGATTATGAAGCCAGCGCACAGGTGTGCAATTAGCAACCCTACCAAAATCAGGCATACACTGCTCATATGCACCTGTGACATGGGGTCGCATCTCCACAACCCCTAAGTGAAAATGTCCAAATTGGGCCCAAAGTGTCAATTATTTTCCAGCACTGCTTTAACCCTCTTGGGCACCAGAGCTTCACAGGTTGCCACTGGAGTCCTCTTCCACTCCTCCATGATGACATCAAGGAGCTGGTGGATGTTAGAGACCTTTTCGCTCCTCCACCTTCTGTTTGAAGATGCCCCACAGATGCTCAATAGGGTTTAGGTCTGGAGATATGCTTGGCCAGTCCATCACCTTTACCCTCAGCTTCTTTAGCAAGGCAGTGGTCATCTTTGAGGTGTGTTTAGGATCGTTATCATGTTGGAATACTGCCCTGCGGCCCAGTCTCTGAAGGGAGGGGATCATGCTCTCCTTCAGTATGTCACAGTACATGTTGGCATTCATGGTTCCCTCAATGAACTGTAGCTCCCCAGTGCCGGCAGCACTCATTCAGCCCCAGACCATGACACTCCCACCACGATGCTCGACTGTAGGCAGAACACATTTGTCTTTGTACTGCTCACCTGGTTGCTGCCACACACACTTGACACCATCTGAACCAAATAAGTTTATCTTGGTCTCATCAGACCACAGGACATGGTTCCAGTAATCCATGTCCCTAGTCTGCTGGTCTTCAGCAAACTGTTGCGGGCTTTCTTGTGCATCATCTTTAAAAGAGGCTTTCTTCTGGGATGACAGCCATGCAGACCAATTTGATGCAGTGTGTTGCGTATGGTCTGGGCACTGCCAGGTTGACCCCCACCCCTTCAACTTCTGCAGCAATGCTGGGAGCACTCATACGTCTATTTCCCAAAGACAACCTCTGTATATGACGCTGAGCACATGCACTCAACTTCTTTGGTTGACTATGGAAAGGCCTGTTCTGAGTGGAATCTGTCCTGTTAAACTGCTGTATGGTCTTGGCCACTGTGCTGCAGCTCAGTTTACACACTATACACAGTCCCCCAGCAGCCATAAAAACAATATACACAGTGCCTTGCAAAAGTATTCACACCCCCCCCCCCCCTGGCATTTTTCGTGTTTTGTTGCCTCACAACCTGGAAATAACATGGATTGTTTGAGGATTTGCATCATTTAATTTACAGAACATGCCCACAACTTTGAAGATGTTTTGTTTTTTTATTGTGAAGCAAACAACAAATAGGACAAAATAACAGAAAAAGTCAATATGCATAACTATTCACCCCCCTAAAATCAATATTTTGTAGAGTCACCTTTTGCGGCTATCACAGCTCCAAGTCGCTTTGGATAAATCTCTATTGCCGCATACACACGACCGTTTTTCATGACGAGAAAAATGCCATTTTTTAATTTGGTCATTAAAAACGATCGTGTGTAGGCTCCAGAGCATTTTTTGCGACGTGAAAAATGGTCATAAAAAATTTAGAACCTGCTCTATTTTTTCTCGTTGTTTTTCACGTCGTCGTTTTTCTCGTCGTGAAAAACGGCCGTGTGTAGGCTTTAACGTTGTGAAAAAAAATTTGCATGCTCAGAAGCAAGTTATGAGACGGGAGCGCTCGTTCTGGTAAAACTAGCGTTCATAATGGAAATAGCACATTCGTCACGCTGTAACGGGCTGAAGAGCACGAGGCTGAAAAGCGCGAATCGTCTCTCACCAAACTTTACTAACACGAGGATCAGCAAAAGTAGCCCAAAGGTTGGAGCCATCCGAATGGAACTTCCCCTTTATAGTGCCATTGTACGTGTTGTACATCACCGCGCTTTGCTCAAGCATTTTTTTTCACGATAGTGTGTAGGCAAGGCAGGCTTGAGAAGAATCACGTCGAGAACAAACTTTTTTTTTTCAATGACAATAAAAACGGTCGTGTGTACGCGGCATATGAGTTTGTCACATCTTACCACTGGGATTTTTGCCCATTCCTCCTTGCAAAACTGCTACAGCTCCTTCAAGTTGGATGGTTTTCCCTTGTGAACAGCAATCTTTAAGTCTGACCACAGACTTTCTATTGGATTGAGGTCTGGGCTTTGATTAGGCCATTCCAACACATTTACAGGTTTCCCCTTAAACCACTCAAGTGTTGCTTTAGCAGTGTGTTTTGGGTCATTGTCCTGCTGGAAGGTGAACCTCCATCCTAGCCTCAAATCACACACAGAGTGGTACAGACTTTGCTCAAGAATATCCCTGTATTTAACACCATCCATCTTTCCCTCAACTCTCACCAGTTTCCCAGTACCGACTACTGAAAAACATCCCCACAGCATGATGCTGCCACCACCATGTTTCACTGTGGGGATGGTGTTCTTTGGGTGATGTGATGTGTTGGGTTTGTGCCAGACATAGTGTTTTCTTTGATGGCCAAAAAGTAAAATTTTAGTCTCATCAGACCAGAGCACCTTCCTCCATACATTTTGGGAGTCTCCCACATGCCTTTTCGCAAACTCAAAACATGCCCTTTTGTTTTTTGCTGAAAGTAATGGCTTTCTTCTGGCCACTCTGCCATAAAGCCCAACTCTATGGAGCGTACGGATTATTGTTGTCCTATGTACAGATACTCCAGTCTCTGCTGTGGAACTCTGCAAATCCTCCAGGGTTACCTTATGTCTCTGTGCTGCCTCTCTGATTAATTCCCTCCTTGCCCGGTCTGTGAATTTTGCTGTTGTGCCATGTTCTTTCCATTTGGTTATGATTGATTTGATGGTGCTCCTAGGGATCTTCAAAGATTTGGATATTTTTTTATAACCTAACCCTGACTTGTACTTCTCAACAGCATTGTCACTTACTTGTTTGGAGAGTTCCTTGGTCTTCATGGCAGTGTTTGGTTAGTGGTGCCTCTTGCTTAGGTGTTGCAGCCTCTGGGGCTTTCAAAAATGGGTTTATATGTAATGACAGATCATGTGACACTTAGATTGCACACAGGTGGACATAATTTCACTAATTACGTGACTTCTAAAGGTAATTGGTTGCACCAGAGCTTTTTATGGGCTTCATAACAAAGGGGGTAAATACATACGTACATGCCAATTACGATTTTTTTATTACTGAAAAATAGTTTTATATATACATTTTTCTAATTTTACTCCAACTTAGACTATTGTGTTCTGATTCATCACATATAATTCAGATTAAAAAAACATAGAACTAAAGGCTGTAATGTAACAAAATAGGTAAAAAGCCAAGGAGGGTAAATACTTTTGCAAGGCACTGTACCAGCAACCATACAGTATATGCAATATATAAAGCCCCTCCAGCAGTGTAACATATAGCGGGTAAAATAAGTATTGAAAACTTCATTATTTTTCTAGATAAATAGATTTCTGAAGGTGCTATTGACATTAAATTTTCACCACATGTTGGTAACAGCCCATGCAATCCATACATACAAATAAACTAAAATAAATAAGTTCAGAAATTAGGTTATGTGTAAAAAAATGGAATGACACAGGGAAAAGGTATGGAACATGTGAACTGAAATGTATTTAATACTTTGTGCAAAATCCTATGTTGGTTAATGACAGCCTCAAGACGCCTCCTGTATGGAGAAACAAATTGCTCTGGTGTGATTTTGGCCCATTCTTCCACACAGTTTTAAAATCTTGAAGGTTCCGTGCGCCTCTTCTATGAACTCTGATCTTTATTTCCTTACATAGATATTCTATTGGATTCAAGTCGGGTGATTGGCTGGGCCATTCTGGCAGCTTTATTTTTTTTCTTTCAAACCAATTGAGAGTTTCCTTGGCTTTGTGTTTGGCATCATTGTCTTGCTGAAATGTCCACCTTTGTTTCCTATTCATCATCCTGGTAGATGGCAGCAAATTTTTATCAAGAATGTAATTTTTCCATTCATCCTTTCTGCAATGAAATTTAGTTTGCCAGTCATGTATGCTGAAAAACAGCCCCACACCATGATGATCCCACTTCCAAACTTCACTGTTGGTATGGTGTTTTTGGGGTGATGTGCAGTGTCATTTGACCTCCAAACATGGTGTGTATTATGGCATCCAAAGAGTTCAATTTTGGTCTCATCTGACCAGACTATATTCTCCCAGTATTTCACAGGCTTGTCTAAATGTTGAGCAGCAAACTTTAAACAAGCTTCAGCATGCTTTTTCTTCAGCAATGGAGTCTTGCATGGTAAGCGTGAATGCAGGCCATGGCGGTTAATTGCATTACTTATTGTTTTCTTTGAAACAATTGTATCTGCTAATTCCAGGTCTTTCTGAGGCTCTCCACAAGTGGTTCTTGGCTCTTGGAGAAGTCTTCTGATAATTATTTTCACTCCTCTGTCAGAGGAGTCGGTTTATGCTGAAATTATGTTTTTTTCACTGCCGGATTATGGCCCCAACAGTGCTCACTGGAACATTCAGAAGTTTAGAAATCCTTCTGTAAACAATGGCATCAGTATGTTTTGCAACAATAAGGTTGCAAAGGTCTTGAGAGAGCTCTTTGCTTTTACCCAGCATGAGATGAGGTGACACATTGGTAATGAGACACCTTTTTATAGGCCATCAGTTGAGACTGAACCAGCTGATATTAATTTTCACTGACAAGAGGCAGGATTGCTTTCTAATTACTAAAATATTTCAGCTGCTGTCTTGGCTTTCCATGTCTTTTTGCACCCCCCTTTCCTCTTGTGTTCAATACTTGTTATCTGTGTAAATCCATTTTATTAAACACAACATAATTTCTGAACTTATTTGTTTTGATTTCTTTGTAGGTATGGATTGCATGGGGTGTTACCAACATAAAGTGAAAAGTTAATGTCAATAGCACCTTTAGAAATGTATTTACCTAGAAAAATGGTGACGTGTTCAATACTTATTTTACCCGTTGTATATAGTCCCAGACAGCAGTCATAAATGGTATATGTACAGTCTCATTAAACATAGATATATGTGGTAATACTTTTCTTTCTTCTTTTTTCAATCTAGTAGTCATATCGACAGTTCTTTCAATATCCACCTTCCCTATAATCATTAATTATGAGGCCCCAGGGTCTCAGCACAGAAGACATAGGCATACAATAACATGTATCAGCTTGCCTGCAGGGTGGCGCTTGAAGACCATTCTGCTCAAGCTGGCCTTTAGAGATGGCTGAAAAGAAGAAAAACCCTGGAGAGTAATGCAATGCTAAATATGCATTAACATGAAAATGACTTGATTGTCACTCCTGTACTGGACATGGTTTTACATTAAGGAGGCACTGGGGGTTAAATTCTCCATTATAGGCTCTATCCGGCTGAATTTGTCTGGCCCACTTCCTTGTTACTTGGCTCTCCTAGTTGCAAAACTCAATTTTTCTAACAGTTGTGCAACAGAACAAAAAAAAGATTCCTGGTATATCAACGCTGGGGGGTGATGGCTACAAACCACTTGAGGCATACCTCAGAAAAGTCATAAAAATATCTATGCCACGGTTTGTGTAAAAAGATTTATTATAAAATCAAAGTAAAAGGATTTCAAGAATGAAAAGGGTTAAAACATGGCTGACAGACAATCAATGTTAAACATCATGCTAGGTGTTGAACCTCAATCTCACCCAAACCTCGGCAGGCTGACTCAGGTATATCAAGGCTGGTGCTGGGGGGCGATCAAAAGGTGTGTACGTGCCAGATGTCACATGGGAATCCACCCAATGGAAGGGATGACAGACCACTGATTGAACCCGTAAGGGTAAGTGATGTGGAGAGGCCCCCAATGGACCGGACATAGGACTCCAAACCACTGGATGGTGCACTTGGTGTGGTCGGGTGGCGCGCTCGATGTGACGTCACCAACACAGCATGATGTTGAACCGACTCACGCAACAATGCTTGGGATGGAACAAAGGTGCAGTTGAAGAGCAGATGGAAAGCTGTCCGCAGGTTGTAGTCCTGATAACGCGGGGCTTGGCCCTTTATTAAATCATGTGACTTGGACAGCCTGGAAAGTTTAAATAGGAGCTACGGGGGCATGGAAATGTGGTCTTAAAGGCACAAAACATCCTTTTGGCTCCCGCAGCACCAAGCACCATAATGTCATCTTTTGTACAAATGACCATCTTACAACAAGGCAGACAATAATTATTAAATAATCAAACTTAAACTTCGAATTTAAGACACAAAAATCTAAATAAAAATAAAAGTCAAAGAGTAAAAATCACCATGGTAATATAATATAAAATATATGCGTTATCATGGATAATAATTATCCTATCGAAAAGACAACAGCTTTATGGACATATTATACACATACCATCACATATATTGGCAACAGCCGAGGGTAATGGGAAAAAAAAGGAGGAGAAGAAAGGGAGAAGAAGGAGAAGAAAGGGGGAGGTTAAAAACAGGTAGGAAAGGAAGAGAAAGAATTATTAAATAAATAAAGGGGGGCGGTAACAACAGATGGGAAGTGTGGGGGGATTAAAAAGAAAAAAAGTGATGGTACGTATTGTATAAAAGTATAAAAAGAAACTTGAATGTGCATATCCTAGGTCACAAGGTATCAACTGCTATAGTCGGAATTACATGAGACATATTGATGGAAAGAAAAGGCAAGACAGGTGCTGAGTGGAGGGACTGCATCATAGAATGGTGTGTACCTCTAGTTCCTCATTTAACCCATTAGGGGACATGGTAGACAATTTTGTATATCCAAAAGGTCTCCCTTCTGCACAAAGTTAATCTTTCATTGGCAGTAAGGGAGCCTTCTGGTATACACTCAATGGCTGTTACGGATAGTTTGCTAATGTCCTGCTTATGATAAATTTTAAAGTGCTGAGGTACACTGTGTTCATCGCGGACCTTTGTAATTAAACAACAATGTTCTCCTATGCGTTTTCTAAGAGTACGCATGGTACGTCCTACGTAAGAGAGATTGCAAGGGCACCTAAGTATTTAAACAACATGCTCAATCGAGCAAGTTATAAATTGATTGATGTCGTAGGTATTGCCTTCTCCATCAGTAAAAGAAGTCTGCCCATGTCTGAGGAACTGACAGGTAAGGCAGCCCTTCTTTTTGCACTGAAAAGAGCCTGTCCTACTGTTAAAATAGGAGCGTATATCCATGGACCGCCTATTTTTTATTATTATTATTATTTAGGTACTTATATAGCACCGTCAATTTACGCAGCGCTTTACATATACATTGTACATTCACATCGGTCCCTACCCTCAAGGAGCTTACAATCTAAGGTCCCTAACTCAGATTCATATACTAAAGCCAATTTTAGACAGAACCCAATTAACCTATCAGCATGTCTTTGGAGTGTGGGAGGAAACGGGAGTACCCGGAGGAAACCCACGCAAACACAGGGAGAACATGCAAACTCCAGGCAGGTAGTGTCGTGGTTGGGATTCGAACCAGCGACCCTTTTTACTGCTTACTTCCATGTCCCGATATCGGAAGATTTCCAGAGATTCCTTTGCTTTGCTGTATGCCAGGTCCACCTCCAGTTCACCTGTCTCCTGTTTGGGCTTTCAACATGGCCTTGTGTATTTTCAAAAGTCTTATTGGCTGTCATAGCCCTGACCAGGACAATAGGTATTCGCCTGCACCATTACTTAGATGACCTGCTTTTACTGTCCCGGAACAGGGAGCAACTATTGGAACACAGAGCTCAAGTTATCTCTGCACTCCTTGAGTTCAGCTGGCTGGTGAACCTGGAGAATAGTCATCTAGAGCCCACACAATCTCTGGTATTCCTCGGGCCCCAATTCAATACAGTCAGGAGTACTATCTTTCCTTGCCCCTGGAAAAAATCCAGGTGATTCGGAACAGAATACGCCTGGCAAAGTCTTCCTCTCATCTGCGGGCCTCACAGTGTCTGAAGATCGTTGGCACCCTGGTGGTCACAACGCTTATAGTGAAATGGGCACGGTAGAAGATGCAGTCTTTCCAGAAGGGCTTCCTCCAGCAATGGAGCCCAGGGAGCCCGGGATCAATACATCTACATAACTTCATCTATGTGGGAGAGCCTTCCTTGGTGGCTGCAGCGGAAGAGCCTCTTCAACTGTCACTCCATCGCACCCGTTTCCCTGGTCACAATCACAACGGATGTCAGCAACATGGGCTGGGGCACTCATTGCCTGATGAAAGTAGCCCAGGGAAAATTGAGTTTTCTGTCTCACGGAATAGCCTTGAATATTCTGGAAATTCGGACAGCGCTCTGCGCTCTAAAAGCCTTTCATCACTTAACGGCGGGAGCATCAATTCTTCTAAGATTAGACAACACAACAGCAGTCTAATACATAAAAAGGCAGGGAGGAACCCACAGTCTCTCTCTGTTGAGGGAAGTGGAGCCAATCATGACCTGGGCTCAGGAAAATGTATCCAACGTAATGGCAGTCTATCTCCCTGGAGTCCAGAACGTTCAGGCAGACTTTCTTTTGAGGGTGCTAGTCAACAACGAGTAGGCACTCCATGTCGAAGTTTTCATGTGGGTCCTGTCCCTGGAAGTGACCCTGGAGGTAGACCTATTTGCCTCCCCGTGCAACAACAAACTAGAATGGTACTATTCGAGGTCTCGTTATCCTCAGCCCTTCGGGGTAGATGCCATGAAGGATCAGTGGAGGGTTCGCAAGGCCTATGCCTTTCCCCCAGTTCCAGTCATCCGGTTCCTGCTCAGACTCAGGATAGAAGAGGCAGAGATAGTGGTGATAATCCAATACTAGCCGAACAGGCAATGGTTCCCCCTCTTGGCGCAGCTCAGCTTTTGCGATCCAGTTCCTCTGCCTTCCAGACCAAATCTTCTGTCACAGGGAGCTGCCCTCGTAATTGACAGTTCTTCAAAGGAGCAGCAAGGCTTAAACCTCAGAGGAAACTAAGATTCCCCAAGTGGGAAATTCCGCTCGTCCTGGACTCTCTGTCAGAAACTAGGATGGAGCATGCAGAAAGGTTTTCTATCAAAGAACTTTCCCCCAAAGCTGCCTACTTGGTGGCCATCACGTCAGCAAAAAGGGTCTCCGAAATGGGTGCTCTGGGGTGCAAGGAGCTGTTTCTAACATTCTTCCGAGACCGTTCGGGGCTGATTCCTCTGCTGGGTTTAAACCCCAAAGTGTCATTTGTCTTTCATGAGAACCAGGAGATTGTCCTGCCAATGTTCAGGTCTGCTGAAAGCTCAAGATGTGGGAGAAACCCTGTAGCTGTATCTTTGCTTGCTTTGCATCCAGCAAGCCATTGTAGAAGAAGCATACACGTTAATTAGGGGGGGGGTGCATTCATTTAAAACGAGCGTGAATCTACAAGAAGGATATCATTAACCTATAGATTTATTTGATACAGGCGTATATATTAAGAGTTTCAGTGCTTTGCATACTGTATGTAACAATTTAATATTAAAATACTATATTTACAGCAAGATTTATAATAATAGGAACAGAGGTGGCCTGGCACCGGAGCGAGATGGCAGCATAGTAGGAGAGCTCCGCTGTTCAGATCTTCAGACCAGCTTTTAATTAGCGAAATCCCTCGGTTCTGAGCCATCAAGATGACCGGGAGAAATAAGCCAGCCGCCCGGTCACAGCTGGACTCCTCCACGCAGCTGAGAAAAACCATCCCGGTGATGTTCCGCACACAACCGGCGGACTCGCAGGCCGCATCTCAAGCCTCGGACTCTAGTATGACGCTTCCCATGGCCTCCTCTGCTACCTCCTCGGGACTCCCACAAGGTATGGATGCAGGATACCCCTTGCCCCCTCTGTGCATGGCTGACCTGCAGCAAGTTGCCCTAGATATTAAAAACGCCATGTTTGCCGCAATCTCTGATCTGAAGGGAGAAATCAGAGCAGTTGCCACCCGGATGGAACGTGTGGAGTCGGCCGCCATGACACATGGGGCGGCCATCCAGCAAGTACAAAGGGCCTCCACCTCTCATGCCCAGCACCTCATAGACATGCACAGGCACATAGAGGACTTGGACAACAGGGGCTTCAGGCGCAATTTACGTGTAAGGGGGATACCGGAGTCGGTGGAGGGACCCCAACTACAACAGGCTGTCTGGGCAATCTTTAATACACTACTTAGCAGACCACCAGATGCCCCAGTGGAGATGGAGAGATACCACAGAGCGCTGCTGCCCAGGGGCAGAGTAACAGACCCACCTAGAGACACCGTATGCTGCCTAGTGAATTTCATACAGAAAGAAGACATACTACGTTTGGCGCGCAATCAAGCAAATCAGGAATATGAGGGGGCGCGCATACAACTGTTCCAGGACCTGTCCGCCATTACATTGCAGCATAGGAGAGACTTACGGCCTCATCTACAAGTCCTGTGTGACAGATGTATCCTTTACCGATGGAAGTTCCCCTTTTGTCTCCAAGCAACGTCTGGGAACCGAATGGCTTCGCTGAGGACACCTGCAGATCTACAACAGTTCTGTGACACCCTTGGCATCCCTGCTGTCGACGTCCCTGATTGGTACGGTACATTCTTTCAACCAGATCCCTGGATCCCCACCCAGTCGGATGACACCCCGCGATCACAGAGGAATCGGCAAAGACATCGCAGACCTTCTGATGTCACCCCGCCGAGAATGCGAGGGGACATCGCCGTCGTCTGTTCATCATTGATGACACTAAGCATGGCCCGGTAAGCTAATCCCTGCCTCTTCCCTGGACTCAATTTCCCCTACTTCCATACGAACATATTTGGTCATTACTGTCTGCATGGTCACCCTTGACCTGCTCCACAACAGGTTTCTATACTTTCTTTGCCCTGACTAGATCTCAGCAGTGGAATAGGCTGCAGCCTGTGCTGTGTGACATAACTCCTGGTGGTTGCATTGTTGATTTATCCCAAGCTCCGAGTTACAAGGCGGCAGAACCAGACTATGTGATACCACTGCAACAGATCTGACTTTCACAACCCTAGGCCTTGGAGCACTAAGGTAAGGAGGTGGGCTTTTACCTCCCAGACTTGCACTCCCTTCCTGCTGTTGCGTTTGACTATCCTCATGTGCTAGGCGCTTGCTCCATAGGGGGTCACAGCCTGGATCTTAAACTGTTAGCCTTTGCAGTTCTGCAGTTACCTAACAGCTGTCACAACTTTGGATGGACATCACATGCCTGCCACTAATGTACCCACGCGAGATAAGATAAAAATACTAAATGCTTAACTGCTATAACAGATGCTTTGATTTGTGATATAAGTGTTTCTTGCCTCCCCCTCCCTTCAGCCTTTCCCTTACCCCTCGTCCTCTACACTCCCCACCTTCACTCCCCTTCCTTCCCCTCCCCTCCTTTTTCTTCCCCTCTTCTTAGCATTCTCTTCCTCCCCATTCCCTCTCCCCATTTCCCCTTCCCCTGCCCCCCCCCCTTGATAAGATCATGCAACATGCATACCAGTGTGACTTTTGATTCTAGCCTCAATGGGGATAGAAGTGTGAAATGTGGGGATTGGTTCATGACTATCTTGTGCCATGCTTGGTCTCTTGATGATACCGGGGTGTGCCTTTCGTGGCCCTCAGGGCACTGTTCCAGGTCTCTGACTTGGGCAGGGTCGGGGGGCCTTAGAGGGTACACCCTCTGAAAAGTTACGCCAGCACGTTACCTTCTGACCACCAGACATTTGCCCGGAAACAATGGGAATTAGGGAATGAGATTCCCTCTAATGACATTTGATTGTAGGTCTGGGGAATGGGGATCCTATCTTTGGAGTAGTCCCCTTCAGGTTATCGTTGAGATAAAAAAATTCACATGGTTTTCTTTCCTTTATTTTTGCTTTTATAGTTATTATTGCTCAATAATGTTTCACATTACAGTTGGTCTCTGAAGCTTCAGGGCCCTGATTACCTCTTTAAGGGTTCTATTTGAGTGGGAAGTAGCCCGCAGGGACCCCGCACCAGGGACACCCTCCTGGGGTGGGTGTCCGGAAGTGTGGAGGCCACTGTGGTGTACCACATCCTATGTTAAGGTTATTAGAAATGTGAGGAGAAGAAACATTTTGGAATTTATGTTACCCCCAGGATTTATTTCTGGGAGATGGCTCTGAGGGTGAGGGGGTATGTCGTAAAGAGCCCGTCGCCTTCGGATGTGCAGGCTTTAGTGATGTACCCCCTTACCCTGCCCTTTTCTCAAGGGTTTTTCATTGAAATAGCTATATGGAGATAGAGAATTTAACAGGGAGGTAGGTTCAGGCACGCGGCACTTAACTGTCAGTTATCTCCACTCAGTCCTGAGTGGGCTTTGCTCACCCGGATAGTCCCCTCTCACGGTCCTAGCAGCCGGTGTGGAGCACGGAACATTCACTTTAAATTTCCTAAGGATACGATCAGGATATGAACCTCTGAATCCCGAACTTCCCAGCACTTGTAACACTTGAGACCATAGGTGCCAGTGGGCAAGTTACAAGGCTTTTGGCAGCTTATGGAATCCTTCCCTCTAATAGACAACCTGGCCTCTCCTGAGACAGTGACTTCCCTCACCGATCCCTGCGGACAGGTCCACTCCTGGTTTCCTCTCCTTCAGAGCGTGTCACCCTCACTTGGGCACCCTGGGACTCCTTTTCTGGTGTAGGCCTCAGCTAAAGGTGCTGGGCCTACCTGGAACGATGCAGCCTCGGGCCGAAGGTGCCCGGGGCTGAATACACACACACGCACCCCTGGCCATAAGGGCCACCGAAGGTGGGGTACGCACCTCGGACCAAGGGGTCCTCTGGATCGCCTCTGAACTCCCGGACCTAATGGCGTCTGCCCCTTAAGTACCCTCTCCCGGCATGCACAGCGGGTAGACCACGCCCCCTGCACGCCTGCCGAGAGAGGACACCCAATCGCGCTGCAATGCTACCTGTGGTTCAACCTGGGTGACAGCGCCCCCTACAGGTAAAAGGGAACTGTACTGCCAGGCAACACCACAACAAAGCAGAAACCAATTTAAAGAATTCAAACAGCCTGAGCCTAACGATTTGCTCAGGCTACCCCTTAAATTTAGGCATAGCGACCCCAATTATGGGGGGTCCGCTACATAAGCATGGAATATCGATTTTTTTACATCTCATAAAATTCAGCTTATTTTGGTGAGCGAAGTAGATAGCTCTGAATAAATTACATGTAGTTAGGTTGCGAAACTAAGAGTCGGCCACACTATAAGGGAATTCAGGAGTGCACAAAACAGGCATCAAAGGACTAGGGACAGGAGAGAGATTTGTATTTTTTCAAGAGTCTTGATCAAATATTGTTTTAGAGAGTGTGGTTGGGATCTCTGCTTTTGGTAGGCCCTCAATAAGGGTAAGCAAGACTGTTCCAGGGCAATCTAGGGTTTACTCTTTTTTTGGGTACACCAGTCCAAGAGTCTAGTCGCGGGATTTTTGACCTGGTCTGGGAACCCGATCCCTCCCTCCTGCTTTGGCAACACCAGGGTAGTTCTTTTAATCCTGGCCCTCCATCCTTTCAAAAGTTAGGAGAGGAATCTGGCCCTCAAGTCCTCCAAGGATCTTGATGGGAGTTTAATTTGAAGCAGATATACTGTAATAGGGGTGGTAAGATATTCAATTTGAGAATGCTATTATGCCTAAACCAGGTAAAGGCTTCTTTGCCCCATTTCTGAAGGGGCCTAAAGTTAAGCTCAAATTTTTTTTCCAGGAGCAAAGGTATGTTTGTCCCAAGATATCTAATATATGATTTGGTTTGTTTGACAGTTGCATATTGAGAAGGGTTGACTGTGACATTTATTGCTTCTGATTTGGAGATATTGACTTTAAAATTGAAAACAAACTATAGTGTTCCAACTTCTGCAGCAATGACGGAATCAACACAACAAAAAATAAGGTAATCTGCAAAGGCAGCCAATTTGTGCTGACCTTTGGGAATTTAGATACCAGAGATCCCCTCCTAGGCTCATACAATACGGAAGAAAGGTTCCAGAGATATTATAAAGATTAAATGGGACAAAGGGCATCCTTGACGTGTGCCATTGCTGATGGAAAAAGAGGCAGAGACAGATTTATTGATTTTGACTGAAGCTGTGGGGGTGAAGTACAATGCCTGTATCCAAGGTCTCAAATTATCTCCCAATCCTATGTGTGATCGAGTTGCATTAATGAAATCCCAATTTACCCTATTGCATGCTTTTGACGCATCTGCAAATATGCAAATAAGAGGCATCTGTTTAGATTGGGCCAGATGTATGGCATTGAGGACCCGTTGAGTATTGTCCCTAGCCTCTAGAAGCCAAAATGTTGGTAAAGATCTTGAGATCCACATTCACGAGCGAAATTGGGCAGTAGCTGGGACAGGGCAGAGGGTCTTTCCCCTCTTTGGGTATAAAGGAAGTGATACCAATGTCTAGTTTTTTTTTCTTCTTTAAAAATACAAATATGTTATACTTACCTGCTCTGTGAAATGGTTTTACACAGAGCAGCCTGGATCTTCCTTTTCTTGGGTCCCTCTTCGGTGCTCCTGGCCCCTCCCACCTGTCGAGTGCCTCCACAGCAAGCAGTTTGCTATGGGAGAACCCGAGCCGCATCTCTGTGAGTCCATTCAGACATGGAGCTGCGGTTCGGCCCCACCCCCTCTCACTCCTGATTGGCTAACTTACTTTGATTGACCGCAGCGAAAGCCAATTGCGCCGCTGCTGTGTCTCAGCCAATCAGGAGGGAGAGTCTCGGACGGCCGAGTCACTCGTTAACATCACTGGATAGAGATAGAGAAATTATTACAGGGGCTGAGGGGGGCTGCTGCACACAGAAGTATTTTTTATCTTAATGCATTAAGATAAAAAACCTTCTGCCTTTACAACCACTTTAAAGTATCTCGCGGGAGCAGTTGGCCTTGTCTGATTGAGTTGTAGGCTTCTACAAATTCACCTGCAAGAATGTATTGGAAAGTCTTATAATTGGATAGGGTGTAGCTGTTGGGGGCTGGCCCTTTCCCCGGGTTCATATTTTTGATGTGTTTAGATCCTGAACTACTAAATATTGGGTAGAGATGGCATCCGAGTCAGGTGGTACTAAGTTGTAAAGTTTTACATAGTAGGTTTGAAAGAGTGCCACAATCTCTGGGGAACTCCTAGCAACAGTGCCATTCTCGCGCTTGAGATGGGATATATTATTTCTGACCTTAATGGTAAGCAGTTCTCTGGCTAGCATTCTCCCAGGCCTATTGCTGTATTCATAGAATGTTCTCCAACATCTAACCAACTATGCTTTAACTTAATCTGTTAGGAGAATGTTCAATTCTTCTCAGAGCATTTTTTAATTGGGAGCCAATGGTTTGAGCAAGGGATTTTTTGCGTGAGGTTTCAAGTTTCTGCATATGAGTTAGTAAAGCTTCTACGTCGTTTGCAAGAGCTTATTTCCGTTGGGTGCCCGGTGTAATAAGGGTGCCTCTAAGGAAGCATTTATGGGTCTCCCAAACTTTTAAAACAGAAGAATCAGAAGAGCTATTAGTGGCAAAGAACGATGATAAGTCCTGCAATATTAGGGGTTATAGGTTGGGTCTTGGTGAAGGGAATCATTTCAATTACACTGCCAAGAGCATTTATAGGGGTCTCCAAGGTCTAAAGAACAGTGGGTAGTAGGGATGAGCCAAACACCCCCCGGTTTGGTTCGCATCCAGAACATGCGAACGGACCGATAGTTTGCGCGAACTTTCGAACCTCATTAAAGTCTATGGGTCTCGAATGTGAGAAATCAAAAGTGCAAATTTTAAAGGCTAATATGCAAGTTATTGTCCTAAAAAGGGTTTGGGGACCCGGGTCCTGCCCCAGGGTGCATGTATTAATGCAAAAAAAAGTTTTAAAAACTGCAGTTTTTTCAGGAGCAGTGATTTTAATGATGCTTAAAGTGAAATAATAAAAGTGAAATATTCCTTTAAATATCGTGCCTGGGAGGTGTCTATAGTATGCCTGTAAAGTGGCGCGTGTTTCCCGTGTTTATAACTGTCCCTGCACAAAATGACATTTCTAAAGGAATAAAAGTCATTTAAAACTGCTTGCGGCTTTAATGTAATGTCTGGTCCCGGCAATATGGATGAAAATCATTGAGGAAAATGGCATGGGTACCCCCCCTCCCCCCAGCCCATTACCAGGCCCTTTGGGTCTTGTATGGACATTAAGGGGAACCCCGCACCAAAATTAAAAAAAGGAAAGGCGTATAGCCCCCAGGCCCTATATACTCTGAACAGCGGTATACAGGCGGTGCAAACAAGACAGGGACTGTGGGTTTGTTCTTAAGTAGTATCTGTTTGTAATTTTGAACTGGTACATTTTTAAAGTGTAGCTCCAGACAAAAATATCTATTTTTAAGCTTTTTGGAAAACATAGGGAAGGGTTTTCACCCCTGTAACATTTGTTTTGCTGTCTGTGCACCTGTTCAGAAGATTTCACCTCACTTTCTGTCCCAATGACAATTGGATTTTGAAAATTTGGGTTTTTTAGTGAAACAAGGATTGGTGATAGAGCATCATTGGAGAGGAGACACCTTTTTCCCATATTAACTCTTACAGGAGAGAATTTCCCTTCGTAGGGGTAGATTTCCGCTCACTTCCTGTTGTCTCCCTCCATTTGTAAGTAGGAGTCGTTTGTAAGTTGGATGTTTGAAAGTAGGGGCCTGCCCTATGTACTCTACAGAAATTTGGGCCTTAGGTGTTGGTGTTGTCACAACACTGTAAGCCCTCACAGTTACTCTTGGTGGGTGCTAAAACGCCCTGCTGTGAACTATTATATCAAGAATTGTAATTACATGCCATTGTTGAACAGTGGCAGAGAAATTGGGCCTTTGGTGGTGGTGGTGGTGGTGCTGGTGCCACAACACTGTAAGTCCTCACAGTTACTCTTGGTGGGCACTGGAACGGGCCCTGCTGTGAAATATTATATCAAGAATTGTAATTACATGCACCTGTTGAACAGGGGCAGAAAAATTGGGCCTTTAGTGGTGGTGGTGGTGGTGGTTTTGCCACAACACTGTAAGCCCTCACAGTTACTCTTGGTGGGCGCAGAAATGGGCCCTGCTGTGAAATATTAGATCAAGAATTGTAATTACATGCCCCTGTTGAACAGGGGCAGAAAAATTGGGCCTTAGGCACTGGTGCTGGTGCCACAACACTGCAACCCCTCACAGATACTCTAGTTGGAATGAGCCCCACTGCAAAGTATTGCAGCAAAAATTTTAATTACACGCCCCTGCTAAACAGGGGCAAAAAAATTGGGCCTTAGCCACTGGTGGCGGTGCCCAGAACCAAAAATGTTCTTACAAGCTATCAACATGATCATTAAGGAGGAAGAGGATAGTCACTCAGGATCAGCATAGGCAGTCTTGAAGGGATCTGACATTAAAAAAAAATGTATTCTGGTACATCAGCATCACTGATTCATTTTTATGAAGGTCAGCCGATCGACCGAGTCGGTGGACAGGCGCACCCTGTGATCAGTTACAATGCCTCCAGCAGCACTGAATGTGCTTCTGAAAGAACGCTGGATGCATGACAGGCCAGTAGCTCAATTGCATACTGTGCAAGCTCTGGCCAGTGATCCATTCTCAAGACCCAGTAACCCAGAGGATTTTCGGTGGGAAAGGTGTCCAAGTCTGATCTTGCCCCTAGGTATTCCTGCACCATGTGAATCAGACGCTGGCAATGGTTGCTGGAACCGATCATACCTTGGGGCTGCAGACTAAAAAATTGTCTGAACGCATCGGTCAGACGGCCACCTTCTCCACCGATCCTTCTGTGACTGACTGAAGCCTCAGCAACACGTTGTCCAGGACCAGGAATTTGTAACCTCCCAGGCTCTGGAAACGCGTTGCACAAACCTTTCTGCAAGGCCTCCCAAAGATGTTTCATCCTCTGCTCCCTCTGCGACGGCTGGATAAGGTCCACAACCTTACCCTTGTAACGTGGATCAAGGAGGGTTGCCAGCCAGTAATGATCCCTCTCCTTGATACCACAAATACGAGGATCCTTTCGCAGGCTTTGCAGGATCAGGGAGGCCATGCAGTGTAGGTTTGCTAAGGCATTCGGCCCAGAGTCCTCTGGGTCACTAAGGACGACATGATCCGCAGCCACCTCCTCCCAGCCACGTACAAGTCCATGGGTTTCTTGGGACTGTAAATGATCCATTGAAGGCTGCTGCTGATGCTGAGTGCTAGGCTCCACCTCCATGCTGACACAATCCTCCTCCTCCTCCTCCACGTCCTCTTTCTGTGTGATCGGCAGGCCAGCAGGAACACTGTCTGGATAAAGGGGGCCTTGAGAGGTAAGGAAGTCCTCCTCTTCCTCCCTCTGTTCTGCCTCAAGTGCCCTGTCCATTATTCCACGCAGCATGTGCTCCAACAGGTTGACAAGAGGGACAGTGTCACTGATGCATGCACTGTCACTGCTCACCATTCCCGTGGCCTCCTCAAATGATGACAGGACAGTGCATGCATCCCTGATCATGACCCACTGGTGTGGCAAAAAAAAAACAAGCTCCCCTGACCCTGTCCTGGTGCCATAGTCGCACAGGTACTCATTGATGGCCCTTTGCTGCGTGTGCAGCCGCTGCAGCATGGCCAACGTTGAGTTCCACCTGGTGGGCATGTCGCAGATTAGGCGGTTCTTGGGCAGGTTGTATTCCTTTTGGAGGTCAGCCAGCCGAGCACTGGCATTATATGACCGGTGGAAATGCACACAGACTTTCCTGGCCTGCCTCAGGACATCCTGTAAGCCCGGGTACCTGCCCAAGAACCGCTGCACCACCAGGTTAAGGACGTGAGCCAAACAGGGCACATGGGTCAGCTGTCCCTGTCGGAGGGCGGAGAGGAGGTTGGTGCCATTGTTGCAAACCACCATTCCTGGCTTAAGCTGGCGTGGCGTCAACCACCTCTGAGCTTGCCCCTGCAGAGCTGACAGAATCTCTGCCCTAGTGTGGCTCCTGTCCCCCAAGCACACCAGCTCAAGCACCGCATGGCATCTTTTTGCCTGCGTACTTGCGTAGCCCCTTGAACGCCTACAGAGCACCGCTGGTTCTGAGGACAAATCAGCACAGGAAGAGGCCCTGGAGGAAGAAGAGGAGGGGGTGGAGGAGATAGGTGTGTCAGAATCACCACTAGTAGCATTTTGGAGGCGTGGTGGCGGGACAACCTCCAACACTGCACCCTGTCCTACATCCTTCCCAACTGCCAGCAGTCACCCAGTGCGCCGTGAAAGATAGGCAACGTCCCTGTCCATGCCTGCTGGACCATGAGTCAGCGGTAATATGCACCTTACCGCTGACCGCCCTGTCCAGCGAGTCCAAGACATTGCCTTCCACATGCCGGTAGAGAGCCGGAATCGCCTTCTGTGAAAAAAATTTGGGAACCTGCCACTGAGGTACCGCACATTCCACAAACTCAAGGGAGGGGGCAGAGTCTACCAACTGAAAAGGCAGCAGTTGAAGTGCTAGCAATTTAGCCAAGCTGCCATTCAACCGCTGGGCATGTGGATGGCTGGGAGCGAATTTCTTTTGGCGGTGCAGCAGCTGGGGCAGGGAAATTTGCCTGGTACAATCGGATGTTGGTGTACAGATAGCAGTACTTGGCAGTGACACACCTAATTCTACACCTTCATTCCTCTCAGTGCAGGTTTCTGAGAGGACTGAACGTATAGTGGGGTTGGAGATCCCAGCTGATGAGGAGCAAGGAGAGGTCCGCTTTGTTCTTTGGTGTGGGTCTTTTATGTTGGCTTACATGGCAGGTCGACATATGCCTGGTCAAGCATGTGGTGCCCAAGCGGCTGCTGTTTTGGCCACGCGAGATACGCTTCAGACATATGTTGCAAATAGCAACGGTGCTATCTGCTGCACACGTCTCAAAAAAGGCCCACACCAAAGAACTTTTGGAATAACGCGCAGAGACAGCAGCGCCCTGCACATGCAGAGCTCTGCGGTGTTATGCAGTCGGTTGGCTGCCCTTAAGCTGGCCCCTGGAGGGCATCCTGCCTCATTGAAGATGTGCCTCCTCCTCCTCCTCTCTCCTATCAGGCACCCACATAGAGTCAGTGACCTCATCATCCCCTCCCTCCTCGTCACTGGAGCAAATCTGGCAGTATGATGAGAGCTGGGGGAACATGACTGCCAGTTTGCTGTCCTTCTTGGGCACCCCCTCTCTCTGGGCTCACGTTACTGACTTCCTCAAGCTGGGTACCATCATCAGAGCCTTCAAAACGCTGCACATCCTCCTGCAGCATGTACCCAACACTGTGGTCAAACAGTTCGGGGGACTCCTCAGAACATTGTGGGGCTAGGGAAGGAGTGACTGATGCCATTGAGCCGAGGGAAGAGGCCGCTTTGGCAGCTGCTTTGGCAGACAAAGTACCCTGAGCCTGGGTGAGAGAGGATGAGGAGGATGAGGACGGCTTGGTCATCCACTCTACCAACTCTTCGGCATGTTGCGGCTCAACACGGCTCAACACGGCCAGCTGCCGAAAAAAAGGACAAGTGTGCCCCACGGCCACGTGCTGATGAGGATGCACCGTGTCCACGACCAGCACTGTTGCCTCTAGACACAGAGCCTGCTTGCCCTCTTTTATAGGCCTATAAGTGTCTGCCTCTCCTTGTTGGCCTTCCAGACATACTGTATTTGATGTATTGGAATAGGTACACAAGGCATTGTCTGCAGTCAGCTTTAGCTGCACACTGTGCCCAGTATACAGTACACTGACTTAATATACTGCAGGTTAGCTCAATCAACTGCCTGTATTATTATATATAATTATGCTTAAAAAACAATTGTAAACAATTATCAATCAAACATTAACAACGCTTATAAGGAAATTAAAAATCCTAAAAACATATGCATTCCTATCCTGCAATAAATGCAATAAAAATAAATGGCAAAAGGAAAACAAACTGGTGCACTCCTCTGGTGGGAGGAGAAACAAATTGAAAGAGTCCAAATCTCCAATCTTTTATAAACCAGTATGATCCCTATGAATACGTGAAACTGCACCAACTCCTTATGGAAAACTCACTGTCAGTGAAGATAGTGCCTGCAGTTCATACACTGTGAGTGACAGATGGAACACACACACACACACAACTTAGCAGCTGTTGCTTGAACAAATCGTTTTATCCTCAGGCACTTCTCCGGTATGCTTAATGCAGCTCCCTTAGGAAACCTACTCACCAGACGCCCGTTCAAAGATAGCCTGATATCTCCTCTCTGGGAATGGCAATCAACCCGTTCTCAGGACAAGCCCCTCTTGGCATGAGCGGTGATACTGATCAGTGGATGGCAGCGTGCAGCAGTGTGGTCATGTAAGCATAGAAGGGGAAACTGGATATAGTGTAAAACCCTTTATTGAAAGAGATAATCCCCCCACATACAAATATGCTTACAGGATAAAATGAATAAAAAGCATGTCTCATACTGATGGCTCATCAAGCTCACTTGTAACCGTAGTCTTGTTGAACGATGGCTTACTGGAGTGAGTCCCGGGAAGATGATCACCTGTATGGACGAATGAGTAACGTGGTCTCGCACTGATGCGTTTCGTGATTGGTTCACGTCTTCAGAGGGCGTGGCCACAGGACGCAACTCATCTCTTAAATAGCCCAATGTGGGACAGCCTCCTCTGTACGTCAGAGGCTGCATGACAATGGTATGCAAAGAACTTGCAGGGCCCAGAATCCTCTTCCCGTTGGCTCAGTCAAGCTCCGCACATCACCTGCCCCCAGTGGCTGACAGGAACACTACAGCATCCTGAGCAGCTCGTAATTAGAAAACCCACAAGGAAATTGTGAGGTCTCTGCACCGCTGGAACCTGCTGCAATGTCCGCAACTCAACCTAGTATATTAAAATAGAACTTCTAAGAATATTAACATCATCTACCACTAATAGATAATTAATCATTCATGATGTAAAGTACATAGAACTCATAAAAAATATATAAAAAATATATATAAAAAATATATAATATATAAAATACACAATGCCCAGCTTCAACTTGCCAGGTGTACACCGATATTATGCTGCTGTCAAAAAACTGCTTAGTCTCTGATTAATCATATACTGCCAATGTAGGCAACACAATTGCCAATGTGTATTCAAGGAGAGATATAACAACTGACTAATAGAAATTATTAATAGTGAAAACAATAAAAAATTAAAATAGAATAAAATGCCTATGAATTAACTAGGATAACTCAGTATCCGATGCAGCAAATGTATATATTAGTCTATGTTAACTGAATAACAACTAGGGCTGTCTAAAAGGCTTGACCTACATCTTCAGGATCTGCAGACCACTCCAGTGTCAATAATTGCTAATGAAACAGTTAAGGTCCAGATCTATATTAAGGCCATTAGGACTGAGAGTGTTGGTACGAAATATCCATTGAGTTTCACTTTTTGATATTTCACGTACCATGTTAGCCCCTCTCCATTTTGGGTGTACCTTGTCAATTCCCCAGAATTTTAAACCAATGGGATTCCTCTTATGTTTCTCCCTAAAATGAAGAGATACACTATGTTCTTTGTACCCTATCGTGATGTTGTAGATGTGTTCTGACACTCTCTTAGCCAATGTTCTTTTTGTGCGCCCAATGTACATTAGCCCACATGGGCATTCTAGGGCATATATCACATGTTTGGACACACACGTGATACACTCCTTTATTTAAAATTCTTGACCGTTTGCAGTTGACACAAATCTTGTAATGCCACGCAGATGAGTTGACACTTGTTGGCAAGCTTTGCATCGTCTACAGGCATAAAAACCTGTCCTCTCCCAAAACATTTGTAATCTTTTAGGTTGGTCCAGGACTTTTTTGACCACTTGATCTCCAAACGTCATTGTCTTCATGGAGGAACTTCGGGTAACACTGATCTTAAGACTTTGTCCATTTTGAGTATATTCCAATGTTTTCTAAAGATGGACTCTATCTCCCTATGTTGTTCATGGTATCTAGATATGAATCCCCATTCATGTTTCTGGTTTTGCAATCTTATTTTTGGTAACAGCATGGATTCTTGTTTAAGGCCACCCACTTCTATCACTTTATCCAACTGTGGTATGTTGTACCCTTTTTCTACAAACCGTTGTTTGATTAAATCTGCTTGGACAAAGTAATCTGAATCCTGGGTGCAGTTGCGATGTATGCGCATAAACTGCCCTTTGGGGATGTTCCGAAGCCACTGCGGATGATGACCACTGTGTACTGGGATGTAACTATTATGGTCTGTGGCCTTAAAGTAAGCCTTGGTATGAAGGCAATTCACCCCCTTCATGACCATAACATCTAGATAATGTATTTGGTGCTTGTCCCAGGTAGGGATGAGCTTCGAGTTCGAGTCGAACTCATGTTCGACTCGAACATTGCCTGTTCGCCCGTTCGCCGAACAGCGAACAAATTGGGGTGTTCGCGGCAAATTCGAAAAATCTATGGGAGAAATCTGAAGTGTTAATTATAAAGGCTTATATGCAAGTTATTGTCCTAAAAAGTGTTTGGGGACCCGGGTCCTGCCCCAGGGGACATGTATCAATGCAAAAAGAAGTTTTAAAAACTGCCGTTTTTTCGGGAGCAGTGATTTTAATAATGCTTAAAGTGAAACAATAAAAGTGAAATATTCCTTTATATTTCGTACCTGGGGGGTGTGTATGATATGCATGTAAAGTGGCGCATGTTTCCCGTGCTTAGAACTGTCCCTGCACAAAGTGTCATTTTTGAAAGAAAAAAATGCATTTAAAACTGACTCGCGGCTATTAATGAATTGTCGGCTCCCGGCAATACATACAAAAGTCATTGATAAAAAAAAAAAAAAAAAAAGCGTGGGGGTTCCCCAGAATTCAATTACCAGGCCCTTCAGGTCTGGAATGGATATTAAGGGGAACCCCGCCGCATATTAAAAAAAAAATTGACGTGGGGTTCCCCCAAATATCCATTCCAGGCCCTTCAGATCTGGCATGGATTTTAAGGGGAACTCCACCCCAAATGTAAAAAAAAATGGCGTGGAGTCCCCCTAAAAATCCATACCAGACCCCTTATCCGAGCACGCAACCTGGCCGGCCGCAGGGGAAAAGGGGGGGACGAGAGAGCGGCCCCCCCTCCCTCCTGAACCGTAACAGGCCACATGCCCTCAACATGGGGAGGATGTCCCCATGTTGATGGGGACAAGGGCCTCATCCCCACAACCCTTGCCTGGTGGTTGTGGGGGTCTGCGGGCGGGGGGCTTATCGGAATCTGGAAGACCCCTTTAACAAAGGGGACCCCCAGATCCCGGCCCCCCCTATGTGAATTGGTAAGGGATACATTGTACCCCTACCATTTCACGAAGAAAGCGTAAAAAAATGTTTAAAAAAACACACAAACACCTTGAAAAAGTCCTTTATTAAAAAAAAAAAAAAAAACATTCCAGCGGTGAAATCCAGTGTCCCGCGGCGATCCCGATGTCCAGCACTGTCCTTCATTGGTTGTGCCTGAGCGGACCTGATGGGGAACTCCCTCTCAGTATTTTAAATGTATAGACCCGCCCCTTCTAAGTTCCCCATCAGGTCCGCTCAGCGGACCAGATGCGCAAACATGAGAAGGGGCGGGTCTATACATGTATTACCAAAGTGAGAGCAGTTCCCCATCAGATCCGCCCCCTCGGTATGTCGGACCCGCCTACGTCATTGGCTTGAGCGGGGAACTTCCTTCACTGTGTAATTTAAATTTACATAGTGAAGGAAGTTCCCCGCTCAAGCCAATGACGTAGGCGGGTCCGACATACCGAGGGGGCGGACCTGATGGGGAACTGCTCTCACTTTGGTAATACATGTATAGACCCGCCCCTTCTCATGTTCCGCATCTCATCCGCTGAGCGGACCTGATGGGGAACTTTAGAAGGGGCGGGTCTATACATTTAAAATACTGAGAGGGAGTTCCCCATCAGGTCCGCTCAGGCACAACCAATGAAGGACAGCGCTGGACATCGGGATCGCCGCGGGACACTGGATTTCACCGCTGGAATGTTTTTTTTTTTTTTTTTAAATAAAGGACTTTTTCAAGGTGTTTGTGTGTTTTTTTAAACATTTTTTTACGCTTTCTTCGTGAAATGGTAGGGGTACAATGTATCCCTTACCAATTCACATAGGGGGGGCCGGGATCTCGGGGTCCCCTTTGTTAAAGGGGTCTTCCAGATTCCGATAAGCCCCCCGCCCGCAGACCCCCACAACCACCAGGCAAGGGTTGTGGGGATGAGGCCCTTGTCCCCATCAACATGGGGACATCCTCCCCATGTTGAGGGCATGTGGCCTGTTACGGTTCAGGAGGGAGGGGGGGCCGCTCTCTCGTCCCCCCCTTTTCCCCTGCGGCTGGCCAGGTTGCGTGCTCGGATAAGGGGTCTGGTATGGATTTTTAGGGGGACTCCACGCCATTTTTTTTTTACATTTGGGGTGGAGTTCCCCTTAAAATCCATGCCAGATCTGAAGGGCCTGGAATGGATATTTGGGGGAACCCCACGTCAATTTTTTTTTAAATTTGCGGCGGGGTTCCCCTTAATATCCATTCCAGACCTGAAGGGCCTGGTAATTGAATTCTGGGGAACCCCCACACTTTTTTTTTTTTTTTTTATCAATGACTTTTGTATGTATTGCCGGGAGCCGACAATTCATTAATAGCCGCGAGTCAGTTTTAAATGCATTTTTTTCTTTCAAAAATGACATTTTTTGCAGGGACAGTTCTAAGCACGGGAAACATGCGCCACTTCACATGCATATCCTACACACCCCCCAGGTACGAAATATAAAGGTATATTTCACTTTTATTTTTTCATTTTAAGCATTATTAAAATCACTGCTCCCGAAAAAACTGCCGTTTTTAAAACTTCTTTTTGCATTGATACATGTCCCCTGGGGCAGGACCCAGGTCCCCAAACACTTTTTAGGACAATAACTTGCATATTAGCCTTTATAATTAACACTTTAGATTTCGAACGTTCAAGTCCATTGTATTTAATAGGGTTCTAAAGTTTACACGAACATTTTGTCTGTTCGCAGGTTCTGGTGCGAACCGAACAGGGGGGTGTTCGGCTCATCCCTGGTCCCAGGTAAACTCCAACCTAATATTGTTGTTATTACTATTCAGCCATTCGGAAAATTCTTTCAAGGACTCCTCTGTCCCCTGCCAGATGATAAACAGGTCATCTATATAGCGCTGGTAGAACACAAGTTCCTTTCTTCTCTTTTTATAGACCCTCTTGTCCTCCCACTCGCTCATAAATAGATTTGCGAGACTGGGTGCAAATTTTGCACCCATGGCTACTCCTGTCTTTTGACTATAGAATTCCCCCGCATACCAGAAATAATTATGTGTTAAACAGTACTCCAATGCCATTCGCAGGAACTTTTTCTGGATATACGGAAAAATCTTCCCTTTTGCTGAATGCCCGGTTAAGGGCTAGTAAAGCATCATCATGCTGTATATTTGTATACAATGACGAAACGTCAGCTGTCACCAAGAACATTTCAGTGTCCTTGGGAATTGTAACCTCCTTGAGTTTCTGGAGGAAACTTGTAGTGTCTTTCAAGTAAGCTTTTGTGGTTAGGACACTAGTTTGCATGAAATGATCAAGATATTGTCTGATTCTAGAGGTGACTGAGTCTATGCCATTAACAATGGGTCTTGCTGGCGGTGTGATTGAGTCTTTATGGATCTTAGGAACTGTGTAAATTGTTGGTATTTGATTAAAGCTCGGGCATAGGTATAATTTTTCTTTCTTAGTAATTACTCTCATGTAGAGTCCAAAGTCCGCTAGGTTATATAGATCGTCCCTATATTGTTTGGTGGGATCACTTTTCAGGTGGCAGTAGGTTGTGACATCATTCAACATAGTCTGGAGTTGTGAGTGGTAAAAAGATTTATCTAGAATAACCCCCCCCCCCCTTATCTGCAGGGTGGATAATTACCTCTTTCCTGCTTTCCAGTGCTTTAATGCCCTCCCTAATATGTTTAGGGTTAAGGCTTTTCTTTGGCGGTACTTCTTGCAGATCTTTCCGTATCAATTGCTTGAATACTTCAACTTGGTGGTTAGATGGTTGTGGTGGATTGAATAGAGATCTATTTTTGAGTCCACAATCAATCCCCACCTCATCATTTATTTTATTATTCCCCAAGCTGAAATTGTTGGATAAGAAATATTTAATTAAATTTATTAAAATGTATTAATATTTAATTTCCTGATATACTTGTGTATATCAATATATACATTGAACTTATTCATTGCCTTAGTGCAGGGATATGCAATTAGCGGACCTCCAGCTGTTGCAAAACTACAAGTCCCATCATGCCTCTGCCTCTGGGTGTCATGCTTTCTGCTGTCAGAGTTTCGCTATGCCTCATGGGACTTGTAGTTTGGCAACAGCTGGAGGTCCGCTAATTGCATATCCCTGCCTTAGTGGATGTGCATTTAAGTCCTGCATTTAAAATATTAGTTTCTTTTTGTGTTAAGATGGCAGATGAGAGATTATATATGCCACTTACTCAACTTGTCTTGGTCTTTTTCTGCTGGACTCGGCTTCCTGCTCGGCATCCTCTGCGTGTGGTAACCTTACATGTCTGGCTGGACTGTATTGATCTTCCCATTGTGGAGGGTTCCACCATTCCTGTGTCATATTAGGATTGTGCGATTGTTGAGGGCGCCCCCTCCCGGGCCGATTGCCCCGACCTCGTCCTCGGGGGGTTCCCTCTCATACCTCTCCCTAAAAAAGGAGCTGGACGTGGAGAGGGTACATTATATGTATTGCCCATATTGTCCTGAGTGGACAAAGGATCATATCTGTTTTGAGTATTAACCTGATATGTCTCATTGTATCCACCATTATGTGTAGGATATCCTGTGACCCGGGTATCCATTATTTCTGCCCCTCTGTGGTTGTTGCCTGTATTATTAGTAATAAAAAAGGAATAGTCTGCAGTCAGCTTTACATGCACACTGTGCCCAGTATACAGTACACTGACTTAATATACTGCAGGTTAGCTTAATCAACTGCCTATATTATTAGTAATAAAAAAGGAATAGTCTGCAGTCAGCTTTACCTGCACACTGTGCCCAGTATACAGTACACTGACTTAATATACTGCAGGTTAGCTCAATCAACTGCCTGTATTATTAGTAATAGAAAAGGAATAGTCTGCAGGCATCTTTAAGTGCACACTGTGCCCAGTATACAGTACACTGATTTAAAGTGGTTGTAAACCCTTCGGGGGAAGTTACACCTACAGGTAAGCCTAGAGTATGGCTTACCTGTAGGTGTTTGCAATATCTCCTAAACTTACACGGTTTAGAAGATATTTGCCGAAAGGAATACACTGTTGTCTATGGTGCATGCGTGCCGTAGACAACGGCACAGGTGCTCTGAGAATCCCATTCATAAAACCGGCAGAGCCGGCTTTGATGGCACGCATGCGCATGCGCGGAGTGACATTTTCGACGCTCCGGCCAATCACAGCGCCGGAGCGGCGATACCCCGAAGTAACCTACCGAGAGCTGTCTGTGGCCGGAGGGGGAGACGAGGACGGCTTTGGGGGCTTCGATCTAAGGTAAGTAATGCATAATGAGCTAGTATGCTAGTCATACTAGCTCATTATGGCTTTGTCTTGCAGGTGTTTATTTTAAAAAAATATATATTTTCGGATTTACAACCACTTTAATATACTGCAGGTTAGCTCAATCAACTGCCTGTATTATTAGTAATAGAAAAGGAATAGTCTGCAGTCAGTCTCACGTGCACACTGTGCCCAGTATACAGTACACTGACATACACTGACATACTGCAGGTTAGCTCAATCAACTACCTGTATTATTAGTAATAGAAAAGGAATAGTCTGCAGTCAGCTTTACATGCACACTGTGCAATGCATATATATACTAAATATACTGGATCTAACTAGCTCAATCAACTGCCTGTATTATTAGTAATAGAACAGGATGGAATAGTCTTCAGTCAGCTTTACGTGCACACTGTGGCCAGTATACAGTACACTGACTTAATATACTGCAGGTTAGCACAATCCTGCCTGTATTATTAGTAGGAATAGAATAACAGGAACGCTCTGCAATGAGATCTAGCTAAACTGTATACAGTATATATATATATATATATATATATATATATATGTAGTGATACCCTCAGATTAAGAGGGCTGCTGGTTTGTTTGAGCCCTGTAATGCACTGCTACCAACCCCTGGCAATCGGCTCTGACTTCTCTCGTGACACAGTTAGATAAAAGAGGGAAAGTAGTGGTATAACTGTACTATCTCCATACACATATTATACAGTAGAACCCCCTTTGTATACCAGCACAATAATTGACACTCACAACTAGTGATGAGCCGAACACCCCCGGGTTCGGTTCGCACCAGAACCCGCGAACGGACCGAAAGTTCGTACGAACATTAGAACCCTATTAAATACAATGGATGTGAACGTTCGAATTCTAAAGTGCTAATTATAACAACTATTATGCATGTTATTGTCCTAAAAAGGGTTTGGGAACCCGGGTTCTGCACCAGGGGACATGTATCAATGCAAAAAGAAGTTTTAAAAACGGTCGTTTTTCGGGAGCAGTCATTTTAATGATGCATAAAGTGAAAAAAAAAAGTCAAATATTCCTTTAAATATCGTACCTGGGGGGTGTCTAAAGTATGCCTGTGAAGTGCCACGTGTTTCCCGTGTTTAGAACTGTCCCTGCACAAAATGACACTTCTAAAGGAAAAAAAAGCCATTTAAAACTTCTTGCGGCTTTAATGTAATGTCTGGTCCCGGTAATATGGATGAAAATCTTTAAGAAAAATGGCATAGCTACCCCATGACCCCCCCCATCTACCCCAGCCCATTACCAGCCCCTTTGGGTCTTGTATGGATATTAAGGGGAACCCCGCACATAAAATAAAAAAGGCCCTATATACTCTGAACAGCCGTATACAGGCGGTGCATACAAGACAGGGACTGTAGGTTTGTTCTTATGTAGAATGTGTTTGTAATTTTGAACAGGTACATTGTTGAAGTGTAGCTCCAGCCCAAAAATCTATTTTTAAACTTTTTGGGAAACATAGGTAAGGGTTATCACCCCTGTAACATTTGTTTTGCTGTCTGTGCCCCTGTTCAGAACATTTCACCTCACTTTCCGTCCCAATGACAACTGTTTTTGAAATGTGGTGTTTTTCTTGAAACAAGGATTGCTGATAAAGCATCAGTACAGAGGAGACACCTTTCTCCCATATTTATTCTTACAGGAGAGAATTTTCCTTCCTAGGGGTAGATTTCCTCTCACTTCCTGTTGTCTTCTTTCGTTTGCAAGTAGGAGTCGTTTGTAAGTTGGATGTTTGAAAGTAGGGACCTGCCGTATATACTCTGCAGAAATAGGCCCCTTAGTTGTTGGTGTTGGCACAACACTGTAAGCACTCACAGTTACTCTTGGTTGGTGCTGGAACGCCCTGCTGTCAACTATTATATCAGGAATTTTAATTACATATAATTGTTGAACAGTGGTAGTAAAAATTGGGGCTTTGATGGTGGTGCTGGTGCCACAACACTGTAAGCCCTGACAGTTACTCTTGGTGGGTGCAGCAATGGGCCCTGCTGTGAATTATTAGATCAAGAATTGTAATTGCATGCCCCTGTTGAACAGGGGCTGAAAAATTGGGCTTTTCGTGGTGGTGGTGGTGGTGGTGGTGTTGCCACAACACTGTAAGCCCTCAGAGTTACTCTTGGTGGGTGCAGGAATGGGCCCTGCTGTGAATTATTAGATCAAGAATTGTAATTACATGCCCCTTTTGAACAGGGGCTGAAAAATTGGGCCTTTCGTGGTGGTGGTGGTGGTGGCGTTGCCACAACACTGTAAGCCCTCAGACTTACTCTTGGTGGGTGCAGGAATGGGCCCTGCTGTGAATTATTACATCAAGAATTGTAATTGCATGCCCCTGTTGAACAGGGGCTGAAAAATTGGGCCTTAGGCACTGGTGGCACAACACTACAACCCCTCACAGATACTGTACTTGGAGCACAGCAATGAGCCCTATGGCAAATTATTGCTAAAAAAATTGTAAGTACACGCCCCTGTAAAACAGGGGCTGAAAAATTGGGCCTTAGCCACTGGTGGCGGCACCCATAAACAAAAATGATCTTCCAAGCTATCATCATCAATCGTATCATTGAGGACTCGGAGGAGGAGGATAGCCAGTCAACATAACAGCACAGGCACTCAGCATCAGCATCAGTCTTGAAGGGACGTGACATGTTAAAATCAATTAGTCTGTTATATCAGCATCAGGTGTGTGGTAGCTGGTGGTGATCCAAGACTGGTTCATCTTGATGAAAGTCAGTCGATCAACCGAGTCGGTGGACAGGCGCACCCTGTGATCCGTGACAAATCCTCCAGCAGCACTGAATGTGCGTTCCGAAAGAACGCTGGATGCAGGACAGGCCAGTAGCTCAATTGCATACTGTGCAAGCTCTGGCCAGTGATCCATCCTCAAGACCCAGTAAGCCAGAGGATTTTCGGTGGGGAAGGTGTCCAAGTCTGACCTTGCCCCTAGATATTCCTGCACCATGTTTATCAGACGCTGGCGATGGTTGCTGGAACCAATCATACTTTGGGGCTGCGGACTAAAGAATTGTCTGAACGCATCGGTCAGACGGCCACCTTCCCCACCGCTCCTTCTTTGACTGGCCGAAGCCTCAGCAACTCGTTGTCCTGGACCAGGAGTTTGTAACCTCCCAGTCTCTGGGAACGCGTTGCACAGACCTTTCTGCAAGGCCTCCCGGAGTTGTCTCATCCTCTGCTCCCTCTGCGACGGTAACATAAGGTCCGCAACCTTACCCTTGTACCGTGGATCAAGGAGAGTGGCCAGCCAGTAATGGTCCCTCTCCTTGATCCGAAGAATACGAGGATCCTTCCGCAGACTTTGCAGGATCAGGGAGGCCATGCAGCGTAGGTTTGCTGAGGCATTCGCTCCGGAGTCCTCTGGGTCACTAAGGACGACATGATCCGCAGTCACCTCCTCCCAGCCACGTACAAGTCCACTGGTTTCTTGGGACTGTAAATCATCCCTAAAAGACTGCTGCTGATGATGCTGAGTGCCAGCCTCCACCTCCATGCTGACACAATCCTCCTCCTCCTCCTCCTCCTCCTCCTCTTCCTCTTCCTGTGCGATGGGTGGGACAGAAGGAACACTGTCTGGGTAAAGGGGGCCTTGAGAGGCAAGGAAGTCCTCCTCTTCCTGCCTCTGTTCTGCCTCAAGTGCCCTGTCCATTATTCCACGCAGCGTGTGCTCCAACAGGTGGACAAGAGGTACAGTGTCACTGATGCATGCACTGTCACTGCTCACCATCCTCGTGGCCTCCTCAAATGGTGCCAGGACAGTGCATGCATCCCTGATCATGCCCCACTGGCGTGGAGAAAAAAAACCAAGCTCCCCTGACCCTGTCCTGGTGCCGTAGTCGCACAGGTACTCATTGATGGCCCTCTGCTGCGTGTGCAGCCGCTGCAGCATGGCCAACGTTGAGTTCCACCTGGTGGGCATGTCACATATAAGGCGGTTCTTGGGCAGGTTCAACTCCTTTTGCAGCTCAGCCAGGCGAGCACTGGCATTATAAGATCTGCGGAAATGCACACAGACTTTCCTGGCCTGCCTCAGGACATCCTGTAAGCCCGGGTACCTGCCCAAGAACCGCTGCACCACCAGGTTAAGGACGTGAGCCACACAGGGCACATGGGTCAGTTGTCCCTGTCGGAGGGCGGAGAGGAGGTTGGTGCCATTGTCGCAAACCACCATTCCTGGCTTAAGCTGGCGTGGCGTCAACCACCTCTCGGCCTGGCCCTGCAGAGCAGACAGGACCTCTGCCCCAGTGTGGCTTCTGTCCCCCAAACACACCAGCGCAAGCACGGCATGGCATCTTTTTGCCTGCGTACTTGCGTAGCCCGTGAACGGCTACGGAGCACCGCTGGTTCATAGGACAAACCACAGGAAGAGGCCATGGAGGAAGAAGAAGAGGAGGGGGTGGAGGAGAGAGGTGTGTCACAACCAGTAGTAGCATTTTGGAGGCGTGGCGGTGGGACAACCTCCAACACTACTGCACCTTGTCCTGCATCCTTCCCAGCTGCCAAAAGAGTGACCCAATGGGCCGTGAAAGAAAGGTAACGTCCCTGTCCATGCCTGCTGGACCATGAGTCAGCGGTAATATGCACCTTACCGCTGACCGCCCTGTCCAGCGAGGCCAAGACATTGCCTTCCACATGCCGGTAGAGAGCCGGAATAGCCTTCCGTGAGAAAAAGTGGCGTTTGGGAACCTGCCACTGAGGAACCGCACATTGCACAAACTCACGGAAGGGGGCCGAGTCTACCAACTGAAAAGGCAGCAGTTGAAGCGCTAGCAATTTAGCCAAGCTAGCATTCAACCGCTGGGCATGTGGATGGCTGGGAGTGAACTTCTTTCGACGGTCCAGCAGCTGGGGCAGGGAAATTTGCCTGCTAGAATCGGACGTTGGTGTACTGCTAGCAGAGTGGCCGCAAGTACTTGGCTGTGACACACCTAATTCTACACCTTCATTCCTCTCAGTGCATGTTTCTGAGAGGACTGAAGTTATAGTGGGGTTGGAGATCCCAGCTGATGCGGTGCAAGGAGAGGTCCGCTTTGTTCTTTGGTGTGGGTCTTTGAGGTAGGCTTGCCAACGAGCTGCATGGCAGGTCAACATATGTCTGGTCAGGCATGTGGTACCCAAGCGGCTGATGTTTTGGCCACGCGATATACGCTTGAGACATATGTTGCAAACAGCAGCTGTGCGATCTGATGCACTAGCCTCAAAAAAGGCCCACACCAAGGAACTTTTTGAATGACGGGCAGAGGCAGCGCCCTGCACATGCGGAGCTCTGCGGTGTGATTCCGTCGGTGTACTGCCCTTACGCTGGCCACCAAAGGGCATCCTGTCTCGTTGGAGATGTGCCTCCTCCTCATCCTCCTCCTCCTCTCTCCTATTAGGCACCCACGTGGAGTCAGTGACCTCATCATCCCCTCCCTCCTCATCACTGGAGCCAATCTGGCAGTATGCTGCAGCTGCTGGAACATGACTGCTAGATTGGTGTCCTTCTTGAGCATCCCCTCTGTCTGCTCTCACCCTACTGCCTTCCTGTAGCTGGGTTTCATCATCAGACCCTTCGAAACGCTGGGCATCCTCCTGGAGCATGTACCCAACACTGTGCTCAAACAGTTCGGGGGACTCCTCAGGAGGAGGACATGGTGGGTCTAGGGAAGGAGTGACTGATGATGAGTCTGACATTGATACCAGGGAAGAGGACGCTTTGGCAGCTGCTTTGCCAGTACCCTGAGCCTGGGTGAGAGAGGATGAGGAGGAGGAGGAGGGCTTGGTCATCCACTCTACCAAGTCTTCGGCATGATGTGGCTCAACATGTCCAGCTCCCGAAAACAAGGACAAGCGTGTCCCATGGCCATGTGCTGATGACAATGCACCGCGTCCACGACCAGCACTGTTGCCCCCAGACACAGAGCCTGCTTGGCCTCTTTTATTGCCTCCTGACTGTCTGCCTCTCCTTGTTTGCCTTCCAGACATTCTAATAGATGGCCTGCAGGGAGATGGGAAAAAAGCAATAAGGGCTACCTTCAGGTGTCCTTCTCTGTCCCTTGAAACAAGGACTTGCACAGTGAAAGAAACTGACACTCTCCCTACCTACAGTTTTCTGTCCCTAGAAAAAATGTTTTTTTTAAGCACAATATAGCACAAGGAGAATTCACTCACTGTCCTTCCAGGTCCCTAGAAACAAGGACTTGCACAGTGAAAGAAACTGACACTCTCCCTACCTACAGTTTTCTGTCCCTAGAAAAAATGTTTTTTTTAAGCACACTATAGCACAAGGAGAATTCACTCACTGTCCTTCCAGGTCCCTGGAAACAAGGACTTGCACAGTGAAAGAAACTGACACTCTCCCTACCTACAGTTTTCTGTCCCTAGAAAAAATGTTTTTTTTAAGCACAATATAGCACAAGGAGAATTCACTCACTGTCCTTCCAGGTCCCTGGAAACAAGGACTTGCACAGTGAAAGAAACTGACACTCTCCCTACCTACAGTTTTCTGTCCCTAGAAAAAATGTTTTTTTTTAGCACAATATAGCACAAGGAGAATTCACTCACTGTCCTTCCAGGTCCCTGGAAACAAGGACTTGCACAGTGAAAGAAACTGACACTCTCCCTACCTACAGTTTTCTGTCCCTAGAAAAAATGTTTTTTTTAAGCACAATATAGCACAAGGAGAATTCACTCACTGTCCTTCCAGGTCCCTGGAAACAAGGACTTGCACAGTGAAAGAAACTGACACTCTCCCTACCTACAGTTTTCTGTCCCTAGAAAAAATGTTTTTTTTAGCACAATATAGCACAAGGAGAATTCACTCACTGTCCTTCCAGGTCCCTGGAAACAAGGACTTGCACAGTGAAAGAAACTGACACTCTCCCTACCTACAGTTTTCTGTCCCTAGAAAAAATGATTTTTTTAAGCACAATATAGCACAAGGAGAATTCACACACTGTCCTTCCAGGTCCCTAGAAACAAGGACTTGCACAGTGAAAGAAACTGACACTCTCCCTACCTACAGTTTTCTGTCCCTAGAAAAAATGTTTTTTTTAAGCACACTATAGCACAAGGAGAATTCACTCACTGTCCTTCCAGGTCCCTGGAAATAAGGACTTGCACAGTGAAAGAAACTGACACTCTCCCTACCTACAGTTTTCTGTCCCTAGAAAAAATGTTTTTTTTAAGCACAATATAGCACAAGGAGAATTCACTCACTGTCCTTCCAGGTCCCTAGAAACAAGGACTTGCACAGTGAAAGAAACTGACACTCTCCCTACCTACAGTTTTCTGTCCCTAGAAAAAATGTTTTTTTTAAGCACAATATAGCACAAGGAGAATTCACTCACTGTCCTTCCAGGTCCCTAGAAACAAGGACTTGCACAGTGAAAGAAACTGACACTCTCCCTACCTACAGTTTTCTGTCCCTAGAAAAAATGTTTTTTTTAAGCACAATATAGCACAAGGAGAATTCACTCACTGTCCTTCCAGGTCCCTGGAAACAAGGACTTGCACAGTGAAAGAAACTGACACTCTCCCTACCTACAGTTTTCTGTCCCTAGAAAAAATGTTTTTTTTAAGCACACTATAGCACAAGGAGAATTCACTCACTGTCCTTCCAGGTCCCTGGAAACAAGGACTTGCACAGTGAAAGAAACTGACACTCTCCCTACCTACAGTTTTCTGTCCCTAGAAAAAATGTTTTTTTTAAGCACAATATAGCACAAGGAGAATTCACTCACTGTCCTTCCAGGTCCCTAGAAACAAGGACTTGCACAGTGAAAGAAACTGACACTCTCCCTACCTACAGTTTTCTGTCCCTAGAAAAAATGTTTTTTTTAAGCACACTATAGCACAAGGAGAATTCACTCACTGTCCTTCCAGGTCCCTGGAAACAAGGACTTGCACAGTGAAAGAAACTGACACTCTCCCTACCTACAGTTTTCTGTCCCTAGAAAAAATGTTTTTTTTAAGCACAATATAGCACAAGGAGAATTCACTCACTGTCCTTCCAGGTCCCTAGAAACAAGGACTTGCACAGTGAAAGAAACTGACACTCTCCCTACCTACAGTTTTCTGTCCCTAGAAAAAAATGTTTTTTTTAAGCACAATATAGCACAGGGAGAATTCACTCACTGTCCTTCCAGGTCCCTGGAAACAAGGACTTGCACAGTGAAAGAAACTGACACTCTCCCTACCTACAGTTTTCTGTCCCTAGAAAAAATGTTTTTTTTAAGCACACCATAGCACAAGGAGAATTCACTCACTGTCCTTCCAGGTCCCTGGAAACAAGGACTTGCACAGTGAAAGAAACTGACACTCTCCCTACCTACAGTTTTCTGTCCCTAGAAAAAATGTTTTTTTAAGCACAATATAGCACAAGGAGAATTCACTCACTGTCCTTCCAGGTCCCTGGAAACAAGGACTTGCACAGTGAAAGAAACTGACACTCTCCCTACCTACAGTTTTCTGTCCCTAGAAAAAATGTTTTTTTAAGCACAATATAGCACAAGGAGAATTCACTCACTGTCCTTCCAGGTCCCTGGAAACAAGGACTTGCACAGTGAAAGAAACTGACACTCTCCCTACCTACAGTTTTCTGTCCCTAGAAAAAATGTTTTTTTTAAGCACAATATAGCACAAGGAGAATTCACTCACTGTCCTTCCAGGTCCCTGGAAACAAGGACTTGCACAGTGAAAGAAACTGACACTCTCCCTACCTACAGTTTTCTGCCCCTAGAAAAAATGTTTTTTTTAAGCACAATATAGCACAAGGAGAATTCACTCACTGTCCTTCCAGGTCCCTAGAAACAAGGACTTGCACAGTGAAAGAAACTGACACTCTCCCTACCTACAGTTTTCTGTCCCTAGAAAAAATGTTTTTTTTAAGCACACTATAGCACAAGGAGAATTCACTCACTGTCCTTCCAGGTCCCTGGAAACAAGGACTTGCACAGAGAAAGAAACTGACACTCTCCCTACCTACAGTTTTCTGTCCCTAGAAAAAATGTTTTTTTTAAGCACAATATAGCACAAGGAGAATTCACTCACTGTCCTTCCAGGTCCCTAGAAACAAGGACTTGCACAGTGAAATAAACTGACACTCTCCCTACCTACAGTTTTCTGTCCCTAGAAAAAATGTTTTTTTTAAGCACAATATAGCACAAGGAGAATTCACTCACTGTCCTTCCAGGTCCCTGGAAACAAGGACTTGCACAGTGAAAGAAACTGACACTCTCCCTACCTACAGTTTTCTGTCCCTAGAAAAAATGTTTTTTTTAAGCACAATATAGCACAAGGAGAATTCACTCACTGTCCTTCCAGGTCCCTAGAAACAAGGACTTGCACAGTGAAAGAAACTGACACTCTCCCTACCTACAGTTTTCTGTCCCTAGAAAAAATGTTTTTTTTAAGCACAATATAGCACAAGGAGAATTCACTCACTGTCCTTCCAGGTCCCTGGAAACAAGGACTTGCACAGTGAAAGAAACTGACACTCTCCCTACCTACAGTTTTCTGTCCCTAGAAAAAATGTTTTTTTTAAGCACAATATAGCACAAGGAGAATTCACTCACTGTCCTTCCAGGTCCCTAGAAACAAGGACTTGCACAGTGAAAGAAACTGACACTCTCCCTACCTACAGTTTTCTGTCCCTAGAAAAAATGTTTTTTTTAAGCACAATATAGCACAAGGAGAATTCACTCACTGTCCTTCCAGGTCCCTGGAAACAAGGACTTGCACAGTGAAAGAAACTGACACTCTCCCTACCTACAGTTTTCTGTCCCTAGAAAAAATGTTTTTTTTAAGCACAATATAGCACAAGGAGAATTCACTCACTGTCCTTCCAGGTCCCTGGAAACAAGGACTTGCACAGTGAAAGAAACTGACACTCTCCCTACCTACAGTTTTCTGTCCCTAGAAAAAATGTTTTTTTTAAGCACAATATAGCACAAGGAGAATTCACTCACTGTCCTTCCAGGTCCCTGGAAACAAGGACTTGCACAGTGAAAGAAACTGACACTCTCCCTACCTACAGTTTTCTGTCCCTAGAAAAAATGTTTTTTTTAAGCACAATATAGCACAAGGAGAATTCACTCACTGTCCTTCCAGGTCCCTGGAAACAAGGACTTGCACAGTGAAAGAAACTGACACTCTCCCTACCTACAGTTTTCTGTCCCTAGAAAAAATGTTTTTTTTAAGCACAATATAGCACAAGGAGAATTCACTCACTGTCCTTCCAGGTCCCTGGAAACAAGGACTTGCACAGTGAAAGAAACTGACACTCTCCCTACCTACAGTTTTCTGTCCCTAGAAAAAATGTTTTTTTTAAGCACAATATAGCACAAGGAGAATTCACTCACTGTCCTTCCAGGTCCCTGGAAACAAGGACTTGCACAGTGAAAGAAACTGACACTCTCCCTACCTACAGTTTTCTGTCCCTAGAAAAAATGTTTTTTTTAAGCACAATATAGCACAAGGAGAATTCACTCACTGTCCTTCCAGGTCCCTAGAAACAAGGACTTGCACAGTGAAAGAAACTGACACTCTCCCTACCTACAGTTTTCTGTCCCTAGAAAAAATGTTTTTTTTAAGCACACTATAGCACAAGCACAAAACACACTGACACTCTCCCTACCTATCCTTCTCTTTCCCTAAACTAAAGGAATCCAGGTTAAGCAAGAAAGAAATAAAAGTCACTGTCCCTGCCTATGCTGCTCTATCCCTGCTCCGGAACACACTACACTAGGCCGCCGTGCTGGCGGCCTTTTATAGTGTGGGGCGTGTACTAAACACCCTCAGCAATAATTGGCCACAGGCATCCTGCCTGTGGCCAATCATTGCTCTCCTCGCTGCCGGCGCTGTGATTGGCCAAGCATGCGGGGTCACAGTGCATGCTTGGCCAATCACAGCGCCTGGATGACACTGCGATGGCGTAGTGCATTGTGGGCCGTTCGCGTCACTCGAATTTGGCGCGAACGGCCCAAATCGTTCGATCTTCGTCGAACGATCGAACAGCCGATGTTCGAGTCGAACGTATGTTCGACTCGAACACGAAGCTCATCCCTACTCACAACCGAGTACTTAACTATAACGGTTTACTGCAAGCAACAATATAAAAGGGTAATTTGAGTACAATATCTTATGCAGATCCCTGCAATAAAGGTGTACACATTATATGCATATGACATTCAGTTAGACAATGAAATGTATTAACCCCGCTGCAGCTATCCTCCCTCGTGAGCAAAGAAATGGTGCCCAGCAATGTCCTAACTACCCAGTCAGGCCTGACTATAACTGTGGGTATAGTTTGTTGAGGAATCTTCGCTAGCAACTGTCGGTGGTGCACATAGAGAAACAAATTATAATCCAATAAGGGGGGTTGTAGATATCCGCTTACTTGGCAACTGGAGAGGCTGGCAAACTCAGTTCAGGACAACGGTCTCTCCAAAAGTATAACTATGTTCTATGGAAGGCCTAGGCAAAGTTATTGATTTAAGATTCCGAGCTGGCGCTCTCTCACCCAAACCGGACCGACTCCTGTCCGGTTCCTCCACTACTGTGAATGGCATCACAGTGGCCCGCGATGCAACGAGTCTTTGGTCCTTCGAAAGATGATGGCACCTCAGGTGGATCGGATGCTTTGCGGACTCCCCAGCGGAACGGAAGGCTCTCTGGAACAAAGAATGCAAGACCCAGGCTTCAGGCCTAGAGTGCGCAGCAAGTGAGTGCAGGGGATCCTCTTGCAAGGAGAGCGGCGTTCCAAGAGAAAGAAGCGAGCCCCGCCTCTCCCTTTTAAAGTCCACCCCAGCAGTCCCTGCGCGGGGAATGGCACCCTGGGTGCTGCAAAGCATGCCGGGAAATGTAGTCCTGCGGGTAAAACGATACCCAGCTACATATATATATATATATATATATATATATATATATATATATACAGTGGGTACGGAAAGTATTCAGACCCCCTAAATTTTTCACTCTTTGTTATATTGCGGCCATTTGCTAAAATCATTTAAGTTCATTTTTTTTCCTCATTAATGTACACACAGCACCCCATATTGACAGAAAAACACAGAATTGTTGACATTTTTGCAAATTTATTAAAAAGAAAAACTGAAATATCACACGGTCCTAAGTATTCAGACCCTTTGCTATGACACTCATATATTTAACTCAGGTGCTGTCCATTTCTTCTGATCATCCTTGAGACGGTTCTACACCTTCATTTGATTCCAGCTGTGTTTGATTATACTGATTGGACTTGATTAGGAAAGTCTCACACTGTGAGCTGTAAGGTTTTATCTAGACAGATAAGACCTTACAGCTCACAGTGCATGTCAGAGCAAATGAGAATCATGAGGTCAAAGGAACTGCCTGAAGAGCTCAGAGATACAACTGTGGCAAGGCACAGATCTGGCCAAGGTTCTTAAAAAATGTCTGCTGCACTTAAGGTTCCTACGAGCACAGTGGCCTCCATAATTCTTAAATGGAAAGCGTTTGGGACGACCAGAACCCTTCCTAGAGCTGGCCGTCCGGCCAAACTGAGCTATCGGGGGAGAAGAGCCTTGGTGAGAGAGGTTAAGAAGAACCCAAAGATCACTGTGTCTGATCTCCAGAGATGCAGTCAGGAGATGGGGGAAAGTTGTAGAAAGTCAACCATCACTGCAGCCCTCCACCAGTTGGGGCTTTCTCTTGCACTGAGGAAGCCTCTCCTCAGTGCAAGACACATGAAAGCCCGCATGGAGTTTGCTAATACACACCTGAAGGACTCCAAAATGGTGAGAAATAAGACTCTCTGGTCTGATGGGACCAAGATAGAACTTTTTGGCCTTAATTCTAAGCGGTATGTGTGGAGAAAACCAGGCACTGCTCATCACCTGTCCAAAACAGTCCCAACAGTGAAGCATGGTGGTAGCAGCATCATGCCGTGGGGGTGTTTTTCAGCTGCAGGGACAGGACGACTGGTTGCAATTGAGGGAAAAATGAATGCGGCCAAGTACAGGGATATCCTGGACGAAAACCTTCTCCAGAGTGCTCAGGACCTTAGACTGGGCCAAAGGTTTACCTTCCAACAAGACAATGACCCTAAGCACACAGCTAAAATAATGAAGGAGTGGCTTCACAACAACTCCGTGACTGTTCTTGAATGGCCCAGCCAGAGCCCTGACTTAAACCCAATTGAGCATCTCTGGAGAAACCTAAAAATGTCTGTCCACCAACGTTTACCATCCAACCTGACAGTACTGGAGAGGATCTGCAAGGAGGAATGGCAGAGGATCCCCAAATCCAGGTGTGAAAAACTTGCATCTTTCCCAAAAAGACTCATGGCTGTATTAGATCAAAAGGGTGCTTCTACAAAATACTGAGCAAAGGGTCTGAATACTTAGGACCATGTGATATTTCAGTTTTTCTTTTTTAATAAATCTCCAAAAATGTCAACAATTCTGTGTTTTTCTGTCAATATGGGGTGCTGTGTGTACATTAATGTGAAAAAAATAAACTTAAAAGATTTTAGCAAATGGCTGCAATATAACAAAGAGTGAAAAGTTTAAGGGGGTCTGAATACTTTCCGTACTCACTGTGTATATACAAAGTGTGTAATGCATATATATATACTAAATACCGTATATACTTGAGTATAAGCCGAGTTTTTCAGCCCTTTTTTTTGGGCTGAAAATGCCCCCCTCGGCTTATACTCGAGTCATGTTGCTAGTCAGGTTACTTACTTGTCGCAGGTGAGTCCGGCAGTCATCTCCGGTGTGTGTGGGGTCTCCGTATCCCGGCCCGCAGCTAGCACCCGCTCGCCCGTGTATTATTCCCGCTCCTGTCCTTGTTTGAATCCTAAGCAGAGAGCGCAGAGACGCTGCCGTTACTCCCGCCCATGATGCTGACGTCGTGCGTTACGATTGGCTGCTGGGACTGCCATGTCCTAGCAGCCAGTGACATAATTGGCGCTGCACCTCCAGGTGTCCTGCCGAGAAATGTCCCCCCCTCAACATAGCTATGAATTACTGGTTCCCACCCACTGTGTGTATTAAAGATCCTCCTGCAGTGGGCCGGAGCCGGGAGATGAAAGAGAGCGGAAGTCCGCTCTAATAAGGCAAGCAGTATAGTGATACACAAATGATGTTTGCACACTGATGGGGACACTCTGATTTTTCACTGATGGGGACACTCTGATTTTTCACTGATGGGGACACTCTGATTTTTCACTGATGGGGACACTCAGTGAAAAATCAGAGTGTTCCTATCAGTGAAAAATCAGCGTGTCCCCATCAGTGAAAAATCAGCGTGTCCCCATCAGTGAAAAATCAGCGTGTCCCCATCAGTGAAAAATCTGATTTTTCACTGATGGGGACACTCTGATAAAACACTGATGGGGACACTCTGATAAGACACTGATGGGGACACTCTGATAAAACACTGATGGGGACACTCTGATAAGACACTGATGGGGACACTCTGATAAGACACTGATGGGGACACTGATAAAACACTGATGGGGACACTCTGATAAGACACTGAGGGGGACACTGATAAGACACTGATGGGGACACTCTGATAAAACACTGATGGGGACACTCTGATAAAACACTGATGGGGACACTCTGATAAAACACTGATGGGGACACTCTGATAAAACACTGATGGGGACACGGCTGATGGGGAGATTGTGGGAGAGGTGTGCAAAGGCTCTGATGGGGACAAATACTTTTTTTTTTATCCTGTTAGAAATGGATCCCAATGCCGGTACTTCTAGTCCTGGACCAAAACAAAAACGGAGGTCATATGAAGCTGGTTTCAAACTTAAGGTTGTGTCCAGAGCAGAAGAAAGCAATAACAGTATTGCAAGTAGGGAATTTTGTGTTGACGAAAAACAAGTGAGGGAGTGGCGGAAAATGAAAGCCCACTTGGAAAAGATTCCAAAAGCAAAAAAAGCTTGACGTGGTTTGACGACTTCATATGAAGCTATAGAGACTAAATTGCATGAATGGGTTATGGAGGGTCGTCAAAATGGTTACTGCGTAACACGCATGGGTATTCGCTTACGTGCCCTTCAAATGGCTAAAGATGACAAATTCAAAACACCAGGCATTGAAAATTTTGTTGCGTCAGCAGGATGGTGTACCGGCTTTATGAATAGGTTTGCCTTATGTTTGCGGCAAAGAACAAAGATTTTGCAGTAGTTGCCAAAAGACCTTGATGAAAAAGTGATGTCATTCCATTCATTCATCATAAAACAAAGAAGGATCCATAACTATGACCTGGGAGATATTGGGAATATGGATGAAACACCTATGATCTTTGATCTTCCAAGCAACAGAACCGTGGCAAGTTTGGGAGAAAAAACTATTTTCTCTTTCGTCCATTGACCGACACAGCCTCTCTATTGACAAAGTGGGTATTATCCGTTAATTAGGAGTGACTAGGCAGAAAAACTTGTACAGTCCCGCCCAGGGGGCGGACCCCCGGGTATATCCTCTCAGTCTGCATCTCGCAGATCAGTTTTTTTCTGTCTAGCAAGGAGTAGGACATGGCTCCCTTCAGGCCCATTGGTCCGGGGGAAAAAAGATATATATTTTTTTTTTCGCTACATTTGTTGTTTCCTGCGATCTTCGATCATCTGCCGACTGGGTGACAGGCTGCATCCTCGATCCTTGTAGTCTCCCCAGTTTCGGCCATCGAGCGTGTGCCGACCCTAGCTACGCGCTGGGTTTTCCACGACATGCCCGTCGCTCCACGGGTGGCCGGTGAGCCTACGCTCCAGGGCCTGCATCGGACCGCTCAGCTTCGGCTGACCTTACGGCCGAGTCGCAGCAGCCTGGCCAGTGAGCTTACGCTCCAAGGCTTGCATCGGACCGCTCAGCTTCGGCTGACCTTACGGCCGAGTCGCAGCTGCCTGTCCGGTGAGCGTCACGCTCCAGGGCATACATATGATCGTCCCTTTTTGGGTCCAATCACAGCATGCCTGGCCAACAGTCACCTTCCGTGCGCGGACGATGATCTGTTTGGAATGTCTTCCAGCATAATACAAGCAGGATAGGTAAGTAAAACTCCCCTGCCTCGGCTGGGTGATTTAGCTGGACATTCCTGGAGAGATCAAGTAAGTGGTTGTGGCCCCTTTCTTCCCTCTCTCCCTGCCTTTCCCTCCTCCCTGGGCTTCTAGCTAAAGGTTGCTGGGTGCTGGGGGTCACCTAAGGGGTTCCACTGGAGCGGGGCTGGCTGTAACTAACATTTAAAAGAAATGTAATTTCTGCTTACCTGTGTGTGTGCTTCTTCCACCATGCTGTCGGCGGCCATTTTGAGGTGGTCCATGCCGAGTTTGGCCTCTTGTGACTGCCCGGCGGCCATCTTCCTGTGGTTCGGCCACACCCACTGACCCCTATCAGCTGATCGGCGGCCATGTTTGTCCACCCTGTATGTATATATTGCCATTCGGCGGCCATCTTTTTGTGGGCTACGGCTGCTTGACCTCTATCTTCGGCTCCGCGGCCATTTTCTTAGAGCCCACATTATCTTCCATACAGACGTTTTTGGCAGCCGTTTTGCGAGAGCTTCCGGCCTCTAGGGTGCATTACACTGGCGCGAAAATTCACACAGGAAGTGCTGCTAAAAGAAGCAGACTGACACAGCAGCAGTGGGACAGCATCACAGGCGCAGCACACGGCAGCATAGCAGTACCGGTCCAGGGTGGTGAGTCCTCTGGGTAACCCAGCATCTCGGCAGCGCAGGAGGGTGGCCTATTGATATCTTGCCTGGAGCCCTGTGAGTGTCAGCGTGTGGTCAGCATGGCATCTGAGCCAGATGTCTTCTCCCCTGAAACACCAGATTTAGCAGCTGGTGCCCCTGAGGTGTCTATGAACGCTATGACGGCAATCCTGGAGGCGTTTGCTGCCAGGGTGGAAGCAGCACACGGGAATACAGGGGGTAGTAAACGCCCCGTCCCCTGCAAGCTTCTGGGGATAATTCTGATGCAGAACCAGGTCCAGCTACGGCTCCGGGCCCAGATTCTGACGCATCAGAGACTGCAGACCGTGACCGGACAGTGAGGATGACTCCAAATCCAGGTCAGTACGCGAGACGGCTTGGTATCTGACCTTATTACTGCAGTGCGGGATACGCTAAAGTTGGAAAATACTGCAGAAGCAGCAGAGACTCCGGTCCACTTGGGTTTCATAGACCTGCCCGCACTGCTAAGGTGTTCCCTTGTGTGTCTTTTGATAAACTCTTATACAAGGAATGGGAGAACCCACTGAGGGTCTTTACAGCCCCAAAGAGGTTTGCGGTACGGTACCCCTTTGAGGAGAGTTTTCTGAAGAGATGGACCTCTCCCCCTATAGTGGACCCTTCGGTGTCCAGACTTAATAGAGCCACCACAATTCCTGTAGAAGGGGCTCCTGTTTTCAAGGACCCTGTGGATAAGAAGGCTGAAGCATTCGCTTGCTACCTATACTCAGTGGTAGGCTTGGCAGTACGCCCGGCATTGGCGGGGGCCCTAGTGTCTCACACACTTACTGAATGGGCAAGATTGCTACTCCAGGGGTTAAGGAGCAAGATGCTCCTCCTGATGAAATAATATTGGCCGACCTGTTGGTCCAGGGCCTTAGGTTTGTCTGCGAGTCAGACATGGTTACCATTCCCCTGCTGTCTAAAGCTTCGGTTTATGCAGTAGCAATTAGGCTTGTGCACAACGGAAAAATTCGTTCCGTTTCGGTTCGTTTCTTTCCGGTCCTGTTGATTCGTAATCATTCGTAATTTTGCTAGACGGGATTTTTCGTGTTCGGACTCATTCGTATTTTTGCAAGCGACATTTTTCGTTGAATTTTTTGTTGCTTTATAATTCGTACTTTCGGTAGAGTACGTTGTTTTTCGTTGATTCTGGACACAACTCCTACTTTCGTAACTTTTTTTGGGTTCGTTGATTCGTAATTTTCCGTGTCTCTCTCACGAGGACGCTGCCTATTATGGCTAATGTGCTTCGAATGGATTTGTACTTTTCTAAATACATAGCGGTTATTTGTAACGATTCGAAATCTCGTATTTTACTTTCGTTTTTTACATGCGGCTATAGGCTCCGCCCCTGTACACCATTTTGAGAGGGTTCAGCACGGTGAGGGAGAAGCAGAGAGCAGAGCAGAGTGTTATTGTGCTTCGAATGGTTTCGAAATCTCGTATTTTACTTTCGTTTTTTCATGCGGCTATAGCCTCCGCCCCCTGTACACCATTTTGAGAGGGAGTTCAGCATGGTGAGGGAGAAGCAGAGAGCAGAGTGAGTGTTATTGTGCTTCGAATAGATTCGTACATTCGTAACTTTTTTCATAACGAATTATGCCGAAGACCTTCGGGCATTCGCTATTTTGCGGTATAATTTATTTCGGATTCGGTTTTATTCGTAATTGCTCTGTTCGGAAATTCGAATGCTTCTGAATGTCCGAAAGTTGCTAAATTCGGACGAATTTCGATTCGTTACGAAACGAATTGCACAAGCCTAGTAGCAATACGCCGCCTGATCTGGCTAAAAGGCTGGTCTGCGGACCAGACTTCCAAGAAAGCCCTGTTGGATCTGCCTTTTAAGGGCGACAGACTTTTTGGGGCTTCTCTGGATGACATCATCAAGGATGCCACAGGAGGTAAAAGCACTTTGCTTCCCCAAATTAGCAAGGGTAAGGGGCCACGCCAAGGGCAAGGGCCCTCCTTTACTGCACGCAAGTGGTTTTTTCGCCCCCCTAGGGCGACAGGGAAAAGACCCCTGCCCAAGGACAAAAGCGTCCTTGGTCCCGCATACCCAATAAGCCTGCGGACAAATTTGCGTCCGCATGAAGGTCCACCCCCACCCAACTCTCGGGTGGGGGGACGTCTTCGCGAATTCGCGACTCAGTGGACAGCTCTAATCTCCGACAGGTGGGTTTGCGAAGTAATCTCCTCAGGCTACAAGATAGAGTTTCTCTCTTGTCCACCGGACAGATTCAACACCTCCAATCTCCAGCTACTACCGACCCGTCTGGAGGCCCTGTAGGGGGCGGTCCAGGGTCTACTGGAACGCGGGGTAGTTTTTCCAGTTCCGGAACTGGAACGGGGTTTTTACTCAAATCTGTTCATTGTGCCGAAGAAGGAGGGGGTTCGTCCAATCTTGGATCTCAGAACCCTCAATTGCTTTGTGAAAGTACAAAGATTTCGGATGGAGTCGGTTCGATCTGTAGTCACGGCTCTCCATCCGGGGGACTTTCTGGCCTCCTTGGACATCAAGGACGCATACCTGCATGTCCCCATATACTCCAGACACCAGAGGTTTCTGTGATTTGCTATCGGGAAGGACCACTACCAGTTTGTGGCCCTCCCATTTGGCCTTGCCTCAGCACCCAGGACGTTCACCAAGGTGCTTGCTCCGATTCTGGCACTTCTAAGACAGCGGGGTATCGCTATCATGGGCTACTTGGATGACCTTCTACTGAAGGCCCCTTCAAGCTCAGAATTAGAGGTAAGCGTGTCTATTACCTGTCAGATACTAAACACGCAAAGGTCAGTATTGGTGCCCACTCAACGCCTAGTGTACCTGGGGTTGATTCTGGATTCCTCAGAGGCAAAGGTATTCCTCCCTGTGGAGAAGTTGCAGACCCTCCGGGCTGCAGTACGGCAGCTGACTTCCAGGAATTGGTCGTCACTCCGTTTTGGCATGCGAGTGTTGGGCCTCATGGTAGCCTCCTTCGAGGCGCTCCCATATGCTCAATACCACACTCGAGTGTTACAGAAGGAAGTTCTGTCCAGATGGAACAGATGCCCTTCATCTCTGGATTATCAAATCCGAGTGAGCCACCTAGTCAGGAGATCCCTGGTATGGTGGCTGACAGCACCGGCTCTAATGGTCGGGAAGTCATTTCTTCCGGTTTACTGGATAGTGATCACAACGGACGCCAGCCTTACAGGTTGGGGGGGAGTCTCGGGTGTTCAGTCGGCGCAAGGTCACTGGACCCCAGAGGAAGCCCTCCTGCCGATCAATGTCCTGGAAATCCGGGCGATCAGGCTGTGCCTCTTCAAATGGTCTCAGAGGCTGCAAGGGCGTCCAGTCAGGATCCAGTCAGACAACGCCACAGCAGTGGCATATGTCAATCATCAAGGAGGAACAAGAAGCTCAGCTGCAGCGTCGGAGGTCGCTTGCATCCTGAAGTGGGCAGAGAGGAGCGTACCGGCACTGTCGGCCGGGTACATTCCGGGTGTGGAAAACTGGCAGGCGGACTACCTGAGCCGCCAGATGCTGGACCAGGGAGAATGGTCCTTACACCCAGCAGTGCTCCAACTCCTCTGCCAAAGATGGGGCACACCAGACGTAGATCTTCTGGCTTCCCGACTCAATCGGAAGGTATTGAGGTTTGTGGCCCAGTCAAGAGACCCATGGGCAGACGCAACGGACGCGTTGGTGGCATCGTGGGGTCAGTATCGGCTAATCTATGCCTTCCCTCCCTTAAGGCTTCTTCCTCTTCTGCTCTGCAGAGTGGAGGCAGAGGAAATTCCAATGATTCTAATCACTCCAGATTGGCCTCAGCGTCCTTGGTACGCCGATCTAGTACGTCTGGTAGCAGACGTCCCCTGGCGCCTACCACTACGGAAGGACCTGCTATCGCAAGGTCCCATACTCCATCCTGCTTTACAGTCATTGGCTTTAACGGCATGGCTGTTGAGAACCAGGTACTGAGAGACCGGGGCCTGTCAGATTCAGTAATCTCTACTATGAGAAGTACTCGAAAACTGTCTTTATCACCGCACTTGGAAGGCCTACATCTCTATGTGTGAGGAAATGAGATGGCATCCGCGTACCTATTTGGTTTCCAGAATCCTGCTGTTTTTACAGCATGGGGTGGACCAAAGGGCTTGCCCTAAGTACGATTAAGGGACAGATATCTGCCCTGGCTGTCTTTTTTCAGCGACCCCTGGCGGCTCACTCTCTCGTGAGTACATTTGTGCAGGGGGTTTGACATGTGACCCCTCCGGTCCGTCCCCCGCTACCTCCGTGGGACTTGAACCTGGTCCTCTCGGTGCTTCAGAAGGCACCGTTTGAGAATATTAGAGATATTCCCCTGTTGACACTTCTCAGAAAGTGGTCTTTCTGGTGGCTGTTACGTCAGTTAGACGAGTCTATGAGCTGGCAGCCTTGTCCTGCAAGGCTCCCTATTTCATTTTCCACAAGGATAAGGTGGTGCTGCGGCCGCAGCCTTCCTTTCTTCATACCTATCTGCTACTTCCCTGTTCCGGAAGTCAGACTCACTGTTTGTTTCGGAGGCTGGTCCCTAGAAGGGCCAAGCAGTCTCGTCGGCCACCATCTCTAGGTGGATCCGACAGATAGTAATCCAGGCTTACGCCTTAAAGGGTCAAGCGCCCCCCTTTCCGGTCACGGCGCAATCGACCAGGGCAATAGGTGCCTCTGGGCTTTCCGACATCAAGCGTCTGTTTTCCCAATTATGTAAAGCGGCGACTTGGTCGTCCGCTCACACTTTCACAAAATTCTACAAAGTTGAGGTAGATGCATCTTCGGATGCCTCTTTCGGCCGCAAGGTTTTGCAAGCGGCTGTTTAGAATTTCAACTCCTCCGTTGGAGGAGTGCTGTTTTGTGTTTGGGGTAAAGATTATTTTTATGCTGTTACCACCCCTCGTTTTTTCTCTGACACTGCTTTGGGACGTCCCACTTTGTCAATAGAGAGGCTGTGTCGGTCCATGGACGAAAGAGTAAATAGGATTGTTGTACTCACCGCAAAATCCTTTTCTCTGAGTCCATGGACCGACACAGCACCCACCCCTCCTTTTAAGTTTGTACTGCTTTTTGACGAACTGATCTGCGAGATGCAGACTGAGAGGATATACCCGGGGGTCCGCCCCCTGGGCGGGACTGTAGAAGGTGTGATGCAACACTTTTTACAAGTTTTTCTGCCTAGTCACTCCTAATTAACGGATAATACCCACTTTGTCAATAGAGAGGCTGTGTCGGTCCATGGACTCAGAGAAAAGGATTTTACGGTGAGTACAAAAATCCTATTTTTCTCAGAACCACAGGAAATGAAAAAAAACATTTCACAGTCGTTCTGTCATGTTTGGCTATTAGAACTAAGCTGCAGCCTGTCATTATTTTTAAAAGAAAGACCTTGCCTAAAAAGGTCAAATTCCCACCACGAATTACAGTGCGCGCACATATTAAAGGCTGGATGGATGAAGACGGAACAAAAAAATGGCTGGAAGAAATTTGGAACGGACGACCAGGAACAGCCTTAAAGAAAAAAACATCATTGCTAGTTTGGGATATGTTCAGAGCCCACACATCTGATGCCATAAAAACATTGGAAAAGTCTTCTCAAGTTACTTTGGCCGTTATTCCAGGTGGGCTTACATCTGTATTGCAGCCCCTAGATGTGTGTTTAAATAAACCTTTCAAAGACCGTGTGCGAAAGATGTGGCATGAATGAATGTCATCTGGTCAAGCCCGACTGACAAAAGTTGGAAATCTGGTGAAGCCCGACATAGAATTGATAGCGAAGTGGGTTCGTGATGCATAGGAAGAGATTCCAGAGGACATAGTGCAACGTGCCTTCAAGAAATGTGGCATTAGTAATGCTATGGATGGCAGTGAAGACAGCGTTTTGTATGAGAACGACAGCAGTGATGGTGATGACTGCGAACTCAGTGATGATGACAATGTCTACGCTGATAAACTCACAGCAGCTAACGCTGAAGCACTCTTTGGACATACAGATGATGAGGAGGAATCCAGTTTTGAAGGATTTTAACTTGTGTTTTAGCTTTTAGCTTGGTTGCTGATTGAGCTACCATATTGTTTTTTGTTGACCCTCTTTTGCACTTACAGAGCTAGTTTACTGTTTGTCTTTGAAATAAATATTTCAACAACATTTAATCTACTGATGCCTCAATTAATGTAATTTTATTGGTAACTATTTTTAGTTTTTAAATTTACCGTACCAGTAGCTGCTGCAATTCCCACCCTAGGCTTATACTCGAGTCAATACGTTTTCCCAGTTTTTTGTGGTAAAATTAGGTGCCTCTGCTTATACTTGGGTCGGCTTATACTCGAGTATATACGGTATACTGGAATACTGGATCTAACTAGCTCAATCAACTGCCTGCTCAATCTAGCTATTGCTAACTGAAATAAAGCCACAATCTCTCTCTCACTCTCTCTCTCTCTCTCTCTCTCTGTCTCTCTCTGAACGCCGGAACACACTACACAAGGCCGACACGCAGGCGGCCTTATATAGTGTGGGGCATGTACTTAGTTCCCCTGAGCCATGATTGGCCAAAGGCACCCTGCCTTTGGCCAATTATGGCTCTCTGTGCTGACGGCGATGTGATTGGACAAAGCATGCGGGTCATAGTGCATGCTTGGCCAATCATCAACCAGCAATGCACTGCGATGACGCAGTGCATTATGGGCCGTGATGCGCAACTCGAATTTGGCGCGAACGGCCCATAATGTTCGCTCTTCATCAAACGAGCGAACCGCCGATGTTCGAGTCGAACATGACTAGAACTCGAAGCTTATCCCTAGTGGGTAGAAGCATAATTGGACAAAGTGAAAGAGCCTATTGAATCAGAAGACAGATCTGGTAAAGTAACTTGTTCAATAAAAATATAGTTGATCCAAGAATAGGTATTGTGTGTGTTGGAATAGAACGTATACAGTGGGAAAAATAATTATTTTGCAGATTTTGTACGTTATCCCACTTACAAAGAAATGAAGGGTCTATAATTGTTATCATAGGTGTATTTTAAATAATAGAGACAGAATATCAACCAAAAGTCCAGAAAAAATAGATGATACAAATATTCTAAATTGAGTTGTGTTTCAGTGAGTATAATACAGTGCCTTGAAAAAGTATTCATACCCCTTGAAATTTTCCACATTTTGTCATGTTACAACCAAAAAACGTAAATGTATTTAATTGGGATTTTATGTGATAGACCAACACAAAGTGGTACATAATTGTGAAGTGGAAGGACAATGATAAATGGTTTCCAAATTTCTTTACAAATAAACATCTGAAAAGTGTGGCGTGCATTTGTATTCAACCCCCTAACTAAAATATAGTGGAACCAATTGCCTTCACAAGTCACCTAATTAGTAAATAGAGCCCACCTGTGTGTAATTTAATCTCAGTATAAACACAGTTGTTCTGTGAAGCCCTCAGAGGTTTGTTAGAGAACCTTAGTGAATAAACAGCATCATAAAGGCCAAGGAACGCACAGGTCAGGGATAAAGTTGTGGAGAAGTTTAAAGCAGGGTTAGGTTATAAAAAAAATATCCCAAGCTTTGAACATCTCACGGAGCACTGTTCAATCTATCATCGGAAAATGGAAAGAGTATGGCACTCTGCAAACCTACCAAGACATGGCCGTCCACCTAAACTGACAGGTCGGGCAAGGAGAGCATTCATCAGAGAAGCAGCCAAGAGGCTCATGGTAACTCTGGAGGAGCAGCAGAGATCCACAGCTCAGGTGGGATAATCTGTCCACAGGACAACTAATAGTTGTTCACTCCACAAATCTGGCCTTTATGTGTAGCACCCTGGTGTTTAGACAGGGTTGCTAACAAATTTAGTTTGCCAGGTAGTAATTGTCCTGGATGATTGATAGAAGATCCACTGATTCCTCCCTAAATTCTTTTCTCTTCTGTCACTAGGTAGCACTGTGGCTGGTGACATTAGACTGACAGGGGCTTAGCAAGGTCAGATCATGAATGGATGGGGTGTCTCAGCCAAGTGGCGGGGGTGTCTCAGCCAATTGGCGGGGGTTTCTTTTAGTCCCTTGGCCTGCTGGGAGAGCCTATTTATTTGGGTGGAGTCGGGTGATCAGGGTTCTGTGTCACCTGGACGGCTGTCTCAGTGGACGTGTGTTATCATCGTTCTTTGCCACTGCTATGCCGGAAGCCTGAGGCCTATCCCAGGGACACCTGGCTACTAGGATGCCTGTGGCCTATGAAGGAGCAGGAGAAGCAGCGTAGGGTTAAGACTGCAGGATTGGAGTCCAGCAAAGTTGAGAAGGTTCTGCCAGTTGGGGAACCAGTTGTGGTCGGAGGTAAAAAGGAAGCTGTCCCCACTAAGGGACCATCCATCTTACTGGAGACTACTGTGAGTAAGCTGAAGCAAGTACCAGAGCAGTCTTCTCACAAGCCGGGAACGGCGGAGAAGTGGCAAAGCACCAGCAAGTGCCAAGCCAGGGACCCAGCAGGATAGCGGGGGGTGACGCTTGAGGAGTATACAGCGGGATAACTGTGAAAGAGCTCAGGAGATTTAGTGACGACTGGGATCAGGAAGTCTAGAGAGAGATTGGGAGCTCAGTGAGTGAAGATCTACAGTGGGATATTGTGAGATACATAAAGGACTGTTCGGTGTTACCAAGAGTTAAGTAACCTTTAGTGACTGTTGCAAGATTAGTTGCCATAGGAGACAGAGGTTCTACCTATACAGAAGTGTTATCCGGCTGGAGGCCTTCCACTCTATAGCTGTCTACCTATAGAAGTCTCGTAGAGTCTGCCAATTATCATTGCATCTACTCAAGGGTGTCCTGGCCCTAACCCCCTCTCCCACAGTTCTGTTAAATCTCTTGTTCGCATTCAAAAGTGACTGGTGCCCATCATTTTTTCTTGCATCACACCCACCATGCCTGGTAACCAACTCTACAAGGAAGGATGTCAGCTTTCCCTAATCCTTGAGGTCACCATTAGGCATCTGGGGCCCCGGGACCTTGCTACATATGGAAGAGTAGCAAGAAGAAAGCCATTGTTAAAAGAAAGCCATAAATCAGGGGTCAGCAACCCACGACCTGCACCCGGCCTGCCGCTGCTAAATATTCGGCCCGTCGGTGCCCGTGATTAATTCACAGGGCACCTGGCCCACGGACAAGTGGTTGTCTGTTTAAAAATGTAATCTGCAAAAGTGTCTGTGTTATATAATAAAAATGCAGCTATATACCTCATTAAGAGTGCTGCTCGGGGCTCAAGTGACTCGCCAGTCTCCCCTCCTCCTCTCCTCCCCTCCTGACTGAGGTCATTCTCGGCCCTGCCCACTGTAATTATCAGACGAGGAAAAGAGAGTGCGGTGGTTCACGTGAGCGCCGAGAGGTGCCTTTAACAACTTGCCGACTGGCAAACGCCGATATACGTCGGCAGAATGGTATGGCTGCGCAAAGCAACATACCTGTAAGCCGCGTGCTCCGTGACCGTGCCCACGGGACCCGCAGACTTGCTGTCCACCAGTGTCCCGCGTTCGTGTCACGGAGCTGCAGAACAGGGAGATGCCTATGTAAACAAGGCATTTCCCTGTTCTGCCTAGTGGCAGGACAGTGATCTACTGCTCCCTGTCATCGGGAGCAGTGATCACTGTCGTGTCACTTGTAGCCCAGCCCCCCCACAGTTAGAATCACTCCCTAGGACACACTTAACCCCTTCATCGCCCCCTAGTGTTTAACCCCTTCCCAGCCAGTGTCATTTACACAGTAATCAGTGCATTTTTATAGCACTGATCGCTGTATAAATGACGATGATCCCAAAATAGTATAAAAAGTGTCTGATGTGTCCGCCATAATGTCAAAGTCACGATAAAAATCGCAAATCGCCGCCATTACTAATAGAAAAGAAAATAATAATAAAAATGCCATAAAACGATCTCATATTTTGTAGATGCTATAACTTTTGCGCAAACCGATCAATATACGCTTATTGTGATTTTTTTTACCAAAAATATGTAGAAGAATACATATCGGCCTAAACTGATGAAAAAATTAATTTTTTAGATATTTTTTGGGGATATTTATTATAGCAAAAAGTACAAAATATTGCTTTTTTTTCTAAATTGTCGCTCTTTTTTTGTTTATAGCGCAAAAAATAAAAACCGCAGAGGTGATCAAATACCACCAAAATAAAGGTCTATTTGTGGGAAAAAAAGGACGTAAATTTTGTTAGGGTGCAACTTCGTACGACCGCGCAATTTTTAGTTAAAACGACGCAGTGCCGAATTGCAAAAACTGCTCTGGTCAGGAAGGGGGTAAATTCTTCCGGGGCTGAAGTGGTTAATGAGGTATAAAGCTGCATTTTTATTATATAACACAGACACTTTTGCAGATGACATTTTTAAACAGAGTGACTAATAGGAATACAGCACACAGCCACCTCTGTAAACCCCCCTGTCCTCAGCCACCCCTGTACACACTTACACAGCCACCTCTGTACCCCCCCATCCACAGCCACCTCTGTATCCCCCCTGTCAACAGCCACCTCTGTACCCCCCCGTACACAGCCACCTCTGTACCCCCCCGTACACAGCCACCTCTGTATCTCCCTATCCATAGCCACCTATGTATCCCACCCTGTCCACAGCCACCTCTGTACTCCCCATACACAGCCACCTCTGTCCCCCACGTACACAGCCACCTCTGTACCCCCCCATCCACAGCCACCTCTGAATCTCCCCATCCATAGCCACCTATGTACCCCCCTGTCCGTACACAGCCACTTCTGTACCCCCTTCCATCCACAGCCTACTTTGTATCCCCCCATGTCCACAGCCACCTCTGTGTCCCCCCACCCTGTCCACAGCCACCTCTGTATGCTCCCCCATACACTGCCACCTCTGTACCCCCCTGTACACAGCCACCTCTGTACCCCCTCATCCACAGCCAGCTTTGTATCCCCCTTGTCCACAGCCACCACTGTACCCCCCCATCCACACCCACCTCTGTACCCCCTCTTTACCCCTCCATCTTCATTTACTAGCAGGTGAATGCGGCCCTCCATGCATTCACATACATTGAATCCAGCCCTTAAGTGGAAAAGGGTTGATGACCCCTGCCATAAATAGTCCCGTTTGCAGTTTTTTGCGAGAAGCCATGTGGGGGACACATCAAACATGTGGAAGAAGGTGCTCTGGTTAGATGAGACCAAAATGTAACTTTTTGGCCTAAAAGCAAAATGCTACTGTATGTGTGGCAGAAAACGAACACAGCACATCACCCTGAACACACCAGCCCTACATCGAGTTGGCAGCATCATGTTGTAGGGATGCTTTTCTTCAGCAGTGACAGGGAAGCTGGTTAGGGCAATCTTAGAAGAAAACCTGTTAGAATCTGCAAAAGACTTGAGACTGGGGCGGAGGTTCACCTTCCAGCAGGACAACGACCCTAAACACACAGCCAGAGCTACAATGGAATGGTTTAGATAAAAGAATATTCATGTGTTAGCATGGTCCAGTCAAAGTCCAGACCTAAATCCAATTGAGAATCTGTGGCAAGACTTGAAAATTGCTGTTCACAGATGCTCTCCATCCAATCTGACAGAGCTTGAGCTATTTTGCAAAGAAGAATGGGCATAAATTTCACTCGCTAGATGTGCAAAGCTGGTAGAGGTAATCCATGTCCTTAGTCTGCTTGTCTTCAGCAAACTGTTTGCGAGATTTCTTGTGCATTATCTTTAGAAGAGGCTTCCTTCTGGGATGACAGCCATGCAGACCAATTTGATGCAGTGTGCGGCGTAGGGTCTGAGCACTGACAGGCTGACCCCCCTCCCCTTCAACCTCTGCAGAAATGCTGGCAGCACTCATCAGTCTATTTCCCAAAGAAATATGAATATGACTCTGAGCACCTGCACTACTATGATGGACAGAACAGTCATCCAATGGCAGCGCAGGAGACGAGACTTCCTTTTACAGAGGCCGCCGTGTAAACAGGAACTTCTTTTGTATGTATGACACTCGTTCAGCCCCCTCCCCTCCAAGGCAGCCAGCATATATATATCTTTTGTGGCCCCTCAGCGCTTGGGGATTCGTTGGGGGCCACAAAGATATAAATGTCTAAATTACCAGACGGGCCGTTCAAAACCGGAATGCAGGCCGCAATTGGCCCGCGGGCCAGACTTTGGACATGCCTGGCCTAGGCCTCCCTTATGTAGCACAACATTTATTTTTTTCAGATCCTCAGAGAGTTCTTTGCCATGAGGTGCCATGTTGAACTTCCAGTGACCAGTGTGAGAGAGCGATAACACCAAATTTAAAAAAACTTCCTCCCCATTCACACCTGAGACCTTGTAACACTAATGAGTCACATGACACAGGGGAGGGAAAATGGCTAATTAGGCCCAATTTGGGCATTCACTTAGGGGTGTACTCACTTTTGTTGACAGCGGTTTAGACATTAATGGCTGTGTGTTATTTTGAGGGGACAGCACATTTACACTGTTATACAAGCTGTACACTCACTACTTTACATTGTAGCAAAGTGTCATTTCTTCTGTGTTGTCACATGAAAAGATATAATAAAATATTTATAAATATGCGAGGGGTGTACTCACTTTTGTGAGATACTGTATATTCTACATTCACATAAGTCCCTACCCTCAAGGAGCTTACAATTTAAGGTCCCTAACTCACATTCATACATACACATATGTAGCACTCCCCTCTACCATAGGTAGACGTTAGAGGTGAGGATTTTTGTGATAGCTGCCAAAATTTAGACAGGCCTATGCTGCATGTTAGGCCTGCTTGTTTTTGATCTGGGGGGGGGGGCAGGGAGTGGTTAGTGTAGCAGTGGGTGTGACACCTGTCCTTCAGTTCTTGGGTGCCTCCCCTGCTTCCTGGGAGAATGTTCTGGAAGAGGGGCAGGGCTGGGAATTGGAGTGACAGGGAGCTCATGTGAGGAGCCCTGACCAATCCCCAATTGGAATTGGCAGGGGGCAGACCTCCTTCATAAGCTCAGGTCCAGCCTACTGGAGGGGAGTTGTCGGCTAGGTGAAGTGAAGAATGGAGTGTTAGACTGCAGCAGGAGGCCCATCTGCCCTGAGTCCAATTCTTCACCATGGACTCAGGGCAGGAGAAGGTCGGTAAGTGAAGCACAGTGGATATCTGGAGGAGGCATGCCAGGGGAGCTGGGTGCTGTGGAGTTGTGTGTCAAATCGATGTGGCCTGCGGGCACGGGATTTGCAAGTCGGGCTAGCTGGGATCAGTAGTCCACCAACCAACTAAAACTGCTAAACTACTAGGCGGCAAGAAGGGGTACTGCAGGCCCCTGGCCTATCAGCGTTCAGCAAGTCAAATAACCACCTGGGATTATTCAGAGTGATCCCAAGTGCAGTTTAAAGGTGATGGGGCGGAGAAACTAACATGTTATATCCCCAAAATAAACAAAAGCAAATGACTGTTCATTGTATCTGAGAGAGATATATGGAGGTCTGGAAGCAGGGTGACATGGTAGATGTTAGTAACTAGTAGCAACCATCCGCTACACATACAAGGGCCAATTTAGACAGGAGCCATTTAACCTACTACTACCTACTACTCTTTGGAGAGTGGGAGGAAACTCATACAAGCACAGAGAGAACATGTAGACTCAAGGTAGGTAGTGCCATGGTTGGGATACAAACCGACAACCCTAGCGTTGCCAGGCAGAAGTGATAACTACCTAGCCGTTGTAAGTATGATAATGTGTATTGGATGTGTAGTTGAATGCTCTATGGCAATGGATAGGTGTGATTGGGCCCTTAAGCAGCGCAGAAATCCATCCTCCCATCTTCTCTATGAGAAATGGGAAGGATCAGGTAGGTTGCAAGGAATTTTTTGAATAAGCGCCTAATATTGTGTGCTTCTAGCATTGCAAGTCATGATCACCACTTGTTTGAGCTACATTCTCATCAGAAGCAACCATTCTACTGTATTTGCCTATGGTGGAGGAAAATGCCTGTTTATACCTGCTAGATTAATGTGAGGATTAGTTGTGTGTTAACAAAGAGTAATATTTTCTCTGGCCTGTAGAGTTGAGCGGACATCTGGATGTTCGGGTTCGACGGGTTCGGCCGAACTTCGGAAAAAAGTTCGGGTTCGGGACCGAACTTTAACCCGAACCCGAACCCGAACCCGAACCCGAACCCCATTGAAGTCAATGGAGACCTGGACTTCTAAGGACTAAAAAGGCTCTAAAAAGGTAATGGAAAGGGCTAGAGGGCTGCAAATGGCAGCAAAATGTTGTTAAGAGCATGGCAAGTGCTCTGCAAACAAATGTGGATAGGGAAATAACTTAAAATAACATAAAAAAAAAAAAAAAAAATGCTGGAAGCCCCCTTTTCAGCAGAAGAGGTACAGGAAGTCATTAAGAACCTCAGAAACTCAACGGCACGATGCCACGCATATGGTGGGAATGCCCCAGAATACACCCTTTCTGGAATAAATTATTCAATTTAATGGATAAGCTAGTGGGAAAATAAAATACTTTGAAATAAAAATGTAGCGGGGTGCTAAATTTAAGGGAAGTGTTTGAGTGGTAAATAGGCTCAAACACCCTAATTCTGTAGGATTCATAGACCATTTTGTCCTCGGGGGACAGTATTGGTGTGCAGTTCCCTGCGGCCTACAGGTGGTGCTGCCATGGTAGGCTAGGCTTGAACCGCCGATACAGTGCTGTGCCTTTTGTGTCCCCTCTTGGCAGTAGTACAGCGGGGCGGGGAACCTGCTGTGCATGCCGGGAGAGCATATAAAAGGGGCAGACCTTTGGCCTGGGGGCTGATGTTCAGTGGGGTCCGCGCCCAGGTGCCTTCGGCCTGGGTGCATGTGTTCCTGTTCCATCTCGGGTACCTTTAGCCCGGGGTGAGGTACTATCCTGGAGTTTCTGCTGCCCTGGGTATGGAGGCCTAGGTGTGGGAGTAAAGCCTGAAGTCCAGAGCCTTCGTCTGGAGTCCGCTAAGGGTTGAGGAGTCTTAGGGTGCCGCCTCGTGTAGGGGACCCTGTTCCAGGGAAGGGAGAATCATTCTGATGGACCGATGCGGGAGTCACGGTGAAGGAAGGGTCTGTTGACTCCCTGGAGTGATGTCTTCCCCTTGATATGGGCTAGGTTCGTAGAAGGAGAAGCTCAAGGTCATCTTGACTGTATCAGAGGCCTTATTCAACCTCAAGGTCTGTGGCAGAGACCGTGCACCTAAAACTGTTTGAGAAACCTAAGCAGTGAAGTGTATGTGCTACGTTTGTGCCTGGACCTCCTCCACACCTTAAGCTGTCCTGTTTCTTTGCTCTAACCTTTTCTATCTGAGTACAATTTATTTTGCCATGAGAGAATAAGAGTTGTAATTTCAGCTGGTGTGGACATTGATTTTACTGGGAATTAAAGGACTTGCCTCTACCTACAGTAGAGGTGAGAATCATCCTCTGGAGGAGTTTTGACTCCGGCTGTGGACACGGCCCGTCAAGTACACCGCTCAATCTGTTTATATAGGAGGGTACGGGCTGGTAGTGCGGTGTGCCTTTCTCCCTCCTGCGAGGAGCCAACAACATAAAGGCAGGCAAGGGGGAAAGGATCTGTGGGCTACAAAAAAATAAAATAAAAATTATAATCTTGACCTAGGAGGACGAGGTCCATATGGAGTAGGAGGTTGAGGTGGCGGTGGATGTGGCTGTGTAGGTGGAAGTGGCGGTGGAGGAGGACGAGGTAGCCAACACTGGTTCAAAAATACAACAATGGCTGGGTAAGGCCAGTGATGTGTCGAATTCTGTCCCCCGTCAAATAGTGTCCACCCTGTACTGCGCTTGCTCAGTATGTAGGACAAGTGGATTTCGAAAATCTCCCAAGACGAACGGCGCCTGCGTGGTGAGTTCAGGTGAAGGCCACACCATCCGTGGTTCAAGCCGAGCCAAGTGAGGCCGTGCCCGAAGCGTGGCGATCGAAGCGAGCCCGTGAGGGGCCCTGTTACTATGTGCTACCGTATGTCCACTTGGATGGTGGGGCTTGAACCTGCACTCACTGCGCAGGCGCTGTTCAATCTTCGGAGATTTTGTGAATCTCCTTGTCCTCTGTACTGCGCAAGCGCTGCGCCTTCGCAGTACAGGCCGGACACAATCCGATGGCCGGACAGTTTTTGTCACAACACCGGTATACATGTCTATTCTGCAGAAGGTACAGACAAGTCCTGTGGGATCCATGCCTGGTTCATTTTAATGAACGTGAGCTTGTCCACATTGGCTCTGGACAGGCGGCTGCGCTTGTCTGTGATAACGCCCCCTGCCGTGCTAAATACACGTTCAGATAATACACTGGCTGCAGGGCAGGCCAGCACCTCCAAGGCATAAAGGGCAAGCTCAGGCCATGTGCCCAATTTGGAGACCCAGAAGTTAAAGGGGGCAGACCCGTCATCCAGTACGTGTAGGCCTGTGGACACATACTGCTCAACCATGTTGGTGAAATGCTGCCTCCTGCTAAGACGTTCCATCTCAGCTGGTGGTGCTGGTTGTTGTGGCGTGCTGACAAAGCTTTTCCACATTTCGGCCATCCTAACCCTGCCTTCTGAGGTGCTGCCGGTGCCCCGGCTGCGTTGGCGACCTCTTCCTCCTCCTCTGCCTTTGCCTTGTGCTTCCACCGTACGCCCGCTGTCAGGTGGGAATGCCACCAGCAGCGCGTCCACCAGCGTGCGCTTGTACTCGCGCATCTTACGATCCCGCTCCAGTGAGGAAATTAAGGACGGTACGTTGTCCTTGTAACGGGGATCCAGCAGGGTGGCCACCCAGTAATCAGCCCCAGTTAAAATGTGGGCAACTCGGCGGTCATTGCGGAAACACTGCAGCATGTAATCGCTCATGTGTGCCAGGCTGCCCAGAGGCAAAGAAAAGCTGTCCTCTGTGGGAGGTGTATCGTCTGTGTCCTCTGTATCCCCCCAGCCACGCACCAGTGATGGCCACGAGCTGGTCTGGGTGCCACCCTGCTGTGAACATGGCTCCTCCTCCTCCTCCTCCTCCATCTCCTCCTCCACCTCGTCATCCTCCAGAACTGTGCCCTTTCTGACGGACAATTGTGTACCTGGCGTTTGTTGGTGCAGGAACCCACCCTCGTAGCCACTTGTGAAAGACTGCCCTGAAAGCCTTTGAAATGATCCCGCTTCCTCCTCCTCCTCCTCATCCTCCTGTGCCACATCCTCTTCCATCATCGCCCGAAGCGTTTTTTCAAGGAGGCATAGAACTGGGATAGTAACGCTGAGAACGGCGTCATTGGCACTGGCCATGTTGGTGGAGTACTCGAAACAGCGCAACAAGGCACACAGGTCTCGCATGGAGGCCCAGTTATTGGTGGTGAAGTGGTGCTGTTCCGCAGAGCGACTCACGCGTGATTGCTGCAGCTGAAACTCCACTATCGCCTGCTGCTGCTCGCACAGTCTGGCCAGCATGTGCAAGGTGGAGTTCCACCTTGTGGGCACGTCACATATGAGGCGGTGAGCGGGAAGGCCGAAGTTACACTGCAGCGCTGACAGGCGAGCAGCAGCAGGGTGAGAACGCCGAAAGTGCGCACAGACAGCCCGCACTTTCTGCAGCAGCTCTGGCATATTGGGGTAATTTTTAAGGAACCGCTGGACCACCAAGTTCAGCACATGCGCCAGGCAAGGGATGCGCGTCAAACCGGCTAGGCCCAGAGCTGCTACGAGATTATCGCACACCACCAGGCCGGGCTTGAGGCTCACTGACAGCAACCACTCATTGGTCTGTTGTTCCATGTCCCTCCACAACTCCTGCGCGGTGTGGGGTTTTTCCCCCAAACAGGAAAGTTTTAAAACTGCCTGCTGTCGTTTACCCCTGGCTGTGCTGAAGTTGGTGGTGAAGGTGTTACGCTGACCGGATGAGGAGGCGGTAGAGGATGAGGAAGCGGAGTAGGAGGAGTTAGCAACAGGAGGCAAACTGAAGCGCCCTGCAATCCTCAGTGGTGGAAGGACATGCGCCAAACTGCTATCTGCCTCAGGCCCAGCCGCCACTGCATTTACCCAGTGTGCTGTTAGGGAGATATAACGTCCCTGACCGTGCTAACTGGTCCACGCATCCGTAGTTAGGTGGACCTTGCCACAGATGGCGTTGCGCAGTGCACACCTGATTTTGTCCCCCACTTGGTTGTGCAGGGAAGGGATGGCTCGCCTGGAAAAGTAGTGGCGGCTGGGCACGACGTACTGTGGGACAGCCAATGCCATCAGGCTTTTAAAACTCTGCGTCTCCACCAGACGGAATGACAGCATTTCAAAGGCCAGGAGTTTTGAAATGCTGGCATTCAGGGCCAGGGATCGCGGGTGGCTAGGGGGGTACTTCCTCTTCCGCTCCAATGTTTGGGAGATAGAGAGCTGAACGCTTCCATGGGACATTGTGGAGATGGTTGGTGACCCAGGTGGTAGTGTTGCTGGCAGATCCTCTGTTTGTGGGGTGGCAGGTGCCACTGTCACTACAGAGGTGGATGAAGAGGCCGAGACTGCAGCAGAAGAGGAAGCAGGAGGAGCCAGAGACCTTTCTTGGTTTTTGAGGTGTCTACTCCACTGCAGCTCGTGCTTTGCACTTAGATGCCTGGTCATGCAGGTTGTGCTCAGGTTGAGAACGTTTATGCCTCGCTTCAGGCTCTGATTGCACAGCGTGCAAACCACTCGTGTCTTGTCATCAGCACATTGTGTGAAGAACTGCCACGCTAGGGAACTCCTTGGACCTGGCTTTGGTGTGCTCGGTCCCTTGCTGCGTTGGGCAGTAGCAGACATACTGTCTAGGGGACGGACGCTCCGCTTTTGCACCCTGCTCCCTCTTCTGCTGTGCTGGTGGCTCTGTTTGACCACCGCCTCTTCCTCCAAACTACACTGGTCACCTGCATAACGTTGATTCCATGTGGGGTCGAGGACCTCATCGTCCTCCACATCATCTTCCACCCAGTCTTCACCCCTGCCCTCCTTGTCTGTCTGCACAATTGCGAAAGCAGCAGCAGTTGGCACCTGTGTTTCGTCATCATCCGAGACGTGCTGCGATGGTCCTCCCATGTACTCATCATGAAACATAAGTGGTTGGGCATCGGTGCACTCAATCTCTTCCACTTCTGGGGCAGGGCTAGGTGGATGGGCCTGGGAAACCCTGCTAACAGAGTCATCGAAAAGCAGAAGAGACTGCTGCACGATTTGGGGCTCAGACTGCTTGGCTGATTCGCAAGGGGGTGAGGTGAAAGACTGATGGACATGGGTTTCAGGTGCCAACTCTGATCTTTCATCAGAAGAGTGGGTGGGAGACAATGTGAAGGAACCCGAGGCACTGTCAGCAACCCAATCTACTATCGCCTGTACTTGTCCTGGCCTAAACATTCGTACAGCCTCATTAGGCGCGACAAAATACCGCCGCAGGCTCGGTCGCCTACTCGCACCTGAGGAAGGTGTTTCACCTGTGCGTGTATCTGGCACAGATCCACCACGTCCTCTCCCTGCAACAGGAGCTCCACCAGCAGCACCACGACCGGGGCCACCACGTCCCTTTGACCTTCTCCTCATATTTTCCAAATTTAGGATGTTGCCCTAAATGGGTGTTTTTGGAAGAGCAGAACACACCCACAGTACGTAACCGCTGAATCGCACAGCTACAGAACTGCAGAAAATGCTATTAAAAAAAAATGTTGTTTTTTTAGTATAGCACAGTAGAAGAAAACTATTTAGAAATTGTTTATTTCACACACCTCCACATATGTATGACACACTGCAAAATATTTTTTGTGGCCCTAAATGGCGTTTTTTGGAAGACCACAATACACCCACAGTACGTAACCGCTGAATCGCACAGCTACAGAACTGCAGAAAATGCTATTAAAAAAAAATGTTTTTTTTTTAGTATAGCACAGTAGAAGAAAACTATATATAAATTGTTTATTTCACACACCTCCACATATGTATAACACACTGCAAAATATTTTTTGTGGCCCTAAATGGCGTTTTTTGGAAGACCACAATACACCCACAGTACGTAACCGCTGAATCGCACAGCTACAGAACTGCAGAAAATGCTATTCAAAAAAAATGTTGTTTTTTTAGTGTAGCACAGTAGAAGAAAACTATTTAGAAATTGTTTATTTCACACACCTCCACATATGTATAACACACTGCAAAATATTTTTTGTGGCCCTAAATGGCGTTTTTTGGAAGACCACAATACACCCACAGTACGTAACCGCTGAATCGCACAGCTACAGAACTGCAAAAAATGCTATTCAAAAAAAATTTTGTTTTTTTAGTATAGCACAGTAGAAGAAAACTATATATAAATTGTTTATTTCACACACCTCCACATATGTATAACACACTGCAAAATATTTTTTGTGGCCCTAAATGGCGTTTTTTGGAAGACCACAATACACCTACAGTACGTAACCGCTGAATCGCACAGCTACAGAACTGCAGAAAATGCTATTCAAAAAAAATTTTGTTTTTTTAGTATAGCACAGTAGAAGAAAACTATATATAAATTGTTTATTTCACACACCTCCACATATGTATAACACACTGCAAAATATTTTTTGTGGCCCTAAATGGCGTTTTTTGGAAGACCACAATACACCCACAGTACGTAACCGCTGAATCGCACAGCTACAGAACTGCAGAAAATGCTATTCAAAAAAAATGTTGTTTTTTTAGTATAGCACAGTAGAAGAAAACTATTTAGAAATTGTTTATTTCACACACCTCCACATATGTATAACACACTGCAAAATATTTTTTGTGGCCCTAAATGGCTCTTTTTGCAAGCGTACATTAAAGTGCAATTTTTTTTTTTTGCCCTAAACGGGTCTTTTTTTGCACGAGCAAAATAAAATGGAATTTTTTTTTTTTTTTTTGCCCAATGGGTCTTTTGGAAAAAGAGCACAATAAAGTGCTTTTTTTTTTTTTGTCCTAAATTGATCTTTTTCCAAGAGCAGAATACACCCACAGTATGGAAATGGTGTATCTCTCAACGTAATATATGCAGTGCTGGTGCACTGAGCTTGCAGATAAAAGGTAGATTTTCTCTGACACTGGGCTCATAGCAGTGTAAAAAGACTGCACTGCAACACAAACAGGTAAACCTATGCAGATCGCTGAGTTATATCTCTGAATCTGGACTCCTATTCCAATATAATATATCTCTCTCCCTAAAAGCAAAAAACAGGAACCTGGCCCTACACTACACTGTCTCTATCTTTTCCCTCAGATTCCAGAATCAGGACTAACTCATGTATTTTTCTATCTCTCACTAAAAGCAGCAGCAGCAGACTAGATCCTCTCCCTATCTATTCTGAAGCAGAGTGACGTGTGTGCTGTGTGCCTCTAGCTTACATAGAAGCTGGGTCACATGTTGCACTGACCAATCACAGCCATGCCATTAGTAGGCATGGCTATGATGGCCTCTAAGGGCACACCAGCTAATCAAAAGGTGATTGGCTGGCCCCTGAAGCATTTCTAAATGCGTAATTAGATTGCCGAACCCGAACCCGAACCCGGACTTTTGCGCAAAGTTCGGGTTCGGGTTCGGGAAAAAGCTAAAGTTCGGTACGGACCCGAACTTTACAGTTCGGGTTCGCTCAACACTACTGGCCTGTGTACCCTTACAAAAATCTCCTGATGTGATTTTTGTATGTTTAAGCTGAAAATTATTTTAGGCTCATGCATATGGGAAAAAAACACACCTTTTAGATAAAAATTTTTCCTTGTCAATAATATTTATTGGTTGCATAATAATAAATACATAATTGGTTATTTATGCAAGGCTACAGATAAATAAAATTTACATAAAAATATTCTATAAGTAAATAATACATAACATAAAATATTTAAATTAAATTAATTAGATCTTTACTAACTAGATAGTCGGTGGGTAACATTGTATTCATGCCCACCGTGTCTTAACGTGTAACAAATTGCCATTACGTTATACACAAAGATTGTGGTATAATAACTTATGTTAATTGTAGTGAAGAACAATATTACTTATAATAAAAATAAAGGAGAGTAAAGAGAGAAAGAAAATAGTGAGAGAGAGAGAGAGAAAGTCCACCAGGTCGTTCCATGAACCAGTACGATGCGTATGGTTTACCATTCCTTAGGTACATGGGATTTGCATTGAAACTATTAATCCGCAACCATGGCAAAAGGACATCATCATTAAAATCCGGAGGTAAATAGTGTTTTATCCATGGGAGCCAAAGTTTTTTGAATTTTGGGAATTGGTCTTCATCAGTGGTTATCATTTTGGCGTGTGACATTGTGGTGTTCATTCTGTGAATTGTTTCTGCCAACCCTGAAGTTGGGAATTCCATGCTTTGGCTATTGTTTGTTTTGCTGCAGTTAAAAGTGGAGTAAAGAGTTTAAATTGAAAACATTTAAGCTTTCCGGTTTTAGGTTAAGTAGTACCGTAAACGAGTCAGACTGTATCTGCTGTCGGAACATTTTAGACGCCATTGCAAAGATTTCTTTCCAGAAAAGTTGTGTTATCGGGCACGTCCACCATACATACATGCAAGTGAGTGCCCAAGTCTGAACAGCCCCTAAAGAAAAGAGCTAAATGTGTAGGTGCAAACTTGGCTACTCTTGTTGGTACCAGGTACCACCGTGTCAGGACCTTGTAATTTGTTTCCATTGCGATGACATTGGGCGAGGATGATTTTATGGTTGACCAAATCTTAGTCCATTAAGTGTCATCTAGGGTGCGTCCCAGGTCCTCCTCCCATTTTTGAACATAGGTTGGTTTGTCATAATTAGGGCCTACTAGAATTTGGTTATAGAGGATTGATATCATTCCTCTGGTTAGTGGATCTTTTTTACTAATTTTCTCAAGAATAGATAAGTGGGTGAAAGGTGTTGCAACTAGTGTGAGTGGGGAATTTTTTTTTTTGATTTGGAGGTATTTGAACTGTTCTGATTCTGGTAATTTGTGCTTCTCTCTGAGTGTAGAGAAAGGTACAAAATTTTCTGAAGTGACCAAGTCATGTAATGTCAGTATACCTGAAGTTGTCCAAGCTTTAAAAGTGTTCAGGAATATCCAAGCCAGATAGAAGGCCGGATTTTTAAGGAAAGATAAGAGGGGGTTGTGAACCGACTGCAAATGATGTTTAATTTTAGATTTATCCCAAAGGGATAAGAAGTGTTTTGTTATCGGATTACTCAAATCACGCCTATCTCTGGGCCTCATCCATAATAAATTGGAAATCGATACCCATAGGGGACATTCCTGTGTTGCGTGGTACTTTGGAAGACTAGCTAAGTGAGCAGCCTTGTAATAGGCATCAAAATTGGGATAGCCTAGACCACCATGTGTTTTAGGGAGATGTAATGTGCGGATCGGTATGCACGGTTTAGAGGTACCCCATATAAAGGTATTTGTTCTTTTTTGGATCAACCTTAGATAATAGGAAGGGATTGGAAGGGCTCTAAACAAATAAAGTAGTTTGGGCAGGATAATCATTTTAGACGCATTGATCTTACATATCCAGGATAGTGGGAGATGGGACCATTGTTTTAGTAAGGTTGTGATCTGTTTCAATAGGGGGGGATAATTGGCTGAGAATAATTCTGTTATGGTGACCCACCAACGACGCTGGAAGATTCGCTCCGGGTCCCCGATCACACGGGAGAGCCCGGAGAAGCACCGGATGGCGGAACCGCCGCTATGATCATTCTTATGGTGCGCAGAATCGCCGGCACAAAAAATGGATATCTGAATGATTTGTCTAGCTGCAGGCATCATTCAGATATCCCCCCTCAAAGCAGAGGACGACATATGACGTCCACCCAGGATGGGAGATCCCATCTGTGGACGTCATATGACTATGGGCGGTAAGGAAGTGGTTAATAAATACATTGCTTGTACAAATTTAAGTAAAATTTCAAAAATAGCCCGTGATAGAGGGTTTGAAACTCCATCAGGGGGAAAAGTGCCCACGTCAGAAACACCCACATATTATGGGTGGGTGTACAAGGGAGGCTAAGGAGGGCACACGGATCTTCCGCATACAGGAGAAAAACACTATAAAGAAAGCATCTAAATGATGCTTGCGTAAATTTATTACAGTGTAGCCAATGGACATTATGCTAATTTAAATAGGTATGAGGGCTAAACCCATACTGCGTCCATCAGCATATTTTGGTACCATTGAAATCAAGGTGGGAAAGGGAATTTTGACTATTACTATAATATTACAATAACTAACTTATAAACTAAAATGAACCTCTAGATAACCCGTTGAAAGGATTTAAGTAGTTTGTTTGTGAGCACAATATACTCAGTACCTATTTTATTTATCTAGAACAACGATTAAATTATTAATACTTAAGTTAACCTTTCCTTATAAAGTAATTCTAGTGTTCCGGGGAAGGTGGGGGGGTAAATAAAAGTTAATTGTAATAATGAAGGGTTAAGGGGTGCAGTTAGGAGGTAGTTTCATATGCATCAAACTTCCATTTTACAATCCTACAGTGAGTTTATCATTAAAACTTTTTGTGAATATATAGATACATGGGAAGGGGATACCTCAGGGGACATTAGGAGTCTCAAAGGAGGGTAACTAATTTAAAGTTTTGTGTTTATAGTAAGCATAACCTTGTTTAGGCCATGCGACTATAAGAATGGCTTGATATTGTCTTTCAGTCAGACTATTGTTGAACCACTATGCGTCAGTTTAATAATAGGAGAATGTAACTGGATTGAAGAGAAGATCTATGAAACCCCAGCTTATGGAGCTGCAAAGGCTCTTCAATCCATGGAATCTTCTGGCCCTACTATGGAAGAGGCGTAGCGGCTTCTCTTATGAGAATGATGGCCTCCTTTTTTCTGCCATGTTTGTGAGGCATTGGTTGGAGGTGATGATGAGGCTGCTCTTCTTCGTGTTAAAGGGGCATTCGTTGAATCTTCTATAAGATGTCATTTTAACAAAGTCTGTTGTAGCTCCTCAGCAGATCTACATACGTTTCTGGTGCCTTGGTAAGTAAATCGAATTGAAAAGGGGAAACCCAATTGGTAAGTTATGTTGTGCCTTTGCAGCTCCATAAGCTGGGGTTTCATAGATCTTCTCTTTGCTATAGTAAGCTGTGATATGTCGGCGAATATTTGATAGTTGTGTCCTAGGAATGTTAAATCTTTTTTTTCTCTTGCAGCAGACATTAGTTGTTCTTTAGACTTGTAGTAATGTAATTTTGTGATTATATCACGTGGAGGGCCATTCACTTTTTTGGCTGTGAGTGCACGGTGCACTCTGTCAAGTTCCAAGCGCTCAATGGGGATAGCAGGTTGTAATTCCTGAAACAGTGCAGTGACTGTAGATTCCAAATCTGTGATTGTTTCAGGGATTCCTCTTATTCGAATATTGGAACGTCTGTCCCTGTTCTTTTGGTCTTCCAATCTAGATTGAAGTGACAGGTTCTCTTCTTTTAGATTTTCCAATTCCATCATACAGTCTTGTGAATTCATTTCAATTTCTTCTACTTTGAGTTCCAGTGCCGCTGTGCGGTTTCCCAGCTCTCTGATTTCTTTTGTGAGGCTTTTAGTTATTTCTTCTGATGTCTGTTTCAGAGCTTTATGCAGCATATGTTCAAATTGCTGCAATATGGCTGGTGGTACTGATGAGGCTTGTGAGGAGAATTGTGAGGGAGTTTGTTCTGTTTCTGACTCACCTGGGGAGTCTGGCTGAACAAGCTTCTGTCTGTGTGTGCGCACTGAGCCAGTGTATGAGGTGGTGGCAGGCACCATTCTAGCTGCATTGTGCGCCTGAGTGTCCTTTGTGAGGTGATTCTTCATTTTGCCACGGCCGCCTCCCTGAACCATCTTTCCAGTCCAAATTCTCCCAGTTGGTTCCCGGGTACTTTATCTTTCCGTCTAGTACCTTTTTGTAGCGTTGTCGCCATTAGAAATAATGGCTTCTCTCCTCAGCGGAGCAGAGCTCTAGCTGTGCATGTCTGCTCTGCTAGACTCCATGCATACGCCCCCCTAGATCATTTTTTTTTATGCCCCTGAACACAGCTCAGTGTTTAGGTTCATATTTTAGAGCAGCATTCAGGCTGCCTGCATCCAGAGTTTACAATAATTATGCACATAATTCCAGTGGCCAAGTGAATATTCTAGGCAATACAATAAGTTAATGCGCCTACACTTCTATGCAACCATACACCTGTAAATGCACGCAGTTATGTGCTAAATAAGCATTTTTATGCTGCCTTTTTCTGCCAGTCTGCCAGAAATAACTGGTATAGGAGTATTTTTAATATGTTTGGTGCATGAAGCCTTAAAGTGGTTGTAAAATCAGAAGGTTTTTTAATCTTGATTGCATACTATGCATTAAAGCGGAGTTTGATCCAAAAATGGAACTTCCGCTTTTCGGAATCATCCCCCACTCCGGTGTCACATTTGGCACCTTTCAGGGGGGAGGGAGCAGATACCTGTCTAATACAGGTATTTGCCCCCACTCCGCGGATATCTACGCCACGTCCGGCACCTCCTCCGCCCCCCCGCTGTATTCTGGGAGACACGCAGGTCCCAAAAGACAGCAGGGACCTTTTCAGATCGAGCAGCGCGACTCGCGCATGCGCAGTAGGGAACCAGGAAGTCAAGCCGCAAAGCTTGACTTCCTGATTCCATTACTGAAGACGGCGACGGCAGCACCCGAGAGCTTCGGATGCCGACATCGTGGGCGTCCTGGACAGGTAAGTGTCTATATTTTAAAAGTCAGCAGCTGCAGTATTGGTAGCTGCTGACTTTTAAAAAAAAAAAAATCTGGGCGGAACTCCGCTTTAAGATAAAAACCCGTCTGTGTGCAGCAGCCATCACAGGTCCCCTTTATACTTACCTGAGCTCCATATCTGTCCAGTGATGTCCACAAGTTCCTTTGGTTGTTCGGGACCCTCCTCCTGATTGGCTGAGACACAGCAGCGACACCATTGACTCCCGCTGCTGTCAATCAAAGTCAGTTAGCTAATCAGGAGAGAGAGGGGGCGGGGCCAAACTGGGGATCCGTGTCTGAGTGGACACAGGGAGCTGTGACTCGACTTGGGTGCCCCATAGCAAGCTGCTTGCTGTGGGGGTACTTGACAGGAGGGAGGGGCCAGGAGAGCCAAAGAGGTACCTGAGAAGAGGAGGGAGGGGCTGCCCTTTGCAAAACCAGTGCACAGAGCAGGTAAGTATGTTTGTTATTTTTAGAGGAAAAAAAAGTGAGAATTTACAATCACTTTAAGCTGGCCATAGACTGATCCCATACTTCTCTTTTAAACAATTGTCATCTGTTGAGCTGGGACTGATCAAAAATTGATTGGTCCCTGCTTTAGGTGTTGCACACACTGAATTAGTTTCAGCTAGCCTGGCTATCAGAGGGCGTTTCCGGTACCTCCCAGCTCTGTATTTGGTATGTTCATTTGGTATGTTCATTTGGTATGTACTGTTGCAAAAGTGGAAGACACTTCTTGGATAAGAAAGGAAGACATGCTGTTCCTTATAAAGTAACTGGAAGTATTACATAATTTTCCCTGTTCTCATAAACTCATCTTCAGGCGTTTTGAAATATGTTCCAAGATTGCTATAAGAACTACACCATCACTGGGTGAGTCACAAGCAAGTAAAAGGTGGGACAGAGGTGGATCAGCTGCTATTGTAATGTGAAAGGCACAAAAGAAAGTTGATTATGCACAGTCACTATGTTTTATCTATAGTAAATACCCACTTCCCGTCAAAGGAATTATTGGTAATTTGTTAGCCTCACCTTATTTTATAAGAATGTTTAATCTTTGAACATCTACGTAACATAATTTTCCACATCAGTGCTCTGTAAACATAACATGAGCGGAAAATACATGTATGAACAAAGCAGTTTATATGACCAAGCAGAACAATCTGCCATGGACAACAAAACACTTTAAAAAGCAACAGAATGCATTACAAAGTTCTCTATTTAGTGTATATAGTGTATAAAGTTCTCTATTTAGTGTATATTGCCTTGTACACCCAGCTACTAATGTCTCCACCATGGGAGAATTCCCTATATATTCCTATGGAGAACTAACTAGACAGCAGATGATACTTTATTTCTCTGTTTTAGAAGGTGGTTCAATCGGACCTAAACCTAATTTAACCACTTGTCCACCGCCCACCGTCAAATGACGGTGGGCGGAAGACTCTCTTGTTCTGACAGGACGTCATATGACGTTGCGCCTTTAAGAGCCACTAGGGGGCACGCGCGCGCCCGCCGCGTCACTGGGGACCCGATGCGCATGGCCGCCGGGCACCCACAATTGCCCAGTAACCGAGCAGGACCGTGGATCTGTGTGTGTAAACACAGATCCACGTCCTGTCAGGGAGAGGAGACCAATGGTGTGTCCCTTATACATAGGGACAACCATCGGTCTCCTCCCCCAGTCAGTCCCCTCCCCCCACAGTAAGAATCACTTCCAGGGAATACATTTAACCCCTTCCTCGCCCCCTAGTGTTAACCCATTCCTGCCAGTCATGTTTATACAGTAATCAATGCATTTTCATAGCAGGGATCGCTGTATAAATGTGAATGGTCCTAAAAATGTGTCAAAAGTGTCCGATGTGTCCGCCGCAATATCGCAGTCACAATAAAAATCCTTGATCGCCACCATTACTAGTAAAAAAAAAAAAAAAATGCTATAAATCTATCCCCTATTTTGTATCTGCTATAACTTTTGCGCAAACCAATCAATATACGCTTATTGCGATTTTTTTTTAACAAAAATATGTAGAAGAATACGTATTGGCCTAAACTGAGGAAATTTTTTTAAAAAAAATGGATATTTATTATAGCAAAAAGTAAAAAATATTGTGTTTTTTTTCAAACTTGACGCTCTTCTTTTGTTTATAGCGCAAAAAATAAAAAACGCAGAGGTGATCAAATACCACCAAAAGAAAGCTCTATTTGTGGGAAAACAAGGACGCAAATTTTGTTTGGGTACAGTGTCGCACGACTGCGCAATTGTCATTCAAAGTGTGACAGCGCTGAAAGCTGAAAAATTGCCTGGGCAGGAAGGGGGTGAAAGTGTCCAGTAGGCAGGTGGTTAAAGAAAAAATGTGAGCAGGCTTCTTGTTATTGCAGAAAAGACATCATATGTCTTCTTCCAAAATGAACACTTACCTGCCTGATTGCAGTCTTATACTGAATGCACACTAAGCTGTGCATGTGCAGCTCAGCATGCATTCCTGGCACACCTCGGCAGGAGTTAACTGCTACATCTATGGAGTGAAGAGATATTTTGTGCGTTAATTCCGCTTCAGGTGCTAAGAACTTGTGTCTTCTCGCACTGAGTTTCGGGGTTAAATTCACGCTATCCCGATGGAACTTGTATATTTTATTTACTTATAATTAAATGTACTTATTGCAGTCAAAACAGTCGCTGAGCTGAAAAGCCCATCTACTTACAGCAAATCTACGCCCATACAATACCCCCATTTTCTTTCTGCTTTCTTCTTCCTTAAAAAATAAACATTTAAATGCTTATATATCAGCTGGAGTGGTCTTTTTTTTTAGATTTCACTAAATCATTAATCACTAAAAGTGGAAAAGGGTGGCTCTGTGTGAAACAGAGACCCTGATTAGATGCTAAGTTGGCAGTAAAGGGCTGTTGATTCTGTATACAGTAGAACAGGGTTTCTCAACCAGGGTTTCATAGAATCCTAGGGTTCCTCCAGAGTTCCTTGAGCAATGAGCAATTTCTGTCTCTCAGATAAGTTCCCACTGAAACCATTGATCTCTTTAGCTATTCGTAAGGGGGTAATTCTTCCCAGTGACCACAAGTGTAAGTACCATTCTTCCCAGTGACCTTTACACTAATATATTATGAGTTGTAGATATAGTAATTTTCAGCAGGGGTTCCCCTGAGACCAGAAAGGTACTTTAAGGGTTCCTCTGTATTGAAAAGTTTGAGAAAAGATGCCCACGAGGCAGTGATTGCCCGTTGAGAAAGACAGTCAAACAGTGCCTTCACCTTATTCATGACTCATCCCTTGACACTTAAAAATATTTTCTCTCTTGTCCACTGAGGAACATGGGAAAGCTTAGACTATAGGACTATACTGTGGCCTATAGGAGAAATGAACATTGGCAACAAAAAACCTTTAGCCTGCAGGATAACTCCTCCCACAACCAGCATGCTTCAGTTTTTTGCTGGTGTCCTTAGGAGAGTGGGCATGTTCCCTGTTTGTTTGGAAGATTTTTCTACTATCGACAGTTGCTGGTAGATTCATACCAGCTATAAAAAATCTTGGAAGTCTTTGCAGCCAACCAATGAGCACTGGTAAATTCATACAGGATATGTTAAATTCTGGAAGTCTCTCCATCAATGACAAGTTTTCCATGTTTATACTGGTGCACTCTCTGTAACAGCCGTGCATTTCTGGAAATTTCTCTAGTCAGCTACTCATACATTCAGGCCGGATATGGAAATCCTGAAAAGTTCTCCAGTTAGCTGGCCAGAGCAGATTCTCAGCCCATTATCTATGCTGGCGTTCTCTATGCAACAGTCAGCAGTTACTACATGTATGTGTTCCAGTTCACACAGGACTACACTATTCAGGTCATGCCAGTATGTCTGAGAATTCCCTATGCAGTTATCGATCCAGAGCTAAGTAAGTTTCTCAACTGACCCCTTCTCTGAAGATTAATTGATCTAAGTGAATGTATCTTGCTAATGCCGTGTTGGGGATTTTTCCCTTAATGTATCTGAGTCTGTCTGAATGCACTGCTCCTTTGAAGAGCCATCCGCATTTGGATTGCTTTTTGTAGGAGATTGACTGGTGGTGAGGAGGTGATGTGACGCCTCCTAACCGCCTATTTTACTTCCATTTTTGCTAACAATTGTGCCGCAACCTTGTGCTCTGCACACAGTTGCAGGGCATTTGCGAGACTTACCTGATGCTTGATTCAGTCAATTTTGATGGGCTTGCCATCCACTGATCGCAACATGTTGGATCATTTTTGAGAAGCATTGCAACCTTGGCAAAGGTATATTCTATCTTTCATCTTACCAGGACATTGTTTTTCTATCTCTCCGTAGTGCAGTTCCAGTTCCAGTTCCTATAATAGGGCTTACCTATAGGTACTGTAAATATCTCCTAAACTTGCACTGTTTAGCAGATATTTACTGTATACGCTGCTGATGGCGTCATCGATGCATGCGCTCTGAAGGAACGGCCACCCGTGCCATTTCTTCAGGGACCTGTGCCGTGACCAGCAGCGCACGCACGGGAGAGACGTCATTGAGGCTCAGTACAATCACATCGCTGGAGCCTGCGAACCCGGAAGAAACACTGGGGAAATGTCAGCCGTCTAAGTGGTGTGCGGGCAACACTGGAGGGCTTCATTCTAAAGTATTTCATAATGAGCTAGTATGTGATGCATTAAATTAGAATATTGTAACAAAGTGCAATATTGTAGACTCATGGTGTCACACTCTAATCAGCTAATTAACTGAAAACACCTGTAAAGATTTCCTGAGCCTTTAAATGATCTATCAGACTGGTTCAGTAGGTTACACAATCATGGGGAAGACTGCTGACTTGACAGTTGTCCAGAAAACAGTCATTGACACCCTCCACAAGGAGGGTAAGTCACAAAAGGTCATTGCTAAAGAAGATGGCTGTTCACAGAGTGCTGTATCCAAGCATATTAATGTAAAATTGAGTGGAAGGAAAAAGTGTGGTAGAAAAAGGTGCACAAGCAACAGGGATAACCACAGCCTTGAGAGGATTGTGAAGCAAAGGCCAATCAAGAGATTCACAAGGAGTGGACTACGGTTGGTGTCAGTGCTTCAAGAGCAACCACACATAGACATATCCAGAACATGGGCTACAAATGTTGCATTTCTTGTGTCAAGCGACTTCTGAACCAGAGACATCAGAAGTGTCTTACCTGGGCAAAAGAGAAAAAGGACTGGACTGTTGCTCAGTGGTCCAAAGCCCTCTTTTTGGATGAAAGTAGATTTTGCATTTTATTTGGAAATCATGGTCCCAGAGTCTGGAGGAACAGTGGAGAGCTACAGAATCCAAGTTGCATGAGGTCCAGTGTGATTTTTCCACAGTCAGTGATGATTTGGGGAGCCATGTCATCTGCTGGTGTTGGTCCACTGTGTTTTATCAGGGCCAAAGTCAGCACAGCCCACTACCAGGAAATTCTACAGCACTTCATGCTTCCCTCTGCTGACCAGCTTTATGGAGACGCTGATTTTATTTTTCAGCAGGACTTGGCACCTACACACACTTTCAAATGAACCAATACCTGGTTTAATGATCATGGTATCAATGTGCTTGTTTGGCCAGCAAACACTTCCCCATAGAGAATCTGTAGGGTATTGTCAAAATTAAGATGAGAGACACCAGACCCAACAATGCGACAAGCTGAAGGCCGCCATCAAAGCAACCTGGGCTTCCACAACACCTCAACAGTGCCACAGGCTGATCGCCTCCATGCCACGCCGCATTGATGCAGTAATTCATGCAAAAGGAGCCCTAAAAAAGTATTGAGTGCATACTATACTGTATATGGACATAATTTTCAGCAAGCCAACATTTTAGTATTAAAAATCCTTTTTTTTATTGGTCTTATGTATTATTCAAATTTTTTGAGATACTGAATGTTGAATTTTCATTAGCTGTAAGCAATAATCATTAATCAATAATTCAATCATTGAATCAATGATTCAAGAAAGAAATGCTTGAAATATATCACTCTGTGTGTAATGAATCTATATAATATATGAATTTCACTTTTTAAATTGAATTACTGAAATAAATAAACTTATTGACAATATTCAAATTTTTTAGATGCACCTGTATGTGAGAAGAGCTCTGTACTAGGAACGTTCCTACTATCCCATGAGTTTAGTCTATTCAGAATTTAGGAGATTATAGAAAAAGCCAATGCTTTAGCCATGATCCATATCAGGCCAGGTATAATCCTGGCTTACTATAAACCTTACCTAATTGGGAACCCTGCTGTAAAAGAAAATTATACATAAGACCAAATGGAAAAGATTAAATACAAGTTGACTAAGTAATCTCTATATGAAATGTTGTCCCTGTTAACCCCTCAAGCTGAAAAGCGAACCTCATAAGAATGCAAGTATCAAAATGTTACCCAAAGCATAAATAGCATGGCTGCATTGGTTGAAAAAGACACATGCTCATCAAGTTCAACTATAGCCACTGAAAGGCAGAGCAGTGAATTAGTGGTATGCATGTCTGCCTTGCAGCGTGGGGTCCTTGGTTTGAATCCAAGGCAAGACACTATTTGCATGGATTGCCTGTTCTTCCTATACTTGTGTAGGTTTACTCTGATTTCCTCCCCCACCCAAAGATGTTCTGGTCGGATGTTCCCCATTAAACTGGTCTTAGGCCTAGTACACAAGATGAGAAAATTTGGGGAAAAAATAGCCATTTTGAAGTGATTGTACGATAATCTTATCATTAGCTTTCAAGAGCCGATCATAACAGTTTATGCAAAATTATCTGAAGGGACAAGCGCAAAAAAAATTCTCGTATGGCACCAGAACAAATGATTTTTGTTTACTTAGTAAAGCATTCGTCCGAAAAGAGGGACCAAGACCACACATGCTCGAAAATGAAAGCATGCATTAAAATACATCACTTCCGAAGTTGTATCCTGTCATACAAGAATTTTTTTAACTTTTGTAACCTCTTCTTATTCGATATGAAACTAGCATGAAATGAAAAAAAGCGGACTATCATTCATCCAATATTCTCATTGTGGGTATGAGGCTTAGTATGTGCATGTTTGTATGCATGTGAGATATGGACCTTGGATTGTAAGCTCTTGAAAAACAGGGAGTGATGTCAGTCCACAGTATGTAAAGTGCTGCATAAATTGTTGGTGCTATATAAATTCCTGTAACAAATACATTTCTCTGTCAGGAATAATTGTCCTTCCTGGTTTCCAAAGACAATCAGAAAACCCCTAGTATCAATATACTAGGATGTTATGTTTTATAAATATTAGTAGCCATTTACATTTTTATTTTGTTTTCATTATGATTTTATACCCTTCCACCCTTCCATGATGATTATATGCTATAAGTCAATCTCACATAAGCTGTTTTACTCTTCAGCTATTCTTCTTAAACCACAAAGGCTTGGTTCAAAATCAAACTTTTCAGTTTTGGGCACAGCTCTTGATTTCACAAGGGAGTGACTCATGCAGTACTGTACAGTCAGATAACATAAAACCTTGTGATCCAGCCCTGTGTACCTAGTGGGGGAAAGAATCATAGATAGGCAATTCTCCGAGCTGTGTGACGTCACTGAGCTGCTGACTACTCCATACATATTTTCTTGTGACTGTTGCATTGTCAGAAGAAGAAGAGTGATTACAAACTTTCCACTCAGGTACTAAGAATATGGTTTAAAGAGTTAACATTTTGACTTGAGATATGATTTATAATGAATTTTTAGATATGGGTGTGTGTCACATTTCCAATTCTAGTATATCCCAAAGCAATCCACATATGCTAAGGAAAAAAGAGGTCTTCTAGATTTGTTTTTCTTTGTCCATTGTATATATACATTATACATACTTTTGACAAGTCCCGTTTAATATGTGTAAGGTCAATCTTTACAGTGACCATGTGCTAAGACACATCCAGATCTACTTTTAGTTTGTAAAATTTACAGCTGTTTAGATCTCTAAGGCTGGATTTACAAAGGTAGTAGATCCAGAAAAGCATGGCAGTGTTCTGCTCATGGTTGGTCTGCTCTCGGTGGAAAATGAAATTCAACGCAATATTCAGCCACAGGCAGTTGGGATTTTAACTTTGCTGTATGTGTTCAGGTTGGGGTGCTGCAAAGCACTGCCCACATATGTGTTGAGCCATTTAGCTTAGGGGCACTTGGCAGAACCAGCTGTCAAGAGCTTTTTTTTATCCGTTTCTATAAAGCCAGAGTATGTGGTTAGCCTTGACTACCACAATGCATCAAAAGGTTATTGCACTTGATTAAAATGTATATAACCAAACTGCATAACTAGGCATAGATTAAATTTCCCACTGTCAGTTACTTTATTGTCCAATTTGATAAATACAGGCATGTGGGGGATAATGAAAACGAAGAGACAAGCAAAACAAGTTGAATAAGGGTTGCAAGGAATTAAAGTGTATGTCTGGGAATATGAAAAACACATATTCAGTACATTTTTCCAATCCATGTAGACTTCCACAGGGTTTCTCCTTTACTGCAAATAAAAAAAAATATTGTTGATCTATCAGAAATCCAGTGTGCTCCTAGCTTCCTATTTGAGTGGACCACACAGCGAGATTGATTTACTAAAACTGGAGAGTGCAAAATCTGGTGCAGCGGTGCATTGTAGCCAATCAGCTTCTAACTTCAGCTTGTTCAATTAAGGTTTGACAAAAAAAACTGGAAGCTGATTGGTTTTCATGCACAGCTGCACCAGATTTTGCACTCTTGCCAGTTTTTAGTAAATAAACCATTGAAATCCCAAATAGTGTTGCCTGTTCTGTCTGAGTTCTCCCCTGACTGACTACAGAATATCTCTCCATTACAACATAAGGAGGAGGTTTTCTGTAGTCCACCAAGAAATGATAACAATGCTTAGTATTTAGCTTAGTATAGTTTAGTATAGTATAGTTAGTATAGTTGCTTTGTCTGCTTTGTCTGCTCAAATAAGAAGTTAGGAACTCACTTAATTTATGGAAGGATCAAGAGGTATCTTTCTGTACTGTACTTGCAATATTTTTACAGAGACAAAACATTGTGAAACGTGCATGCCTTGCTGAGACTTACTGAATATTTTTTTTTTTTAATTATGACCATATATACACTTTAAACAAATAGGGAGAGTATTAGGTAAAAAGGGCAAGTGACGTTTCCAAAACAAAGGCTTTTTCCTGACCTCGAGCCCCCCAAATCTGACCGGAACTTGCTGCCCCCTTAGGCTCCAGCTAACTTTGTCATTTGCTTTCACCTAGGCGGAATCTTACACGCTGCAGCCTTTTGATGGCTTCCTACTCACCAGGGATGCCCTTTTTCTGTATGAGTAACTCTGAATTATCCCTCCTGGGCTCCTAGGAGGTTTTCTCAAGACCCACTCTTTCCAGAGACTATATGTGGTTTTCTAGCGAGAAGGTAACTTCTGTATACCCGTATTGTATGCCAGGGATATGCTTTTACCTATATAGACTGCTATATTCTAATGCCTGCTGACTACTGTGGGGGGGGGGGGGTGGACTCGGCTCCTAGCAGCTAGAGGAATGTCTCTACAATCCAGATATTTTTGCCCTTTATGTTGGCCCCTGCTGTAGGAATATGTTAATGTTCTTACCAAACTAGAATACAGTTTTTCACGGCGGGGGCCGGGTCCACTCTTCCACCTTCCCGTTTTATGTGTTTAATCTGTGGTTAGTGTTACACTCCCATACAAGGCACTCACCTCTTTCATAAAATGACCTATCTTGAACTACATTCTTGATTCAGTGGGTTGACATAGGATCTCAGGGGAAGAGCATACTCTTACCATAAGCACAAGGCTGAGGCCTCTCGATAGATTGGTCCTAGCCTTGGATAATGTCATCCCAGATTGGGGACCAGCTGGATCAACACACAGTCCGAACTTCTTGGGGGGTGGAGAGGGTATTATTTCTCTGCTTAACTGTTTATGTGTTTCTGGCTTGGTGAGTTCAGGGGCCTATATATTTGTGGGCCCAGGAATTTACCGACCTTTACTAATGTTTGATATGTTTAAGGATGTATATTATCCGCTCTGTTCCCTAGGTAGTGGTTCAGTTTATAATCTTGTTGCACTAGTTAATGACAGGTCTCTCATCTAGTTCAGATAAGATTATCAATCGTCCCTTACACCATTACGCAATAGTGCTACCCGATTCAACAACCTAAGTATGGTAAATCCACAACCCAATAACTTTTGTCTGTCCCTCTTGTTGTTTTATATCTCCATCCCATGATTCTCATACACTCCACTCAGTGTCCTTTGATCACCTGTTTATCTCCCTTCGTCCACCGTTGTGCTGGATCCCAGTGTCCCGTTCTAGGTTTACTACCCCCCCCCACAGCTTCCAAATTGGAACGAAGCTGATACTCCGGATTTTCCCCCATTAGGTGGTTAGATCCATATTTAACTGCCTCCGGTATTCTCACGCACACGTGGTAGATCCTCCCCACGATAGTGCGTTGTCCTTTTACGTACGTATTTACTCCCCCCCCTCCCCGTTTCCTGCTTCCTTACTTGCTCCCTCCCATCTGCTTTCAGATCCTCTAAGATGAACACATGGAAAAGAGGTTTCTGGACAACCTGCTGCCTGCCATTTAAACCTCCTTGGAAAGTGAAGGAGCTGTGGATATTGGAAACTGGAAACGTGCTGCAGCCTTATACTTCATCTTGGTAGCAACCTGGCTGGGAAATTGTGTGAATCAACACAGACCTCACCTGGATCGTGTCTTACATGCTGTCTACTCCTGTGGGGGTGCGAGGAGCTGGTGAGTGGGGACTCTTGTGGGGGAGCACCTATGAAGTTTTTGGAAGATTTGTCGGCACAGATTATTAATCACTCTGGAAATTGAAATCACCATTTAAACATCTATATATATGTTTTTTGCACTATAGAAAGTGGACTTTATACACTGGCACACATATATACTGCTATATGTTTTTGTAGTATTTTTTATTTATTTTTGGTATCACACAGGTATTGCATGTAACGTATCATTACGGTGGTATACAATTGGAGGAATTGGTAGCACAATCTATTTTTTACTGAATTATTTACAGCAGTATGTATTATCTCTGGATCACTAACAGTAACTAGGTTGCTGCTATTTCACTAGCACTTTAGAGCACCATCCCCCACTGGTAGTATAGGCCATCTCGTGGCCACTACAAGGAGGTTTTTTTTGAGTTTTAATAAAGATACCTTTTTATTAAAGGTACCTTTGCCTCTAAACCACTCACATTAGCCAATGTGTACTGTCCTAACGAGCACCAAGTGTCCTTCTTTAGGAAAGTATGTGACCTGCTTGCTACGTTCCAAGAGGGTATTGTACTCTTGGGAGGGGACTTCAATGTTCCATTAAACCCAACCCTAGACTCCTCTACAGGCATATCTACCCTTACACACCGGGCCCTTCGCCAGATTAAACTCCAAATGCAATACTTAACACTCCATGATACGTGGCGTACCATGTATCCTACCGATAAAGATTACACTTTTTTCTCTCCTCCACACCAGAAATATTCCAGAATAGATAATTTTTTTCTCTCGCAGACAGACCTATCCTTTCTCTCGCAGGCCACCATAGAGCCAATGTTTTTGTCTGACCACCATCCCATAACAGTAACTCTTACGTTTCCTGAATTCAATAAGACAACGAAAACCTGGAGACTAAATCCATCGCTGTTCAAAGACCCTGAAAATATTCGACAAGTGCGTACCCGAATCCAACTATATTTTCAGGAAAATTCTACCCCAGATGTCTCACCCATCACACTTTGCTAAGCACACAAATGTGTCCTAAGGGGAAAATTGATTTCTCTAGCTACGATAGCCAAAAAAAGGCACCAGGAATATATTAAATCTTTAATTGAAACAATTAATCACCTGGAAAGAGCCCATAAACAGTCATCCATGCAAGCTACACTACAGGAACTTCTGCAGGCGCGTTCTGCGCTAGTAGACGAGCTGGGGAAGCGCACTAGAAGGCGGTACATCCTCAAACAGAAAGTGTTCTATGAACACAGTAACAAAAGTGGGAGACTGTTGGCTCGCACAATACAGGCAGATAAGGTCTCGTCTGTGATTCATCATATTCGAGATAGTCAAGGCACACTCCTTTCAAAGAACGAAGAAATAGCCAACACTTTGAAAAATGTTACTCTAAATTATATAATCTGGCACAAGAAAAGGGTGACGGACTTCCTAGCTATCACCTCCCAGCAGGCTGAAGCCATGGAGAGTCCATTTTCCATGTAAGAACTCCACTTAGCCATTAAACAGATCAAAATTGGAAAGAGCCCAGGTCCCGATGGCCTCCCTCTGTTATACTACAAATGCTTTCAGGATGAACTTACTCCCAAAATGCTAAAAACAACATTTAACTCCCTTTCGTCCCCTCACACTTCCCTAGGCAGATTATTGGAAGCCCATATAGCAGTTATCCCGAAAGAAGGGAAGGATATCACACAAGTTTCTAACTATAGGCCTATCTCTCTGCTTAATGTGGACATAAAAATCTACGCTAAGATGCTAGCAAATAGGTTACTACCTTTGATCCCTGGCCTCATATCGTCTGACCAAGTGGGCTTCATCCCGGGTAGGGAGGCTAGGGATAATACCATCCGCACTCTAAATGTACAGCATTGGCTGGCTTCGTCGGAGACAAGGGGATTCCTCCTATCCCTCGATGCTGAGAAGGCGTGTGACAGGGTGTCATGGGATTACAGGTAGTTTTGGAGGGCATAGGCCTTCTGCCTCGTATGCTCGCACATATCACTGCCCTCTATGCTAATCCCTCCACAAGGGTGAGGGCTAATGGCCTCCTGTCGGACGCCTTCCCAATAAGAAATGGCAACCGTCAGGGCTGCCCGTTGTCTCCCCTGATCTTTGTTTTGACTCTAGAGCCCCTCCTGAACAGACTATGGTCCAACACGGATATCAAAGGAATCTCCATTGCTCATAGAGAATTTAAAGTAGCGGCCTTTGTTGACGATATCTTACTGTCCTTACAATCCCCTCGGTTATCATTCTCTAATCTTTTGAAAGACATAAAACACTTTGGCGAGTTATCAAATCTCAAAATCAATTATTCCAAATCGCATGCCCTGAATATATCCCTTACCCCTCAGGAAGTCACTCATTGCCAGGAATCCTTTGCCTTTTATTGGCAGAAGACATTACCTATCTAGGCATTCAAGTCACTAGGAACATAACGGACCTTTATAGTCACAACTTCCTCCATGCCCTCTCTGCGCTCCAGGCAAATTTGAAGTATTGGGCCAACCTCAATGTTTCTTGGTTTGGGCGCTCGGCCCTCATCAAGATGGTTGTTCTCCCCGCCTATTGTACTTAATGCAGACGATTCCGATTCACCTACCCCCTTCGTTCTTTGCAGCATATAAAAAAGCCTGCACTAGCTTTATATGGAAGAATAATGCCCCACAAATTAAATACTCACAACTGACATGCTTCAAAACAACAGGTGGCATTGGTTTACCAGATCTTTATAAATATTATCTGGCCTGCCACCTGACTAGAGTGGTAGACTTCACAAACTAAGGAAAGCATGGGTGATGCTGGAAAATTCTCTCACGCGAACCCCGATTGCCACACTACCTTGGCTGTCACCACAATTCTGGCCCCTGACCCTCAAGAAACATCCGCTCATCGCACCCTCCCTATTGGCCTTTAGGAAAGCAGTCGCTCTCTTTAACTTATCCTCACAACCAGGTCCGCTGACCTCTTTGAGAGGTAACCCTGATTTCCCTCTGGGAGACTCAAACACATTCCTCCACATGGAATGGCCACACAAGGAGGTTCTAGCGTGTCACTTCTTTCACAAGGGCTGTAGACGATCCTTTGAGGAGCTTACCTCTGAATCACTTACTAACACTTTCCCTTCTTGGTCTTTTAGACAGCTGACTCACTTTCTTACCTCTAAAGATACGAATGACACGTGGAATAGACAACTTACACCATTTGAAGCACTATGCTCACGCAATGCACCTCAACGACACCTCGTGTCATACATTTAGACCCTATTACAGGACGTTCCTGGCACACCCTCGACGCAGACTGTGCGTGCTTCTTGGGAAAGAGATCTGCAACTCACACTTGAGGATGATGACTGGGAATCCATATTTACTCTTGCTCATAAAGGCTCGATGAACGTAGCAATCCAAGAAAACGGTTATAACATTATCACAAAATGGTATAGAACCCCAGCTTGTTTACATAAATTCTCGCCCTCAATCCCGAATATATGTTGGAGGTGCACAGAAGAGGTGGGATCCATGATCCACATTTGGTGGGAGTGTGCCTTGCTCCAGCCTTTTTGGAGAGAGGTCCACTCCATCATTACACGGCTTACCACTTACACTCTAGACTATACTCCTGCTCAATACCTCCTACATCATACTACTCTACCCAAACTAACTTATCAAAAATTATTGGCCATGCATATGGTAAATGCAGCCAGACTCTGTGTTCCTACGTATTGGCGTTCAAAAGATATCCTGACCATTAGAGAATGGTTGATCAGAGTCGCCAAGATAGAGGAGATGGAGGAATTGATACATACAGCCCATGACCGTTTACAGAAGTTTAGTTTGACCTGGGCGTGTTGGACACAATTTAGGACCACGGATTACTACAAATCCTTCTTCTAATCACTGCCCTAAAGCATTTAGATTGCTCACTGCTTTCTTCCCTACATTTTGAACTGGTGCGGGAGCCCGGGATGTGTACCTGGCTGAAAAGGGAAAACAACCAAGAGGAATAAAGAAGCCATTAACAAATGGAAGTAGATTTGGCCCTGGTAAATTGAATGACTAAAGACATGACACAATGATAAGTCAACAAAAGCTGGAATACAAATAGAAACGAGGGGTACCTATTTACACTTTAAACAAATGGGGAGAGTATCTGGTAAAAAAGGGTGGGCGAGAAGACAGATGACATGCCAAGAAGGATCTGTAACTGTCTGAAAAGGGAAAGCAAAAATTAAGAATGACTAAAAATAGGACACAATGATAAAATAACAAAAGCTACAACAGAGAAGTAGGGTACCTATTTACCAACGTAAAATGTTACTGTGTAATATGTGATGAAAATTGACTTACTGTACAGAGTGGATATAAAGGTCAACAGATGTAGCATGTGATGTGTGTAAAATTCACAATCTGGATGGGTAGGCAAGGACGTGTAGAGGGCAGAAAAGACAAGGAGGGCAATAGGGATCAGTGGAGAAGGTTGAGAGTGCCAAATGCACCAGAAACAGGTGAACGAACATATATGAGGCAGAAGGTAATAGAGCATCAACCAAGACCATGGAAAATGGAAGAGAATAAGACATAATATGGGTGAAGAATGATGACACCCATAGACCAGACTGATGAAGAAAAGACACTGGCTAACACTACATATAAAGAAAAGTGATGTATACATATGGGATAGGTGGGGGGAAGACAAGGCTGAAAGAAAAGTTGGCAAGGAAGACAAAAATGACAAGAGAAGATACTGGAAACAGAACCCCATAAAGGAAAGCAAGGATATTCAATAGTGCCAAAAACAAGGAAGCTCAACCCTGACAAGGAAGGTGAGACTTGTGAATGAAGCAGGCGAAAGAAGAGATACACAAGGTAGTCAAAGTAAGAAAAGACTGATAAACAAGAGGGGCGAGGAACGACCAAACTGACAAACAGGGCTGTAGGGGGAAAGTAAGTCTAACGCCCCATACACACTATTTGATTTTCTGCAGATTTTGGTCTTCAGAGTTACCAAAACCATGTAGTGCAAGGGCCTGCCTGATTGCATACAAATTGAAACTCTTAAGGTTTGACCTCATATTTTATGGTTTGGGTAAATCTGAAGACAAAAATCTGCAGAAAATCTAATAGTGTGTATGGGCACAGAGACAGAAAACATACCTGCCAAAGGTAAGGAAACTTGCAGAAAACCAAACAAATCGGTCTGGCACTGCCAAATTGTAAAGGCATGGAACACAAGCTTGTCAAAGGAAAATTAGACTTCCAAACAAGTTGAGTAAGGACAAGAGTGTGACAAAAATGGCAAAAAAGAAAATGGAAAGATAAGAGTGTCCAATGGGGGAGAGGGATATACAAAAACACATAGCCATTAGATTTAATTATAGTGAAGAAGTTACCCAGTCCACATTTCAAGATGCACAATCACCACCCTACATGTGCAGAACTCTATAAAATCTGGTTGCAGTTGATTGCAGAGAATTAATATTAACATGTATTTTAACCACTTAAGCCCGAGCCTGTTTTTCAGACTCTGTGTTTACACGTTAAAAACACATTTTTTTGCTAGAAAATTACTTAGAACCCCCAAACATTATAAATTTTTTTCTAACACCCCAGAGAATAAAATCGTTGTCATTGCAATACTTTTTGTCATACTGTATTTGCGCAGCGGTCTTACAAGCGCACTTTTTTTTTGAAAAAACAGTAAAGTTAGCCCAATTTTTTTTTATATTGTGAAAGATAATGTTACGCCGAGTAAATTTATACCCAACATGTCACGCTTCAAAATTGCACCCGCTCATGGAATGGCGTCAAACTTTTACCCTTAAAAATCTCCATAGGTGACATTTAAAAAATTCTACAGGTTGCATGTTTTGAGTTACAGAGGAGGTCTAGGGCTAAAATTATTGCACTTGCTCTCACATGTGTGGTTTGAACACCGTTTTCATATGCGGGAGCTACTCACGTATGCGTTCGATTCTGCGCGCGAGCTCGTCGGGACGGGGCGCTTAAATTTTTTTTATTTTTTTTATTATTTATTTTACTAAATTTTATTTATTTTTACACAGTTTAAAAAAAAATTGGGTCACTTTTATTCCTATTACAAAGAATGTAAACATCCCTTGTAATAGAAAAAAGAATGACAGGTCCTCTTAACCACTTAAGGACCACCTCATGCCGATATATGTCGGCAGAATGGCACGGCTGGGCACATCAACGTACAGGTACGTTGCCCTTTAAGAGCCCAGCCATGGGTCGCGGGCACGCCGCCAGTAGCACGCTCACGACCTGGTCCTGAGCTCCGTGACCGCGCCCGCGGGACCCGCGGACCCGATCACCACCGGTGTCCTGCGATCGGGTCACAGAGCTGAAGAACGGGGAGAGGTGAGTGTAAACAAACCTTTCCCCGTTCTTCTCCGTGGCATGTCTGTTGTGTTACACTATGTGATTATTCTTGCTCTGTGTCTTTAAGATCTGTCCCCTTCTTTCTAGCTGAACTCTCTCTCTCACCGTAGTTCTTTATATATCTCCTCCACTTCCTGATTCTGGTCATTACTCCTGTATATCTTCCATGCTAAACATCTTACATGTGGCTTACAACTGCAACATTTTTCTACCTATGAATATCCATCATTAAACGGAACATTCGAAAGGATTCATCGTCTGTCGTCCTAACTGTGAGTTTATTCATTGAGTTAAACTGCCTGTATCGATGCAAGGGATGAATATCAAACCAGCTTGAGTAAGGCCTACCTAAACCTGGAGATGAACTTTATCGCTTTGTAGTTGAGACAGAACAGTAGAAAAACGGAGTTTCACAGCCTAATTACAAGATTTCTGCATGTCAGTACTGATACAGACAAGATTTACTGCCCTCATAGCAAGACAGAAGGGACAGAGCAGCACATGGCAGCCTTATAGCCTGAGACAATCTGCACAGTGTCATATTTCAGCACACAGATCCTGCCTGCTTTCACAGTCAATCTGCTATCATGAGTGACCAAGCTTCTGCATGTGAACTCACATCTACCTCCCCACAAGTTCCTGAAGAAACTGAGTTACCCAAACGCTCAGTTAAACCCACTTGGAAAGTAATGGAGAATTATGAAGCTTCAAGGACTGAATTGTCAAATAGCTTGGAATTAGTCTGGGAGAAAATCCTTGCTGAAGCCAATACAGTGTCTGTTGAACGTGAACTACTGACACTAGAGGGCGCCATTAAACAACTTTCTGCCTCATATGAGCTTTATCAGCTTACCAGCATCAAATTCACTAATGTCTTACAAAACATGAAGTCAGAAAATGCGATGATGCAATTAAAGTGCGTCAATGCTCTCAATATTGAAAGAGACAGTTTTATCCAGGAAACCAGATTAAAGGCAGAAGCAAAAATAAAGCTGTTACAGGACACTGCATCTCACAGATCTGTTTCCACCAGACGTTCTAAAAACTCGTCAAGATCCCATAGTTCAAGATACTCAACACTCAGTGAGTGACTTATTAATGCCCGCGCTGAAGTGGAAGCCAGCAAAGTGCAGGTGGCATATGCAGAAAAAAGAGTAGAGTTGGAAGCTCAGAGAGCAGAGTCGGAAGCGCAGTCAGCACGTCAAAGAGCAGAGTCGGGGGGGGGCGTGTCCGGATGTAGAGCAGGGAAGACGTGTTGCTGAGGAGCTCCATACATCCTGACAAAATCTGCTGCCATCCTGCCTTCCCACCGCCCGAGTGAGCCCTCAAACTTACCTGGCGGGTCCCTGAAGGTCCTCTGCCTCGGCCACATCCTGTATTTTTGGCCCTGGTCGCCCGATCGAGCCGTTACCGGGACTTGCGGCTGGCTCTGTACTCCCGGGTCCCGCCGCCATCTTGCGGCCTGCTGTCCTTCTCGGAGCCTCTGGACTCAATTGCCGTGGTTCGCGGGGCTGGAGGTGCCTCATCTACGCACACCGGGGGCACCAGTGGTGGGGAAGGTGATCCGGACCGGCGCTGCGACCGCCTGGGGACCTCGGGAGGTAGATTGCCCGGGCCTGCGGCCTACGCACATCTTGCGGCCTACCGCGATTCCGGAAGCCTCCGTCCTCAATTTCTGAGTGCCGCGGGACACGCGGCGGACGGGCACGTCCTCCGGAGCCACCATCCGTGCCGGGGGGTTGGCACCGCGTCTGACGACTTTCGGAGAGCTGCTCCTACGCATCCACGTCTGCAGCCCGCAGCCATCTTTCGGCCTCCTGACCGGCCCCATCCATCGGACGCAGGTACGCCTCCCCTCCTCCTGGGATCCTTTGGGTGATTGACTGCCTCACAATACTGCGGGGGGGGCTCCCCCACTCCTGCACCTCTCCATCCTGTCTCTGCTGTGCCCCCCCGTCCTCCCCTTTTTTTGGACTGGGCCCCTCTGCCCGCGAACCCCCCTCTCCCCCCCCCCCCTGAACTTTCCCTAATTTTGGGGTAAGGCTTGGATGGGCCGCCCTAGGACCCGCTACTCCACAAATAAGGGCCCGAAGGCTCCTCACATACCCCCGTCAGCAGTTGTTTCGTCTCCACGGAGATCCTCGGCTGGGATAGCGGCCAATACGCAGATGGCTGCGGAGTCGGGGGTGGAAGCGCCACCCACGGGAGTGGAGATCCTGGCAGCCATCACATCCTATAAAGAAATTCTGACATCTAAAATTGATTTTTTGACAGTGGATGTCGGTCTTCTCCGTCAAGATATGGATAAATTTCGCTGTCGCATCGCAGAGGTGGAGGACAGGGTCTCTGTGGTGGAGGATACGGTCCGGTCAGACTCCAGGGAGATACGGGCCCTCCAAATTCAAGTGAAAGTGCTGCAGGAGTGCGCGATAGACACCGAGAACCGCCTCAGGCGGAACAACATCCGTATAATTGGACTGCCCGAGAGGGCCGAGGGCCCTAGGCCTGCTGAATTTACTGAGCAATTACTGACCACCCTGTTTGGCCTGGGTGCCCCGGCATCTACCTTTGTGGTTGAAAGAGCCCACAGGGTTCCACCGCTCCCTCCGAGACCTGGGGCCCCTCCACGCCCCTTCCTGCTACGAATGCTGAACTACCGGGACCGCATTCTTGCGGCGGCACGAGCCATGCCTGACATTAAGTATGAAAACACCAGACTACTTTTCTTCCCAGATTTCTCCCAGGAGGTGCAACAACGTCGCAAGTCCTTCACTGATGTGAGACGCCGGCTCCGGGAGAAGGGACTACGCTTTGGCCTGTTGTATCCCAGCAGACTGCGAGTCACTGACGGTAGCGACACTCATTTCTTTGATACCCCGGAGGCGGCAGCGGCGTGGCTAGACGCCCGTTAACCTTAGACAGCTGAGGACCAACGGTGGAGTTCACCCGGCAGGGAACAGATATGCTTCTACTATCCCCTCAATGAACATCTTTCCTGTCTTCTGATGAATCCCAGCACTGCCCCCTTCTATGCCCCTAATCCTGCTTATCCCTGCTGGCTTTCACCTTTGTTCCTTCTACACAAATGTTCACTTCGGCTGATTGAACTTCCACTCACTCCTGTCTAAGGAGCTCCAATGGCAACTAACGAACTGCCTCGCTCATGAACCAAGGTAACTCAAGTTGTTCCCCCCTTTCCACACCTTGGACTTCCACCCAGAGTTGAGGCGGACTTCCCCGGAAACTTCTCCCTCACCTGCGGTCCTACGGGCCGACTTCTTAGGGTCGCAGTGACCTAAAGATTACATGTTTCTCTCAGTTAAGGGACAAAACCCTGCATCAGTTTTTATGGCTCTTGGGTCCCTTTTTTTTTGGCCCTTGACGCTAGGTTTGTATGATGTTTGGGTAGGGTGTTTTATGTTATGGGGAGAAGGGTTCAATTGTTATGAAGGTCCAGATAATTACTGTATTGCTCAATTACCTTATGGGTCTCTGACCCTATTGAATAGGTGTGCCACTACTGTGTTTACTTATATGTGTTGGATTGATGGTCTCATCCTGCTTCTATTTCCCCCTGGTGTTCCTTGATGGCTCCTCCGGATGCTGAGCTCCTGACCGTTCTGTCGTGGAATGTTCGGGGGCTCAACTCGAAGTTTAAGAGGTCACTCTTATTCCAATATTTGAAAATACATAATCCCCACATAGTGCTACTGCAGGAGACACATTTAACCGGCAGCAAGGTTATGGCTCTGAAGAAGCCCTGGGTGCAGAGGGCGTTTCATGCGACCTACTCTTCATATTCTCGTGGGGTGTCTATCCTGATTAGCAAACGTGTGCCGTGTGTGATCCACGATGTTCATCTGGACCCCCAGGGAAAGTTCGTTATGGTTGTTCTGAGTGTATATACCCAAAAGTATGTCATAGTGAATGTTTATTTGCCTCCCCCTGGTCAGGTGCAGGTTCTGTACACTCTCTACGAGAGGCTGGCTCCGCATTGCCCAGCGCAGGTTCTGTTCATGGGAGACTTTAATGCTACGCTGTCCCGTGACCTGGACAGGCCTTCCCCCCAATCCAATTTTAACTCTGATCTCGGAACGTGGGCTCAGGCCACGGAGTTCCAGGAGGCATGGAGGTGGCTTCATCCCCAAGATAGAACGTACTCTTGTTTTTCGGCCACATTTAGAACCTCCTCCCGCATTGATCTAGCTTTTGCTAATTCCACCATGCTGGCTAACGTTCAGGAGGCATGTTATCTCCCCTCTGGCCTCTCTGATCATCACCCCCTTAAATTGACCATTAGGACCACCAGGTCCTGGAACAATGCCCTTTGGAGGTTGCAACCCCATTGGATCAACAACGAGGCTGTCCACGACAGAGTTTTTTCCCCCCTGGGGGAGTATTGGGCGCACAATGCGGGGTTGGCTTCTCTGGAGATGACCTGGGACGCCTCCAAGGCTCACAGCAGGGGTCAGTATATCTCGGCTGTGGCGGCGGTAAAGGCGGAACTGGGAGACGGGGTATCTGACCTGCAGCGTAGGGTGGATGAGGCGATGAATCAGTATTCAGCCTCGCCGACGGTTTCCAATTTTGAACACCTGTCATCGCTTAGGCGAGAACTTCATCTCTATGTTACAGATGCCACTAGTCTTGGTATACAGGGTAGCAGACAGGCATACTTTGAACACGGAGATAAAAATAGCAAACTGCTGGCGATGCTAGCGCAGCAGGACAGGCCCTCAGCGGTTATATCGGAGATCCTCACGGCAGATGGCGCTTTAGCCACCTCTCAGGAGGATATTCTGTCTGCATTCAACACTTTCTACACTTCTCTTTATGCCTCTTCACTTTCTGACGGGTTTGATCCTGCGCCTATGACCTCCCTGCTGGACACATTGGCCCTGGGGTGGCTCTCTGACACGGAGAGGCAATTCCTTGTCTCGGAGATCACCCCAGAAGAAGTCACACTGGCCATTAAATCTTTTCTGGCAGGAAAAACCCCAGGGCCGGACGGCCTGCCCATTGAGTACTATAGGGCCCACGCAGAATTGCTCGCCCCTAAACTAGCCCAGATGTTTCAAGCTTGCTTGAATCAAGACTCCTTGCCACCCTCTATGAGAGAAGCCCATGTGGTTCTAATTCCTAAGCCTAATAGAGACCCTAAGTTCTGCGCCTCATACAGGCCAATTGCACTTCTCAACTGTGACCTTAAAATTTTGACCAAGTTACTGGCCACTAGACTCAACGTAGTTATAAAGTCCCTGATTGACCCTGACCAAACAGGCTTCATGCCCGGTAGATCTACAGACATTAATATACGCAGATTATTCACTAATATTCATGCCCCCCATACTAACCAGGGTACTAGAACCATTGCCACCTTGGATATAGAGAAGGCATTCGACACAGTGGAATGGGTCTATCTGTGGGAGGTGCTTAGACGAATGGGGTTCCCGTTAAAATTTATTGGCTGGATACGCACACTTTACACTGGTCCTACGGCACGCATTAAGCTGAATGGCTCCTTGTCTCCTTCGTTCTCCCTGCAGAGGGGCACCAGACAGGGATGCCCTCTCTCCCCGGCCCTGTTCGCCTTGGCCGTGGAGCCTATTGCTGAGGCCCTTAGGAGCTCGGCCGAGGTCCGTGGTCTTCGGGTGGGCTGGCTGGAGGAGAGAGTGGCTTTATACGCGGACGATATGCTCCTGTTCCTGAATGACGCTGGTGACTCTCTGCGGGGCGCACTTGGTATCATGGATGCCTTCGCCACCTTCACAGGGCTGAAGGTGAACTGGCACAAGTCGCAATTGTTCCCAGTGGATGCGGGGGCCCGGTCCTCCTCGCCCTCCTCTCTCCCGCTTCAGTGGGTTGAGCAGTTCACCTACTTGGGAATTGTTATCTCAAGGGAGACTGGGGATTTTGTGCGGCTAAATCTCGACCCTGTCCTGGTGACCATTAAAGCCAAACTTAAGGCGTGGAGTAACCTCCCCCTTTCTCTCATCAGGCGTATTAACCTGATTAAAATGAAAGTCCTTCCTAAACTCACGTATATTTTTCGGAACTCCCCTCACTGGCTGACTAAAGTCTTCTTTAATTCCCTCAGGCAACTCTTCCTCTCCTTTATTTGGGGGGGGGGCAGGCCACCTAGATTCAAATATTCCACCTTGACCAGGCCTGTGGACAGTGGCGGCTTGGCTCTCCCTGATTGTTACAAGTATTATTTGGCCACTCAGCTTGTGACCGCCCACTGGTGGCTGAAACCGGACCTGACCAACTCCGTGACGGTACTGGAGGCAGCCATAGTGGGGTCCCTGGAGGCACTGGAAGGACTGCTATTCAGGGGGCCTAAAACGCCTCACAATCTCACCCCTTCCATGCGTACCACTATGCGGGCATGGAGGGCGGGTGAGGCACTAAGGGCACCCCAGCCGAACTCTTGGTCTCCTCACACCCCCCTGTGGCTGAATCCCAACCTATCACAATTCCACACTATCCCTGATCCGCAGGCCTGGGCTAAGTATAAAATACTGACCCTCAAACATATCATCACCAACGGAGATCTCACTCCCTTTCACACTTTATGTGCTAAATTCAATGTACCTGACCGAGCCCACTTTAGATATCTCCAAATTGCACATGCCTTCAGGTGCCAATTTTTGGGCAGGCCAGTCGAACTGGCATACTCAGAGTTGGAATCTACTATCCGGGTGAAAGACCTGGAGAAGCCCGCGTCTCAGATTTATGGATCCCTGCTGGTTGCTGCTATCCCCGAGCTGTCTTCCCTCCGCAGGAAATGGGTGGAGGACATACCGGGGCTGGACGCGGACGACTGGAGGGAGGTTTGGGACTATCCCTTCTCCCCTCTGATCTCAGCAAGGGACAAATTAGTCCAATATAAAATTGTCCACAGGGCTCACTACACGCCTCACAGGCTGCACCAGATGTCACCGGAGCATTCTCCGGAGTGCTGGCGCTGCTCCTACCGGCCAGGGGGTTTCTTCCATATTTTCTGGGCTAGCCCAGCAATTGTACAGTATTGGAGTGAAGTGCTACCAGTAATCAATAAGGCCACCGGGACTTGCGTCCCATGCGAGCCCATACACTGTTTGCTAGGACTGGTTGACCAACTGCCAATACTCAGAGCCAGAAAAACACTCATATCCCTGTTGTTGTATTATGCGCGCAAAGCCATTACAATGAATTGGAAACAACCGTCTCCCCCTTCTGTTAAATTTTGGAAAAGCTTAATTAATGCCAGTTTGCCCCTATATAGAGCCACGTACTTGTCTAGAGGTTGTCCGCACAAATTTGAAAAGGTATGGAACTGTTGGTTAGATGACAGAAGCACGGCAAGTGATACAGTGACCACTGTCTAGACTTCTATTGTATCATTGAAATATCGATCTATTAACCCAAATAATGTTTCCAGGCTACCTTCCTCTATCAATACCACTTTGAAGCATGACGTATATTGATTGAACCCTCTCCCCGAGCTTGGGGTTGTAGTTTAGACTAAGTTAAGTTCTTTGTTATTTGTCGCCCTGTGACGGTCTGATGCCGAAACAGGGTAATGGCCCCTGCGTGGGCAGCTGTTATGACTAGGTGTGGGCAAAATGTGTGTATGTTTTATAAAAATTCAATAAAAAGATTTAAAAAAAAAAAAAAAAAGAGCAGAGTCGGAAGCGCAGTCAGCACGTCAAAGGGCAGAGTTGGAAGCGCAGTCAGCACGACAAAGAGCAACAATGGAAACCTTAAATGAACAGTGTAAACATGACACAGCTATGGCAAAGCTAAGGGTCCTACAGCAAGCTATCAGTGCAGATGAAGGTGCAAGTGAGAAAGACAGCATTAACCTAAACATAGCAGATATGGAAGACCCCCTCAAACGCACTAAAGACTATGTCCTAAGCCACTGCAGTGCACACTCCATTGTCTCCAATGCTCCCGACTACATAGGGACTCCTTCACAGCTTCAAGTTAAAGAGGTTCCAGCAACTTCCTGCACTCAAAATCACTCCACTGCATTTCCTACCTGCCTACCTTGCCTGCCTTCATATGTCACAGAGCATCAGCGCAAGCTTCAAGCAACTCATCAATCTCCAGTCATCGGTACAGCCTTTAATCAACGTACCATTGGAACAACTGACTTCAAGCAAGCAACTCACCTGGATGCATCTGCTGCACCATATTTCCCTGTGTCCTTTAACAACAATGTCAAAGATAACGCAATCAGCACCATACAGCCAACAGCATCTCACATAAAGGCGGAGACAACTGAGACAGAAGAGTTTGTGAGGTACATGCTTCGCAGAGAGCTCACAAAGACTGGTCTTACAAGTTTTGATGACCAACCTGAGAACTACAGAAGTTGGAAATGTGCCTTCAGAACTACAATCAGCAATATTGGCATTACAGCTGATCAAGAATTGAATCTGCTGATCAAATGGCTTGGTCCTCTATCTGCTGCACGCGTTAACCCATTAAGATGGGTTTTCATGGAAAATCCTACTGCAGGCCTCACAGCTGCATGGGAGCGACTAGAGCAAAGTTATGGCAGTCCAGAAGCTATAGAAAATGCTTTGTTCATGCGTCTGGAAACTTTCCCAAAGATATCCGGTAAGGACAACAAGGAGTTCCAGAGACTGAGTGACCTTCTCCTTGAGCTTCAGCTAGCCAAGACAGACCCAAAACTACCTGGACTCAGTTACCTTGACACTCCAAGAGGGGTAAACCCAATTGTCTCCAAGCTCCCGTATGGTTTGCAAGAGAAATGGACTGCACTAGGGTCATCATACAAAAGAGAGAACAAGGTTTCCTTCCCTCCATTCTCTTTCTTCTGTGAATTCATCAGGAAAATTGCAGAGACCAAGAACGATCCAAGTTTTTCCTACGGTGAGTACAGCCTCTTCTCACCCTTTCCTAAGAGTACCAGTCTTCAGGGCAACTATAGAAACCATAGAGGCCCAGTGTCCGTGAAAAAGACTGACATCCTTCCCACTCCTACCACAGTTCTGGCCACGAACAAACAGAGTAGGAAGATTGAAAACTCTAACAGAGAGTGTCCCATACACAAGAAGCCACACCCCCTCAATAAATGTATCGGCTTTAGGAAAAAGGCTCTGGAAGAGCGCAAGGAGCTTTTAAAGACATTTAGGGTATGTTTCAGGTGCTGTGCTTCTACAGAACATTTTGCAAGGGACTGTAATGTGTCCATCAAGTGCATAGAGTGTGGCTCTGAAGAACATGTGCAAGCCCTCCATCCTCTTGAGCCCAGCTCTGCACAACCTGCCAACACTCCTGCCAGGTTAACGCATGGCGGGGAGAATACAGACCAAGTGCCTAATTCTACCATAATTTCTTCATCCTGCACTGAAGTTTGTGGAGAAGACCGCTGTGGTAAGTCCTGTGCTAAGATATGCTTGGTGAACATATACCACAAGGATCAGCCAGAAAAGTCTCTAAAGGCATATGCTATCTTAGACGATCAGAGCAATCGATCACTTGCAAAATCGGAATTGTTCAATCTATTTGAAATAAAAGGCGAAGCTCATCCTTACACCTTGGGTACCTGTAGTGGAACTATAGAGGTTTCTGGAAGAAGGGCTCATGGACTCATGGTATCTTCTCTAAAAGGTAACTTGCAATTACCCTTACCTACACTTGTTGAGTGCAATCAGATACCTGCTAACAGGGAAGAAATCCCTACTCCAGCTGCTGCTTTCCATCACCCTCACCTCAAGGTAATAGCAAATGAGATACCGCCGCTTGACAAAGATGCTCAGATCCTTCTTCTGTTAGGAAGAGACATTCTAAGAGTTCACAAGGTACACAGACAAGTCAGTGGACCCCCAGATGCCCCATTTGCCCAGCGCACGGATCTAGGGTGGGTCATCATAGGCAATGTCTGCATAGGCAAAATGAAAAGACCTACCAACATTTCGTCATTCAAGACAAATGTTCTGCCAAATGACCGAAACATTTACTTTGAGCCATGCCCACATCACTACTGGGTGAAAGAGAAGATAGCCAGCCACGAATGGCAACATGGTATCTCAGGTGACACAAGCCCTTTCTCCTGCCATGATGGCGACTTCGGCTCTGCAGTGTTTAATGCAACCAGTGAAGATGACATACTGGCTACTTCAATGGAAGACAAAGAATTCATCAAGGTAATGGACAAGGAGTTCTTTCAAGATGACTCCAATAACTGGGTAGCACCCCTACCCTTTCGTCTCCCAAGAGAGAGATTGCCCAACAACTTACAGCAGGCCATCAGTACATTCTCCTCCTTAAAGCGAAACTTAAGCAGGAAACCAGAGATGCAAAAGCACTTTGTGGACTTTATGCAAAATGTATTTGACAGAGATCATGCAGAGCCTGCTCCCCCACTAAAGGAGGGAGAAGAATGCTGGTACCTTCCATCCTTTGGCGTGTATCACCCACGCAAACCAGACCAAATCAGAGTTGTCTTTGATTCCAGTGCCCAGCACGAAGGTGTTTCTCTTAACAACATGCTCCTTACTGGACCCAACTTGAACAACAGTCTAATAGGAGTCTTGATTCGTTTCAGACAAGAGCCTGTAGCAGTAATGGCCGACATTCAACAGATGTTTCACTGCTTCATCGTCAGAGAAGACAACAGAAACTACCTCAGGTTTCTATGGCACAAGGACAATGACCTCAACAAGGAAGTTATAGATTATCGCATGAAGGTACATGTCTTCGGTAACAGTCCTTCCCCAGTAGTGGCAACTTATGGGCTAAGGAAAACAGCTCAGACTGGAGAAGTTGAATATGGATCTGATGCCCGTCAATTTGTTGAAAGAAACTTCTACGTTGACGACGCACTTAAGTCCTTTCCAACTGCTAAAGAAGCAATTGGTCTTCTCACCAGAACAAAGGAGATGCTGTCTGTAGCAAACCTTAGACTGCACAAGATTATATCCAACAGCCAGGAACTTATGAATGCCTTTCACTCTGAGGACTATGCCACTAGTCTAAAAAACCTTGACTTAGGTACAGATGTGCCTCCTGTACAGCGAAGTCTGGGTTTGTTGTGGAACATCAAGCAAGACAAATTCACCTTCCAAGTGTCAACTTGTGACAAACCCTTCACTAAGAGAGGAGTCCTGTCCGTGGTGAATAGCATCTATGACCCACTGGATTTCCTTGCTCCAGTTACCATTCAAGGTAAGATTTTACTCAGACAGTTGTCTACTGAGAACATAGACTGGGATACTCCCTTGCCTAGTGAGAATCAACACAAGTGGGAAAGGTGGAGATATTCTTTGAAGTCACTAGAAAAACTTCAGATTCCCCGTTGCTATGTTACAGGTTCCACTTCAACTGCTAACCGGAGAGAGATTCATATTTTCTCTGATGCATCAGTTGAAGCTATTGCTGCAGTAGCATATTTGAAGACCTCTGAACTGAATGGAGAATCACACTGTAGTTTTGTCCTAGGCAAGGCAAAACTCACTCCCAAGCCTGCACATACCATACCAAGACTTGAACTTTGTGCAGCCGTGCTAGCAGTAGAAATTGCCGAGGTCATACGAAGTGAAATGGACACTAGAATTGATTCTTTCATTTTCTATACAGACAGTAAGGTAGTACTTGGTTACATAAACAACCAAACAAAACAATTTTATGTGTACGTCAGCAACAGGGTTGAACGTATCAAGAGATTCTCTCTACCAAGTCAATGGCATCACGTTCCCACTGAACTCAACCCAGCTGACTGTGGGACCAGAGCCATGTCACCTGCCGCTCTTCAGGACAGCTTATGGCTGTCACCTCCAAGGTTTCTGCGTGAGGACTCTTACTTACTCCCTATTGACACCACCTATGGGCTAGTAAACCCTGAAGATGATAAGAAAATAAGAACTGTGAACACCTCACTCCACACTTCTGTAAGTACAAAACAGAAGCTGCGGTCACACCGTTATAGGCATCAATGGAAGCAGGTGCAGCATCTAGCCAATGTGTTCTGGCATCGCTGGAAGAAAAAGTATCTTCACCACCTTCAAGGTTGTAACAAATGGCAAGCATCTAAGCCGAATCTTAAGGTTGGAGACCTCATCCTTCTAAAAGACAAGGGAGTTTGTCAGAATGAGTGGCCTATGGGTCTTATTACTAAAGTTATGCCCAGCGACGATAACAAAGTCCGGAAGGTAGAAGTCAAGGTAACCAAGGGAGGATTGACACGAACCTTTAGTCCACCAATTACAGAGTTAGTACTCCTTTTGCCAGGTGAGTGACTTGTGCAAGGACTAGCCATGCTGTTGGCACGGCGGGGAGTACATTGCTGCCATCTACAGGTTCTACTCAGAACTTTATGTTCTTCATCCTGTTGAACTTCCGTTTATTATTTGCTTGTTGCATGTTTTTTATTACAGGTTCCAGGACATTCGTCAGTATTGGACTTTTTGAAAATATATATATTAGTTTAAGGTTATGAAATCTAAAGATTTCAGACGGGGAGTGTTGTGTTACACTATGTGATTATTCTTGCTCTGTGTCTTTAAGATCTGTCCCCTTCTTTCTAGCTGAACTCTCTCTCTCACCGTAGTTCTTTATATATCTCCTCCACTTCCTGATTCTGGTCATTACTCCTGTATATCTTCCATGCTAAACATCTTACATGTGGCTTACAACTGCAACGTTTTTCTACCTATGAATATCCATCATTAAACGGAACATTCGAAAGGATTCATCGTCTGTCGTCCTAACTGTGAGTTTATTCATTGAGTTAAACTGCCTGTATCGATGCAAGGGATGAATATCAAACCAGCTTGAGTAAGGCCTACTTAAACCTGGAGATGAACTTTATCGCTTTGTAGTTGAGACAGAACAATGTCAGTGATCGTCTGTTCCCTGTCATCGGAACAGACGATCAGTGAAGTGTAACGTGTAGCCACGCCCCCCTACAGTAAGAATCACTTCCTAGGGAACACTTAACCCCTACAGCGCCACCTAGGGGTTAAACCCTTCACTGCCAGTGTCATTTTCACAGTAACCAGTGCATTTTTATAGCACTGATCGCTGTAAAAATGACAATGGCCCCAAAATGGTGTCAAAAGTGTCCGATGTGTCCGCCAAAATGTCACAGTCACGATAAAAATCACTGATCGCCGCCATAACTAGTAAAAAAAAAAATATTATTAAAAATGCCATAAAACAGTCCCCTATTTTGTAGAAGCTATAACTTTTGTGCAAACCAATCAATAAACGCCTATTGCAATTTTTTTTACCAAAAATATGTAGAAGAATATGTATCGGACTAAACTGTGGAAAAAAAAAGGTTTTTTATATATTTTTGGGGGATATTTATTATAGCAAAAAGTAAAAAATATTGAATTTTTTTCAAAATTGTCGCTCTATTTTTGTTTATAGCACAAAAAATAAAAACCGCAGATGTGATCAAATAAAAAAAAAATGTGTCATTTGAAAAAATGACAAAAATGAATTGGTCCTTTAAGACGTATGGGCGGAAGTGACGTTTTGACATTACTTCTGCCCTGCTATGGTATGGAGATGGGTGGGGGCCATCTTGCCTTCACTCGTATCCATACCCAGCCACGAGAAGGACCCGATCGCCTCTGACGGCTCCGGTAAGCGGCAGAGGGCGCGGGAGAGAGGCGGGAGGGGGGCCCCTCTCCCGCCGCCGATAGCGGTGATCTCATGGCGAATCTGCCGTAGAGACCACCATTATCGTTTACAGGACTGCCGCCTGAAGAGATGGATACCTCGGTTGTGGCAGCAGCTGCTGCCGTTACCGAGATATCCCTGTTCAAAAAGTCATATAGTCGTAAAGTATATAGTCATGCGGTGGTCCTTAAGTGGTTAAAACAAAACTTTTTTTAAATTCTTTATTTTAAATTAACTGAATCTGATAGCAGTGTTGTCAGAGTGATTAAGGGGATGGGAGCTGAGCAGCAAACATATTTCTGACAACTTTTGACAGATTACAGGGCTGCATGCATATCAAAATAAAGCTATTCTGAGGCCTCGTACACACGACCGATTTTCTCGTCGTAAACAGTCAAGAAAAGTGCCGCGAGAGTTTTTTTGTCTAGAAAAACGTTCGTGTGTATGGTTTTACGACGAGAAACTTGACGAGAATCTCGACGAGAAAATAGAGAACCTGCTCTCTATTTTCTCGTCAGGATTCCAGATTTCCTCGTCGTGTTTCTCGTCGGCCTGTTTTGTGACGAGAAAATGGTTCGTGTGTATGCTTTTACGACTCTTCCAAAAGCGCGCATGCTCACAAGCAACTATGAGACGGGAGCGCATCTTCTGGTAAAACAAGCCTTCATAATGGAGAGAGCACATTCGTCACGCTCATAAATATTTCATCGTTTAAATGTTCTGCATTGAATTCTTCGTTAGAATGTTACATTAATCAAAACGAGAGACCTTCTTTTGCTGCTGATATTCACACAGAGTTCTGCCTTATTTTTAACCTTTTTCACGCTGCTCTTTATAAGATTTATGTGTATTATATCGTGCAAGTTTTTAGGAATAATTTAAATGGTTAGATTTTTCAAAATGATGTTAATTATAATTTCTCAATGTTTTGATAGCGATCTCCCATTTAATTTTCTAATCTATAATTTTAAAATTTCACACCATGTTTTTGAGCTAATCAGATTTAGTTATTCTTTTGGGGGGGGGGGGTGATATCTGTGCCTTTTATTGTCAGTCAAATGTATCTGCTTACTCCAAAGCTTGTTTTTTTTTATTTAAATATACACATAGTCAAGTATGAACTTAAACAAAAAACACATTTATTCATGTTTATAAATTAAATAAAGAGAAGGCAGCGCTGGAGAAGCTGCTGCCATTTGTGCATCCCAGGGACCCCAGAGCACACAGCAACCCTGTGTGGACACTAAAATTGGGAGCTTGAGAAGGCCCACATTTCAGAACACAATCTGATGCTGGCCTCCCAGAGGTCAGGAACAGCAGCAGGTGAGATATATGTCCCAAGTGTGTGGTACTACAACAGGCTGCCTTCTGTCCGACCAGTGCGACCACAATGAAGCAAGGCCATCACTTCCTCTTCTTCCTGGCAACCTTCCCTGCAGCCTTTCCTGAAGCCTTTCCTGAAGCCTTTCCTGCAGCCTTTCCTGCAGCCTTCCTTCTTCGTTTAGCTGGAGGCTGGCCCACTGGAGGGGTACTCCTGTCAGGAGGAGGAGGTGGAGGTGTAGCAGAAGGGGGTGGGGCAGAAGGTGGAGGTGTAGCAGAAGAGGGTGGGGCAGAAGGTGGAGGTGTAGCAGAAGGGGGTGGGGCAGAAGGTGGAGGTGTAGCAGAAGGGGGTGGGGCAGAAGGTGGAGGTGTAGCAGAAGGGGGTGGGGCAGAAGGTGGAGGTGTAGCAGAAGGGGGTGGGGCAGAAGGTGGAGGTGTAGCAGAAGGGGGTGGGGCAGAAGGTGGAGGTGTAGCAGAAGGGGGTGGGGCAGAAGAGGAAGGTGGAGGTGGAGGTTGAGGTTGGGTCAGTTGGGCCACCTCACATATGGCGGTATTGGGGGTAATTTGCTCCATCACCCCCTTGTTGAGCAAGGTGATGAGCAGGGGTTCGCATAGGAGGCGTTGCTCCATGCTCATCACCTTGAACTTAGCCTCCACTAGGCCGGCAATGGCCTCTTCAGGGGATGTGGGCTCCTTGAGGGTGGCATGGGCCTCTTTAATAAGGGCCATTGCTGCCTCACTGGTGGTCCTGTCCCTCCTGCCTCTTTTGTGAAGCCTGATGGGAGGCACCTGGGATCTGGTGCTTCTCCTTTGCCCTGCCACCTCCTGTCTGCCACTGGGCCCTGCCACCTCCTGGCTGCCACTGGGCCCTGCCACCTCCTGGCTGCCACTGGGCCCTGCCACCTCCTGGCTGCCACTGGGCCCTGCCACCTCCTGGCTGGTACTGGGCCCTGCCACCTCCTGGCTGCCACTGGGCCCTTCCTCCTCCTGCCTGACAGTTTCCAGACCCTCCTCCTGGCTGATTTCATCCTGTGTATGAAAAAGAAACATAGTTTAATATGTTGGTTTAATCTTTGCATCAAACTTTGTAATCCTGATGGAAGCAATTAGAATGTAAATGCATAAATCCTTGCTTTAAATTTACCACTACATCAGCTTGACTATTTACCACACAATTAAGTGCAGAAGAATGTCTACAGATCATGATTTCACTTGTGGAATACAAAATAATGTATGTTTCTCATCCTGACATATTTGGGAAACATTAATTTTATCCCACTACATTTTCAGTTAATACTATACCTGGCTCCAGATGGACAAATCAGGATCATCCAGGATGGCTGCCTCCTCTTGCTCCAGAGAAGGCTCAGGTTGGCTGCAGGGAAGTCTGGGGGGAAGAGTGGAGAGTGATGGCCTTGGCTCAATGTGGTCATCCAGGAAGGACATCCTGCTGTAGTACCACAAAACCGGGACATAAACATCATCTGCTGCTGCTCCTGACCTCTGAGAAGCCAGCACCTTAGAGCGTTCAGTCCTGTAGGTACCTCTCAAGCTCCCAATTTTAGTGTCCACTTGTTTTGCTGTGGCTGTGGGCACCTTGGTATGCACAAATGGGAGCAGCTTCTCCAGCGCTGCTTTTCTCACCCCTTTTTTTTTATGGATGGGGTTTTTGGTCTCCCACAGAGCCGGCAGCTCCCTTACCCGGTCAATAAATTCCGCCAGGAACTCTTTGTCGCTAATAAAGACATTCATATTGTATCTGCAAGTAAAATAAATTATATTTAAATAATGTGAGGCAAACAGTCTAACCTCCTTCACATCCTAGTCACCATATATATCCTCCACCAATCTCAAGACAGTATAGGCCAACAATTTTTACAAGTCTCACAAAATCACATACCTTCGTTCGCACGTCCGTCACTTGAACTCCTCTCTCCGCACACCGAACGTACTATAGTCACATGTGTGTTTGCTATATACACACCACGCATGCGTCCAAATTCGAACACGTCGCTCCGCACACGTCGCCCGCCCATGACGTTCTAACTAACATCTTTTCCCCGCCCCTTCTCTTTCGGCGCGCAGACAGATATGGCGGAGTTACAGCAGGTGTCTGATAATTCCGCAACTAGCGAGGAGACAAGCCCGGAGACCGAGGACACGTCACGATCAAGGAGGAGATTCAAGGCATCGAATATGTCTTTGGCGGAGATGGCGGAGATGGTGGACATCTTGGTCAAGGCTGATTATGATGCCAAGCATGGGCCGTATAGCAAACCAAATAGAAGGAAGGCCAAAATCCTCACTAAAGTTGTGAAGAGTCTGAGGGCGAAGTTCGGGGTGAAACGCTCAAATGAGCAGCTCAGAAAGAGGTGGTCAGACCTCAAACTGAGGGAGCCAGACCAGTTGAGGAGCATAAAGAGGATGCTCGCTAAAAGTAAGTAAAATGACGACCTTTCTGCTATTAATCTTTTTAGAAACTGACATTTTTTTTTTTTTTTATCATATTGGACTCCCTTCCAAAATGTAATATTTTGAACTAGGTTGGGCACAGTAATCGTTCGTTACGTTACCGACACTTCGTTCGGCCACTATCCGCGGTTTTGGCTTATTTTAGACCCCCAAAAGTAATTAGACATCTGCCATTTTTGATCAAGTATTGTGGATAATTTTTAAGTCTAGATGATGTGTTTGTAAGGAGAATGAAATGCAAACTTTAATCAGTGTAAAGGAGAGGACACTCAGCAGCTGCTTCCACATCTGTACTTTGGAGCACTATAGTGTGGGCCACCAGACCCGCCTTTTTTGGGTGTCCCACACAGGTGCATCAGAGTTTATTTGTGGTGCCTCCATGTCCAAAAAATTACATCCAAATGTGAATACTAAACATATTTGGGGTCATAAATAATGCATTTTTCTTTAAATTCCGCACAAACACACACTTGTACCCCACTTCCAAACAATTTTGCCTGTTTTAAGTTTAAAAATGAGATTTTTACAGTGTGATACATAGACCTTTGGTTTTATTCTCATAGGGGAGAGAAGACTGGGAGGAGGACACTCCAGGGAGCACATGCACCCCACAACTTCCAAGCAACCCCAAACTCCCAAAGATCCACAACCGAAAGATGTGCAGGAAGTTGAGGTGGAGGAAGGAGAAGTGCAGGAAGGAGAGGTGGATGACGTTGTGGATCTGGTCACCACAACAGGTCAGTATCTGACACCACAGCTTAAGGTAAGCGAGGTAGGCCTGCAGAGTTTTATTAATTTTTTTTTTTATGGTTTTTAGGGGATGGAAATGTTGTGAAGGATAGCACACCGTTCTCTGCTGACAGTGCCCTCCGCCTCATCCAGCAAGTGATGGAATGTAGCACGGAACTGGACCTAATTAAACAAAGAATCCATGTGATGGAACAAACATTTAAAGACATTCTCGATGTTTTGGGGAGAATTCAATAAGCCATCCAAACACATTTGTTTTTACATGTTTGTTTTTATATTTTTACTAATTTTTTGAGTAACAAAGCAGCCAAAAATTGAATATGCACACAGTGTGTGAACATGTGCTATCTGCCATCAGGGGATATCCATGTACGTCTTTTGTGGGTGCAACCCCTTCCTCGTATCAAAAGTCGGTGAACTGAGGAAGGGGATGCACCCCCAAAACACGTCCATTGATCACCCCTGATGGCAGATAGCACATGTTGACAATAGGGATCAGGATTGTAAACTTCCTATTTGCAAAAAAGTAAAAATGTGTGCATATTGAATTTTTGGCTGGGCAAGGGGTGGCAGGACCCCATATTAGGACGGGCACATAGAGACATAGTTTGTGTAACTGAATGTCTCAGATTGCTCAGAGGTATCCAATGTTGTCATTTTAGAAATGCAAGTGGTATTTTTGTATTTTCATAAGCCAACATTTGCCGGGTTGTGGCCAGGCCAACCCCAAAGTAAAACAAAAAAAAATGTGCAGAGAGTAAAAAATTTGACCACAAACAACGTGTAGCTTCTTTTTATAATACTCTCTAAGCTTATTTGGTTCTTTTGTAAGGTAACATAGTGAAATTGGTTGTTATTTACTAAAGTAAAATACACTTGCCACTACAAATGCACAAAGACAAACTAGGAGACAGGAAAGAACAAATAATTAAAGGTTTAAACAAGATTTTTATTGGGATACTTAGACATAGGCTGGCATAGGAATTGCCCCCCTACCCGTGAAATACTCCATGTATTTGTCCCGAACCACACGGGCATTTTGGGGGGGCAAGCCAAGACGGGCAGATTCCAGGCCCGGAAGGGGATTTGCAGGGGAAAGTACAGCCTCTGGCAAAACTGAGGCCATATATGAATTAGATTTGCGGCAAAGAAAATTGTGTAGCACACAGCAGCATAACACTACATAGTTTATTTTGTAGTCCGCCAAGTGGATGGAAGTCATAAAAAGGCGGAACCGGCTGGCCATTATGCCGAAGGCATTTTCAACGACTCTTCGGGCCCTGGCCAGCCGGTAATTGAACACACTCTTCTCTGGGGTCAGGGTCCTCTGTGGAAATGGCCTCATAAGATGCCGTCCGAGTCCGAAGGCTTCATCAGCCAAGAAAACAAAGGGGAGTCCTTCAATATTCCCTGCATCCGGTGGCAATGCAAGGTCGTCACTCTGGAGACGGAGGGCAAACTCCGTCTGGATGAAGGATCCCCCATCGGACATCCGGCCATTCTTCCCTACATCAACATAGAGGAATTCATACCGTGCTGACACCACCGCCATCAGCACAATGCTATGAAACCCCTTGTAATTGTAGTAGTAGGATCCAGAACGGGGTGGCGGCACGATGCGGACGTGCTTCCCGTCTATGGCACCACCGCAGTTGGGGAAGTCCCACCGCGTGGCAAACTCCGATGCCACAGTCTGCCATTCCTGTGGCGTGGAAGGAAGCTGTGGAGTGAAACAAGATGAAATAATATTAGAAAAACAAAGGCATACATTACAAGCAAATTCTAGACCAAAAAATTAGAGACCAACATCAATCTAATTATACGTTTATTAAGGTGTGTAAAAAAAGTATAATGGAAGGCTCATTTATCATATTCATCACCCCCTCTGATGGGCCATTACTAAATTATTTTGGGGGGGGGAGATGTGTTTGGCCACAGGATAGCATTGCAGTGGCGGTGCGTCCAGAGTGGGCGCTGGAGCACTGTCCCCTCTCTCCTGTGCCCATCACTCAGAACAATACATAGGTTCATGCGTTGCATGAACCTATGTATTGTCTATGCCGCACACTATTCAGGTGGATGGCCTCTTGTAAAGCGACCGACATATGAATAATTGCGTCATTTAGGGGGTTAAAATTGCAGAGCAGAAACAGGTATTAAAAAAGTCTTGCAAATTACAACCTGAGGGATGTAATTGGCTTCCTCAAAGAAAAATCGGGGACGCAAGGAGGGGGCATTCCTTGTGTAAACACTGACAGGCTGCTCTGGCAATCATGTTCACCAAGTCTGTTTAATGGTAACATGATTGGCTGATGCAACATGAAGGGAAGGAGAAGACATCAAGGACAGAAGAAGGATGGCGCTGACCACAAGAAGGTAAGTGCAGGGCTGGGGGGAAACTGGCTGCATTAGAGGGGACTAAATGGCTGCATTGGAGGGGACAACTGGGGGCGTTTATTAGGCAACAGAGCAAAAAAGGAGGAAGTTTATTTCCGAAATTGGGGTTGGAACCCCCCAACATTTGGAGCAACAGGCGCCCCTGCTGGAAAAGTTATTGAGGGGAAATATTTAGGGAGGATAAAAAAGGGGCAATCTAAAGCTTCCAACATGCATGGGGACAAAGGGGACATTCTCAGCATATTACAATCATGGTAATTAGGGAAGGATGAAAGAAATACAATACATTAGCATACATGTAATACATAAAATGTGATGTTAAGGGAGAAAACTTACCCTAATATAGTCCTCCTGCAGGACTTGTATAATAGCAGAACAGGTGTCTGGGATTATGAGGCCCAGAGCCTGGGGGGAGATGCCTGTGGTGAACTTCAAGTCCTGAAGACTTCTCCCTGTCGCCAGGTAACGCAACGTGGCGATGAGCCTCTGCTCAGCACTGATGGCTTCCCGCATAACGGTGTCCTTCCTGGTAATATAGGGGGACACCAAAGCCAACAGTTCCTGAAAAACGGGGTCAGACATCCTCAGAAAATTCCTGTAGTCCTCAGGATTATTCTCGACGATCTCCCGCAGCAGAGGCATGTGGCAGAATTGGTCCCGCTGGAGCAACCAATTCTTGGTCCATGAACTCCTCCTCACACCATTCATGGACTGGTCTTGGTCCAAAACAAGCAGACCAACACCAAGCGCACGCACAGCACGAACTCGACGACGAGAACGTCCAGGCGACATGGCTAGGAAACGGTCGTCTAATCAGAACGTACAGAACAGAACGCACTTTAGAACAGCAAGGCCTATGAATAACGAAATGAAATTCAGAAACGAACAGGCAAGAACGCACTGTAAAACAGATACGACCTGCCTAGACGCCCTGAAAGTCAAGATACGAACCCACAAGCACAAACTGAACGGCAGAAAACGATCTGAAAAGTACGAAGACTGAAAAGCGCGAATCGTCTCTTCCCAAACTTTTACTTCACACGCGGTAACACAAGATCAGCAAAAGCAGCCCAAGGGGTGGCGCCAAGAAAAAAGATCTTCCCCTTTATAGTGCCGTCGTACGTGCTGGACGTGAGCGCAGAGAACCACGAGGAAATTGGAAAATGACAGTGTGTACGCATAGAAAGCTTGACGAGAAAATCAACAAGCTTAACAAGAATCTCGTCGAAAAAAACGACGTGTTTTTTACGACGAGAAAATCGGTCGTGTGTACGAGGCCTCACAAACACATTTTGAGGCATTTGTGACATCTGACATTGCATGTCAGACAAAGTCTTCAAAACAAACCTGTGCTTTGCCCATTTAGGGCAAAGCAACAGGTTTATTTAACCCTCCCCTCCCTTGTCCCAAGAATTATATATTGATCTTCTAGGTATGAAGGACCCTGTTACTCAGTCTTTGTGACAATTAGTGCTCGGGTTCCATTCACCAAGGGTTGAGCAAATCTTCAGCAAACTTGAACTTAGAAGCAAATCACATTGAAGTCTATGGGGCAAATCTTGTTGATAAATTCTAGCCATTTTAGGGCTAGTATGCAAGCTACTCTCAAACAAGGCAAGGGAACCAGGGCACTACTATAGGAGACATGTATCAATGCAAATAATGTTTTTAAAAAATACCGAATGTAGCACCCTCTACCATAGGCAGGTGCTGGATGTGATGTGTTTGAGGTTCTGTCAGTACAGGTAAATTTAAACAGGCCTAATGCTGCGAGCTAGGCCTGTTTGTTTTTGATCTGGGGGCAGGGAGTGCTTAGTGTAGCAGTGGGTGTGACTGACATGTGCTTCAGCTCTTGGGCGCCTCCCCTGCTTTCAGTGAGAATGCTCTGGAAGAGGGGCAGGGCTGAGAGTTGGAGTGGCATGGAGTATATGTGAGGAGCCCTGACCAATCCCCAACTAGGATTGGCAGGGGGCAGGCCTCCTACATATACTCACAGCCAGCCTGCTGGGGAGGAGTTGTCGGCTGGGTGAATTGAAAGATGGAGTGCTAGACTGCATGCTGAAGAGACAACTCCATCTGGAGAGGTGGATTCGGCGGAGTAGCTCGGGAGCTGGGAGGGAGCCTCTCCTTACAGGTCATGTAGAGGTGTCCTGGAACAGGAGCTAGAGGAGCAGTTGGTCTGCACGGTCCAGGTAAATCTTTCAAGAAGGACTCAGGGCAGGAGTCGGCGAGTGAAGCACAGTGAAGATCTGGAAGAGGCATGCCAGTGGAGCTGGGTACAGAGCCAGAGGAGAGACTGTAGGGTGTTGTGTCAAGTCGCTGCAGTCTGAGGACTCAGGATTTGCAAGTCGGGCTTGCTAGGATCAGTAGTCCATCGTCAAGTATGCTTTTCTAACTAAATGTTCAGGGCCATCAAGAAGGGGTACTGCAGGCCCCTGGCCTATTATTCATCAAGTGAAGTTTCAGCTAGGAATTATTCAGAGTGAGGCCTAGCCTATTCAAGATGGTGGGACAGGATGTCTAATGCTGTGACAGGGAAGTGTTGCGCAGGAGGTGAAGAGTCCTGGAGGTAGAAGTCTGCAGGGAGAGTGCAGAGGCAGGAGAAGTTCTGAGGTGAAAAAGTCTGTCAAGATTAGAGTCCGCCATTCTTGTTCCGTGAAGATAATGAGTAACCATTTGCCAATGTGAAGCCGGATCAGCTCCAGCATTGCAAATACCAATTGTTCTATTGGCATCCTATATCCCTTTCCCCCAACCAAGTTAAATCCCCCAAATAAAACAAAAAACCAAAGCAAAAAACTTTTCATTGTCTACAAGTGTGACGTATGGATGTCTGGCAGCAGGGTGAATATGCGTGGATGTTAGTAACTAGTGGCAACACACCGCTACACATACATGGGAGAGAGGGTCTTTTTATGCTGCTTCAAGGGCAATATTGAAAACACAAAAATCCTTGTTTGTCTGCCTGGCTGCCGCATAGTATAGAAGTCTTCCCCCCACTGCTGCCAAGTTTTCACTGACCTTCTTGTCCAATCTTCTTCTCCAATCACAGAATACTTTATTCTGGGAAAGAATACTATCAAGAGATATGACCTCTGAAACAAATTATACTACATTTTTTAGGAAGTCTTGCAGCAACAAACAAAATAAAAACTATAATGCCAGTATAACCTAAAATAAGGGCCAGTTCACAGCAGAATCGCACAGAAACGCAGTCTGCATTCCTGTGCGATTCCTGCGCATTCCTCTGCAGTGCGATTTTGCAGCCCATTCATTTGAATTGGTTGCAATTCACACCAGATTGCACAAAAAGTAGTTGCACCAAATTGCATGGTACTGCAGTACCATGTGCTGTGGTGCCTGCAAACACAGTATGGTTGTACTGGCAATTGCAAAAGACCTCAAAGGCAGTGTGTTTTGAACGGGGTGCAGGAAATGTGCACAGAACGTGCCTTTCCTGCATCCCATTCTGTTGGGGCCTATCAACTTAAATAAAAAAAACAATATTTCCCCTATAATAAATACAACTCCCCAAATACCACCCCTTGAAACAAAAGCAAATTTTTAAGGGAAGCCTTGCATCGAATATTAAATAAACAAGCTGGCTGCTGTAAAAATAAAAGACATGAACCATCTCATAGGTCTCCCCTCCACCGGTCCTCTCAGTAGGGCCTGTTGTGGCGTTTTAATGAGGTTCACCTGGGTAAGGGAATAAATGAAATTGTACATGCGGATCCAGAACCGCTTGACTTTTGGACAAGTCCACCATGTGTGTAATAACATTCCCTCTAGACCACAGCTTCTGAAGCACAATGAGGAGACACACAACGCCAGTCGTACGGGCACCATGTACCACCTTAGGAAAATCTTAAAGTTCGCCTCAATTAATGAGATATTTATACATGATCTAGAATTGTACTGAGGAAACTTGCCCCATTCCTCTGCTGATATCATTTCACCCAGATCTTGTTCCCATTTTTCCATGTATGTGCCCAGTATGTTTATCACAATTCCTGCATAAATACTCCATTGAGGTGGAAGTGGTCAGGTCACTAGTGCAATTTAGAGCAGCCAAAAAGTGTGCCATTTGAGTGTATCTAAACATCTCTGTTACTGGAAGTTGATTAGAAAGTATACCCCTGTGGTCGCATAAGTCTGCAATGCGTATGAAACCCTTATTAGTCCACCAGGGAAATGTATGGGGGTTAAGACCCGGGGTGAAGGCTGGTTTGCCCAACAATGGGGCCAAAGGAGTGTGAGGGCATTTGAAATCATATTTAGTTACTAGCCTATCCCATAGGCTAAGCTTGAATGATAGTGTTGGGCAAAGAATAGATGGGCTATCTTTGGCTTTCTGTGATCTCCTTTCATAGTGAGAGGGCTGGCTTAAAGGGGTTGTAAAGGTTCGTTTTTTATTTTCTAAATAGTGCATTGTTGGCTCACTTACCTTTTCCTTTGATTTCCCTTCTAAATATTTGTTTTCTTTGTTTTCTTTGTCTGAATTTCTCACTTCCTGTTTCTCCTCAGTAAGCTGTTAAGTAAGCTGTTCTGGCTGACTCCACACCTCTCGGATGATGGTGTGAAGTTTAGTGAGGAGAAACAGGAAGTGAGAAATTCAGACAAAGAAAAAAAAACAATTAGAAGGTAAATCAAAGGAAAAGGTAAGTGAACCAACAATGCACTAGCTTAAAGGAACCTATTTAGAAAATAAAAAACAAACCTTTACAACCCCTTTAACCAAAAGCCCTTTACTGGCCCTTCTAAAGGGTAGTACACACTATTATTTATTTATTTTTTTCATTCAACCCAGCAGGACTAAGCGAAAAAAAAAAAACTGACAGCTCTGGAGGAGCAGCTCTACTAACCATGAAATCTTAGTACAGCGATCTTCCACCTTTTTCGGTCATGCCCCATCGACAGAAGCCAGCTGAACCGCCGGCTTCTGTCGGACCGGCTGCCGTACACATGGGCCGAATGTCGCCCAGTTTCTATTGAACCGACCAATGCTGCCCGACATTCGGCCCGTGTGTATTAGGCTTAAATCTGCTGGCCATATTTCAAAGACTATGCAGTACTTTATAGCTTAAAAAAATCTTCTGGCCAAATCTGCACATAAATTCACAGCAAATCTCAAACCCACAGGCTAATGCCAAAATTTAAACTCTTCCCTAGTGACAATGCTTTTACAAAGAGTCCACAATTTGGGTGATTTGTAGCTTACACATGACATAACACATTACATATGAATGGCCAAGCACAGATTTACTTTAAAGTAACTCTGCCACTAAAATAGTAACTGCCAATAAACATGCCCTCTGCAGGACACTATTGTATCCACAGTGACGTAGAGGTCAGTGGGAGGAACCACTTAGCTCAGTGGGGAACAAAGTGTTGAAATTTGGAGATTATTTATGCAGCATTTTATCTTCCTTACATTATTGTTTGGCAAAGCAGACACTAAGACAGCTGAATAATTACTTTCTTCTATGCATGGGGCTCTTTAAAAACAGCATGGTAGGACTAAATCATCACATGAAAAATGTGTAATTTCCCTTGTATACAATGACATAATGGCCTTCATGTATGAAAGTAACAATTCTTCACTCATGCTGACAGTATAAACAGGAATGTGGCTTTACAAGTGCATGAGTCTTCATTGATATATTTAATCTAATATAAATCGGACTACAATAAATTGGTTGGAAACTGGATTGTCTTTAGCTCATAGGAGTTACGGATTATCAGTGCTTTTTGCAGTATGCTATATTAGCTATATACTGTACTTACAATTATTGAAACAGTATTCAGCATGTGCTATTTTTAGCAGGCCATGGAAAACATTTTAATGTTCCTTTATGTGGGGGAAGTGCATTTGTCACCTGGGGAGCACCATTTAAGTGAATAGAATTCACAATTCCATGTGAAATAACATTACATGAAATGATGTGTTCGATAAAGCCAGTGCTTAACTTTGTACGCAAATGAATAGGTTGATAAATCGGAGTCACCGCCAGCGGCAGATGGAAAGTCACTCCAGATAGGCAAATCGAGACCTAAATAGGGAATCTGAATGCCAGTCAGTAAAATTCCTAAAGGTAAGAAAATCATCAATCTGCTTGGTAGTATGTTTGTTAAGGTGAATGACTGGAGCATCCATGCTGAGCAGAGCCCACACATCAATAAATTCCCTTTCAAAGGAAAAAAAGCCAATTTACTATGTTAAAGGAAGCTATGATTCCACCTGTAGTTTCCAATCCTTACAAAGGAATGTTTTGCATACTAAGTAATTGGAAAGATCTTTGCAGCAGCAAGAGCTGCATCAATCAGGTCATCAAAAGTCTTTTAATACTGGGTCATGGGATTTTCTGAAAAAAGGGCTCTTTAGATGAAGGTTGTGAAGACTCTAAATCTGAATCAGAAATAGTAATAGAAGCCTCATGCGCACTTAGAGGTGGAGGCCCAATAGGATCAGAACTGGATTCTGTTGTGGATGGTGCTAGATCAGGGTAAAGCCTCTATGAGCAGGTTGCTGCATTATTTCTGCACAAACCAAAAAAAAATCTGAAGTGGATATTAAAGGTTTTGTGGGGTTAAGGAAGTAATTTTTGGAAAAGCAGGGGAAAGGTGGGATTGGCTTGGAGAAGCAGGATAGAAAGTGTTTTTTGTAGTTTATTTACAGTGCCTTGCAAAAGTATTCACCCCCTTGGCATTTTTTCGTGTTTTGTTACCTCAAAACCTGGAATTAACATGGATTGTTTGAGGATTGACATCATTTAAATTACAGAACATGCCCACAACTTTGAAGATTTTTTTTTTGTTTTTATTGTGAAGCAAACAACAAATAATACAAAGTAACAGAAAAAGTCAATGTGCATAACTATTCACTCCCCTAAAGTCAATACTTTGTAGAGCCACCTTTTTTGGCTATCACAGCTCCAAGTCGCTTTGGATACTTTGGATACTCTATGAGCTTGCCACATCTTACAACTGGGATTTTTGCTCATTCCTCCTTGCAAAACTGCTCCAGCTCCTTCAAGTTGGATGGTTTGCGCTTGTGAACAGCAATCTTTAAGTCTGACCACAGATTTTCTATTGGATTGAGGTCTGGGCTTTGACTAGGCCATTCCAACACATTTACATGTTTCTCCTTAAACCACTCAAGTGTTGATTTAGCAGTGTGTTTGGGGGTCATTGTCCTGCTGGAAGGTGAACCTCTGTCCTAGCCTCAAATCACACACAGATTGGTAGAGGTTTTGCTCAAGAATATCCCTGTATTTAGCACCATCCATCTTTCCCTCAACTCTGACCAGTTTCCCAGTCCCGACTACTGAAAAACATCCCCACTGCATGATGCTGCCACCACCATGTTTCAATGTGGGGATGGTGTTCTTTGGGTGATGTGATGTGTTGGGTTTGTAACCAGACATAGTGTTTATTTTTATGTCCAAAAAGTAAAATTTTAGTCTAATCAGACCAGAGCACCTTCCTCCATACATTTTGGGAGTCTCCCACATGCCTTTTCACAAACTCAAAACGTGCAATTTTATTTTTTGCTAAAAGTAATGGCTTTCTTCTGGACACTGTGCCATAAAGTCCAACTCTATGGAGCGTACGGCTTATTGTCGTCCTATGTACAGATACTCCAGTCTCTGCTGTGGAACTCTGCATCTCCTCCAGGGTTACCTTATGTCTCTGTGCTGCCTCTCTGATTAATTCCCTCCTTGCCCGGTCCGTGAATTTTGGTGTGCGGCCGTCTTTTGGCAGGTTTGCCATGTTCTTTCCATTTGGTTATGATAGATTTGATGTTGCTCCTAGGGCTCATCAAAGATTTGGATATTTTTATTATAACCTAACCCTGACTTGTACTTCTCAACAACATTGTCCCTTATTTGCTTGGAGAGTTCCTTGGTCTTCATGGCAGTGTTTGGTTAGTGGTGCCTCTTGCTTAGGTGTTGCAGCCTCTGGGGCCTTTCAAAAAGGTGTGTATATGTAATGACAGATCATGTGACACTTAGATTGCACACATGTGGACATCATTTCACTAATTATGTGACTGGTGAAGGTAATTGGTTGCACCAGAGCTTTTTATGGGCTTCATAACAAAGGGGGTGAATACATACGCACATGCCAATTATCAGTTTTTTATTTCTGAAATTGTTTTTATGTATATATTTTTCTAATTTTACTTCACCAACTTAGACTATTGTGTTCTGATCCATCACATATAATTCAGATTAAAAAAACATTGAACCAAAGGCTGCAATGTAACAAAATAGGTAAACAGTCAAGGGGGGTGAATACTTTTGCAAGGCACTGTAAGGGGGAGGCGAGTCTATCGGGATCAGTGGAGGGTCAAATAAGAGAAAAAGCAGACAGTTTCCACGCTGGACAGGATTTTGGCCCAGCTGTGGGCGGCTGCCGCCTCGAAGGGACCGGAATGGCTGCATAGTCAGGTGGCATCCATTATAGAAGACCAGGCATCTGGCTCGGCAGCGGGGGGCAGGAACTCCCATGTGCTCTGAGGTTTTCAGCCTCCGGACCGTTTTTCACCGAGATCCTCCCCCCTGAGCTTTTCGCCATGTCAGGAGCCCCGCCCGGGACCCGTCAGGGACACCGGCTGCTGTAGTTAGATCACCTGGACGGAATCCTCTTTGTAAGCGGAGCTTGGCAAGCGAGGCGGCCGGGACACGTACGCACTCCCCCCGCCCGCTCAGCGTCACTGTCGGGAGCTGGCGGACTCTACCCCCTCTGACGCTCCGGCGAGCGGGGGTCCCTGCGGGGGAGACGAACAGTCACAGTCGGGCCAGGCCGTTACCATGCGCTGCCGGTGGCTCCGCTTCCAGGGCAGCACCCCCTGCTGGAAGGAAAAGAGGCAGAAGCAGCAGAAAATCGCAGGTTAATACAAGAGGCTCAGTAAAGGCTGGCAATCAGAGAGGTTTGGAAGGCGGATCTGGTGCTGAGAGGAAGGACCAGCAACGGCACGGATCCTCGGCATCCAGGCTCACTCCGCCTGGGATGCTAGGTGCGGACGATCAGCAGCTTCAGGGAGAATGGTCAGAGGTGGGAGGTGGAAGCTGGAAGGTGAGCTGTCATGCGGGAGCAGCGACGATGGGGGTCCCCCCTGGTCAGCCCGGTAAGTCTTCCTCCTTGTCTATTAGCTATGTTAATTCAACATTGGGTGGGTTGTCGGGATTAAGGGATGGGGGTAGTTCGGCGGTTGCCAGGGCCACTCCACAGGCTGGGGGCTCGGCGGCTGGCCTGCAAGGGGCAGATAATGCACCTGCCACTTCCGGTACAGATGCACAGTAGCGCGATTTATTGGGGGGTCTACAGGATTTGGTACATCGATTTTCGGGGGGTAAAGGGATACAACCCCCTCAGGTGTCACCATGGGTTCAGCCGGGGGGCGGGTCGGTTACGGATAGGGCAGGTATGGGGCCCAGTGCGGTTTGCCCCCCTCCCTATGGTCCTGGTGGTGTCCCCTGTCGCCACAGGTATTTTGGTATTGCCTCCGGCAGCTGGGGTGGCAATTGCGATGCCTGAGAAGGCCAGAGCGTCTCAGGCGGTTTCAGAAAAACTTGATGCTGTGCGGTTAGCCAACGCTGCAAAATGGGAAGTTTATGTATGCTTTGAAGGGCTGTTGGGGCACATTTAAAACAGGAGGTCCGAGAAAAGATTTGCAAGGGTGAGTATGTGAAGATCTTCTCCTTGCTGCCTTTGGAAAAACTTAACCTGGACAGGCATAAAGCGTTTGTTAACCCCCCCCCCCAAAAAAAAGAGATCCTGCTCCTTTGAAGCATGTTATATGACACAGTGCTTGTCCTGTGTCATTTGGCCCCCTGTAACACCTAAAAAACTTGTCTGATCCTGACAATTTCTCCCCACCCCTCTGTAAACTGACCATGATGTATGATGGCTGCTGAGCCTGACACCAAGGTCAGTTTATGTGCCTCTGTCATTAGCAGCCTACTATCTGCTCTCCTCTCTGCTCCTGTGTCCTCCTCCCCTCTCTGTCTGTGTGTGAGCCGCCCCTCCCACCTCCTGCTGCTCTCATAACACTAACCCGTATACACCATCAGCACTGCCTCCTATTGCAGTGCCCCCCTCTGTAAATGATTTATAAATATAAATGCTGTAAATACCTAATTTAAGAGCCGAGATTGTAATCACATGACCAGCCAGGTCTATCCTCCTACCCTCCAGACTGATATCAGCAGGGGAATCTCAGCCCCACCCGCTGCATCTCTCAGAGGAGGAAGGAAAAAAGCTGGCTGGTTACGATGAGCAGTTTTGGCAGGAGGGGGTGGTGGTACAGCCTCCCCTAGACAACCGGACAATAAAAGATGGGGTCTCTGTTGGCAATACAACGAGGGATCATGTAAGTTTGGGGGAGCATGCCGTTTTAAACATAAGTGCTCTGGCTACGGCGGTTCTCATCCCATGCTCCGCTGCTTTAAAAAAGGCAAGGGCCGTGCCGGAGATTTTACAAACAAGGGGAATGATGCCGGTGAGGGGGGAAAGGATGCAACCTTTCCTAAGTAGATATCTGGACCGGGATGCTGCGTGGCTGTTAACCGAGGGATTTTTGGAAGGTTTTCGCATCCCATGTTCCTTGGCTGCTGTGCCGCCTATGGTGCAGAACTTGTGGTCTGCATTGCAGCATTTGGGGGTGGTCTCTGACAAATTGGCTAAGGAGGTGGCGCTGGGTCGCATGGGTGGGCTTTTCTCTGTGAAGCCTTTGCCAGATCTGGTGATCTCGCCCCTAGGGGTGGTGCCTAAGAAGGAACCACACAAGTTCCGCCTGATCCCTCACCTGTCCTTCCCGAAGGGAGGTTCTGTCAATGATGCCATAGATCCAGAAGCGTGTACAGTGTCGTATACTTTCTTTGACGCAGCAGTGAGATGGGTTCGACGCTATGGAAAAGGGGCGCTGATGGGTAAATCTGACATTGAGGCAGCTTTTCGTTTGCTCCCAGTTCACCCAGACAGTTTACGCTTGCTGGGGTGCTGTTGACAGGAAAAATGTTATGTCGATCGCTGCTTGCCCATAGGCTGTTCCATTTCCTGCGCTCTGTTCGAGACATTCATTTCCTTTGTTAAATGGGTGGTTTGGGATGTATCGGGGTGAATTCAGTCATTCATTATTTGGATTATTTCCTTTGCGTGGGGAGACCTTCTTCTAATGTGTGTGCTATACTTCTATTCACGTTGCAGCACATTGCTGGTAGTTTTGGTATTCCTTTGGCTGTGGACAAGACGGAGCGTCCGGCGACCATGCTCAGCTTTCTGGACATAGTTCTAGACTCGAAAGCTATGGAGTGTCAAGCCCTGTACACACGGCCGAGATTCTCGTCAGGAAAAACCCGTCGTTTTTCCTGAGGAGATTCTTGACAAGAATCTCGTGCCGGCCGAGTGTACACACACTCCATTCCAAAGAACCGCCGTTCTTTTGAATGAGATGAACGCGGTGACGTCATTGACTATGACGAGCATGCGCTCATCTCATTCGATGCCGTCGCCGCCATCTTGCTACACCCTACCTATGACTAGGAAGCTACCGCGCATGCGTCAAAGTCATTTCGAGCATGTGCGGGCTTACTGGAGGACAGGTAAGCTTGTTGCCGCATACACACACACAGTTTTCTCGTTGGGAAACAGGCCGACGAGAATCCCAACGAGAAAATAGAGAGCAGGTTCTCTATTTTTCTCGTCGAGATTCCCGCCAGTTTTCTCGATGAGAAAACATACACAGAAAGCCGGTCGTGTGTACGAGGCCTCACTTACCGGAGGATAAATTATTGGCACTCAAGACGGAGATTTGTGGGATATTAGGACTACGCAAGGTTCAGCTTCGGAGGCTACAATCACTTTTGGGTAAGTTTAACTTTGCATGTCGCATCATTCCCATGGGTAGAGTTTATTGCCGTTGGCTGTCTGAGGCTACAGCAGGGTCTCCTACAGATTTTATCCGTCTCACTAGGAAACATCGGGAGGATTTGCAGGTAAGGCACACGTTTTTGGAAAACTATAATAGGAGATCAGTTGTGACTTCCAGACAGGTGAGCAATTTTGACTTGGAGCTGTTTACAGATGCAGGGGGGTCGACAGGTTATGGGTTATTCTACCAGGGTCACTGGTAGGGATGAGCCGAACACCCCCCAGTTCGGTTCGCATCAGAACATGCGAACAGGCAATAAATTTGTTCGAACACCGTTAAAGTCTATGGGACTCGAACATGAAAAATCTAAAGTGCTAATTTTAAAGGCTTAAATGCAAGTTATTGTCATAAAAAGTGTTTGGGGTCCCGGGTCCTGTCCCAGGGGACATGTATCAATGCAAAAAAAAGTTTTAAAAACAGCCGTTTTTTCGGGAGCAGTGATTTTAATAATGCTTAAAGTGAAACAATAAAAGTAAAATATTCCTTTAAATTTCATACCTAGGGGGTGTGTATAGTATGCCTGTAAAGTACTGCTTGTTTCCCGTGCTTAGAACTGTCCCTGCACAAAGTGTCATTTCTGAAGGAAAAAAAGTACTGTATATACTTGAGTATAAGCCGACCCGAATATAAGCCGAGGCACCTAATTTTACCACAAAAAATGGGAAAACGTATTGACTCGAGTATAAGCCTAGGGTGTCCATCTGCATGCCTCACTGTGCCTCACTTTGCTTCACTGTGTCCATGTGCATGCCTCACTGTGTCCGTGCCTCACTGTGTCTGTGCCTCACTGTTCCCATGCCTCACTGTCACTGTGTCCATGCCTCACTGTGCCCATGCCTCCATGCCTCACTGTGTCCATGCCTCACTGTGTCCATGCCTTACTGTGTCCATGCCTCACTGTGTCCATGCCTCACTGTGACTAGACTGACGTTTAACATAGGAGTCTATGGAAGGGGTGCCCTTACAGACTCTTCGGTTCTCCTTCAGTGCCCACCTAATTGGCTTAACTCTCAGGTTCTAACCTCGCTTTCCTTACTCCTACTTCCCTACCCCCCCACCCCTCATTGCACGTCTTTTTAGAATGACGGGAGACATTGACTCACAGGCTCCAGAGATCATCAGAGGAGTCCTGGAGGCTGCCATATACTACTACAAGGTAGATGGAGTGCATATTAAGTACCATGCTGGGAACACATCAAACTGGCTTACATTGTTTATGCCCTTTCCTTGGGATTTCATCTAATACAACCTAATTTAATTCAATACCACTTTACCCATCCATTTGCTTTTTGCAATAGATTTAGGTCTGTAACACTTTACACTTTTAACAGAGTGCCATGCATTTAATTGTCTGGCACCACACCCCATTACATAATTACTGCATTTTTTTCCTTCAAAATTCCTTTCCTCACTTTAGTCTACCCTATATTTGGTTTAATCTATCACCCCATGCTATTCACCTCATTAATCCTCACACTCTTCACATCTCCATGGTTGAGCACACCATTTTCTCAGCACTTTGTTGCATTTCCTATGCACCTATTCCCCCACTAATACCCCACTAAACCATTCACCCTAATTTGATTAATTGTAGATTTATATCCCTACTCACTTCTATAATTTTCACAAGTTCACTTTTAGCACCCATTATCATCATCTGAAACCCATTATAGAACCCAATGAATAAGATAGTTTTAATTCCATATGTATTTACTAATTGATTCATTATCAGCCAGTGTTCCAATGCACTTCTTGACACTCCTATAATTCTTGATGATCGTTTACTGACAATTCTGCATGTCCTTTTATAGGTGCCCTGCCCCCTGTCCTCCCCTCCCCTCTGGGCCCAAATATGTGGCCCCCTGCAAGCTAGATGGACTATGCGCCCGCCCGCCCACCCCCTGGGGGGGGGGGGGACATGCGGCCACAGTGGATCTACCAGGGTGAAGGCACCCACAGCTATCTGGTTTTTGCAACACACTCTCATTCCTTCATCCACTTAATGGTAAATACACCGTGTGAACATGAATATAATTTTGCACAATTCGGAATGTTTTACCGATGTTCTGTATACTGTTAAATGTCTCATTTTTGATGTTCTGATATATTCCCTAGAACGTAAAACCCCCTGAAGAAGACTGAAAAAATTAATGGTCGAAATGCATTGGGGTATTCTGTGGATATCAATATTGTATATTTTAATTGGCAAATCATGTTTTTATCTGGGATGTCTTTTGCCCTAAGTGATGCTGTATGATGTCTTGTGTGCTCTCAACCAGAGTATGTATTTTTATTTATTGTATATCTCCACTTCATTAATTTTTCTGTTTGGATCAATAAAAAATATATATTTTTATACAATTACTCTTTATATAACTTCTTGCTGCCTTTGAAAAACCCCTGGGGAACCTTCCTTGTTTTTGTATGTTACTGGGTTGCGCAGCCCCCATCGAGGACTCTCCCATTGTGTGTTTCTCTTTTCTCATCACAACTATCCCTAATCTTCTCACAGATTTCGCTCTTTTCAAAACTTTATCCAATCTGCAAATAAATTTTACGAAATCGAAAGCACTAAACATCACCCTGCCTGCCACATTGGTCTCACAATTCAAAAATAATTTCCCCTTTGGTTGGGAACCTACTGAAATCACTTACTTAGGTACCAAGATCCCTGCAAAATTGCTTTATCTCTACTCAAGAAACTTCCTGCTTGCTCTTCAAGCTATCCAGGGAGATCTACATAAATAGCACTTAGGCACCTTTTCATGGTTGGGGAGAATAGCTGCACTGAAAATGAATATCCTACCCAGACTCCTCTACCTTCTACAGGCCATCCCCATTAAACTGCCCCCTTCATTCTTTCTTTCATACAATCGTATGTGCAGGACGTTCATCTGGGCTTCCAAAACCCCAAGACTAAGCTGGGACAGACTAGTTCTTCCTAAACAGCTGGGAGGCCTGGGTCTCCCGGATGTCCGAAAATATCACTGGGCCAGTCATTTGACCAGGATTGCAGACTGGCATATCCATGGTCACAACAAAGACTGGATCAAACTTGAAGATGCCTTCTCAAAATTCCCCCTGTCCCACTTACCTTGGATCACAGATAAATCCATCCCAAAAGATTGCACCTCACACCCCCTTATAGGAGCCACTTTGAATCACTTCAGAATAGCTTGCAAAACCCTGGCTTTCGTCCCATCTCCCGGACCCATGACCCCAGTAAGCCGTAACCCTGACTTCCCTCCAGACCTCGTTCCACTTGCCGTGACTACTGACCCCCAAGGCTCACGTCCCAGAGCACGTAACTTCTTCCAAGACGAGTCCCTCCTGTCCTACCAGGCGCTCTCCTCTAAATTCCCGGAATATCACATTCCATTCTACAAATACCTGCAAATCCGACATTTTTTCGGCAAGGCTGACTCCTACTCTCTCTGGTACCGTGACCTTACACCCCTTGAAACAATTTGTGACGAGGGCAAACCCCAACGCCACCTAATTTCAACCACGTATGCGCTCCTATTCTCCACATATAAAATAAAAGACGACAAACTTGTCAAAAGATGGGAAGCTGAACTATCTATTTAACTCTCTACGACTGAATGGGAACGCATATATACTCATATTCATAAGGGCTCCATAAATGTTTCCACCCAAGAAAACAGCTACAAAATATACTCCAAGTGGTATAGGACGCCCGACAAGGTCCACAAATTCCTTCCCAGAGTCCCGCCGACGTGCTGGAGATGCAATACAAGCTTAGGCTCCCTACTTCACATATGGTGGGAATGCCCTCTTATCCAACCATATTGGACCGACATTCACCGTCTAATTTTACAGATCACTACATACACCCCAGATTTCACACCTACACAATTCATGCTGCACCACACCTCCCTGCCCTTCTCCACATACAAAAAATCCCTCATCATGCACCTCATTAATGCTGCGAACCTTTGTGTGCCCGTGCATTGGAGAAATTCCGCCCCCCCCCCCCCCACCATCTCAGAATGGCTTCAGCGAGTTGACAGAATAGCAGACATGGAAAAACCCGTATTTCAAGCACACGACATACCAGCAAAATTTTGGGACATTTGGACCTGCTGGATAAATTTTAGAGAAACTACAAATCACACCGCGCCAACTCCAACCCATAGATCTCCTTCTCCCGCTTGAAACAACTTCCCATGCTAACTACAATACAGCAAACCCCTCCTATCCATCTTTCCCCGCTCCCCCCCTACTGCACACAAAACCTTAAATTATGTTGTACGCACTGACCGTACACTCAGTTCCTGATTTCCACCTGATAGAGTATACACACACTCATGAATGGACACTGAAGTTACAATCCCACTCATTGTGGGCAGCTAACTTCCCTACCGGGGATCCCTACCACACCCTTCTAGACCGTTCAGATTCAGAGTAAAGCCCCGTACACACGATTGGTTTGACTGATGAAAACCGTCCGATGGATGGTTTTCATCAGACCAACTGATCGTGTATGGTACCCATCAGTCTTTTTTCCATCGGTTTTAAAAAATAGAACTTGTTTTAAAATTTTCTGATGGATCAAAAACCGATGGTAATTTCCGATCGTCTATGGGCAAGTCCATCGGATCAAAAACCCACGCATGCTCAGAATCAAGTCGACGCATGCTCAGAAGCATTAAACTTCATTTTTCTCGGCTCATAGGAGTGTTTTACGTCACCGCGTTTGGAACGGTCGGTTTTTAGAATGATGGTGTGTGGCCAAGACTGATGAAAAACAGTTTCATCGGATTTCCGATGGTCAAATACATCGGACGAAAATCCATAGGTTATCCGATCGTGTGTACGGGGCTTAAGTCTACAACCTTCCCTGGCCCCCACCCATTCACAGCTAGTATCCTTTTGGGGTGTTTGGGTGAATGGCTGGCCTTTGTCGGTTTGGATTAAACCACATTTGAGATCCCGATCCCTGAACACCCCCCAACCCCGATTCTCAGGTTCTGTTTTCTACTCTCCCAGATGTTTCTGATAATTTATGTTACACTTAACGACGTTTAATTAAGATCAGACAATTACACAACTTCTTTATTGTTTAACGCCTAGATAATATCAGTATTCATTGGTTAATTTTCTCTTTTAATTTTTTCTGTGCTTCGATCATACTTTGCAATATTTTCCCGAGAAGCCTTTGTTCAAACATTTTATTCAACGTATTTTAATGTCTATGGCTTATTGTACACCTGTAAAAGCTGATAATAAAAAAAAAAAAAAAGGCTGCTATGACCATTTGTACTCCATTTCAAGTCTGGTCTCATTAATTTAATTAATGATAAGGAGTGGGGGTGAGTACTAATGGTCGGTCAGACATAAGAAGTTTAGGGACATCTGATCTACACTGGTCAAGTGAGGCCCGTAGCAATAGAAATGCAATGAAAATTAGTGAAGGGTCAGCATGACAGGGTGATAAGGGGAGACAACCAAGGGGTTAAGGAAGTAAAGTTGGAAAAGCAGGGGAAAAATGGGATTGGTTTGGAGAAGCAGGATAGGGAGGGGTTTTTGTAGTTTACTTAAGGGGGAGGCAGGTCTGTCGGGATCAATGGAGGGTCAGGAAAGAGAAAAAGCAGGCAGTTTGAGACCACCCTCCAGGTGTTGTTTGTCTGTTTTTTCTTTATTTGCAGGTGCAGTATGAGCAGGTGACATCATGGCAGCTGATCGATGGCGGTAGTTTGGTCTTTGATGTTGTAAGAAAAATACTTACGAGATGGAAGTGTGGAGGGACTCATCGGTGGTATGCAGTAGTGTATTTAGGTTTTGTGCTGCCCTAGGCCTGACTAAACTCGTGCACCCCCCCCCCCAATTTAAAAATATGGCTCACCCCTTCCTGTCAAAGCCACACCCCTTGCTGTTTAAGACCCGCCCTGAAATTTTCAAGTGGGGACACTAGTTCTGAGGGCCTGAAGGGGAGGAGGCAATGGATTCCCTTAATTTGGCTAGATTTCCTCCCACTTCCTGTTTGGCTATGGGGCAGGAAGGGAAGGGAAATCTCTGAAATGGGACAGGGATGGTAGTTTATTTTCTAACAGGGGCTATAACCCTCCCTTACCTTATCCAAAATGAAAAACAAAAAGGTTTCCTGTATTTCTACTTTAAGCACAAATTTCTGATAATTTTATGGAGAGGACTAATATATAACCATGCCAATGGTGCAGCAGAAAACAGGATGATAGGACAGTCAAAATTAAAAGCGGCGACCCCCCCCCCACAGTTGCGCAATGGCGGCCGCCCGCATACCAGAAGCAGTGCTGTCGCTTTATGGGGGCGCTAGACTAATTTGCCTCTCAGCCCAGTCCGCCCCATAAGACTGGCGCTACACTAACAGTGTAGCGCAAGCCGGCGGGGACACTTTCCGTGCTGCCCCCCTGCAAAGTGCTGCCCTAGGCCTGGGCCTTGTCGGCCTAGGCCAGGATACAGCATTGGTGGTATGTGCCCCTCTGGTGTATTCCAGTTAACATGGTTTAGCTGGAATTGGGTAATGGTTGCACTGCGGGGAGTGGGGTTGTCTCAGAGCTGGTGTGTTACGGCTGGAGGCCTATCAAGGAAAAGGTCCCGCAGTTTAGCAGTGGGGGTGAGTACTAATGGTCGGACAGACATAAGAAGGTTGGGGACATCTGATCTACACTGGTCATTGGGAAACCAAAAAATTGGCCATGGTAACACTGAAGCTGTATGAGCTGGTCATCCGTTGTAGCAGGACTGTTCTCTGTGTGTCTATTAAAAGACATTTGGTACAGCATAGTAGAGGGAAACAACTAGGTCCAAAGTGAGACAAGGCTTCGCATACTCACAAACTCAAGCAGCTGATGCTGAAGAGTAGGGATGAGCCGAACACCCCCGGTTCGGTTCGAACCAGAACATGCGAACGGACCGAAAGTTTGCGCGAACTTGCGAACCCCGTTAAAGTCTATGGGACTCGAACGTGAGAAATCAAAAGTGCGAATTTTAAAGGCTAATATGCAAGTTATTGTCCTAAAAAGGGTTTGGGGACCCGGGTCCTGCCCCAGGGTACATGTATCAATGCAAAAAAAGTTTTAAAAACTGCAGTTTTTTCGGGAGCAGTCACTAATGATGCTTAACCACTTCAATACCATGCACTTATGCACCTTCCCGCCCAGACCAATTTTCAGCTTTCAGTACTCTCACATTTTGAATGACAATTACTCAGTCAAGCTACACTGTATCCAAACAAAATTTGTATCATTTTCTTCTCACAAATAGAGCTTTCTTTTGGTGGTATTTAATCGCCACTGGGTTTTTTATTTTTTGCGATATAAGCAAAAAAACAGCAATTTAAAAAAAAAAAACACTTTTTTTTAGTTTCTATTGTAAAATTTTGCAAATAAGTAATTTTTCTTCATAAATTTGTGCCAAAATGTATACTGCTACATATCTTTGGTAAAAATAACCCAAATTAGTGTATATTATTTGGTCTTTGTGAAAGTTATAGAGTCTACAAACTATGGTGGCAATCACTGAAAATTTATCACATCTGATCACGCCTGATGTACTGAAGGCATATCTCATTTCTTGAGACACTAACAAGCCAGGAAAGTACAAATACCCCAAAATTACCCCTTTTTGGAAAGTAGACAGTCCAAGGTATTTACTAAGAGGCATGGTGAGTTTTTTGAAGTTGTATTTTTTTCCCACATTTCTTGGGAAAGATTGGATTTTTTTTTTTTACACAAACTGGTCATATTAACAGTTTTTTTCTCTCACACAGCATATGCATAATTGCAACTACACCCCAAAATACATTCTGCTACTCCTCCTGAGTATAGCGATACCACATGTGTGAGACTTTTACACAGCCTGGCCATATACAGAGGCCCAACATTGAAGTAGCACTTTCAGGCGTTCTACAAGCATAAATTGCACATATCCTTTCTCAACCACCTATTACATTTTTGAAGGCCCTGGAGCACCAGGACAATGGAATTTTCCACAAAATGACCCCATTTTGGAAAGCACACACCCCAACATATAATCTATGAAGCATTATGAGTCTTTTGAACGGTTCATTTTTTTCCAGAAGGTTTTGGAAAATGTAGAGAAAAAATGAAAATGCATTTTTTTTACACAAAGTTGTCCATTTATAAGATATTTCTAACACATAGCATATACATAGCAAAAATGACACCCCAAAATGCATTCCGCTACTCCTCCTGAGTATAGTGATACCACATGTGTGAGACTTTTACACAGCCTGGCCATATACAGAGGCCCAACATTGAAGTAGCACTTTCAGGCGTTCTACAAGCATAAATCACACATATCCTTTCTCAACCACCTATTACAATTTTGAAGGCCCTGGAGCACCAGGACAATAGAATTTTCCACAAAATTACCCCATTTTGGAAAGCACACACCCCAACGTATAATCTATAAAGCATTATGAGTCTTTTGAATGGTTAATTTTTTTCCAGAAGGTTTTGGAAAATGTGGAGAAAAAATGAAAATGCATTTTTTTTACACAAAGTTGTCCATTTATAAGATATTTCGAACGCAAAGCATATACATAGCAAAAATGACACCCCAAAATGCATTCTGCTACTCCTCCTGAGTATAGCGATATCACATGTGTGAGACTTTTACACAGCCTGGCCACATACAGAGGCCCAACATCCAAGTAGCACCTCCAGGCATTCTAGCAGCATTAATTGCACATATCATTTTCTGACTACCGATCACATTTTTGAAGGCCCTTCATATATCTAACACATAGCAGGTACATACCAAATAACAAAATATTACCTGTGGTTTTAGAAGTGCAGTGGTCCACAGAGGAGAGCATCGGTCCAGGCAGCAGGCAGGGATGAGGTCAGCGACAGCAAAAGCAATCATCCAGGCAGCAGGCAGGAATACTGTCCATAGTTCGCACAGGCAGAGATACTGTCAGCACAGCCAGAGCACAGCCAAAGCACAGGTCCAGGTAGCAGGCAGAGGTGTCCCAGGCAGAAATGCTGTCCAAAGTCAGTAGAGTGCGCATGCGCGGGGACTCGGAGAAGGACGTGTGCTGACCGAGCTCCCGGCACCCCGACCCACCAGAGCTAACGATAGCGCAGGCACTGAGGTCCGTGAGCCAGGACCGATCCCACACCAGCCCCGAAGTGGCGATGAACCGTAGGGCACAGGGGCAGCCGCGGAAAGGACACGATACGCAAACTACAGCCCAGAAGAGAGCAGGGCCTTCCCCTACAGCACAGCCGCGATCCAAGATGGCGCCGGGTAAGCCAGACACACGAGGCAGCACGGCAGCAGCCAGATCCGACGGAGCTACACAGAGAGGAGACAGGCAGCTAAATCTGGAGCCAACTAGGGATCCATTCTCCTCACAATCCTCGGGAGAGGTGGAGACCGGACAGCGGGGTGAGTCACTATCACATCCCCCATCCCCAGCCATATACGCTGATAGACATGACTCTCCAAACTCCCCTGCCTCCCCTGCCTCCTCCATGGATAGGAACATGGCAGACTTAGCAGAAGTCCTCATTAGCCAATCCAGCCAATCCAGCCAGGATATGCCAATTCCCCAGCTCTCACACTATTCCCCTGATGCTGTACTGTTGGGCAGATTCTCCACCATGCTGCAGCAGGAGCTCTCTAAGGCCTGCACATTAATCACCACTGACCTGAAAAAAGACATCCATAGCTTGGGAGAGCGTTTTGAGCTAATTGAAACCAAAGTGGATGGAGCCATCAAAAGGGTCAACCAGAACTCAGCCATGGTGACAGACCTCCAGGATAGATTAGAAGAGGCATTCACAAAAATTGAAGATTTGGAGAATCGTTCTCGTAGGTACAATGTCCGCGTGCGTGGCCTCCCTGAAACTCACACAGATCTAGAGGGGGCTGTAAAAGACCTGATGAAAACCCTTATCCCTGATATAGCCAACCACCACATGGAAGTTGATCGCGTTCACCGAGCACTGACAGCCCCAAGGGCCGACGGCCTACCACGAGACATTATTGTTAAGCCACATCACTACCGCATTAAGGATAAGATGATGCTTGCGGCCCGCAACAGGCCGGACCTGTCGCTATTTGGAACACCAATACAGCTCTTTACAGATTTGGCGCCATCAACGGTCCAGAAACGCAGAAACCTACGGCCATTACTCCAGCAACTTATGGCCAAACAGATTAAGTATCGATGGTCGTTCACTTTTAAGTTATCATTCACTTACAACGGAAAGTCCCACTCCTTTTCCACGTTCCAAGCAGGCGAAGACCTACTGCTTAGTCTCGGCATCATTGCACGGGACTCTCCGACTCCGATTTCATCTCCCCCTCGTCTGGATCATCGTCCCCTCTCCCCGATATGGCAGGATCGCACACGCTCACAGGCCAGAAATGCTCGCCGGAATACCTGAGTATTATTGCTCTTCTCTCTTTTTGCTTTTTTGTCCCCTTTTGGGAACTGTTAGTGCTTGATTGCACGGATATGGCCTGGGCCCATGGTGGACTATGGGCCTGATGGGGCCATCGTTACCGTTCACAGTTCACAGGTTACAAAGTCACGGGTTACAAAGTTACTGGAGTTCCTGGTTCTTCGGACTGGCTGCCAGCCGAATATTTTACAACCCCGACGGGCCCAACCTGGTCGAAGAAATTTTGCTTTTTGCTTTTTAGCAGTCTGGGGGCCTTAGTCGGACCGCAATGTGTTCCCCTGTTGGGCTGTGGCTCGGGGGCCGGAACGACCGATGGGGACCCTTCCGGCCCCGGCGCCACTGGCCTTGGGAATGCATGTTCCTATAGACAGCCTGTTATGTTAAAACTGTATTGATTGATTTTGTCATTTCCGATATGACCTCGAATAGCCTGCTCGTACAGAGTGTAATCATATTTGGGTCGGGGTGGTCATGCTTGCCACCCAACTGCAAGACTACCTGTCCTACGACAAGGATGGTACCCTTGCACCTAATTTGCCGGATGTTGTCTCCGGCAGGGGTTATTCCCCATTCCTTCATTCATAAGCTAGGATTGAGTTATATTGGTTGTTTGGGCCTAAGGCCTATGTATATGTTTTTTTGCTTTTATTTTTGTTTCTCTTCTTCTCTAATGCCTTTTCCTTCTCTCCCTTCCCCCTCTTTCTTCGGAGCCTCGGTTCAGCGCCCTTCCCTTATGTCATGGTCTGAGAGGTCACATAGCCAAACAGTCATCATCATCGGGACCCTTCTCGCTTCATTCATTATGCAAGGTAAGAGTGCTCTGCCCTACCACGATGGCCACCACATATAACACAGACTATTCGATAGTTAGCCACAATGTACATGGATTTAACTCCCCTACTAAAAGAACTAAGGCTTTCCAGTTTTATCATAAACAGAAGGCTGAAGTCCTGCTATTACAGGAAACTCATTTCTCCAATGTCTCAGCGCCCCGTTACCTCAATGGGAAGTATCCACAGTTTTACTTGGCAGGGGGTCGGGAAAAGAAGGGCGGTGTAGCCATCTGCTTTTCGAAACGGACCCCCTTTACCCCCATCGCTATCGTTAAGGACAAGAGAGGTAGATATATTATGGCAGTGGGGCGGCTCCATGACCAGGAGGTGTCCTTTATATCATACTATGCCCCGAATACTGGACAGCCGGAATTCTTTAGCAAAATGCTGAAGATTCTTATGCCCAAAGTCCAGGGTCAGGTCATTATGGGAGGCGATAGTAATATTCCCTTGGACAGAATTATGGATAAATCGGACTCCTCTAGACCAACATTGAAACGCCCACCGACTGGAAGCAGCAAGGTTGCACGTCTGTTTCATTTCTATGACCTCATCGACGCCTGGCGAGAAAATAACCCTACGGTCAGAGACTTTACACACTTTTCACAAGCCCATCATACTTACTCGAGGATAGACCACGTTCTAGTACGTACGCCTTTGCTACCATTTATTAAGTCGGTTAAGATTTTATCTACCCCTTGGTCTGATCATTCCCCGATAAAACTCTCTACTTCAGGGCTATGGACTAAATCTAGACCCTCCCCGTGGAGACTTAATGTGAGCTTGCTGAATGACCCTACAATCTTTTTAGAGATTCAAAAGGAAATACAGGAATACTTTAGACTTAATAAGGCATCGGACACATCCCCCGCAATTAACTGGGTAGCTCATAAAGCAGCGATTAGGGGCATATTGTTACAAGTGGCAGCCAGGATTAAACGCAATAGGGAACAGGCAAATAAGATTCTGGAAACTAACTTAGATAACTTACTTAGTGAACAGCACAGAAATCCCCTGGTAGATATAAGGCATAAAATTGACGAGGCTCGACTAGCACTAAATCTTAGCTTGACTACTCAAGCGGAGAAACATATTAGTTGGTCTAAGCACAGGTTCTATACGATGGGTGATAAACCTAACACAATGTTAGCTAGAAAACTGGTTCCTCGACCGTACACACCGACTTTGCCTAAACTACGACTATCCACGGGCCTAACCTCCCAGAACCCCGAACGGATAATTGGAGAATTTCACAAATTTTATGCTAAGCTGTATGGAGTGCAGGACAAGTTCGATTCATCTGAAGCGAGCACATTCTTTCGCGACTTACAGCTGCCTAAATTGACACAAGCCCATGCGGAACTGATGGACGGTGCTCTTACAGAGCCTGAAGTCAGGGCTGCAATCAAAACCCTACACCCTACCAAGGCCCCTGGGCCAGATGGATTCCCGGGTCACTACTATAGGAAATATCACGATCTTCTGGCCCCACATCTCTGTACTTACTTTAATGACCTGAGAAGCGGCAGCAAGCTCCCCAGCCATGAAAATGTAGCCTATATAAGTGTTATCCCGAAACCAGGAAAGGACCATACAGACTGTTCCAATTATCGCCCAATTTCTCTGATCAATACGGATCTTAAGATTCTAACCAAAATACTGGCCCAGAGACTTAATACTTTTCTTCAGTGTTATATCCATCCTGACCAAGCAGGTTTTGTCCCGACAAGACAGGCATCGGACCAAACCCGCCGGATAATTAACCTTATCTCGGCAGTTCGGTCTGATTGGGATGGAAAGGGGACTAGGAGGGGAATGTTACTTTCATTAGATATCCAGAAGGCGTTCGATTCTATCTCCTGGGACTATCTTTTTGATGTTCTCACACGCTTTGGATTTGGGAGACGCTTTCTGGATCTCCTTCACATATTATATGATTCCCCCAGTGCCTCGCTAATGCTCAGAGGATATACATCCCAAACATTTCCTATCAGGAGAGGAACTAGACAGGGCTGCCCGTTGTCGCCACTATTATTCGCCCTGGCGATTGAACCACTAGCGCTCAAAATTCGCGCCTGCAGAGATATACAGGGCATTTATTGCGGAGACTATGAACACAAATGTTTACTCTTTGCGGACGACTTGTTGCTGACCTTGACCTCACCGATCACATCCCTACCTAACTTGTATGCTATTTTGCAGCCTTTCTCCAACATTTCCGGGTTGGCAATTAATCATAGTAAGTCAAGAGCACTGAACTTATCTTTGCTAAGCTCCACTCAGGCTACGCTTGAAAAATCATTTCAATTCCGATGGGAATCCACAGCTCTCCCTTATTTAGGCATACAGCTGACCTCATCTATTGGTGAGTTGTACAAAGAGAATTATCCAGCCCTTTTCAAACGGCTAACAGCTGACATGGCTAAGTGGCAGGTTCACCCGCCATCGTGGTTTGGCAGACTTCACTCAATTAAAATGAATGTTCTACCTCGATTATTGTATTTCTTCCGTACCTTGCCAGTTTCATTGGCCCGTGATGACCTTAAACGATTCCAGAATAAAGTACTACAGTTTATTTGGGGTGATAAGAGACCCAGGGTGAATAGGAGCACTCTATACACGTTGAAGCGGAGAGGGGGACTTGGTCTTCCAGACTTATTAAAATATTTTTATGCTGCCCAGATAGCACAACTTACAAGGTTTCACTCCCAACAGGCACAGGCCATTTGGATGGCTATGGAATCTTATTCCTGCCGTCCCAAACCTATTTCTTATATTTTATGGCTCCCTATCAAGGAGCGACCTCCTATACTTTGCCCTACTTTATCCATGTCACTGGAACTATGGGACAGACTCTCCAGATCTCACAAATTCAAATCTCCTCATTCTCCACTGACACCTCTGCTTCAAAATAAAGCATTCACCCCGGGTCTCACTCCACTAGCGTTCGAATGGTGGACTAATAAGGGTTTTAAGTGTATTGCTGACTTGTGCGATCATAGAGGTATGCTGACCGAACGGACTATGGCTGACAGACATCAAATGCCTCCAGCGGAGGGTTATAGGTTCGCCCAAATCTCACATTATGTACAAACCCTGGCTCGCAAGAGCAACCTAGCAACCCAAACTCCCATGGAACATCTATGCAAAAATTATGATAAAATTAAAGGACATTTATCTGCTATATATTCGATATTGCTGAGTGTATCGACAAAGCTGACTTATATGGTCCAATGGGAGACCGACTTGCAGGAAACCCTGGATCTGGACGAATGGCATAGGATAGCCGAGACAGCATCTCGTTCGCTCGTCAATACTTCAATAATTGAGGCCAATTATAAGGTTCTACTGAGGTGGTATATGGTGCCGGTCAGACTGGCAACTTTTGTCTCAGGAGCTACCCCGTTGTGCTTTAGAGGATGTGGCCAGATGGGCACCACCTATCATATTTGGTGGACATGCCCAAAGGTCCGGAGGTTTTGGATCAGGGTGTATAATTTAGTTTACTCCCTTACCCAACTAAACCTAACTAAATCAGCTAAGCAAGCACTACTGGGGGGAGGAGATGTGGAAGCCTCCAAGTCCTGCAAGAGGCTCTTGACATTTATTTTTATTTCAGCCAAAATCACTATTGCTAGGAACTGGAAATCGGCAGCTCTACCATTCGATCAGCTTAAAGGCAAATTGTCTTGGTTGATGCTAAACGAACGCTTGACCGCTCTGGCCCAAGATAAAATGAAACTGTTTCATGGAGTTTGGGACCCATGGCTTCGTTACCTAACTAATGACCCGGGGATGTTTACAGCATAGCCTAGGGGATTAGGTTGAGATGTCTGGATGCTGAATCGGGGCTCCTCCCCCCCTCCCTCCCCCCATTCCCCCCTCCTCAACTGTCCTTTCCTTACTCTGTCTCCTTCCTTCTATTCTTTGTCACTGTCCTCTTTCCTCTCTTTTGAAATTTGTTTATTGTTTATTTTTGGAGTCAGATCCAGACCTTAGAGGTTTGTGCTGCTCCCTGTTTTCTCAGCTCCTACGGGACCATTGTCAGTCTGATCAGACCTCTGGGCGGCCCACACGGCCGGCTGAGTTGCGCCCCCCCCGATAGATGGATGGGGGGGCGGCTCATCTGGGTGGACGGTTCAGATATGATCTGCGATGCTAATAGGGGTTAACGGCTCTACGGAGCTTCGGACTACTCCAAGGACCCCTACACTTGGTGATCTTCATTGTGTTACCCCAAATGTTGATTGTGACTGTACAATGTTATGTGGCGACTTTTATACATTTTGTATGACAAAACTTGAATAAAAAGATTGAAACACAAAGTCAGTAGAGGCAGCAGGCAGATATATGGTCAACACAGCCAAAGTATTGGTCCAAGCAGCAGGAAGAAACATGGTCCATAATGTCATGGGTCATTACAGGCAGTAATATGGTCAGCACAGCCAAAGTACTGGTCCAGGCAGCAGGAAGGACCATCAAGCTTAGGGCCAGGGGGACAGGGGTAGAGGCTTCTCCCACCCAAATCGCTTTGAAGCCTCCGGGCAACCAGACCCTGTTCTTGGAGCACAGAAAACGAAAAACTGGTTTTCTCTACTCAGAACGCTATTCTGAAGCCCCTCACATATGTGAGACCCCTGTGTACTAAAAGTAGATGGCCAAAAGATCAGTCCAAGTGGCAGGCAAAAACATGGTCGATTAACAGGCCAAGGTAGGTACACGTGGAAGTCAGAAACGTGGTTTAAATCGGCAGGCAGAGCCATCGTCGGTAAACAGGCTGAGGTTGGTGCACGTGGAGGTCAGAAACGTGGTTTAAATCGGCAAGCAAAGACATTGTCGGTAAACAGGCCAGGGTCAGTTAATTAACATGGAAGGTAGTTAGTAACATGGTAGCAGGCAAATGGGGAAATGGCAGTCTGTTAATAATAAGGGGAACTAATGGATGTATGATAATTTTTGAAGCAATTTCCGATGCACAGGCCAGGTTGGGAGGGACAATCGGGACAATAATAGCTGGTGTCTCTTCTTACTCCTCCTCTGCTGCATACACGGCATTAGTGATGAGCCGAACACCCCCGGGTTCGGTTCGCACCAGAACCTGCGAACGGACCGAAAGTTCGTACGAACATTAGAACCCTATTAAATACAATGGATGCGAACGTTCGAATTCTAAAGTGCTAATTATAACAACTATTATGCATGTTATTGTCCTAAAAAGGGTTTGGGAACCCGGGTTGTGCACCAGGGGACATGTATCAATGCAAAAAGAAGTTTTAAAAACGGTCGTTTTTCGGGAGCAGTCATTTTAATGATGCATAAAGTGAAAAAAAAAAAGTCAAATATTCCTTTAAATATCGTACCTGGGGGGTGTCTAAAGTATGCCTGTGAAGTGCCACGTGTTTCCCGTGTTTAGAACTGTCCCTGCACAAAATGACACTTCTAAAGGAAAAAAAAGCCATTTAAAACTGCTTGCGGCTTTAATGTAATGTCTGGTCCCGGTAATATGGATGAAAATCTTTAAGAAAAATGGCATAGCTACCCCATGACCCCCCCCCCTACCCCAGCCCATTACCAGCCCCTTTGGGTCTTGTATGGATATTAAGGGGAACCCCGCACATAAAATAAAAAAGGCCCTATATACTCTGAACAGCCGTATACAGGCGGTGCATACAAGACAGGGACTGTATGTTTGTTCTTATGTAGAATGTGTTTGTAATTTTGAACAGGTACATTGTTTAAGTGTAGCTCCAGCCCAAAAATCTATTTTTAAACTTTTTGGAAAACATAGGTAAGGGTTATCACCCCTGTAACATTTGTTTTGCTGTCTGTGCCCCTGTTCAGAACATTTCACCTCACTTTCCGTCCCAATGACAACTGTTTTTGAAATGTGGTGTTTTTCTTGAAACAAGGATTGCTGATAAAGCATCAGTACAGAGGAGACACCTTTCTCCCATATTAATTCTTACAGGAGAGAATTTTCCTTCCTAGGGGTAGATTTCCTCTCACTTCCTGTTGTCTTCTTGCGTTTGCAAGTAGGAGTCGTTTGTAAGTTGGATGTTTGAAAGTAGGGACCTGCCGTATATAATCTGCAGAAATAGGCCCCTTAGTTGGTGTTGGCACAACACTGTAAGCACTCACAGTTACTCTTGGTTGGTGCTGGAACGCCCTGCTGTCAACTATTATATCAGGAATTGTAATTACATATAATTGTTGAACAGTGGTAGTAAAAAATAGGATTTTTATAACAGCTTACCTGTAAAATCCTTTTCTTGGAGTACATCACGGGACACAGAGCGACATAGTCATTACTAATGGGTTATATAGATACCGTCAGGTGCTGGCACTGGCAACTTCCAAAACCGGAAGTACCCTCCCCTATATAAGCCCCTCCCATCCGGGAGCACCTCAGTTTTGTAGCAAAGCAATAAGTGTCCCCAAAGAGGGGCGGGAGCTCTGTGTCCCGTGATGTACTCCAAGAAAAGGATTTTACAGGTAAGCTGTTATAAAAATCCTATTTTCTTTCTCGTACATCACGGGACACAGAGCGACATAGTCATTACTAATGGGATGTCCTAAAGCAATGCCAAATGAGGGGGGGGATACACCATATATAAGCTGAGCGCTATCAGACATGAGGATCTTTTGCGGCCTGCAACACACTGCGCCCAAAGGCGACATCCTCCTGACTTCTAACGTCCACCTGGTAGAACCTAGTAAACGTGTGAACTGAAGACCATGTTGCGGCCTTACAGATTTGAGCCAGGGAGGCCTGGTGATGCACTGCCCATGAAGTTCCAACTGCTCTCGTGGAGTGCGCTCTAACTTTGAACGGAGGCGGTCTCCTTCTCAAGCCATAAGCTTGCATAATGACCTGTCGAATCCACTTGGCTAAAGTAGATTTTGACGCTGCCTGACCCTTTCTGGGGCCTTCCGGCAGAATAAACAAAGTATCCGTTCTGCGAATCTGAGCAGTGGCTTTTAGATAAGCTTTAACTGCTCTTACTACATCCAAAGAATGCAATAACTTTTCCTCTACCGAAGTAGGTTTGGGGAAAAAAGAAGGAAGAACCACATCTTGGTTCAAATGAAACCTCGATACCACCTTAGGAAGAAAGGCTGGATGAGGACGTAACACTACTCTGTCCTTATGGATAACCAGATATGGCTCCTTACAGGACATAGCTGCTAATTCCGATACTCTTTTAGCCGAACAAATGGCTACTAGAAAAATCAATTTCCTGGTGAGAAGCACCAAGGAAATATGCTGTAATGGTTCAAATGGTTGTTTCTGTAGAACCGACAGAACCAAGTTTAGATCCCATGGACATATGGGAATATTAACCGGAGGACTAATACGCATCACTCCTTGTATAAAGGCTTTGACTAGTGAATGCGAAGCCAAGGGCCTTTGAAAAAATATTGACAAGGCCGAAATCTGACCCTTGATAGTACTCAAGGCAAGCTTCCTATCTACAGCCCACTGTAGGAAGTCCAGAATCCTACCTATTACGTACTTATGTGGATGCCATTTCTTGGCCTCACACCACGCGATGTACGCCTTCCAGATTCTATAGTAGATCTGCCTGGATACCGGCTTCCTGGCATTGATCATGGTAGATACCACAGCATTAGAGAGCCCTCTCTTTTTTAGAATGTGGGCTTCAATAGCCAGGCCGTCAAACCTAGGGCTGGTAAGGAAGGGTGGTATATCGGTCCTTGCGAAAGCAGGTCCGGACGACGTGGGAGAGTCCAAGGACTCCCCACTGAAATTTTACAATCTCCGCGTACCACGCTCTTCGGGGCCACGCTGGAGCCACCGGAATCACTGGTTTCTTTTCTACCCTGATTCTGCGGAGTAATCGAGGTAACCATTGTGGCGGTGTGAATGCATATATCAGCTTGAACTGATCCCAAGGGAACACTAGGGCATCCGAGCCGCAAGCTAGGGGATCCCTTGTCCGAGAGACAAACCTGTCCCCCTTTGCGTTGAATCTGGATGCTAGAAGATCTACATCCGATGTTCCCCACCGCTGACATATTGTCCAGAAAACCTCGGGGTGAAGGGACCCTTCCTCTGGGCCTAATTGCTGGTGACTTAGAAAGTCCGCCTTCCAATTCTCCACTCCTGGAATGAATACCGCAGATATGGCTGGGACATATTTTTCTGCCCATTTCAGGATGTAATTTACTTCCCTCTGGGCTGCACGACTCCTGGTGCCCCCCTGATGATTGATATATGCCACTGCTGTGGCATTGTCTGATTGAATTCTGACAGGGGACCCTTGGAGTTTGGATGTCCATGCTACTAGGGCATACCGGGCTGCTCGTATCTCTAAGAGATTGATGGGCAGGGCCTTTTCTGCATCCGACCATCTGCCCTGGAGAGACTATTGCTCCAGTACTGCTCCCCAGCCTATAAGGCTGGCATCTGTAGTGACCACCTTCCAAGAAATCGGACTGAAGGATTTCCTTTTTTCCAGATTCTGGGGAACCAACCACCAACGGAGGCTCTTGCGAACGGAAGGGGACAAGGACATTGTAAGTCTAGGGCCTGAACTTTTTTGTTCCAGGCTGACAGTATGGCCCCTTGCAAATTCCTTGAATGGAATTGACCGTAGGGTACTGCTTCGAATGATGCCACCATTTTTCCCAGCAGCCTCATATACAGGCGTATGGACGGCTGTCTTTTTTGTACCCACTAAGTGGATCAAATCTTTCAAAGACAACACCTTTCCTCGAGGCAAGAATATTTTTCTCTGGCCTGAATCCAACCTTAGCCCCAAGTATTCCAGACTTTTGACTGGTTTTTAGGGCTGACTTGTCTCGGTTGATAATCCAACCGTGAGATTCCAGATACTTGATTGTCTTGTGAACGACCACGTCTAGTTTTTTCACTGAGTGGTCTATCAGCAACAAGTCATCCAGATATGCCATTATCATTACACCTTGTGTTCTTAGATTGGCCAATAAAGGGCCAGAATTTTTGTAAACACTCGTGGTGCTGTGGCCAAACCGAAGGGTAAGGCTCTGAACTGAAAATGGCGCCCTTCTACTGCAAAGCGTAGAAATTTTTGGTGGACTGGAAAGATGGGAATGTGCAAATAAGCATCTTTGATGTCGATCGCGGCTAACCAATCCTCCCCTTGTAGGGCAGTGGCCACCGATCGGATCGACTCCATCGGAAAGTCCTGATATACAGGAATTTGTATAGCCCTTTTAGAATTAATATGGGCCTCCCGTCCGCGTTTGCTTCGGGACTGTAAAGAGGTTTGAGTAAAACCCGAACCCTCATTCTTCCAGGGGAACCTCCATAATTACTCCTTGGAGCAATAGTTGTTCTAGTGCCAACAGGAGGGACTCTCTCTTCCGGGGATCCCTTGGCACGTTTGACCTCAAAAATGGGAAGGAGGAGAGTCTTTTAACTCCAAACTGTATCCCAAACCTACTGCGGAGAGCACCTATCTGTCTTGATCGTGTCCCGCCAGGTCTCTTGCGAACAACTGGAGTCCTCCCCCCACCCGACTGAGTGGGGGCTTCAATGAATTTAACTTTGGGGGAGGTTTTCTACCTCCCCTGACCCAGGGTTTCTCATTACCCTGCTACTGTCCCTGTTTTTTACCCCCGGGAATTGACCGAGGAGGCCGTCGGAACTGTTACACAGCCGATGCCCCAGGGACTGGAGAAGCAGGCCTCTTAAAGAGGGACCTCTAACTCTGTTTTTAACCGGCAAGAGCGTATTTTTACCGCTGGAAATTTTCTGGATATATTTCTCCAGGTTTTCCCTGAATAAGCGTTCACCATGAAATGGGACGCTAACCAGCCATTCTTTACAGGGAGCTTCAGCAGACCAGTTTTTGAGCCATAGGAGCCTACGCATATGTACTATAGACAGCGTAAGGCGGGAGGCCTGATGGACTGAATCCTCTATGGCGTCAACCGCAAAGCCTAAGGCTCTAGGTAGATCAACTAGGGCAAAGCCTGCTGATCTGTCAAGTCCCTCAAGACCTGTTTCAACTGATCCTTCACTGCTTAGCAGACCCCAATAGCTGCTACTGCTGGTTGTATCACCAAGCAGATTTGCATAAGGACTCCAATCTTTTATCTATTGGGTTCTTGAACATTTGGACATTATCCACTGGACATGTCAGTGATTTATACATACAAGAGATGGCTGTGTCTACTGTAGGGACCTTCCATTTTTTTTTTTTTGATGAACTTATCCTCCATGGGATAGACCACCGGAAATCTCTTGGGGGAATAAATATTTTCTCAGGACGTTCCCAATCCTGGTAAATGAGCCCTTTCAGTAAAGGGTGAAGTGGAAAAGAACAAACAGTCTGGGGGCTTCTAGCGACCCCAACGAGGATACAGTAGTGGTTGATGGTTCCGCAAGGTGCATTTTTAAATGCTGATCGGACCATGTTAGTCAGAGACTGAACCCATAATCTTTCAGCTTGAGATGCTGAGAAAAGGTTCCCCCACTGTTGATTCCTCTATAACAGAATCAACCTCATCCTGATCCCCTTCAGGCAGGTCGATCCCTGTATGGGACTGTTGCTCTGCTAACAGGCACTCTGAAGGAGGAGACGGAGATCGGGCGTGCTTTCCCTGACAGGGAGGCAGCGATAAATGTTGACAATCTCTCTCTAATCCTCCCAGAGCTGAGGAAAAAACCTCCTCTGTTACATACACAGGAGCAGGTGAACTGAGGACAGCCACAGTACCAAGTACCCCTGCGGGGTCTCTACGGTCACTTACCTCTGAACTTCAGGGGAGACTGGTGCAGCAGAAGTATGCCCAAGATCCTCCGAGCCCGATGAGACCCCCTTCGCTTCCTGGAAGATTCAGTTCCGGAGCTTCTGGACGGCATATTCCTAAGCCTAAAGCTGAGGTATTCCAGCCGTAATACACCACTTTTACTGAGAATAGTCTAGCACAATTGCTGCTATATCACAGTTGGTGTCTACTAATGTGCCTTTCTAGGGGATGCCTGTATCAACCGCTTGCTGTATGCCCTTTTTTTAAATGTTGCCAGCTCTGTCTCTGTACTTCATAGCCAGCTCACCACACAAAACTGTGGTTTTTACATGCTGGGACGCCCGCACATGCGCAGAAGCGCTGCGGCGCACACAGAGCGTCATCCCCCAGGCTCCGCCCCCTTTCCTGGCTCACCTCTATATATAAAGGCGCGTGCACGCGCACGCGCGCGGCCACGTGCGCCTTCGGCGCTAATTTTGAAAAATGGAGACTAGGGACAAGAGCCAGGGCCCCTCTTTGCCGCAGGCCGGGGGATGGACGAGCATTGCAACATGGCAGAGGAAGCAGTTTCCCATAAGAGAACTCACCATCTGCCTGGACTTGCTCTGCTGAGAAGAAACTAGTCCACATGACAAGAAAACATTCCACAGCGGCCTCTAGTGGACAAACACAGGTACCGCAGTCTAATATCTTAAATATATATAAAAAATATTTTTTTTTTTTTTTTTTTTTCTTGACCACCATTAAAAATTATTACATTTTTTTAGTAGTTACAGGCATGCACAGAATTTTGCGGGAATACCATTAGGTAACAGACAGAAAGACAAATTAGGCTTGGGGGTCCCCCAATAGAACCAAGTTCCTGGGGGCCCCCACTTACCTGTTCCCCGCCGCAGGACTTTGTTTGGTCCACAAAAGCCCAAACTTCACCTATCACGGCAGGCATTGTAATCAAACCTTCAGGGACCGGGTTCCCAAGGATTCCACTCCCCTGGACCTGTATAGCACCCTGCACAGAAAACATCTTGGTCGTGGGTATGACCAGAGCTCTGGATCCCAGGGTCCAGCTCTCCTAAGAGAAGCATTACAGGCAAAACCTTGCTCTTCTCTGCAAGGCCCGGGTACCGACCGTTTAGCTATGAAGCTTTTTTGGTCGGATCCGGAATAGCTTACTGAGGCCCAAAAGAACCTGAACGCAAGCTCAGTGAAAAACACATGTTTCTTCTTGGCCAACACCTTAGACACTGGCAAAAAACTGAGGTGCTCCCGGATGGGAGGGGCTTATATAGGGGAGGGTACTTCCGGTTTTGGAAGTTGCCAGTGCCAGCACCTGACGGTATCTATATAACCCATTAGTAATGACTATGTCGCTCTGTGTCCCGTGATGTACGAGAAAGAAATTGGGCCTTTGATGGTGGTGCTGGTGCCACAACACTGTAAGCCCTGACAGTTACTCTTGGTGGGTGCAGCAATGGGCCCTGCTGTGAATTATTAGATCAAGAATTGTAATTGCATGCCCCTGTTGAACAGGGGCTGAAAAATTGGGCCTTTCGTGGTGGTGGTGGTGGTGGTGGTGTTGCCACAACACTGTAAGCCCTCAGAGTTACTCTTGCTTGGTGGGTGCAGGAATAGGCCCTGCTGTGAATTATTAGATCAATAATTGTAATTACATGCCCCTGTTGAACAGGGGCTGAAAAATTGGGCCTTAGGCACTGGTGGCACAACACTGCAACCCCTCACAGATACTGTACTTGGAGCACAGCAATGAGCCCTGTTGCAAAGTATTGCTTCAAAAATTGTAATGACACGCCCCTGTTAAACAGGGGCTGAAAAATTGGGCCTTAGGCACTGGTGGCACAACACTCCAACCCCTCACACATACTGTACTTGGAGCACAGCAATGAGCCCTGTTGCAAAGTATTGCTTCAAAAATTGTAATTACACGCCCCTGTTAAACAGGGGCCGAAAAATTGGGCCTTAGCCACTGGTGGCGGCACCCATAAACAAAAATGATCTTCCAAGCTATCATCATCAATCGTATCATTGAGGACTCGGAGGAGGAGGATAGCCAGTCAACATAACAGCACAGGCACTCAGCATCAGCATCAGTCTTGAAGGGATGTGACATGTTAAAATCAATTAGTCTGTTATATCAGCATCAGGTGTGTGGTAGCTGGTGGTGATCCAAGACTGGTTCATCTTGATGAAAGTCAGTCGATCAACCGAGTCGGTGGACAGGCGCACCCTGTGATCCGTGACAAATCCTCCAGCAGCACTGAATGTGCGTTCCGAAAGAACGCTGGATGCAGGACAGGCCAGTAGCTCAATTGCATACTGTGCAAGCTCTGGCCAGTGATCCATCCTCAAGACCCAGTAAGCCAGAGGATTTTCGGTGGGGAAGGTGTCCAAGTCTGACCTTGCCCCTAGATATTCCTGCACCATGTTTATCAGACGCTGGCGATGGTTGCTGGAACCGATCATATTTTGGGGCTGCGGACTAAAGAATTGTCTGAACGCATCGGTCAGACGGCCACCTTCCCCACCGCTCCTTCTTTGACTGGCCGAAGCCTCAGCAACTCGTTGTCCAGGACCAGGAGTTTGTAACCTCCCAGTCTCTGGGAACGCGTTGCACAGACCTTTCTGCAAGGCCTCCCGGAGTTGTCTCATCCTCTGCTCCCTCTGCGACGGTAACATAAGGTCCGCAACCTTACCCTTGTACCGTGGATCAAGGAGAGTGGCCAGCCAGTAATGGTCCCTCTCCTTGATCCGAAGAATACGAGGATCCTTCCGCAGACTTTGCAGGATCAGGGAGGCCATGCAGCGTAGGTTTGCTGAGGCATTCGCTCCGGAGTCCTCTGGGTCACTAAGGACGACATGATCCGCAGTCACCTCCTCCCAGCCACGTACAAGTCCACTGGTTTCTTGGGACTGTAAATCATCCCTAAAAGACTGCTGCTGATGATGCTGAGTGCCAGCCTCCACCTCCATGCTGACACAATCCTCCTCCTCCTCCTCCTCCTCTTCCTGTGCGATGGGTGGGACAGAAGGAACACTGTCTGGGTAAAGGGGGCCTTGAGAGGCAAGGAAGTCCTCCTCTTCCTGCCTCTGTTCTGCCTCAAGTACCCTGTCCATTATTCCACACAGCGTGTGCTCCAACAGGTGGACAAGAGGTACAGTGTCACTGATGCATGCACTGTCACTGCTCACCATCCTCGTGGCCTCCTCAAATGGTGCCAGGACAGTGCATGCATCCCTGATCATGCCCCACTGGCGTGGAGAAAAAAAACCAAGCTCCCCTGACCCTGTCCTGGTGCCGTAGTCGCACAGGTACTCATTGATGGCCCTCTGCTGCGTGTGCAGCCGCTGCAGCATGGCCAACGTTGAGTTCCACCTGGTGGGCATGTCACATATAAGGCGGTTCTTGGGCAGGTTCAACTCCTTTTGCAGCTCAGCCAGGCGAGCACTGGCATTATAAGATCTGCGGAAATGCACACAGACTTTCCTGGCCTGCCTCAGGACATCATGTAAGCCCGGGTACCTGCCCAAGAAACGCTGCACCACCAGGTTAAGGACGTGAGCCACACAGGGCACATGGGTCAGTTGTCCCTGTCGAAGGGCGGAGAGGAGGTTGGTGCCATTGTCGCAAACCACCATTCCTGGCTTAAGCTGGCGTGGCGTCAACCACCTCTCGGCCTGGCCCTGCAGAGCAGACAGGACCTCTGCCCCAGTGTGGCTTCTGTCCCCCAAACACACCAGCGCAAGCACGGCATGGCATCTTTTTGCCTGCGTACTTGCGTAGCCCGTGAACGGCTACGGAGCACCGCTGGTTCATAGGACAAACCACAGGAAGAGGCCATGGAGGAAGAAGAAGAGGAGGGGGTGGAGGAGAGAGGTGTGTCACAACCAGTAGTAGCATTTTGGAGGCGTGGAGGTGGGACAACCTCCAACACTACTGCACCTTGTCCTGCATCCTTCCCAGCTGCCAAAAGAGTGACCCAATGGGCCGTGAAAGAAAGGTAACGTCCCTGTCCATGCCTGCTGGACCATGAGTCAGCGGTAATATGCACCTTACCGCTGACCGCCCTGTCCAGCGAGGCCAAGACATTGCCTTCCACATGCCGGTAGAGAGCCGGAATAGCCTTCCGTGAGAAAAAGTGGCGTTTGGGAACCTGCCACTGAGGAACCGCACATTGCACAAACTCACGGAAGGGGGCCGAGTCTACCAACTGAAAAGGCAGCAGTTGAAGCGCTAGCAATTTAGCCAAGCTAGCATTCAACCGCTGGGCATGTGGATGGCTGGGAGTGAACTTCTTTCGACGGTCCAGCAGCTGGGGCAGGGAAATTTGCCTGCTAGAATCGGACGTCGGTGTACTGCTAGCAGAGTGGCCGCAAGTACTTGGCTGTGACACACCTAATTCTACACCTTCATTCCTCTCAGTGCATGTTTCAGAGAGGACTGAAGTTATAGTGGGGTTGGAGATCCCAGCTGATGCGGTGCAAGGAGAGGTCCGCTTTGTTCTTTGGTGTGGGTCTTTGAGGTAGGCTTGCCAACGAGCTGCATGGCAGGTCAACATATGTCTGGTCAGGCATGTGGTACCCAAGCGGCTGATGTTTTGGCCACGCGATATACGCTTGAGACATATGTTGCAAACAGCAGCTGTGCGATCTGATGCACTAGCCTCAAAAAAGGCCCACACCAAGGAACTTTTTGAATGATGGGCAGAGGCAGCGCCCTGCACAGGCGGAGCTCTGCGGTGTGATTCCGTCGGTGTACTGCCCTTACGCTGGCCACCAAAGGGCATCCTGCCTCGTTGGAGATGTGCCTCCTCCTCATCCTCCTCCTCCTCCTCTCTCCTATTAGGCACCCATGTGGAGTCAGTGACCTCATCATCCCCTCCCTCCTCATCACTGGAGCCAATCTGGCAGTATGCTGCAGCTGCTGGAACATGACTGCCAGATTGGTGTCCTTCTTGAGCATCCCCTCTGTCTGCTCTCACCCTACTGCCTTCCTGTAGCTGGGTTTCATCATCAGACCCTTCGAAACGCTGGGCATCCTCCTGGAGCATGTACCCAACACTGTGCTCAAACAGTTCGGGGGACTCCTCAGGAGGAGGACATGGTGGGTCTAGGGAAGGAGTGACTGATGATGAGTCTGACATTGATACCAGGGAAGAGGACGCTTTGGCAGCTGCTTTGCCAGTACCCTGAGCCTGGGTGAGAGAGGATGAGGAGGAGGAGGAGGGCTTGGTCATCCACTCTACCAAGTCTTCGCCATGATGTGGCTCAACATGTCCAGCTGCCGAAAAGAAGGACAAGCGTGTCCCATGGCCATGTGCTGATGACAATGCACCGCGTCCACGACCAGCACTGTTGCCCCCAGACACAGAGCCTGCTTGCCCTCTTTTATTGCCTCCTGACTGTCTGCCTCTCCTTGTTTGCCTTCCAGACATTCTAATAGATGGCCTGCAGGGAGATGGGAAAAAAGCAATAAGGGCTACCTTCAGGTGTCCTTCTCTGTCCCTTTACTTAAGGATTTCTAAATATGGTTCAGGATGATTGCTTTTGCACAGAATAGCACAACGACAATTTCCCTGACTGTCCAAAAAACAAGGATTTCAAAGATGGTTGATGAGGAATGCTTTAGCACACTATAGCACAAGGAGAATTCACTCACTGTCCTTCCCAGTCCCTAGAAACAAGGACTTGCACAGTGAAAGAAACTGACACTCTCCCTACCTAGAGTTTTCTGTCCCTAGAAAAAATGTTTTTTTTAAGCACACTATAGCACAAGGAGAATTCACTCACTGTCCTTCCCAGTCCCTAGAAACAAGGACTTGCACAGTGAAAGAAACTGACACTCTCCCTACCTACAGTTTTCTGTCCCTAGAAAAAATGTTTTTTTTAAGCACACTATAGCACAAGGAGAATTCACTCACTGTCCTTCCCAGTCCCTAGAAACAAGGACTTGCACAGTGAAAGAAACTGACACTCTCCCTACCTAGAGTTTTCTGTCCCTAGAAAAAATGTTTTTTTTAAGCACACTATAGCACAAGGAGAATTCACTCACTGTCCTTCCCAGTCCCTAGAAACAAGGACTTGCACAGTGAAAGAAACTGACACTCTCCCTACCTAGAGTTTTCTGTCCCTAGAAAAAATGTTTTTTTTAAGCACACTATAGCACAAGGAGAATTCACTCACTGTCCTTCCCAGTCCCTAGAAACAAGGACTTGCACAGTGAAAGAAACTGACACTCTCCCTACCTACAGTTTTCTGTCCCTAGAAAAAATGTTTTTTTTAAGCACACTATAGCACAAGGAGAATTCACTCACTGTCCTTCCCAGTCCCTAGAAACAAGGACTTGCACAGTGAAAGAAACTGACACTCTCCCTACCTACAGTTTTCTGTCCCTAGAAAAAATGTTTTTTTTAAGCACACTATAGCACAAGGAGAATTCACTCACTGTCCTTCCCAGTCCCTAGAAACAAGGACTTGCACAGTGAAAGAAACTGACACTCTCCCTACCTACAGTTTTCTGTCCCTAGAAAAAATGTTTTTTTTAAGCACACTATAGCACAAGGAGAATTCACTCACTGTCCTTCCCAGTCCCTAGAAACAAGGACTTGCACAGTGAAAGAAACTGACACTCTCCCTACCTAGAGTTTTCTGTCCCTAGAAAAAATGTTTTTTTTAAGCACACTATAGCACAAGGAGAATTCACTCACTGTCCTTCCCAGTCCCTAGAAACAAGGACTTGCACAGTGAAAGAAACTGACACTCTCCCTACCTACAGTTTTCTGTCCCTAGAAAAAATGTTTTTTTTAAGTACACTATAGCACAAGGAGAATTCACTCACTGTCCTTCCCAGTCCCTAGAAACAAGGACTTGCACAGTGAAAGAAACTGACACTCTCCCTACCTACAGTTTTCTGTCCCTAGAAAAAATGTTTTTTTTAAGCACACTATAGCACAAGCACAAAACACACTAACACTCTCCCTACCTATCCTTCTCTTTCCCTAAACTAAAGGAATCCAGGTTAAGCAAGAAAGAAATAAAAGTCACTGTCCCTGCCTATGCTGCTCTTTCCCTGCTCCGGAACACACTACACTAGGCCGCCGTGCTGGCGGCCTTTTATAGTGTGGGGCGTGTACTAAACACCCTCAGCAATAATTGGCCACAGGCATCCTGCCTGTGGCCAATCATTGCTCTCCTCGCTGCCGGCGCTGTGATTGGCCAAGCATGCGGGGTCACAGTGCATGCTTGGCCAATCACAGCGCCTGGATGACACTGCGATGGCGTAGTTCATTGTGGGCCGTTCGCGTCACTCGAATTTGGCGCGAACGGCCCAAATCGTTCGATCTTCGTCGAACGATCGAACAGCCGATGTTCGAGTCGAACGTATGTTCAACTCGAACACGAAGCTCATCCCTACACGGCATTTCTTTTGGCGTCTTCTTCCAGATTCTGTGGAGGGGATGCTAAAGGGATAGTGTCGCTCATGAAGCCGACTCACACTATCAGAGCGAATGCTTCCTGGGGCGGGATCTTGTTGGTAAATGAGGGCATCGATGATATCTTCGATATATTGGAGGTAGTGGAGTTGGTGATTTTGAGTTGCTTTTTGGTAGCAGACAAACGAATTAAAAAGGGCCATGTGAAAAAGGTGAAACGCAACTTTTTTGTGCCAATAACGGGACTTTCTTGTTGATAAGTAGGGCTGTAGCATCTGGTTGTTTAAATCCACCCCCCATGTACAAATTGTAGTCGTGGACACATTCGGGCTTTACAATGGGGCCGCGTCTTCTTGGGATCTCCACCACGGTGTCATTGTGGATCGTAGAGAGGATGTGGACATCTTTCTTGTCCCTCCACTTCATGGCCAACACCTCCTCGTTTCTCATGAATGCCGATTCTCCAGGTCGCAATTTTTTGGTCAATAAATTTTGTGGGAATCCCTTCCGTTTTTTTTTAAAGGTACCGCAGGCCGGGGTTTGTTTACTGTAAAGGTGGCGAAAAAGGGGCAGGCTGGTATAGTAATTGTCAACATATAAATGGTAACCTTTTCCGAACAGGGGGTATGCCAACTCCCAGACAATTTTCCCACTGGTTCCAATATATGTGGGGCAATCACTTGGCTGGAGCTGGGAGTCTTTGCCTTCGTAGATCCTGAATTTGAAGACGTATCCAGTGGCTCGATCGCATAATTTATTTAATTTTAACCCATACCTGGCTCTCTAGCTTGGTATGTACTGCTTGAACTGCAGTCGGCCAGTGAAATGTACGAGGGACTCGTCCACACAAATTTTTTGGTCTGGGATGAAAACTTCTTCAAATCGCTGGGAAAAGGCATTGATTAGGGGGCGTATCTTGTACAATTTGTCGTAGTTGGGATGATCTCGGGGAGGGCACTGTGAATTGTCATTGAAGTGGAGAAAGCGCATAATCATGTCGTATCTTTTCCTGGACATGACAGCGAAATATATGGGCATGTGTTGGATGGGGCGTTTGGACCAATATGAATGGACTTCGTTCTTTTTTGTAAGCCCCATATTGAACATAAGGCCCAAAAACAATTTAAATTCGTCCAATGTTAGACGCCGCCACTGGAACATGCGGGCGTAGGAAGAATCGGGGTTGGCAGCAATAAATTGGGATGCATACAGATTTGTTTGATCCACTATATTCTGCAGCAAATCTTGTGGGAAAAATAAACAAAAATAATCAAATTTAGAAAAATTTGTAGTGTCGGGCTGCACACCTGGCTGTGCGGTGAAAGGGGGGATGATAGCGGATCCTGAGTTGGCAGGCAACCATAAGGGGTTTGCCAGGGCATCGGGAAGGTAGGACTGGGGCTGGATTCTTCGGGTTGGGCGTGCATTTCCATTACTTGTACTGGGCTCCTCTTCCTGGGGTATGGCGCTGCTGGTGGTGGGCAGTTCTCCTGATCTTGGTGCTGATCTTGGTGCTGATTGCCTTCTTTTGGGAGGGACGGTTTCCTCCGGGGACTCGGACTCTGATCCACTATCCTCCACTGGCTCGTATTCCGAACCAGAATCGGATAATGGGAGCTCCCCGCTGCTCTCATCATCCGACATGGCAAGAATGGCATATGCCTCCTCAGGTGTGTAAACCCTTTGGGACATTTAGGCAGTGCTTATTGGTGGGCCTGTGTAATGGTACTGCTGGTGGTAGTGGTGGCGGTCTGTGTGGTAGTACCGATGGAGGTATTAGTGGTGGGCCTGTGTGGTGGTACCAATGGCGGTATGGGTGGTGGTGGTACCAATGGCGGTACAGGTGGTGGTGGTACCGATGGCGGTACGGGTGGTGGTGGTGGCGGTACCGATGGCGGTACAGGTGGCGGTACGGGTGGTGGTGGTACCGGAGGCGGTACAGGTGGTGGTGGTACCGATAGTGGTATGGGTAGTGATGGTACCGATGGCGGTACAGGTGGCGGTACGGGTGGTGGTGGTACCGATGGCGGTACAGGTGGTGGTGGTACCGATAGTGGTATGGGTGGTGATGGTACCGATGGCGGTACAGGTGGTGGTACAGGTGGTGGTGGCACTACCGATGGTGGTACGGGTGGTGGTACTGGTGGTGGTACCGATGGCGGCACTAGTGGTGATACTGGTAGCGGGCCTGTGTGGCAGTATAGATGCTGGGCCTGATGGCGGTACTAGTGGCGGTACTGGTAGTGGTACCGATGGCGGTACTGGTAGCCTGTGTGGCGGTACCAATGGCGGTACCGATGGAGGTGGGCCTGTGACAGATGATTGACAGATGGGCTGATTGATTGATTGACAGATGGGCTGATTGATTGATTGACAGATTGGCTGATTGATTGACAGATGGGCTGATTGGCTGGGCTGATTGATTGACAGGTGGGCTGATTGGCTGGGCTGATTGATGTGCTGGGCTGTGTGACAGGTCCTCTTTATTGGGGGGGGGGCGTGTTGTGCACTGTAAAATAATGTAGACAAACTACACTGAGCTAACTTACTGATCTCTTCTCTCTCCTCACAGATCGGTGTGTGAGGAGAGAGCAGGGATCAGATAGTAACTCCTGCTGTTTGTTTACACTTGTGACCGGCTGTGATTGGACACAGCCGGTCACGTGGTAAACGGCCAATTCATTGGCCGTTTACCCTGATCAGGGACGCGCTGTGTCCAAGGGACACTCGCCTTCCCCGATCCCCGCTCTGCAAGCCTCTGGCGGCGCGCACGGAGCGCGCCGCCGAGTCTGTTGTGACATGTGATCGGCTGTGACTTTGACACAGCCGATCACATGGTAAACAGCCAATGAAATTGGCTGTTTACCGTGATCGGGGAAGCGCTGTGTCTGAGGGACACGCGCCGTCCCCGATCACCGCGCGTAAGGCATTATCCTGCAGGACGTCATATGACGTCCAGTGTGGATAATGCAACCACTTCCCGGATGTCAATTCGCTATTGACGGGGCGGGAAGTGGTTAAAGTGAAAAAATAAAAGTGAAATATTCCTTTAAATATCGTACCTGGGGGGTGTCTATAGTATGCCTGTGAAGTGGCGCATGTTTCCCGTGTTTAGAACAGTCCCTGCACAAAATGACAATTCTAAAGGAATAAAAGTGATTTAAAACTGCTTGCGGCTCTAATGTAATGTCTGGTCCCGGCAATATGGATGAAAATCATTGAGAAAAACGGCATGGGTACCCCCCCAGCCCATTACCAGCCCCTTTGGGTCTTGTATGGATATTAAGGGGAACCCCGCACCCAAATTAAAAAAAGGAAAGGCGTGGGGCCCCCAGGCCCTATATACTCTGAACAGCAGTATACAGGCGGTGCAAACAAGACAGGGACTGTAGGTTTGTTCTTAAGTAGAATCTGTTTGTAATTTTGAACTGGTACATTTTTAAAGTGTAGCTCCAGCCAAAAAATCTATTTTTAAGTTTTTGGGAAAACCTAGGGAAGGGTTATCACCCCTGTAACATTTGTTTTGCTGTCTGTGCACCTGTTTAGAAAATTTCATCTCACTTTCTGTCCCAAAGACAATTGGATTTTGAAAATTTTGTGTTTTTAGTGAATCAAGGAACTCTTACAGGAGAGAATTTCCCTTCTTAGGGGTAGATTTCCTCTCACTTCCTGTTGTCTCCTTCCGTTTGCAAGTAGGAGTTGTTTGTAAGTTGGATGTTTGAAAGTAGGGGACCGCCTGTATATACTATACGGCCTGCCCTATATACTCTGCGGAAAATTGGGCCTTAGGTGTTGGTGGTACCAGAACACTGTAAGCCCTCACAGTTACTCTTGGTGGGCTCAGGAACCTGCCCTGCTGTAAAATATTAGATCAAGAATTGTAATTACATGCCCCTGTTGAACAGGGTCGGAAAAATTGGGCCTTTGGTGATGGACGATGTGGTGGTGTTGCCACAACACTGTAAGGCCTCACAGTTACTCTTGGTGGGTGCAGGAACGGACCCTGCTGTGAAATATTAGATCAAGAATTGTAATTACATGCGGCTGAAAAAGTGGGCCTTAGGCACTGGTGCTGGTGCCACAACACTGCAACCCCTCACAGAAACTCTAGTTGGAGTGCAGGAATGAGCCCTGCTGCAAAGTATTAAAGCAAACATTGTAATTACACGCCCCTGTTAAACAGGGGCAGAAAAATTGGGCATTAGGCACTGGTGCTGGTGCCACAACACTGCAACCCCTCACAGAAACGCTAGTTGGAGCGCAGGAATGTGCCGTGCTGCAAAGTATTGCAGCAAAAATTGTAATTACACGCCCGTGTTAAACAGGGGCAGAAAAATTGGGCCTTAGCCACTGGTGGCGGTGCCCAGAACCAAAAATGTTCTTACAAGCTATCAGCATGATCATTGAGAAGAAAGAGGATAGTCACTCAGCATAACAGGATAGTCACTCAGCATCAGCATAGGCAGTCTTGAAGGGATCTGACATTCAAAAAAAAAAATATTCGGTTACATCAGCATCAGGTGCTTGGTAGCTGGTGGTAATCCAACACTGATTCATTTTTATGAAGGTCAGCCGATCGACCGAGTCGGTGGACAGGCGCACCCTGTGATCGGTTACAAAGCCTCCAGCAGCACTGAATGTGCGTTCCGAAAGAACGCTGGATGCAGGACAGGCCAGTACCTCAATTGCATACTGTGCAATAGGGATGAGCTTCGAGTTCGAGTCGAACTCATGTTCGACTCGAACATCGTCTGTTCGGCCGTTCACTGAATTTCGAACAATATGGACCAGGCAGGTAGTTTATTGTGAAAGCTGCAGTATATCACTCAGTAATACTGTATTCAGTTTAGCTACACTGCAGACTGTTCCTCCTCATTCTGAACTACTGTTGCTAAGAGACCACAGGCAGGCAGTTGATCGTGAAAGCTGCAGTATATCACTCAGTAATACTGTATTCAGTTTAGCTACACTGCAGACTGTTCCTCCGCATTCTGAACTACTGTTGCTAAGAGACCACAGGCAGGTAGTTGATTGTGAAAGCTGCAGTATATCACTCAGTAATACTGTATTCAGTTTAGCTACACTGCAGACTGTTCTTCCTCATTCTGAACTACTGTTGCTAAGAGACCACAGGCAGGCAGTTGATCGTGAAAGCTGCAGTATATCACTCAGTAATACTGTATTCAGTTTAGCTACACTGCAGACTGTTCCTCCTCATTCTGAACAACTGTTGCTAAGAGACCACAGGCAGGTAGTTGATTGTGAAAGCTGCAGTATGTCACTCAGTAATACTGTATTCAGCTTAGCTACACTGCAGACTGTTCCTCCTCATTCTGAACTACTGTTGCTAAGAGACCACAGGCAGATAGTTGATTGTGAAAGTGTCAGGAAAGGCACTTACATGATCTGCCCGGCAACAGCAGCCTTAGAAGAATGCCTGCCTTTGGAAGAACTGTCAGGCGCATGCGCGTGCGCGATAGCGCAACCGACGTGCGCACGCACGCGGGAGCGCGCGCGCGCACACGGTGACGCCGCTTGGCGCCAGAATCAGGTATTTAAACTGCTCTGTCATGCTGCCCGGTGCTGTCTGGTCTACAGCGTTCCCTGAGACCTCTGCTGCTTGTAACCCTGCTATTGGACTTCCCACCTGATCCGGCTTCCCTCTGTGTATCCTGTTTGCTGCCTGCCCTTTTGACCCCGGCTTGCCTTGACGACTCTCTTGCTTATTCCTCTGAACCTGATTGCTGCCCGCCCAACGAACTGACCCGGCCTGGACTTGATTCCCGTTTGGACCTCGCTCCTGTACCTGAACCAGCCTGCTAGTGTTGACCCGGTCTGCCTGCACCTGCTCTGCTGCTCATCCACGTGTGTTCTCTCGCTGCACCTTGCCGTGGACTACAGCCTCTGCTCAAGGCCCCGACTCAGCTTACCAGTCAGGCACTTGTGCCCTCTGCCTCTCGAGCTCCTGTTCTCTCTACCAGGGCCTCGTGGATCAGAGGCTACGAGAAGCCGCTCCCTGCACATTGGGCTCGTCTACCACCAGGTACGTGACAGTACCAGACAGCCATGTCCGAGCCCACGCAGGGAGCCTCTCCAATGGAGGACTTGTGCCGCCACCTGGATGGACTTACCTCGGCCGTCAGGAGTTTGCAGGAGGGGTATACCCGTCTGGAGGAACAAGTCCGGGCTCTATCTACCCTGCACCATCTGTGGTAATGCTGCCACCAGAACCTAGGGTCCCCACTCCGGAAAGATTCTCGGGGGACCGCAGCAAGTACAGGGCCTTCCGTAACGCCTGCGAACTGTTCTTTGCGTTACAGCCCCGGACATTTTCACTTGAATCCACCAAGGTGGGTTTTGTCATTTCCCTACTTTCAGGAGAACCCCAGACATGGGCCCATCGCCTCTTGGAACACAAGGACGCCTGCCTGAACCTGCTGAGCTCCTTCCTCCAAGCAATGGATCTCCTCTATGAGGATCCCCTTCAGGCGGCCACTGCAGAAGCCGCACTATGCTCCCTACAACAAGGCCGCAGGGCCGTGGAAGACTACGTGTCCGAATTTCGGCGTTGGAGTGCGGATACTAACTGGAACGACGCTGCCTTGCGTCACCAGTTCCGCCTTGGCCTCTCAGACCCTCTTAAGGATGAACTGGCTCGGGTGGGCATCCCCACAACGCTTGACGCTCTGATTCTGCAGGCTACCCAAATCGACAGATGACTAAGGGAACGAAGGGCGGAACGCACCACGGGCCCTTCTCGTCTGGTATGGATGCTTCCCCGTGTGTTTAACCCAAACTCTCCTCACTCTGCTCCTCCGGCATTCGCTCATCCGCCCACCGATGTCCCAGAGCCAATGCAGCTTGGCTTGCTTCGTCCCTCGCTTACCCCCGAGGAGCGTCAACGCTGGCGGAACAACAACCTCTGCCTTTACTATGGTGAACCGGGACACTACGTGAGGTCCTGTCCCGCCAAGTCCCGTAAGTCTTCTGCTGTTTGCTCTACCTGCTTACCTGTTTCTTTTGACAATGCAACTCATCTGGCTGTTTCAATCTCTCTACAGCTTCCAGGAGGGAATATCAAAGCTACCGCCATAATTGATTCCGGAGCATGTAGCGGTTTTATGGATGCATCTTTCGCCAGCAAGTTCCGAATCCCTCTACAACCCAGAGCTAAGGGTCTATCCATCCACCTGGCCAACGGATCGGCCATCAAATCCGGGCCTGTTACCCAGGAGACGGTCCCTCTGGACACAGTCATCTCCAATAGCCACCGAGAATGGCTTTGCCTAGACATTATTGAGTCTCCCTTGTTTCCCATCATACTGGGTATGCCATGGCTAAAAGCTCACAACCCCCAAATCGACTGGATTACTGGAAAGATCAACTTCTGCTCTCCTTATTGCCGCCAGCACTGCCTGTCAAAAAACACTGATATGCCTCCTTTGCTACTTTGTCTTGACGCTGATACCGAGACCCGCCAGTCTGTCCCAGAGGCATACCACACCTTCCTGGATGTATTTAGCAAGAAAGGTGCAGAGACACTACCCCCACACAGGCCCTACGACTGCCCGATTGAACTCCTCCCGGGGGCAGAGGTCCCATTTGGGAGGATTTTCCCTCTGACCGAATTGGAGCTGGGGACTCTCAAGACTTACATTATTGATAATTTGGAAAAAGGATTCATCCGCCCCTCCACCTCACCAGCAGGAGCGGGAATCTTCTTCATCGAGAAAAAGGACCACTCCCTATGCCCATGCGTAGACTACCGCAAGCTTAATAAAATTACGATCAAGAATCGTTACCCCTTTCCTCTGGTGCCTGAACTCTTCCAGAGACTGGGAACCGCAGCTATATTTACTAAACTAGACCTACGTGGGGCCTACAACCTAGTCCGGATTCGAAGTGGGGATGAATGGAAGACCGCCTTCCGTACCCGATTCGGGCACTTTGAATACCGTGTGATGCCCTTCGGTCTATGCAACGCCCCAGCTACATTTCAACATTTTGTGAATGAGGTCTTCAGGGACTATCTTGACCTGTTCGTTATCGTCTATTTAGACGACATCCTAATTTTTCCTCGTCCTTGTCCATTCATCGGGAGCATGTTGGAAAGGTATTAACCCGACTCCGTCAGCACGGTCTGTATGCAAAACCCGAGAAATGTGTTTTCGAGCAACAAAGCATCCAATTCTTGGGATTGATCATCTCCGTAGAGGGTATCAAGATGGACCCACAAAAGGTTTCCGCTATCCTGGATTGGCCAGCCCCTACGGACAAGAAAGGGATCCAGCGTTTTGTAGGGTTCGCGAATTTTTATCGCAAGTTTATCCGGGGTTTCTCCACCATCATCGCCCCCATCACCAGCCTGACAAAACAAGGCACGCGCTTCAACTGGACCTCTGAGGCCCAGGCTGCCTTCTCTACCCTCAAGGGTCAGTTCACCTCAGCCGCTGTCCTAAGACACCCAGACCCAGCTCTGCCCTATACCCTGGAAGTAGACGCCTCAGAGATTGCCGTGGGAGCAGTACTCTCTCAGAGGCAGGGTCCCAAGGCCCTGTTACATCCTGTAGCTTTCTTTTCTCGTAAGTTGTCTGAAGCAGAAAGGAACTACGATGTCGGGGACAGAGAATTACTCGCAATTAAGGCAGCACTGGAAGAATGGCGCTACTTGTTGGAGGGGGCAGCACACCCCATTTTGGTCTACACAGACCACAAGAACCTGGAGTACTTGAAAGTCGCCAAGAGACTGAGGCCACGTCAGGATAGGTGGGCACTCTTTTTTACCAGGTTCTCATTCCACATTACCTACAGGCCCGGGTCAAAAAACACAAAACCTGACGCACTTTCCCGGATGTTCAGTGAACCACAAACCACTTCACTCCCGGACACCATCCTGACTCCTGGAAACGTTCTTTTATTACAAGAAGACTTACTGTCTCAGATCAAACGGGCTTATACAAGTGAATTACACCTACCGGACGTTACCTTACAGCGGAGAGATGACCTGCTATGGTTCCAGGACAGAATTTTCGTACCCCAGCAAGTACGGGTCAAGGTCCTTAAATCTTGCCATGACCATGAACTGGCCGGCCATTTCGGTATCCGCAAGACATCTGAACTCCTTCAGCACATGTTTTGGTGGCCTCACCTGTTGAAGCACTGTAGAGACTATGTAGATTCTTGCACCACTTGTACTCAAAACAAGGGCAGCAAGGCCAAAGCATGGGGACTATTAAAACCCTTACCCATTCCAGAAAGACCCTGGAGAATGATTTCCATGGATTTTATTGTTGAGTTACCACCATCCGAAAATTGCACTACCATTTTTGTGGTAGTAGACAGACTGTCTAAAATGGCCCATTTCCTACCCATGAGAGGCACACCTTCCGCTCCCGAAACCGCAAAACTGTTCATCAGGGAAATAGTAAGGCTGCACGGTATCCCTTCTAACATCGTATCCGATCGGGGGGTACAGTTTACGTCCAGATTTTGGAGAGCACTTTGCGGATCCTTAAAGATTGACCTGTGTTTTTCCTCGGCTTACCACCCTCAGACCAATGGGCAGACTGAACGAACCAATCAGACGCTTGAACAATATTTACGCTGTTTTTCAGGCTTTTCTCAGGACGATTGGGTACCCTTACTACCTCTTGCAGAATTTGCGTATAACAACTCTGTCCACTCGGCTACCAAACAGTCCCCGTTCTTTGCAAACTACGGTTTTCACCCCTTGTTCCTATCCAATAATATACCGGAGTGTGCAGTTCCAGCCGCCCAAGAGACCCTGAACTTTTTTAACAACAACAACAAACTATTACAAGAAACAATGGCAAGGACCCAGGAATATAATAAGGAGATATTCGACAGGAGGAGGAGGGGGGAGCTTAACCTGGTACCCGGAGACCAAGTCTGGCTGTCTACTGTGAACTTGAAGTTGGCGTGCCCTTCCAAGAAATTGGGCCCTAAATTTGTGGGCCCCTTCCCTGTTCTAAGAAGGATCAACGATGTAGCTTACGAGTTAAAACTGCCAGAATCCTTCCGGATACACCCGGTGTTCCATGTGGCCCTACTCAAACCTGCAGTTCCGGATCCATTCTCCAATCGAGGCATAGGCCCCCCAGAACCAGTACTCATCAATGGGGAGGAAGAGTTCAAGGTTGAGTCCATCCTAGACTGCAGGAGAAGGCGCAACCAAACCCAGTACTTGGTGAAATGGAAGGGCTATGGCCCGGAAGAAAATTCCTGGGAACCAGAGACTAACATTCACGCGGAGAGACTAATTCTGGCCTTCAAAAGATCCCACCCAGGTAGGATGGCCCAGTTGGGCATCCGGAGGCTGCCCGTTGGAGGGGGGCAATGTCAGGAAAGGCACTTACATGATCTGCCCGGCAACAGCAGCCTTAGAAGAATGCCTGCCTTTGGAAGAACTGTCCGGCGCATGCGTGTGCGCGATAGCGCAACCGACGTGCGCGTGCACGCGGGAGCGCGCGCGCACACGGTGACGGCGCTTGGCGCCAGAATCAGGTATTTAAACTGCTCTGTCATGCTGCCCGGTGCTGTCTGGTCTACAGCGTTCCCTGAGACCTCTGCTGCTTGTAACCCTGCTATTGGACTTCCCACCTGATCCGGCTTCCCTCTGTGTATCCTGTTTGCTGCCTGCCCTTTTGACCCCGGCTTGCCTTGACAACTCTCTTGCTTATTCCTCTGAACCTGATTGCTGCCCGCCCAACGAACTGACCCGGCCTGGACTTGATTCCCGTTTGGACCTCGCTCCTGTACCTGAACCAGCCTGCTAGTGTTGACCCGGTCTGCCTGCACCTGCTCTGCTGCTCATCCACGTGTGTTCTCTCGCTGCACCTTGCCGTGGACTACAGCCTCTGCTCAAGGCCCCGACTCAGCTTACCAGTCAGGCACTTGTGCCCTCTGCCTCTCGAGCTCCTGTTCTCTCTACCAGGGCCTCGTGGATCAGAGGCTACGAGAAGCCGCTCCCTGCACATTGGGCTCGTCTACCACCAGGTACGTGACAGAAAGCTGCAGTATATCACTCAGTAATACTGTATTCAGTTTAGCTACACTACAGACTCTTCCTCCTCATTCTGAACTACTGTTGCTATAAGATCACAGGCAGGTAGTTAATTGATTAAGCTGCAGTATATCACTCAGTAATACTGTATTCAGTTTAGCTACACTGCAGACTGTTCCTCCTCATTCTGAACTATTGTTGCTAAGAGACTACAGGCAGGTAGTTGATTGATTAAGCTGCAGTATATCACTCAGTAATACTGTATTCAGTTTAGCTACACTGCAGACTGTTCCTCCTCATTCTGAACTACTGTTGCTAAAAGACCACAGGCAGGTAGTTTATTGTGAAAGCTCCAGTATATCACTCAGTAATACTGTATTCAGTTTAGCTACACTGCAGATTGTTCCTCCTCATTCTGAACTACTGTTGCTAAGAGACCACAGGCAGGCAGTTGATTGTGAAAGCTCCAGTATATCACTCAGTAATACTGTATTCAGTTTAGCTACACTGCAGACTGTTCCTCCTCATTCTGAACTACTGTTGCTAAGAGACCACAGGCAGGCAGTTGATTGTGAAAGCTGCAGTATATCACTCAGTAATACTGTAGCACTATCCCCGTAGGAGCTGCTGGTTATTTTTGGTCCTGCCGTTACCCCACAGTTCAACTTATCAAAACTTGCTTTGCTCTAAATTGGGCAATGTGCCCACAGATGCATGCATCAGTCACTTAGTCTTTTTCCAATGCTTTTTATTCAACACAACTTGCAGCAGTAGAGGAATGGAGGGTTAGGGGAATTCAGATACCTTGTGTAGATCGCTGAGGAACTTGAGATCCTGGAGACAAGTACACTTTCTGTCACTGGATCTTGCGCACCCGTATAGGCCTCTTTCACCGGCCTAATAGCCGGGAATGATGCACGGACAAAAGTCTCTGCAACAGACTTGATGATAGTACTAACTGTTGAACAATCCTCTGCCACAGGATTTGGAAATTAGTAATTGCTTGAGCGAACACAGCTACACAGTACCAAAGTCCTTTAAGCCAGTGGTCATCAACCCTGTCCTCAGGGCCCACTAACAGGCCAGGTTTGCAAGATAACTGAAATACATCACAGGTGATATAATTTGCTGCTCAGTGATTGCAGTATTCTAATCTGCATCTCCCCAAGGTAATACATAACACCTGGCCTGTTAGTGGGCCCTGAGGACAGGGTTGATGACCACTGCTTTAAGCCATCCGGCAGTACTGTGAGGTAGATTGGTTAGGATGCATCCTTCAATTGAGTCACCAGGCTCTTTTTGAGATACCAGCCTTTTGCTCGGTCCTCTCCAAGAAGAGTCCTCCCCTGGATCCTCCAATTGCTCAATTGCTCGGCTTCTTCCCGCAGGCAAGACAGCACAGGACCATCCCCGAACCAGTAGGCCCCAGACAGACTCCTGGGCCTACTTAAAGTAATGTAGCCTTGGGCCAGCAGGGCCCCGAGGCAGAAGAGGAGTTGTCACATACCTTAGGCCAGGCGGGCCATGAGGTCAGAGAGAGAGAAAAATGGTGTCTACCCTTTAAGTATCCTCTCCCAGAATACACAGCGGTAGACCCTTCCCACTGGGCTGTTTCTGGGAAAAGGACACCCAATACACTCCAGCCTGGTATATTTCCAACACTGGCCAGCGGTGACAACGACACCTACCGGCGACAGTGAGAAATGCTCTGAACACAGCCAAAGCTGGAACAGAGGCTAATTTAGCCATAAACATTGCATTCTGAACTATGTACAATTCAGATGACCCACTAAATTTACACAATAGCGCCTGGTCAACAGGAGCAGGGGGCTACAATACTATATTCAGTTTAGCTACACTGCAGACTGTTCCTCCTCATTCTTAACTGTCCACCGCACTGGCCTACCTGATTCCAATGCTGACCACTACACTGACTAACCTGATTCCTATACTGACCACTACACTGACCTACCTGTCCACTACATTGACCATTACACTACACTGTCAACTACACTAAACTCTCCACTACAATAGACACTACACTGTCCACACTACACTAAACTGATCACTACACTGTCCACTGACCCCTACAATACACACTACACCACACACACTACACTGATTACTGCAACACACACACTACACTGACCACTGCAACACAGACTACACTACACTGACCACTGCAACACAGACTACACTACACTGCACTGACCACTGCAACACACACACTACACTGACCACTGCAACACAGACTACACTACACTGACCACTGCAACACAGACTACACTAACCACTGCAACACAGACTACACTACACTGACCACTGCAACACACACACTACACTGACCACTGCAACACAGACTACACTACACTGACCACTGCAACACACACACTACACTGACCACTGCAACACAGACTACACTACACTGACCACTGCAACACAGACTACACTACACTGACCACTGAAACACAGACTACACTACACTGACCACTGCAACACAGACTACACTACACTGACCACTGCAACGCAGACTATACAACACAGACTACACTACACTGACCACTGCAACACAGACTACACTACACTCTGACCACAGACTACACTAACCACTGCAACACAGACTACACTACACTGACCACTGCAACACAGACTACGCTACACTGACCACTGCAACACAGACTACACTGACCACTGCAACACAGACTACACTGCAACACAGACTACACTACACTGACCACTGCAACACAGACTACACTACACTGACCACTGCAACACACACACTACACTGACCACTGCAACACACACACACTACACTGACCACTGCAACACACACACACACACTACACTGACCACTGCAACACACACACACCACTGACAACTGTAACACACACACACCACTGACCACTGCAACACAGACTACACTACATTGACCACTGCAACATACACACTACACTGACCACTGCAACACACACTACACTGACCACTGCAACACACACTACACTGACCACTGCAACACACACTATACTGACCACTGCAACACAGACTACACTACACTGACAACTGCAACACAGACTACACTACACTCTGACTACAGACTACTCTACACTGACCACTGCAACACACACACTACACTGACCACTGCAACACACACACTACTACACTGACTACTGCAACACACACACTACACTGACCACTGCAACACACTCACACTACACTGACTACTGCAACACAGACTACACTACACTGACCACTACAACACACACTACACAACACAGACTACACTACACTGACCACTACAACACACACTACACAACACAGACTACACTACACTGACCACTACAACACAGACTACACAACACAGACTACACTAAAATGACAACTGGAAGCCTACAGGCATGGAGAGGTAACCAGCAAGGCAGCAACATCCAGAAGGTTCGCTGGTGTAGCATGGAAGTGCACCAGTGACCATGCTGGGGAGAAGGATGGAATCCCTGTCTGAAAGTGTAGCACTAGCACCCGATGGCTGCAGCCAGGCTATGGGCAGAGACGCTGCGTGGCCGTGTCTAGTAGATGGTGTGTGCGTGCGTGGTATGGTGACTGCGGTGCGGGAGGATGTGGGGCCGGTGTTGTGAGAAGAAAAGCCGCGGCGGCCGGCCTAGGCCAAGCTGGTGTCCGTGCGGGCCTGGGGTGTCGCGGTCAACCATCAGGGGAGCCGAGCTGAAAGTATCCGGTGCACTAAAATGACGTCAGCGCGCGCTGAGCGGTAGGTGGAAGAGGAAAGACTCACAGGCACATGACCCCATTCGCCCAATCACAGGGGCAGCCGGAGACCAAACATGGCAGCTGGATTTTATTGTTAAAAAAAAAAATGGCGGCTGGAGCGCAGGCCGCGGGGACACAGGAAATAAAGTTTGGGGGACAGAGCCAGGATTGCGCCCCCTAAAATGTTGCACCCGGGGCCACGGCCCCCCTCGCACCCTCTACGCTACGCCACTGGCTAAGATACTACAGCCAGGCAGTTGATTCAGCTAGCTGAAGTATAATCAGTATATACATATACATCCCAGCTTTGTGCAGCTACATCTCACTGCAGGCCATTCCTTGTGTACGTTTCCCAATACATCAAAGACAGTATGTCTGGAAGGCCAACCAACGAGGCAGGATGCCCTCCAGGGGCCAGCTTAAGGGCAGCACTGCATCACACCACAGAGCTCCGCATGTGCAGGGCGCTTCTGTCTCTGCGCGTTATTCAAAAGTTCTTTGGTGTGGGCCTCTTTTCAGACGTGTGCAACAGATCGCACCTTTGCTATTTGCAACATGTGTCTGAAGCGTATCTCACATGGCCAAAACAACAGCCGCTTGGGCACCACATGTTTGACCAGACATATGTCGACCTGCCATGCAGTCCGTTGGCAAGCGTACAGAAAAGACCCACACCAAAGAACAAAGCGGACCTCTCCCTGCTCCTCATCAGCTACGATCTCCAACCCCACTATACCTTCAGTCCGCTCTGAAACCTGCACTGAGAGGAATGAAGGTGTAGGATTAGGTGTGTCACAGCCAAGTACTTGTGGGCAATCTGCTATCGGTACACCAACGTCAGATTGTACCAGGCAAATTCCCCTGCCCCAGCTGCTTCACCACCGAAAGAAGTTCGCTCCCAGCCATCCACATGCCCAGCGGTTGAATGCTAGCTTGGCTAAATTGCTAGCACTTCAACTGCCTTTTCAGTTGGTAGACTCTGCCCCCTTCCGTGAGTTTGTGGAATGTGCGGTTCCTCAGTGGCAGGTTCCCAAACGCCACTTTTTTTCACTGAAGGCGATTCCGGTTCTCCACCGGCATGTGGAAGGCAATGTCTTGGCCTCGCTGGACAGGGCGGTCAGCGGTAAGGTGCATATTACCGCTGACTCATGGTCCAGCAGGCATGGACAGGGACGTTACCTATCTTTCACGATGCATTGGGTGACTCTGCTGGCAGCTGGGAAGGATGCAGGACAAGGTGCAGTAGTGTTGGAGGTTGTTCCGCCACCACGCCTCCAAAATGCTACTAGTGGTGATTCTGACACACCTCTCTCCTCTACCCCCTCCTCTTCTTCTTCCTCCATGGCCTCTTCCTGTGCTGATTTGTCCTCGGAACCAGCGGTGCTCCGGAGGCGTTCGAGGGGCTACGCAAGTACGCAGGCAAAAAGATGCCATGCGGTGCTTGAGCTGGTGTGCTTGGGGGACAGGAGCCACACTGGAGCAGAGATTCTGTCAGCTCTGCAGGGGCAGGCTCAGAGGTAGTTGACGCCATGCCATCTTAAGCCAGGAATGGTGGTTTGCGACAATGGCACCAACCTCCTCTCTGCCCTCTGACAGGGACAGCTGACCCATGTGCCCTGTTTGGCTCACATCCTTAACTTGGTGGTGCAGCGGTTCTTGGGCAGGCCCGGGCTTACAGGATGTCCTGAGGCAGGCCAGAAAAGTCTGTGTGCATTTCCGCCAGTCATATAATGCCAGTGCTCGGCTGGCTGACCTGCAAAAGGAATTTAACCTGCCCAAGAACCGCCTAATCTGTGACATGCCCACCAGGTGGAACTCAACATTGGCCATGCTGCAGCAGCTGCACACGCAGCAGAGGGCCATTAATGAGTATCTGTGCCAATATGGCACCAGGACAGGGTCAGGGGAGCTTGCGATTTTTTTTCCACGCCCGTGGGTCATGATCAGGGATGCATGCACTGTCCTGTCACCATTTGAGGAGGCCATGAGGATGGTGAGCAGTGACAGTGCATGCATCAGTGACACTGTCCCTCTTGTCCACCTGTTGGAGCACACGCTGCGTGGAATAATGGACAGGGCACTTGAGGCAGAACAGAGGCAGGAAGAGGAGGACTTCCTTACCTCTCAAGGCCCCCTTTATCCAGACAGTGTTCCTGCTGGCCCACTGATCACACAGGAAGAGAAGGAGGAGGGGAGGATTGTGTCAGCATGGAGGTGGAGTTTAGCACTCAGCATCAGCAGCAGTCTTCAAGGGATCATTTACAGTCCCAAGAAACCCATGGACTTGTACGTGGCTGGGAGAAGGTGGCTGCAGATCATGTCGTCCTTAGTGACCCAGAGGACTCCGGACCGAATCCCTCAGCAAACCTACGCTGCATGGCCTCCCTGATCCTGCAAAGCCTGCCAAAGGATCCTCGTATTCGTAGTATCAAGGAGAGGGATCATTACTGACTGGCAACCCTCCTTGATCCACGTTACAAGGGTAAGATTGTGGACCTTATCTTGCCATTGCAAAGGGAGCAGAGGATGAAACATCTTCGGGAGGCCTTGCAAAAAGGTTTGTGCAACGCGTTTCCAGAGCCTGGGAGGTTACAAATTCCTGGTCCTGGACAACGTGTTGCTGTGGCTTCGGTCAGTCACAGAAGGAGCGGTGGAGAAGGTGGCTGTCTGACCGAAGCGTTCAGACAATTTTTTAGTCCGCAGCCCCAAGGTATGAGCGGTTCCAGCAACCATCGCCAGCGTCTGATTCACATGGTGCAGGAATACCTAGGGGCAAGATCAGACTTGGACACCTTTCCCACTATACCACAATTTTTTTCACCTTCTTTCACTCATTGGCCTAGGCCATATTACAATCTCTCCTATAGTCACATTTGTTCACTCCCTGTCACTTCAGCATACACTCTCGTTTTTACAGATGGTCATATCCATGAGAGATACACCAACAACCACCTACCCATGGAGGCCACATTTGGAGGAATACAGCTCTCCACTGGAGTTCCATCAGTGTGGTGGGGTTAGTCCACCTCAGCTCCCAAGGGCTGTTGCCCCTCCGGCCACCCCTTTGCCCTCTACGCCTACGCTCACAGTCATAGACTTACTTGTAAGTACCCTGGGGAATAGTTACTACTCTATTCCTTTCTCCTTTCTCCATGATTGGATCTATCATATATCTTTATCTAAAACCTTATTGTTTTAACATTTATAGACTTCTACCTCACACCTTGCTCCTGATGAGTGGCCGTAGCCACGAAACGCGTTGAGCCAATAGATGCCCCCTTCATACCTACCGCTACTGCACTACCAATAATTCCATATACCAATTAAACCCATCTATCATTCAATCATGGCTATAATTACTATGGAGACATATTTTAACAAATCTGGTTTTGTATAAAGTCTATATTATGAACCAAATATGTATTATTAGGAGCTAATAGATGCCCTCCTGGTTAATATATGACATTATTACCACCAACCAGTTCCTTTACCAATTGGACTGTACCAACTTATCAAGGTTATATCTATCTACCACGGAGACACGCTCCAATGAATTGGCTTCTTTTTATTATTACAAATATGAACTAACCATGCCATTTTACTATGTTACCATTAATTGTTATAATTTATGTAATATCTAATTTTTGACCACTATACCAGGTATATTGTGTTACTATTGTATTTGCTATATTTTATATATGAATAAATAACTGACTGCCAATTGTTGTCATGCAATGCTTTCATGTTATGTGCTTAGTTCTACTATATTAATTACCTGCCATATTCAATTGTCATTGTGCAACCTCCTGGGATGCATGCTTCAATCAAAGTCCCACCTCTGCTCTTTCCTGTCGGATTACCGGGGATGGAAGTGCTCGGCTATATGCCCTGCGCCTCATTTAAAGTCCCACCTTTTTAGTTTTTTATATAAATACAGAGAAACTGCTGATGAGGAAAAATTGGGTCATTGGGGAGTCTATACTCATGTGGCAGGTGCTTTTTCAGTGAGTTGCACTAGTCAAAACGGTATTTAAGGGAATGGCAGCCCACTTTTAACAAAACACAAAGACATCAGTTACCCGTGCAGGGGTTCTTTCACATCAATATGACAAACGAAAATACAAAACCAATATTAATTATCACCACAGTGCTGTGCTACCAATAGAACAATAACAATGATGTGGAACATGAAAAAAGTCCAAGTAATATCAAAAAGGTGTCAAACAATCTTCCAAAAATTGTATCTTCACCCAAAACAGTGCACTTATATGACCAAAAAGTGCTGGTGCTCTCCTCCACCAATGTGCTCTAGCCACTCACCTAACGATCTGACCCCTGTTTCACCAGTGGGTCAGACAAAGCAGATCCCCTATGGGGGTGAACAGTGAATCGGTCTGGCGTGATGTTGATAATCTCTCCATCTCACCCTCTTCCTCCTCACTGTCTTCACCAGTCTCGGGTTTCCCTCTGGTGTATCCGGTATAAAATGGGGATAAAAACACCAAATCTAGTGCTCTATGATTGCAAATGATTTATTTCTCCAATAAAAAATGGCATACAAGGTACTCACAAGTGAAGCACTTCAGCAGTGCGAGCTACAGACACATGTAAAGACAAGATGACCGCGGGATGACGTCACCAACTAAGACTCCTCCCCCCATCTGCTTTGTCTGAGCCGCTGGTGAAACAGGGGTCAGATCGTTAGGTGGGCGGCTAGAGCACATTGGTGGAGGAGAGCACCAGCACTTTTTGGTCATATAAGTGCACTGTTTTCGGTGAAGATACAACTTTTGGAAGATTGTTTGACACCATTTTGATATTACTTGGAATTATCATAATGTTTAGGATTTCACATTGGACTTTTTTTCATGTTTTTCACATCATTGTTATTGTTCTATTGTTAGCGCAGCACTGCGTTGGTAATTAATTTTGATTAATGTGAAGTGAACACGTTTTTTGTCAGCAGCAACCAGGTGGAGGAGCTTATTTTTGCATTTGAACATTTATGTATTCTTGCACTTTTTGATCTTTTACAGGTTTATATCACTGTATTTTTATCACTATATTTATGTTATTTTTTCACTATTGAATTGCGCCGATAGATTATTGGATTTACTTTATTGAAAATACAAAACCACTTGGCTCCATAGGTGTGCGTAGCCTATAGCATTAGGGTGTGCACCCCAAAGCTCCAACACACATTACTGATCCCTCACAATGTTCATTCAGAAAAGAAAGGGGCCAGTAAATTACATATTTAGCGGCCCCACTAATCCTAAAACATCCTCGCAGCAACAGCCGGCAGGAGAGAAAGAAAGCCAGTGGGGCTGTGGGGAGAAGGGGGGGAGCCAGGGCAGTAGGGGGAATCTATACTGTACATGGTGTCTAGGGTGTGCCTGGGCACACCTGGCACACCCTGTGCACACGCCTATGCTTGGATCCCTTGTTGGCAGCTACGCTGCTCTTCTTAACTGTCTCTCTGACTGTGTTGTCCAGCTCTACTTGTTCCCTTGTCTCTCTTAGCCTTTAGTTGCAGCTCCCTGCTGCTCCAATCCTGGCCTCTTGATAGGGCTTTTCCTGACTTCCCAAAAGGAGCCCACCTAACTTCTGCAATGAAACCACCTGACTTCTGTAATTAAACCACCTGTCTCCTGGCAGGGGCAACTCTGACCCCTGGGTGGGACCTCTTGTCTCTTGGTTAGGGAACCTCTGACCCCTGAGTGAGACCTCCTGTTTCTTGCTTTCTGGCTGGGGATCCTCTGACCCCTGGGGGAGACCTTCTGTCTCCCACACTGGGAGCCCTGAGCTATCCTCGGTTTTGAGTATATAATACCCTGCGCACCTGTGTACCTGACAGGCTGCAAGCACCTGGTAAAATCTGGACACGGGATTAAAGGTTCCGATCCAGAACATCAGAATCCGGAGAAAACCAAAAACACTGAGCTTTCCCTGCTCAGAAGCTCTAGTCTGGAACATCACATTAACCCTTAATGTGAATCCTGTGTTATATTCTCCTCCATACACAGTGACAGGGTCTCACTACACAGTGACAGGGTCTCACTCTGTCACACAACCGATGAAAGAAAGTCTTCCGGTTGCTGCGAGGCTACCAATGTTTGCACTGATTCTTTCAAGATGAGGTCCAAGATTGGTCAAAAATTGTTATCCGGCTTGGGGACTATAAAGAGATTTGAGTAAAACCCTGGAAACCTTTTGGACACTGGAACTGGCCTGATCACCCCCTGCAAAAGAAGGTGACAGAGCGCCTGAAAGCAACAATCTTTTTTTGCAGATTTGCAGAAATGTTTGAACGCATAAAGCATGGAGGGCGGAATTCTCAGAACTCCAACTTGTAGCCCCTAGGGACTATGTCCCGAGCCCACTCATCTGCTACTTAAATTTCCCACAACCATCCCCCACCTGATCGAGCGGGGGTGCCCCTTCATACCGAGGTGGGCTTCTGACTTCGCTGACTTAAGGTCCCAGTTTTTCTTGTGAAATTGACCTGGAGGCTTTCCCCTAGAGGTTGAGGCTTAATAGCAGTGAAAAGTCTGTATAGAGGAAACAGATCCTAACATAGAAGCAGCAGCTGCCCTATGAGCTGGTCACTTACACACCTTTCTAAGAGGAAGCAGGGAACATTTCCCTCCCAAGATCTTCTAAATATTTGTCTAAATCCATTGCAAACAAGTGTTCCCCATTGAACAAGAAGAATGTCATAACTTTTTGCAGGGTAACTCATGACCAACTCTTAAGCCAAAGAACCCTATGCATGTGAATGGCTAACAGTCCGAGGTGTAAGATCTGCTGGATAGAATCTTTTAAGGCAGGAGTCGTCAAGCCCCGGGCCGCGGCCCAACACCGGGAGGTGGCGTCTTTATTGCCCGGCCGCGCCCAGAAGGAGATTCTGTCAGCAGTGCAGTGGCCGAGCAGAGAGATGACATCATCTCTCATTGCCCCCACCGCTGTTCCACCCTTAGTTACAGGGCTGTGAAGGCTGCTCTAAACAGAGGCGCAGCCACAGCCAAGGAGAGAGAGAGAATGATGTCATCTCTCACCGCCTGCCCTCGCTATGGGACAGTACCTACTACCCGTGTGCTAGCAGCTAGGTAGTTTACCCACGATCCGCGACCCGCACTGAGGAAGGAGTAAGTACTTTACTCTGCAATGCCTGGGGGGGACTTGATTTTATATTTACGTTTAAATGAATTGGTGACAAGCCACTATTTTTTGATGGTAGGTGAAAGTGACAATCCACACAGGCAGCATTCCTCAACTTGTGGCAGGTGACATTCCTCATCTAGTGCCAGGCAGGTGACATTCCTCATCTGGTGGCAGGCGACTTTCCTCATCTGGTGGCAGGTGACATTCCTCATCTGGTGGCAGGTGACATTCCTCATCTGGTGGCAGGCGGGTGACATTCCTCATCTGGTGGCAGGCAGCATTCCTCATCTAGTGGCAAGTGACATTTCTCATCTGGTGGCAGGTAACATTTCTCATCTGGTGGCAGGTAACATTCCTCATCTGGTGCCAGGCAGGGGACATTCCTCATCTGGTGGCAGGCAGCATTCCTCATCTGGTGGCAGGCGACATTCCTCATCTGCTGCCAGGCGACATTCCTCATCTGCTGGCAGGCAGCATTCCTCATCTGGTGGCAGGCAGCATTCCTCATCTGGTGGCAGGCGACATTCCTCATCTGGTGGCAGGTGACATTCCTCATCTGGTGGCAGGCAGTATTCCTCATCTGGTGGCAGGTGACATTCCTCATCTGGTGGCAGGTGACATTCCTCATCTGGTGGCAGGCAACATTCCTCATCAGGTGGCAGGTGACATTCCTCATCTGGTGGCAGACAGCATTCCTCATCTGGTTGCAGGTGACATTCCTCATCTGGTGGCAGGCAGCATTCCTCATCTAGTGGCAAGTGACATTTCTCATCTGGTGGCAGGTAACATTTCTCATCTGGTGGCAGGTAACATTCCTCATCTGGTGCCAGGCAGGGGACATTCCTCATCTGGTGGCAGGCAGTATTCCTCATCTGGTGGCAGGCAACATTCCTCATCAGGTGGCAGGTGACATTCCTCATCTGGTGGCAGACAGCATTCCTCATCTGGTTGCAGGTGACATTCCTCATCTGGTGGCAAGTGACAGGCTCAGGGCTCCCACTGATTCTGCATTATGGTGAGTTGAACTATTTAATTTTATATTACAATGTAATGATAGAAATAATGCGCTTCAGGCCATGTTCACACCTATGCGAATTGGTTGTGGCTTACACTGCATCCAATTCGCATAACATTATAAAATACATTGATTTTAATGAGGCTGGTTCACATATGTGCGATGCATTCGCACTGTGCATTGCCCAAAAAATTGTGCGTTTTCTAGGCATTGCGGCGCGGCTCAGGTGCGAATTCAGGCCCATTATCTTCTATAGGCACGCATCTGATTCGCAGATGTGTTCAGTTCTCATCAGGATTTCTCTCCTTCTCCTCACTATACTTTCCCCCTCCCCCTCCCCTCTCCCAGGTCTCCAAATTCACAGCTAAAATGGAGATGATCTGCTGAACAGCTCTCTTATCTCTTTGCAGAGATAAGAGAGCTGGAATTTGCACTGCACAAGTGTGAACCCAGCCTCAATCATCATGACACCAGTGTTAATTTTGGCAGCAAATTTCGATTTAGTTTTAGTCTTAGGACTAAAATAGCATTTTAGTTTTAGTCCCATTTTAGTCTTCTGCAATTGTTTTAGTTTTAGTCGTATTTAGTCGACTAAATCTCCAGTATATTTTTGTCGACTAAAACTCACTTTAGTCATCTAACATCTAATGGGTGTAGTTAAATTGTAATGCAGTATTTAAGCATTTCTCTACAATTTCCAAACTCATTATATACTGCTGGAGTGAAAAATCGAATATGTTATTATTTATGTAGCGGGGTATTGCCCTTTAATCCCCCAGAGACTACAGTACCCAGTGAGCAACGGGACACCCAGGGTGCATTGCCCCGCGCAAGGACTGCTGGGGTGGGTTATTTAACTGAAGGGTGGGGCTGAATTCAGTCTCTTTGGACACCGCCCACCCAGCAAGTGGAACTCTCGATCAAACCTGCTGTGATACAAGGCCTGAAGTCTGGGCCTTTCTCCAAAAAGCCTTCCTTTCTCACTGAGAAACCTGAGGGACGTCTTTTCCTACTGTTGCTGTATCATGGCCAGGAGAACCGAAGACCCGGAGGTCGTGAGATCTGTGTACACAGCAGCGGAAGATACGGACACTGACTGGTCCGGTTTGGTGAGAGAGCACCTGCTCAGAGAATTATATAGGATCTCTAGGCCCAATAACTGTTGTCCGGAGTTATCACCAGTTGTTTGCCGCTGCGCGCTGGAGAGACAGTGCATCGGAGTAACTTTCTTAATTCACCAAGTTATCCAAACTCCTCTTACCCTGTGGATTACAGTTTATTTCTTCAAAAGTGCACCACCGTTTGCTAGCGAAGATTTTCCCCTACAGAACTTCTACACATTACAGTCAGGCCTGACTTAGCGTAGACATTTCTGGGCGCCATTTTGTCCACGAGGGAGGATAGCTGCAGCGGGGACCGTTAGTGTTATGCATAGTACTGTATATCTATCTGTTTGTTGAGATACTCTTTTATTGCAGGGCTCTGCACATGATATGTACACTGTTGATTATATGCTTACCCAACAAAGCTGAGTAAAAGTGCAAGGGTTAAGTATACTGGTGTTTGTGTCATTTACTTTGCAGAAGAGACGGTTAAGGATAGCTATACTCTTTTGCTGTGTGTTTTATTATAGGATTGTGTCTCCGTGAGTTGCAGCCCACACAGTCCTATCATCCCCTACTAACTGTGCCAAGGAGGTTAGGGCTAATTACCTCGGGTTGACAGCGGTGCACTACAGGGCCCAAAAATTATACCAGCAGCCCTCTTAGCTGGAGGTATCGCTACACGTGGGGGCTCGAGTCCGGGATTCCTGTACACTGCACGCTGCAATCAAGCCTGCCAGAAGCACCGGCATGGACCCGCTAGTAGTGACACAGTGGTGCGCAGCAGTCAGCGCCAACCCAACCATGGCAGTAGTTATTGAGCTCCCGGGGGAAAACTGACCGGAAGCGGAGGTAAAGCGGCTCACACTGTCACTGTCTCCGAGGCAGAAGGCATGGGTGATGGATTTAAAGCCAGATCCAGAGACCTTGTTTACATACGCATTAGTGGAATGAAAAAACGAAATACCAGAAGACTTTAGAGGTCAGAACATACAGGCCATAGATAACCGGATATACCGCTTGGCGCATACAGAGGTCGTGAAGGGGGAACCTCTACAAACCCCCCTGTCATCACCCCCGCCATTATCTCCACCACTATCCCCCAAAGCAGAAAAGTCTCAGGAGACGATAACCTCAGGGACACCCCTGGCCACTATAGGGCCTGAACTGTTGAATGCTCTGGGTGACTTTGTCACGAAGTGCCAGAAGAGTAATACGGTACATGTGGAAGCCGGGTATCGAAAGCTTAGGATTTTCTCCGAGAAACAACCAGTCCCCCTCGGAGAAGAAGACTTTGACAACTGGATTGAGCAAGCGATGCAGGCTGTAGAGGGATGGGAAGTACCAGAAAGCCAGAAGAAACAGTGCATTAGTGAAAGTTTAAAGGGTGCTGCTGCTGAAGCTGTAAAGAATCTTAGGTTTAGCAATGCTGCTTGTACTGCTTATGATTATCTTACAGGAAGAATTTGGCCAGCTGGAAAAGGTGGCTGAACTAGCATACCAGTTTGAGCATACCCTTTAACAGCCGGGAGAGAGACTGCCCGAATACGTCCGGAGGTTAAATAAGATGCTCTGCCAAATTGTTCTTAAAAAGCGGATGCTGCCACAAGTCATAGACACAACTAGGATGAAGCAGATCCTGAGGGGAGCATTGCGTTCGGATCCAGTCTGGCTCCACTTGAAGACCTCTGAAGGAGTCATGTCCCTGAGCTACCCAGACCTTGTGCGGATCATAAGGGATGAAGAAGCTCTGTTGAAGGACCAACAGGCGGTCGAGAAAACCACGCCCCCCCGCCTCAGTGGGAGTCAGATCAGCCATAGCCACTGAACGGGATTCGGAAGTGGAGATCTTAAAGTCTCAGATGACTCAAGTGCTGGATCTTTTGACCTCTCTAATGGCAAAGAACTCAGGAGTCAATGAAAAAGAGGAAAGCAGAAAAGAACCGTACCAGAGCGCCTCAACACCAACCTCCCCGCAGAAGAGAGGAGAAACTGTCTGCTTCAACTGTGGAGGAGTTGGCCACTTTGGGCGAGTGTGTCCCAGTCCAAGGAAGAACCGAGGCGCCTATCATCAGCCGGCGGAAAACTTCTTTTTTTTTCACTTTAAATATTCTTTATTTTCCTTTTTTCTACATAACAAATCATACATACACTATTACAGTACCGCACATTGAGCATGAATAAAATTATACGATATAGACCCTTCTTGTGCCTTCTACACAACTATATTACCTCTCACCCATCCATACCTTTACCACACCCATTCTCAGCGTGATCACCTCTCTATCCACTTTTTCCACATTTTGTTAAATTTAAATTTATTTCCTTTCTTTTTGTATATAAATTCTTCTTTTGCTACTGTATCCTCCATCACTATCCTCCACTCGCTTATTGTAGGGGAACTTTCGGCTTGCCATTTCTGAGCAATTATTTTCCTGCCCTGGAACAGACATCTTGTTATTGCTATCCGTTCATCTACTGGCAGTCCCTCTTCTTCCAGGAGACCCAATACGCATAGTCTGGCTTCTGGGCGAAGAGATGTCTCAAACACCAGGTTTATCCTTTCTACTATTTGCTTCCAATATTGGTATAACTTGGGACAGCTCCAGACCATGTGTATTAAATCTCCCCTATTGTCCCCACATCTCTGACAACACGGATCCGGTCTCCTACCAAACTGGAACAACCTTTGGGGAGTATAGTATACTCTATATAACAGGTAGAGTTGGGATATTGTTTGAGAGGGTGAAAGTGATACTTTGGGTCCTGTCGCTACTATTTGCTCCCATTGTTTCTGCGAAAGTGGGCCCACATCTCTCTCCCATTTAGCCTTATTTTTGTTAACCAGAATCTCTCCCTGATCGGCCCTTACTAGGGATCCGTATATGTCAGAGATTACCCCTCTAGAGGTCTCTGTGTCTACTAAATTACGTAAGATGGGCATGTCGTTCCATTCTGGTGGACTCTGTCCAAATTGTGCGTGCAGCGCGTGTCTGATTTACAAGTATTTATAAAAGGATCTATTTGGGACTGCATACTCCTCCTTTATTTCTTGAAATGATTTTATTCTTTCTTCCTTATAGAGTTGCGCCAGCAAGTGTATTCCCACTCTATCCCAATCCTCAGCCCTACCCATAACCCTAAGTTCTTGCAGATTGCTGTTATCCCATATAGGTGAGTATTCGGAAAATCCCTTATATCCCATGATCTTCTTGACCTCTTTCCAGCTCTTTACCATTAATTGGGCCGTAGGGCCTTTAGAGCAGAAGGAGTCCGCCTCCACTGCCTCAACTACTGTATCATGGCATGTGTCATTCAGAATTAACCCCTTTATTTCACTTTCTACCCTTCGGTTACTGCCACACATGTGCTGCATCTGAGCAGCTAAAAAATAGGATTTTTATAACAGCTTACCTGTAAAATCCTTTTCTTGGAGTACATCACGGGACACAGAGCGACATAGTCATTACTAATGGGTTATATAGATACCGTCAGGTGCTGGCACTGGCAACTTCCAAAACCGGAAGTACCCTCCCCTATATAAGCCCCTCCCATCCGGGAGCACCTCAGTTTTGTAGCAAAGCAATAAGTGTCCCCAAAGAGGGGCGGGAGCTCTGTGTCCCGTGATGTACTCCAAGAAAAGGATTTTACAGGTAAGCTGTTATAAAAATCCTATTTTCTTTCTCGTACATCACGGGACACAGAGCGACATAGTCATTACTAATGGGATGTCCTAAAGCAATGCCAAATGAGGGGGGGGATACACCATATATAAGCTGAGCGCTATCAGACATGAGGATCTTTTGCGGCCTGCAACACACTGCGCCCAAAGGCGACATCCTCCTGACTTCTAACGTCCACCTGGTAGAACCTAGTAAACGTGTGTACTGAAGACCATGTTGCGGCCTTACAGATTTGAGCCAGGGAGGCCTGGTGATGCACTGCCCATGAAGTTCCAACTGCTCTCGTGGAGTGCGCTCTAACTTTGAACGGAGGCGGTCTCCTTCTCAAGCCATAAGCTTGCATAATGACCTGTCGAATCCACTTGGCTAAAGTAGATTTTGACGCTGCCTGACCCTTTCTGGGGCCTTCCGGCAGTATAAACAAAGTATCCGTTCTGCGAATCTGAGCAGTGGCTTTTAGATAAGCTTTAACTGCTCTTACTACATCCAAAGAATGAAATAACTTTTCCTCTACCGAAGTAGGTTTGGGGAAAAAAGAAGGAAGAACCACATCTTGGTTCAAATGAAACCTCGATACCACCTTAGGAAGAAAGGCTGGATGAGGACGTAACACTACTTTGTCCTTATGGATAACCAGATATGGCTCTTTACAGGACATAGCTGCTAATTCCGACACTCTTTTAGCCGAACAAATGGCTACTAGAAAAATCAATTTCCTGGTGAGAAGCACCAAGGAAATATGCTGTAATGGTTCAAATGGTTGTTTCTGTAAAACCGACAGAACCAAGTTTAGATCCCATGGACATATGGGAATATTAACCGGAGGACTAATACGCATCACTCCTTGTATAAAGGCTTTGACTAGTGAATGCGAAGCCAAGGGCCTTTGAAAAAATATTGACAAGGCCGAAATCTGACCCTTGATAGTACTCAAGGCAAGCTTCCTATCTACAGCCCATTGTAGGAAGTCCAGAATCCTTCCTATTACGTATTTACGTGGATGCCATTTCTTGGCCTCACACCAGGCGATGTACGCCTTCCAGATTCTATAGTAGATCTGCCTGGATACCGGCTTCCTGGCATTGATCATGGTAGATACCACAGCATTAGAGAGCCCTCTCTTTTTTAGAATGTGGGCTTCAATAGCCAGGCCGTCAAACCTAGGGCTGGTAAGGAAGGGTGGTATATCGGTCCTTGCGAAAGCAGGTCCGGACGACGTGGGAGAGTCCAAGGACTCCCCACTGAAATTTTACAATCTCCGCGTACCACGCTCTTCGGGGCCACGCTGGAGCCACCGGAATCACTGGTTTCTTTTCTACCCTGATTCTGCGGAGTAATCGAGGTAACCATTGTGGCGGTGTGAATGCATATATCAGCTTGAACTGATCCCAAGGGAACACTAGGGCATCCGAGCCGCAAGCTAGGGGATCCCTTGTCCGAGAGACAAACCTGTCCCCCTTTGTGTTGAATCTGGATGCTAGAAGATCTACATCCGATGTTCCCCACCGCTGACATATTGTCCAGAAAACCTCGGGGTGAAGGGACCCTTCCTCTGGGCCTAATTGCTGGCGACTTATAAAGTCCGCCTTCCAATTCTCCACTCCTGGAATGAATACCGCAGATATGGCTGGGACATATTTTTCTGCCCGTTTCAGGATGTAATTTACTTCCCTCTGGGCTGCACGACTCCTGGTGCCCCCCTGATGATTGATATATGCCACTGCTGTGGCATTGTCTGATTGAATTCTGACAGGGGACCCTTGGAGTTTGGATGTCCATGCTACTAGGGCATACCGGGCTGCTCGTATCTCTAAGAGATTGATGGGCAGGGCCTTTTCTGCATCCGACCATCTGCCCTGGAGAGACTATTGCTCCAGTACTGCTCCCCAGCCTATAAGGCTGGCATCTGTAGTGACCACCTTCCAAGAAATCAGACTGAAGGATTTCCTTTTTTCCAGATTCTGGGGAACCAACCACCAACGGAGGCTCTTGCGAACGGAAGGGGACAAGGACATTGTAAGTCTAGGGCCTGAACTTTTTTGTTCCAGGCTGACAGTATGGCCCCTTGCAAATTCCTTGAATGGAATTGACCGTAGGGTACTGCTTCGAATGATGCCACCATTTTTCCCAGCAGCCTCATATACAGGCGTATGGACGGCTGGCTTTTTTGTACCCACTAAGTGGATCAAATCTTTCAAAGACAACACCTTTCCTCGAGGCAAGAATATTTTTCTCTGGCCTGAATCCAACCTTAGCCCCAAGTATTCCAGACTTTTGACTGGTTTTTAGGGCTGACTTGTCTCGGTTGATAATCCAACCGTGAGATTCCAGATACTTGATTGTCTTGTGAACGACCACGTCTAGTTTTTTCACTGAGTGGTCTATCAGCAATAAGTCATCCAGATATGCCATTATCATTACACCTTGTGTTCTTAGATTGGCCAATAAAGGGCCAGAATTTTTGTAAACACTCGTGGTGCTGTGGCCAAACCGAAGGGTAAGGCTCTGAACTGAAAATGGTGCCCTTCTACTGCAAAGCGTAGAAATTTTTGGTGGACTGGAAAGATGGGAATGTGCAAATAAGCATCTTTGATGTCGATCGCGGCTAACCAATCCTCCCCTTGTAGGGCAGTGGCCACCGATCGGATCGACTCCATCGGAAAGTCCTGATATACAGGAATTTGTATAGCCCTTTTAGAATTAATATGGGCCTCCCGTCCGCGTTTGCTTCGGGACTGTAAAGAGGTTTGAGTAAAACCCGAACCCTCATTCTTCCAGGGGAACCTCCATAATTACTCCTTGGAGCAATAGTTGTTCTAGTGCCAACAGGAGGGACTCTCTCTTCCGGGGATCCCTTGGCACGTTTGACCTCAAAAATGGGAAGGAGGAGAGTCTTTTAACTCCAAACTGTATCCCAAACCTACTGCGGAGAGCACCTATCTGTCTTGATCGTGTCCCGCCAGGTCTCTTGCGAACAACTGGAGTCCTCCCCCCACCCGACTGAGTGGGGGCTTCAATGAATTTAACTTTGGGGGAGGTTTTCTACCTCCCCTGACCCAGGGTTTCTCATTACCCTGCTACTGTCCCTGTTTTTTACCCCCGGGATTTGACCGAGGAGGCCGTCGGAACTGTTACACAGCCGATGGCCCAGGGACTGGAGAAGCAGGCCTCTCAAAGAGGGACCTCTAACTCTGTTTTTAAACGGCAAGAGCGTATTTTTACCGCTGGAAATTTTCTGGATGTATTTGTCCAGGTTTTCCTTGAATAAGCGTTCACCATGAAACGGGACGCTAACCAGCCATTTTTTACAGGGAGCTTCAGCAGACCAGTTTTTGAGCCATAGGAGCCTACGCATATGTACTATAGACAGCGTAAGGCGGGAGGCCTGATGGACTGAATCCTCTATGGCGTCAACCGCAAAGCCTAAGGCTCTAGGTAGATCAGCTAGGGCAAAGCCTGCTGATCTGTCAAGTCCCTCAAGACCTGTTTCAACTGATCCTTCACTGCTTAGCAGACCCCAATAGCTGCTACTGCTGGTTGTATCACCAAGCAGATTTTCATAAGGACTCCAATCTTTTATCTATTGGGTTCTTGAACATTTGGACATTATCCACTGGACATGTCAGTGATTTATACATACAAGAGATGGCTGCGTCCACTGTAGGGACCTTCCATTTTTTTTTTTTTGATGAACTTATCCTCCATGGGATAGACCACCGGAAATCTCTTGGGGGAATAAATATTTTCTCAGGACGTTCCCAATCCTGGTAAATGAGCCCTTTCAGTAAAGGGTGAAGTGGAAAAGAACAAACAGTCTGGGGGCTTCCAGCGACCCCAACGAGGATACAGTAGTGGTTGATGGTTCCGCAAGGTGCATTTTTAAATGCTGATCGGACCATGTTAGTCAGAGACTGAACCCATAATCTTTCAGCTTGAGATGCTGAGAAAAGGTTCCCCCACTGTTGATTCCTCTATAACAGAATCAACCTCATCCTGATCCCCTTCAGGCAGGTCGATCCCTGTATGGGACTGTTGCTCTGCTAACAGGCACTCTGAAGGAGGAGACGGAGATCGGGCGTGCTTTCCCTGACAGGGAGGCAGCCTCTCTAATCCTCCCAGAGCTGAGGAAAAAACCTCCTCTGTTACATACACAGGAGCAGGTGAACTGAGGACAGCCACAGTACCAAGTACCCCTGCGGGGTCTCTACGGTCACTTACCTCTGAACTTCAGGGGAGACTGGTGCAGCAGAAGTATGCCCAAGATCCTCCGAGCCCGATGAGACCCCCTTCGCTTCCTGGAAGATTCAGTTCCGGAGCTTCTGGACGGCATATTCCTAAGCCTAAAGCTGAGGTATTCCAGCCGTAATACACCACTTTTACTGAGAATAGTCTAGCACAATTGCTGCTATATCACAGTTGGTGTCTACTAATGTGCCTTTCTAGGGGATGCCTGTATCAACCGCTTGCTGTATGCCTTTAAATGTTGCCAGCTCTGTCTCTGTACTTCATAGCCAGCTCACTACAATATTGTGGTTTTTTTAAACTGCTGGGACGCCCGCACATGCGCAGAAGCGCTGCGGCGCGCACAGAGCGTCATCCCCCAAGCTCCGCCCCCTTTCCCGGCTCACCTCTATATATAGAGGCGCGTGCACGCGCGCGCGGCCACGTGCGCCTTCGGCGCTAATTTCAAAATATGGTAACAAGGGACAGGAGCCAGGGCCCCTCTTTGCCGCAGGCCGGGGGATGGACGAGCACTGCAACATGGCAGAGGAAGCAGTTTCCTATAAGAGAACTCACCATCTGCCTGGACTTTGCTCTGCTGAGAAGAAGCTAGTCCACATGACAAGAAAACATTCCACAGCGGCCTCTAGTGGACAAACACAGGTACCGCAGTCTAATATATTAAATATATATAAAAAAAAAAATTTTTTTTTTTTTTTTTTTTCTTGACCACCATTAAAAATTATTACATTTTTTTAGTAGTTACAGGCATGCACAGAATTTTGCGGGAATACCATTAGGTAACAGACAGAAAGACAAATTAGGCTTGGGGGTCCCCCAATAGAACCAAGTTCCTGGGGGCCCCCACTTACCTGTTCCCCGCCGCAGGACTTTGTTTGGTCCACAAAAGCCCAAACTTCACCTATCACGGCAGGCATTGTAATCAAACCTTCAGGGACCGGGTTCCCAAGGATTCCACTCCCCTGGACCTGTATAGCACCCTGCACAGAAAACATCTTGGTCGTGGGTATGACCAGAGCTCTGGATCCCAGGGTCCAGCTCTCCTAAGAGAAGCATTACAGGCAAAACCTTGCTCTTCTCTGCAAGGCCCGGGTACCGACCGTTTAGCTATGAAGCTTTTTTGGTCGGATCCGGAATAGCTTACTGAGGCCCAAAAGAACCTGTACGCAAGCTCAGTGAAAAACACATGTTTCTTCTTGGCCAACACCTTAGACACTGGCAAAAAACTGAGGTGCTCCCGGATGGGAGGGGCTTATATAGGGGAGGGTACTTCCGGTTTTGGAAGTTGCCAGTGCCAGCACCTGACGGTATCTATATAACCCATTAGTAATGACTATGTCGCTCTGTGTCCCGTGATGTACGAGAAAGAAAGTAATATCTAGGGTTCGGGATGTCCAGTCCCCCCTTCTCTTTTGGTTGTTGTAGGGCGCGGAGACATATCCTTGCTGCTCCGTTGCTCCAAATCAATTCCCTGAATACGCTGTCTATTTTATTAAACCACTGTTTGGGGATCCATACTGGAGAATTATGGAGGATATATAAAACTTGTGGCATCCAGACCATTTTTATCAAATTGGACCTACCAGCTACTGAAAGTGGGAGCTTATTCCACACCCGGCATTTTTGTCTAAGCTTTGCTAATAAGGGAACTAAGTTTCCAGTTATATATTGCCTCGGGTCCTTTGTTATATTAATTCCTAGGTATCTTATTTGGGACACCACCTTCACTTGTACTATCTCTCCCATCAATGGGTCAATCGGTAGAAGAACCGATTTTTCCCAATTTATTTTTATTCCAGAGAACTTTCCAAATTCCCCTATTATGTTTATTCCCCCTGCCAGTGAGGTTTGCAAATCCCCTAGGAAGAGCAATATATCATCCGCATACATAGCTATTTTCTCTTCCCCCAGTCTCCTCTTGAAACCCTTTATTCCTGAATCTGTCCTTATAGCTCTGGCCAATGGTTCCATGGCGAGGGCGAAAAGAAGGGGCGACAAAGGGCATCCCTGTCTTGTCCCCCTCGCCAATTGGAACCAGTCTGTACATTCTCCATTTATCCTAACCCTCGCTCTAGGATCTTTATATAGTATTTTAATCCATTGGATAAAGTTGGGACCAAAATGGTACTCTGCCAACGTTTTCCAAAGAAAATGCCACTCAAGGCTGTCAAATGCCTTGGCTGCATCCAAGGACAATATCGCTCTAGACCCCTCTGATTCCGTCTGCAGCTGGGTGTTTAAGAATGCTCTTCTTATATTGGAGCAGGTAGACCTACCTGGGATAAACCCCGTCTGGTCCAAATGTACCAAATTTGGGATTATCCTATTTAGCCTTCTTGCCAGGGTTTTAGCCAGGATTTTAACATCTGCACATAAAAGAGATATTGGTCTGTATGAGTCTGTCTCCATCTGATCTTTCCCTTCCTTTAATAGTATGATGATTGTCGCTTCAGTCATAGACCGGGGTAACTGCCCTTCTTTTGCTGCCCAGTTGAAAACCTCCAGGAGTTTTGGGAGCAACACCTCACCAAAGGTTTTATATATTTCTATTGGTAGGCCATCCGGCCCCGGGGCCTTTTGACCTGCCATCTCCTTTATTACTATTTGTAACTCCTCCAGAGTAAGCGGTGCCTCCAGGCTCTCCCTATCTTCCTCTGATAGCCGAGGGATCTGTGAGCCCTTAAAAAGGTCTGCCATCTCCCTCTCTAAATTGTCATTTATTGTACTACTATACAGACTCTGATAATATTTTTTAAAGGTCTCTTTTATTTCAGATGTACCTCTCCTGACTTCCCCCTCCTCATCTCTTATCGCCGCAATAACCGATGGGGGGGCCCCCGCCCTAGCTATTAGGGCCAGGATACGCCCCACTCTCTCGCCCTCCCCGTAGAAATTCTGCTTCTGGAATAATTTTTTATTTTCCGCCTTGCTTATTACTATTTTTTGGTACTCTCCCTGTGACACTAACCATTCTGCATGATTTTCTGGGGTTGGATTTTTTATATAATTGAGCTCTGAGCTAAACACTTTTTCTCTCCCTGCAATTTCCTTAGCGCGTGACTGTTTTTTAGCTATTGATACCTTTTGAATTAATATTCCCCATAAGAATGCTTTCAGAGCATCCCAAATCACTCCTATTGAGGCTGATCCGGTATTTAATACTACAAATTCATTCAGACTGTCGCAAATTCCCCCCGGGTCCCCAATTACTTCCAACCAGAATGGGTTTATCTTCCAATCCCCACTACCATGCCCCTTATCCAGCTTTATTTCAAGTATTACTGGGGAGTGATCTGAGATGCTTCTTGTTTCATAAACCACCTCCCCCACCACTTCTAGTGCCTCCTCGTTACAAAGTACGAGGTCTATTCTGGACAGGGTACCGTGCGTCCTTGAGTGACAGGAGAATTGTTTTTCCCCCGGGTGTCTCCTCCGCCACACGTCTGTCAAACCCACCTCCTCACAAAAATGAAGGAGAGGGCTGGCAGACGGATGTCCTGCGGAAGCACCCGCCGGGAACCTATCTATTCCTTTATCCATGGTCATATTAAAATCCCCTACCACTATAACGGGAACCCCCACCTTATCCATAACGAACTCTATTAGCGCCCAAAGGACTATGGTTTCAAATGGGGGGGGATATATATATTTGCCACCACATATTCTTTTGTTTCTATCCAACAATGAAGAAACACATACCGTCCCTTAGGATCTATCTTGCTCTGTCTACAGGAGAACACTGCGCCCGAATCTATCAAAACACTCACACCCCTTGAATAGGAAGTGTGTGTAGAATGGTACTGTGTTTTGTATTTCCTGTGTTTTAGTAACTTAATAGTCTCCCCGTCCAGGTGCGTCTCCTGCAGACACAGCATTTTGATGTCCTTCCTTTCTGCTGTTGAGAAAATCACTTGTCTTTTAGTTGAATCTTTTACCCCCCGAACATTCCATGAACACACTTTCAAACTTTTACCAGGTTTTGGGGTTCTCTTCCCAACCTCCCTACTATCCGTCATCTACCCCTTTAAGGACTGCTCTTATCTTTATGCCTCCCATCTTACCAAAATGTGCCGTTAATACTCTTCGCTCAAAGATTTGTGTTTTTAGTGAATCTCCCCCCTCTTCTAGTGCCCAAAACAAACATACTTTCCCACCCACCCCTCCCCTACCCACCCGCTGCTCCCCCCGCCCTTCTTGGGGCCCAAATAGAGGGCTTCTAATGTGACTGCATCCTACCTTTGAGGTGAGACCTCTCCCTACCACTCCTCTTAATATGTATTTTAGTGTTTTGAATGGTTTGAGTGTAACAAACTTTCTTACGCATTTACATGCATTATGTTTTGTCTTCTTTGCCCTCCACCCTTGTACCACTCCCCACAAAAAATACTGAGAGTACACTTTCACAACCCTTCCCTCCTACCCTCCCCCCTCCCGCTCCCATGTTGCAAAAAAAAAAAATCCTTTCCCTTTTTCTCATTGTGCAAAAAAAATAAAAAAATGAACAAATAAGTAAATAAGTAACTCTCAAAAAGAAAAACTTCAGAGGGCCCCGGTGAAGGAGTCAGCTGGGTGCCCACTATTTGCAGAAAGCTCCACCGAAATCCTAAAGTCAGAAGAGACGAGGGAGAAGGAAAACGATACCCCTCCCAAAATACTCAACACCACTTGTTGGGAGTTAAAACCACAAAACCTGCAAGAAATCAATGCATACCAGGCCCAACAGGGATTAAGATCCAGAAAAAGGTGGAAAAATAAGAAAACACAGAAGGGAAAGTCTGTGAGTCCAAAGAAAGAGGCCTCCCCGAGGAGTTTTCCAGCCAAGTTGGTGGGACCCTCCCCTGTGGTCCCCATTCAAGTGGAGGGAGTCTACACGAGGGCCATCCTGGACACAGGGGCCCAAGTAACCCTTCTATACCAAGACTTTTATCAAAGACACCTGTGTCATTTGCCCCTGCAGAAACTGGAAGACCTAGAACTATGGGGAACTGGCACCCAAAGTTTTCCCTACGACGGTTATAGGTTATATTTCCATCAGACTGGCCTTCGACCCCTCTGTAGCAGGAAAGACAGTGGTGTTTGACACCCTGGCAGTAGTTTGCCCTCGCCCACCAGGAGCCAACAAGAGTTCCCTGATTATAGGGACCAATACTGACCTGGTCAGGAGACTACTGGCTCCCCTAGCACAGGAGCAGGGTACTTTAGCAGCCAGGATCCACCCAATATTACAGTTAGCCTACCGGCGATTGGTCCTGGAACAAAAGGCCCTGGAAGAGGGGGTAGGGAAAGTCTGGAGACTGTCCAAGAAGGAGAGAGTGTTGCAGCCTGGTGAAATGACCTGTCTGAAGGCTACTGTGAAACTCTCGTGGGAGCAACCTGGCCCCTTTGTGGTTCTGGAACCAGACCCCTTAGACACCCACCCAGGATTGGAAGTGATCCCTGAGGTGGTCCCGCTGAGGGCGTTGAAGAAGGCGAATGGCCGAATACCAGTGAGCATCAGGAATATCACTGGCTCACCTGTGACAATTCCGGCCCGGATGTTGCTGGGCAAAGTAAACCCCGCTACCCCAGTGGCCCTGTCTGACCTAGAGAAGGTGGAGGGAAAAGAACCCGTGCTGGAGAAACTCTGCCTGGAGAACACGACCCTACCACCGGTGTGAAAAGAGAGAGCCAGGGCCCAGTTGACCAGATGGAGGAAGATCTTCTCAAAAGACGAATTTGACGTAGGGTGTGCAAGGAGTGCCACCCACAAGATCCGTCTGCAAGAAGACAAGCCTTTCCGGGAAAGGGTCCGGCAAGTCCCACTGGCTGATCTGGAGGACTTATGCGAGCAACTGGCAGAGCTCAAGAGAACTGGGGTTATTCGAGAGTCCAGAAGCCCCTATGCCTCCCATATTGTGGTAGTCAGGAAGAAGAACGGGTCACTGAGACTCTGTATAGACTACAGGACTCTCAATAGGAGGACCATACCTGACCAGTACACCACCCCTAGGATAGAGGATGCCCTGCAGAGTCTGTCTGGAGCCAAGTGGTTCAGAGTCATGGACCTGAAGAGTGGGTATAACCAAATCACAATGCATCCAGATGATAGGGAGAAGACGGCGTTTATCACCCCAGTGGGATTCTACGAGTTTAACCGGATGCCTCAAGGTCTGTCAGGGGCTCCTGCCACTTTCCAGCGACTGATGGAGAAGACAGTGGGGGACATGAATCACATTGAAGTCCTGGTGTACCTAGACGACATCATTGTTTTTGGGAAGACTCTGAAGGAACACGAGGTAAGGCTGGAGAAAGTCCTGAAGAGACTCAGTGATGAGGGACTTAAGCTCTCAAGGGAGAAGTGTCAGTTCTACCAATCCTCAGTCCATTACCTGGGACACATAGTGTCTGAAGAGGGAGTATCTACAGACCCTGACAAACTGGAGGTAGTTACCTCCTGGCCCCGACCAACTACAGTGACTGAGCTCAGATCCTTCTTGGGGTTCTGCTCTTACTACCGCAAGTTTGTGGAAGGATTTGCGAGAATTGCCAAACCTCTGAATGAGTTACTAAAGACAGAAGGAGAGGAAGAGGACTCTTGCCCCAGGAAGCCAGGAGAGTCCGTGGAAGAGCAGTGGATGGAGAAGTGTAAAGAGGACTTCACAATGTTGAAGAAAAGTCTGACCACTGCTCCTGTCTTGGCCTATGCAGACACCAAGAAACCCTATGAATTGCACGTGAATGCCAGTCATGATGGTCTGGGAGGTGTGCTGTACCAGGAGTATGAAGAACAGCTAAGACCAGTTGCCTATGTGTGTAGGAGTTTAACGCCAGCAGAAAATAATTACCCTACCCACAAAATGGAATTCTTGGCCTTAAAGTGGACTGTTGTAGACAAACTCAAAGACTATTTGTATGGAGCTAACTTTGTAGTGAAAACAGACAATAACCCACTCACTTACCTTTTTACCACAGCCAAGCTGGATGCCACCGGCCACCGTTGGTTGGCAGCCCTCTCTGGATTCAACTTTAGCTTAAAGTATAGACCTGAGACTGGAAACCGAGATGCCGATGCTTTGTCCAGAAGGTCTCATGCTTCCGCTTGTCGCACAGAAGACTGGACCCAGGTGACTCCAGAGGGAGTGCAGGCCTTGTGTCAGGGTGCACAGCTTCAAGCTAGTGGCGGATCCAGGGCAGAAGAAATTGGAGTTTCGGTGGTAGGGGTACCCAAATACTATTGTGATGTAACCCAGATGGGCGAAGACGACTTGCCAAAACTGTCCAAGAAAGATATAAGACGGGATTAGTTGGAAGACCCCTGGGGAAGATTAGCCCTGGAAGCTCTGGAGGATCAGGATCCGGACAGGCTCTTGCATGATCCCTCCAAGGAGGCCCGATTAATCCGCAAAGAATGGGACAAGCTACAAGTTCATCAAGGGGTGGTCTACCGAAGGTGCCCCTCTGATGACCTGGAAGATAAGTGACAACTATTCTTGCCAGAAAAACACTGAAAGACTGTCTTAGCTGCCCTACACGACAACCATGGCCACTTAGGGGCCGAACGAACCTTTCAGCTCGTAAGGAGTAGATTCTACTGGCCCTGTATGCGAGCTGAAGTGGGGGAGTACTGTCACTCATGTGCTCGCTGCATACAGAGAAAGACATTGCCACATCAAGCTGCCCCAATGGGCCACCTGCAGAGTCAAGGACCCTTGGACTTGGTATGAATTGATTTTCTTTGTGTGGAACCTGACTTGAGTGGACATGGAAATGTTCTGGTGATAACCGACCATTTTACCCGTTATGCCAAGGCCTTTCCAACCAAAGATCAGAAGGCCTCCACTGTCGCCAAAATACTAGTGGAGAAGTACTTCGTGCATTACGGGTTACCTCAACGCCTTCACTCGGATCAAGGGGGAGACTTTGAAAGCCGACTGATTCGGAAGTTACTGAACTCTTTGGGCATAAAGAAGACTCGCACCACCCCTTATAACCCCCAAGGCGATGCCCAGCCGGAAAGATTCAACAGGACTTTGTTAAACATGTTGGGGACTTTGAACAGTGAGGAAATGCAATATTGGGGCAAGCACATAGCTGCCATAGTGCACGCCTACAATAGCACCACCAGTGATGCCACAGGGTATTCCCCTTATAGACTGATGTTCGGCAGAGAAGCAAGACTACCAGTAGACTTGGCCTTTGGCACCTCAATGGACCACACATCAGCTGCCTCACACAAGGGATATGAGACTGCGGAAGAGCTTACGGATGGCCTATGAGAAGGCCCAATCGACTTCTGACCAGAGAGGGGCCCGGAACAAACTGAACTTCGACCTTAGGGTCCGGATCCAGGATCTGCAGTCTGGAGTGTTGCTGAGAAACTTGGGTGTTCCAGGAAAGCACTAGCTGGCAGACAGATGGAAGTCAGAGCCCTATGTGATTTGTAGAAAGCTGCCTGGTTTACCAGTGTACCAGTTGAAGCCTGAAGGAAGAGCGGGGCTGCTGAAGACCTGGCACAGAAACCATCTGCTACCCCTTTCTGAAGCAGTCAGGATGCCTCCTACTCTGGATTCCCTGGAGTTGCCTTCAACTCCCTGTACTCCTAGACCTAATACCAGGTCTCAAGCAACTCTATCAAGGGAGGAGGAAATTTCAGATCAAAGTGAAGAGGAGGAGCTGGAACTCACCTGGCTATGGCCGTCTCAGGCACCTGAATCCCTAGTGGTGGATCCTCCGCCCTCTGACTTCCCCATAAGTGACACCTTGAATGCTGAAGCTTCTGAGTTCATCCCGTCCAATGTTCAGAGTGAAGAATGGGAAGATGCACTGAAATAAGTCCCAGATGAAGACCCAAGGAACTCAATGTACCTCCCTGCACCTGAGTCGGATGCCCTTGAGGCAGCAAGTCTCACCACACCTGCCTTAATGGAAGCACCCTTAGTACCAGAGGCCAAAACTCCTCGAGAACAAAGAGTGAAGAGAACTATCCGCCCTCCTCGGAAGTTGACATACACTCAGATGGGAGAATGCTCTGAGGACACTGTGACAACTGCAAGAAGGACAATACAAAAACCTGGCCCCTCCACTGTGCATTTGGTGGAGCGCAACCCCAGCTCACTCTCTGGCACAGTTAGGCAGGTCACTTCTGCTACTCTAAACTGCATTGCTTGTAGATAATGCTTGTGTTATCTTTTGGGACCAAAGATTTTAAGTGTGGGGAGTGTGTAGCGGGGTATTGCCCTTTAATCGCCCAGAGACTACAGTACCCAGTGAGCAACGGGACAACCAGGGTGCATTGCCCCGCGCAAGGACTGCTGGGGTGGGTTATATAACTGAAGTGCGGGGCTGAATTCGGTCTCTTTGGACACCGCCCGCCCAGCAAGTGGAACTCTCGATCGAGCCTGCTGAGATACAAGGCCTGAAGCCTGGGCCTTTCTCCAAAGAGCCTTCCGCTTTCACTGAGGAACCCAAGGGACGTCTTTTCCTACTGTTGCTGTATCATCGCCAAGAGGACCGAAGACCCGGAGGTCGTGAGATCTGTGTACCAAGACACAGCAGCGGAAGATACGGACACGGACTGGTCCGGTTGGGTGAGAGCACCTGCTCAGAGAATTATATAGGATCTCTAGGCCCAATAACTGTTGTCCAGAGTTATCACCAGTTGTTTGCCGCTGCGCGCTGGAGAGACAGTGCATCGGAGTAACTTTAGAGATTTGTTCTTAATTCACCAAGTTATCCAAACTCCTCTTACCCTGTGGATTACAGTTTATTTCTTCAAAAGTGCACCACCGTTTGCTAGCGAAGATTTTCCCCTACAGAACTTCTACACATTACAGTCAGGCCTAAATTAGCATAGACATTTCTGGGCGCCATTTTGTCCACGAAGGAGGATAGCTGCAGCGGGGACCGTTAAGCCCCGTACACACGATCGGTTTGACTGATGAAAACCGTCCGATGGATGGTTTTCATCAGACCAACCGATCGTGTATGGTACCCATCGGTCTTTTTTCCATCGGTTTTAAAAAATAGAACTTGTTTTAAAATTTTCCGATGGATAAAAAACCGATCGAAAACTCCGATCGTCTATGGGCAAGTCCATCGGATAAAAAACCCACGCATGCTCAGAATCAAGTCGACGCATGCTCAGAAGCATTGAACTTCATTTTTCTCGGCTCATCGGAGTGTTTTACGTCACCGCGTTTGGAACGGTCGGTTTTTTGACTGATGGTGTGTGGGCAAGACTGATGGAAAACAGTTTCATTGGATATCCGATGGACAAATCCATCGGACGAAAATCCATAGGTTATCCGATCGTGTGTACGGGGCTTTAGTGTTATGCATAGTACTGTATATCTATCTGTTTGTTGAGATACTCTTTTATTGCAGGGCTCTGCACATGATATGTACACTGTTGATTATATGCTTACCCAACAAATCTGAGTAAAAGTGCAAGGGTTAAGTATACTGGCGTTTGTGTCATTTACTTTGCAGAAGAGACGGTTAAGGATAGCTATACTCTATTGCTGTGTGTTTTATTATAGGATTGTGTCTCCGTGAGTTGCAGGCCACACTGTCCTATCATCCCCCTACTAACTGTGCCAAGGGAGGTTAGGGCTAATTACCTGGGGTTGACAGCGGTGCACTACAGGGCCCAAAAATTATACCAGCAGCCCTCTTAGCTGGGGGTATCGCCACATTTATAAAATAAAAATTTGCGCTAGGTGTGTATATAAAAACAAAAACAAGTGAAAACCGTGAAGGATATCCTGCAGCTAAGCACTATAACCCTGATATGGGGCACAAAAAGTATAGATCTAAATAGGAGTGCAGAGCTGGAAAATAAACTATGTGATATTGAAAAAACATATACAAATAGAGTGATAAGTGCACAACAAATGTTCATAAATAAAATCATGTGCTAATAAAGTCCATAAAGCATTTCTTCAAGTATAATGACCATGCATATAAACACACAAAAAAACAACTTAAATGTTCATAAGTGTAGATATCCAGTGAGTATTCAGTGAATGTTATCCAATGTAAGACCATAAGAGTAGCTTTCACCACAAGTGCTGCCCGTCACCTTGTAATAAATGGAGGCTTACCAAAAAGCCAGCGACTGCCCTTATTCAGGGGGGTCAAAACAGGCTTAGCAGGATGACAGGAACGCCATCAGGATAGTGGAGACTCCCTTCTCAGGTAACCGGCTGGCATCTGAAAGTACCCCCTCCGGACTTTACTTCCTGTAGGCAGTCAAAGTAAATCTATGGACGCTCCCTTTCACAGATGGAGTGCAGACATCCAGTAGATATCCTAGTATTCCAAGGAGAAGAAAAGGGGGAGAAAAAGAACTCCAGAGCTTCCTTTTATGTTTTTATTTAAAAAATTCCAAAAGTAGGACCAAAATCCCAATAGTAAAAAATGTTTCCTTGCAAGGATCTTCAAAAGAACTCTGTCAGCATCAACAGAGACGGTTTGCCCATGCGCAGTGCGTGTATACGTGACGACCCTACGACCGTTTCGTCACAACTGATGTCATCAGGGGTACGCACACACGCCTGCGCCTGCGCATTATATATATATCTGGCAGAGCGGAGGAACGACATCATTGGTCACATAGAAAAGATGCTTAAGCTTATTGGACAGAGTAAATGGTATTTCCCACCAAACGAAAGTCATACTACCTGCTATAACTCATCGTTGGCTCCTAGAGGGCAACAATGACATTGCTCCAGGTAAATATTAAAAGGAAAAAAGTAAATAGTGCCATCTTGTGGACCTTCACGATACTGCTAAGAAAGCAAATGAATGAACTATACCTTCAAAAGATCATTCAAAAAGGGGATATAATTAAAAAATTTAAAAATACTCCCAAATGTGAAAGAGATATGTTCCTCCGCAATACCAAACCACAAAATTAGACCACAGAAATTCACATCTATAAAAATATGTACATATACATCAAACCTGTGTGAGACCATATATTCTTATGTGAGATGATCACAACTTAAGCCCTGTACACACGATCGGTTTAACCGATGAAAACCGTCCAATGGATTGTTTTCATCAGACAAACCGATCGTGTATGGGACCCATCGGTCTTTTTCCATCGGTTTTAAAAAATAGAACATGTTTTAAATTTTTCCGATGGATCAAAAACCGATAGCAAATTCCGATCGTCTATGGGCAAATCCATCGGTTAAAAAACCCACGCATGCTCAGAATCAAGTCGACGCATGTTCAGAAGCATTGAACTTAATTTTTCTCGGCTCATCGGAGTGTTTTACGTCACCGCGTTTGAAACGGTCGTTTTTTAGACTGATGGTGTGTAGGCAAGACTGATGGAAGTCAGCTTCATCGGATTTCCGATGGACAAAACCATCGGATTAGAATCCATAGGATATCTGATCGTGTGTACAGGGCTTAAGTCATAAAAAACTTATTTTCCATGCTATGTTGCAAAAATTGGTCATAACAGCATGTATTGAATCAAAAAGTTCTATAAGAGGAAGATATAAAAAAGGAGAAGCCAAAAAAAATTTCTTAGAGCAAATGAAAAAGGCCATAAAGAGTGCTATTAGGGATTATGATGGAACTAGAGGGGACATCAACAGTTATTTATGAAACAATTGATGTCTCACTCCACGTTCAAGCCATTGGGAACATGACATCCAAGTTTATAAATCCAATTGGTTTCGGATCTAGAAATGCTTCTCTTGCCATTCCCACCCCACCAGTGTGGTGTATATTTTTCTAAGGCTATAAAGGTGGTACCTGTGGGGTCTCTCTTGTGTTTGAGGTCATAATGCTTAGAAACATTATGCTTATCAAAGCCTTTCCTTATATTTGTGTTGGGTTCCCCTAGTCTGACTTGCAACTTCCGGATAGTGCGGCCCACGTATTCTAAACCGCATGGACACCTCAAGAGATACACGACACATTTATTGGTGCATGTTATGAGAGATTTAATTGGGTATGTAACACCTGTGCCCACTGATGTAAATTCAGTTAATCTCCTGTCACGAAGTGCATTCACCCTACAGACTTTGCACCTCCTACAGGGGAAGAAACCCTTTAAGTCCCCAAAAAAGGTAGGTCGTGTGGGTGGGTCCGGGATATTGGGTGCTATTGAGTGCCTAAGATTAGAGGCACCTCTAAAAAGTACACGCGGTCTTACATTGGATAACATTCACTGAATACTCACTGGATATCTACACTTATGAACATTTAACCACTTAATGACCGCTCACTGTAAATATACGTCGGCAAAATGGCACGGACAGGCACAATCACGTACCTGTACGTGACTACCTTCGTATGGGTGGGGGGTCCGATCGGACCCCCCTCCGGTACAGTGAGCGGTCGGTATCGCTCCGGGAGCGATCCATTGATGAGGGGGCGGCCATTGGTTTCTGGCCACCCCCTTGCGATCGCTCCCGGCGAATTAAATGCTTCATCTGCCTGTGTAATGTATACACAGGCAGGAGGAAGTGATGTCATCTCTCCTGTGGCGCTCGCATATACCGGAGCGGCGTGGAGAGAAGACATCAAGTAAGTGCACAAACAGTACACTGACACATAGGTACACATAGGCACACGATCGCCCCCCCAGTCACCCCCAGATCACCCCCTAGCCCCCAGTCACAGTGTCACCGATTGCAGGGATCATTTATTTACTGATCACTGCAAACAGTGACATTTGTAACTGTAAAAGTGTCAGGGCAGTTAGTTTTAGGTCCAGGGTAGCCCCCTAACCCCCCCTAATAAAGGTTTAACCCTTGATCACCCCCCAGGTAACCCTTTCACCCCCTAGCACCACTGTCACTAAGCAATCGTTTTTCTGATTGCTGTATTAGTGTCGGTTGTGCCGCTAGGTAGTCAGTTACTTTTTTAGGTTCGCCGCCAGGTTTTTATAGCGTCAGGTACCCCCATATATTACCTAATAAAGGTTTAACCCCTTGATCGCCCCCTAGGTAACCCTTTCACCCCCTTTTGCCAGTGTCAATAAGCGATCGTTTTTCTGATCGCTGTATTAGTTATGCTGGTGCCGCTAGGTAGTCAGTTATTTTTTTAGGTTCGCCGCCAGGTTTTTATAGCATCAGGTACCCCCATATATTACCTAATAAAGGTTTAACCCCTTGATCGCCCCCCCAGGTAACCCTTTAACCCCCTTTTACCAGTGTCACTAAGCGATTGTTTTTCTGATCGCTGTATTAGTTATGCTGGTGCCGCTAGGTAGTCAGTTATTTTTTATGTTCGTCCGCAAGGTTTTTATAGCGTCAGGTACCCCAATATATTATCTAATAAAGGTTTTAACCCCCTGATTGCCCCTAGAGTTAACCCTTTCACCAGTGATCACCGTATAAGTGTCACTGGTGACACTGTTTAGCCAGTTATTTATTTCGTTATTTAGGTTCCCCGTCAGGTTTTTATATAGCGTCAGGTACCCCCATATATTACCTAATAAAGGTTTTAACCCCCTGATTGTCCCTAGTTAACCCTTTCACCAATGATCACCGTATAAGTGTTACGGGTGACGCTGGTTAGTTAGTTTGCTTTTTATAGTGTCAAGGCACCCGTCGTATATAACCCAATAAAGGTTTAACCCCCTGATCGCCCGGCGGGTGATATCAATTAGGTTTTAGCGTCAGAGAGGGTCTGCGTCACACCCCAGGCAGCGTCAGGTTAGTGCCAGTAGCGCTAACACCCATGCGTGAAGCATACACCTCCCTTAGTGGTATAGTACCTGATCAATATCTGATCTGATCAGATCTATAATAGCGTCCCCAGCAGTTTAGGGTTCCCAAAAACGCAGTGTTAGCGGGATCAGCCCAGATACCTGCTAGCACCTGCGTTTTGCCCCTCCGTCCAGCCCAGGCCACCCAAGTGCAGTATCGATCGATCACTGTCACTTACAAAACACAACACACATAACTGCAGCGTTCGCAGAGACAGGCCTGATCCCTGCGACTCCAGTGCTGTAGGAGGTGATTTCACCACCACAGTTAAAAAAAAAAGAGCATATATGTTGAAGCATGGGGGCGGCAGGGGCGGAGGAGCGATTTTGCTCCTAATGCCGCGTACATACGGTCAAAATTCCAACGGAGGCTTGCCCGTGGAAAAGTCAGACCGTGTGTACGCGGCATAACTTTTGAGGGAGGATGCCCCCATGCTTCGGCATATATAAATGGTGCATGTATGCCCATCATTAGAAGTGGGTGAATGAAGGGAGGTATTCTAATGGTGGGCATACCCACCAATCAATCTCTTTTTTTTGTACAGCCAACAGGCTGCATGAAAAAAAAAGATTACAATACATGTCCAACAAGGACCAGCAACGTACTGGTATGTTGCTGGACTTTGTATGGTTATACCAGAATGATGCCTGCGGGTTTAGGTATCATCTTGGTATCATTCTTTTTAGCCAGCGGCCGGCTTTCATGTAAAAGCAATCCTAGCGGCTTATTAGCCTCTGGACTGCTTTTACAAGCAGTGGGAGGGAATGCCCCCCCCGGATATAAAAAGCGCCATTGGGAAATTGGGAAAGCATTTTATCACACCGATCTTGGTGTGGTCAGATGCTTTGAAGGCAGAGGAAAGATCTAGGGTCTAATAGACCCCAGTTTTTTCAAAAAAAGAGTACCTGTCACTACCTATTGCTATCATAGGGGATATTTACATTCCCTGAGATAACAATAAAAATGCAAAAAAAATATGGAAGGAACAGTTTAAAAATAAAATAAAAAAGCAAAATTAATAATAAAAAAAAAAGCACCCCTGTCCCGCCCTGCTCTTGCGCAAACGCAAGCGTCGGTCTGGCGTCATATGTAAACAGCAATTGCATCATGCATGTGAGGTATCACCGTGAAGGTCAGATCGAGGGCAGTAATTTTAGCAGTAGACCTCCTCTGTAAATCTAATGTGGTAACCTGTAAAGGCTTTTAAAGGCTTTTAAAAATGTATGTAGTTTGTCGCCACTGCACGTTTGTGCGAAATTTTAAAGCATGTCGTGTTTGGTATCCATGTACTCGGCCTAAGATCATCTTTTTTATTTCATCAAACATTTGGGCAATATAGTGTGGTTTAATGCATTTAAATTAAAAGTGTATTTTTTTCCCCAAAAATGTGTTTGAAAAATCGCTGCGCAAATACTGTGTGGAAAAAAAAATGCAACACCCACCATTTTAATCTGTAGAGCCTTTGCTTTAAAAAATATATATAATGTTTGGGGGTTCAACTTAATTTTCTTGCAAAAAAGAAATGTTTCATGTAAACAAAAAGTGTCAGAAAGGGCTTTGTCTTCAAGTGGTTAGAAGAGTGGATGATGTGTGACATAAGCTTCCTAATGTTGTGTATAAAATGCCAGGACAGTTCAACCCCCCCCCCCCAAATGACCCCATTTTGGAAAGTAGACACCCCAAGCTATTTGCTGAGAGGCATGTCGAGTCCATGGAATATTTTATATGTTGACACAAGTTGCGGAAAAAAAATATATATATATATTTTTTTTTGCACAAAGTTATCACTAAATGATATATTGTTCAAACATGCCATGGGCATATGTGGAAATATACCCCAAAATACATTCTGTTGCTTCTCCTGAGTACGGGGATACCACATGTGTGAGACTTTTTGGGAGCCTAGCCGCGTACAGGACTCCAAAAACCAGCCTTCAGGCTTTCTAAGGGTGTAAATTTTTGATTTCACTCCTCACTGCCTATCACAGTTTCAGAGGCCATGGAATGCCCAGATGGCACAACCCCCCCCCCCCAAATGACCCCATTTTGGAAAGTAGACACCCAAGCTTTTTGCTGAGAGGTATGGTGAGTATTTTGCAGATCTCTCTTTTTGTCACAAAGTTTTGAAAATTGAAAAAATAAAAAAAAATGTAATGATTTTCTTTCTTAATTTTAAAAAACAAATGAGAGCTGTAAAATACTAACCATTCCTCTCAGAAAATAGCTTGGGGTGTCTACTTTCCAAAATGGGGTCATTTGGGCGGAGTTTGTGCTATTTTAGCATTTTATGGCCTTCGAAACTGTGATAGGTAGTGAGGAGTGAAATCAAAAATTTGCGCCCTTAGAAATCCTGAAGGCGGTGCTTGGTTTTCGGGGTCCCGTACGCGGCTAGGCTCCTAAAAAGTCTCACACATGTAGTATCCCTGTACTCAGGAGAAGCAGCAAAATGTATTTTGGGGTGCAATTCCACATATAACCATGGCATGTGTGAGCAATATATCATTTAGTGACAACTTTTTGTAATTTTTATTTTTTTTGTCATTATTCAATCACTTGGGACAAAAAAAAAATATTCAATGGGCTCAACATGCCTCTCAGCAATTTCCCTGGGGTGTCTACCTTCCAAAATGGGGTCATTTGGGGGGAGTTTTGTGCTATTTTAGCATTTTATGGCCTTCGAAACTGTGATAGGTAGTGAGGAGTGAAATCAAAAATTTGCGCCCTTAGAAATCCTGAAAGCGGTGCTTGGTTTTCGGGGTCCCGTACGCGGCTAGGCTCCTAAAAAGTCCCACACATGTGGTATCCCCATACTCAGGAGAAGCAGCAAAATGTTTTTTGGGGTGCAATTCCACTTATAACCATGGCATGTGTGAGCAATATATTATTTAGTGACAACTTTTTGTAATTTTTATTTTTTTTTGTCATTATTCAATCACTTGGGACAAAAAAAAAATATTCAATGGGCTCAACATGCCTCTCAGCAATTTCTCTGGGGTGTCTACTTTCCAAAATTGAGTCATTTGGGGGGGGGGGGTTTGTACTGCCCTGCCATTTTAGCACCTCAAGAAAATTAGTCATAAATTAAAAGCTGTGTAAATTCCAGAAAATGTACCCTAGTTTGTAGACGCTATAACTTTTGCGCAAACCAATAAATATACGCTTATTGACAATTTTTTTACTAAAGACATTTGGCTGAATACATTTTGGCCTAAATGTATGACTAAAATTGAGTTTATTCGATTTTTCTTATAACAAAAATTAGAAAATATAATTTTTTTTACAAATGTTCGGTCTTTTTCCATTTATATCGCAAAACATATCGCAAAAAAAAAAAATCGCAGAGGCAATCAAATACCATTAAAAGAAAGCTCTATTTGTGGGAAGAAAAGGACGCAGATTTTGTTTGGGTACAACATTGCATGTCCGCACAATTTCCAGTTAAAGCAGCGCAGTGCCAAATTGTAAAATCACCTCTGGTCTTTATGCTGCGTATTGGTCCGGCCCTTAAGTGGTTAAGTTGTTTTTTTGTGTGTTTATATGCATGGTCATTATACATGCAGCAATGCTTTATGGACTATATTAGCACATGTTTTTATTTTTGAACATTTATTGTGCACTTATCACTCTATTTGTGTATGTTTTTTCAATATCACATAGTTTGTTTTCCAGCGCTGCACTCCTATTTAGATCTATGTTATTATTCATGGTATTGAGGTATGAACATGCACTACAGACCAGTGTTAATTTTGACGTCAAATTTCAATTTAGTCCTAGTGTTTTGACTAAAATGGCATTTTAGTTTTAGTCCCATTTTAGTCTTTTGACTAAAATGGCATTTTAGTTTTAGTCGTATTTTAGTCATCTCAATTGTTTTAGTTTTAGTCATAATTTAGTCAACTAAAATGGTATTAGGTTGGTCGACTAAAATGTTTTAGTCGCTTTTAGTCGACGAAATTAACACTGCCTGACACCATATCAACCATATCGTGAAAACCGTTGTGTGTATGCTTTCCCGAGGGGGAAAAAAAACACGCATGCGTGTAAACAATTTGACGCATGCGCGGAAGCATAGAACGTCATTTTGTCAGCTCGTCGTAGTCTTGGACGTCACCGCGTTCCTGGCAGTCAAAAGTTCAGCGGTATTTGGCCTGAACGTGTGTATGCGAGGCAGGTTTGAGGGGAATCCCGTCGGGAAAAGCGTTGTTTTTTTTTCTGCCGGGAAAACCGGTCGTGTGTACGAGGCATTAGAACATTAACAAAAAACAAGCACAAAAAAAAAAGGCATAGTTGCAGGTGGGGTGTCGTACAGGAGCTGCTTAACATGTTTTGTTTGCCAATGTCTCAGCCTCATGTAAGCAGCAGTAGAATCAAAATGTTTAAAAATGTTGTATTCTGACGGAGTGGGCGGGGACTCCTGTGATGGAGGCTTAGGACCGGAGCTCTGCTCAGCACCAGCTAAACAGCGCTAATAGCGGCGGAAAAAGAAGCCACATTGCGGTTAAAAACTACAGGGAAAGGCAGCGAATAGTGCCAGGCACCTACCTATGCCAGGTAAGGCATATAAAAAAGCGCAGAAACAGAACTACAAGCTCTCTGAAAAACGGGAGAAATCCAAAATGGCTGCCGCACCTCAGAATAAGATACAGACTGCTAATTATGTCTCCTCAACTAGCAGGCAAGTTATTCAGCCTGCAACTCTCCCATTTAGCTCACAGTCATTGAGCTTAGACTCCTCTGCTACCTTACAACCTTCTGAGCTTAAATTGAACCTAAAGGAGAACTATGTGGGATCTGAGGGTCATCCACCTCATGAAGTGAATTTACCTCACATAGGCTCTCTCAATACACATCCTGAACAGGCTCCTGATATGTCTTTTAATATGACTGAACTTTTTAACAGGATTTCTGATATGCTGGACAAAAGGTTAGCTTTAAATGCTGACAGGATCACAGGAGAAATTAAAGCAGACTTTCAGAACCTAGGAAGCAGAATAGAGCATATTGAACATAAGTTGGATTTTACTATAACTAAGACAAACCAAAATTCTGAGCACTTGCAGTTCTTGCAGGATCAGCTTGATACCGCTCAAGCCAGAATAGACGACCTCGAGAATCGTTCAAGAAGGGAAAACTTTCGCATTAGAGGACTGCCTGAATCAATCACTGATGTTCATAAAACTGTGAAAGATTTTATTAAAAATGTACTCCCTTCGATTCCAGCTAATAAACTGGAATTGGATAGAGCGCATAGATCCTTGGGACCCCTCAGGAAAGATGGCTCTCCACGGGACATTATAGTAAAACCCCACTTTTTTTCTGTCAAGGAAGAAGTGATGAAAATATCCCGCCAACAAGATCAGATACAGTTCCAAGGTGCTTCTATTCAAATCTTTTCTGACATATCCCCCATACACCATCCAAAAGAGGAGATCTTTGAAACCCCTCCTTGCAGCCCTGACCAAAAAGGATATTAAATACCGGTGGGCATTCCCTTTTGCCCTGAAATTTACGTACAATGGGAAGCAACATGTTTTTCACAATTTCCCAGAAGGAGAACGCCTGTTACTTGACTTGAGACTCATTACGCTGGATTTAAATATGGATACCTCTCCCTCTATGCAGGGGTCATCTAAACGCCAATCGCCTCCGAGCCCGACTGCGCCACTTTGGGAGATGTCCAAAATTAAGAGAGTAAAGGATAACATCCCCCCATGAAGAGGATTTACATGACTTTACTGTATTTCATCTTTTTCTTTCCCCCCTGTAGGTTCCTTGGGAGGAAACACAATTCATTACATTGACTCTTGGATTTCCTGTGCAACTATTTTTGACACATAGTTCTGTTGCTAAACTGTCAATAGACAATGGGGGTTAATTTTTTTATTTTATTTTATTAATTTTTTTTTAAATTTTTTTTTTTCCACACATAGTTCTGTTGCTAAATTTTCAATAGATAATGGGTTTTTTATTTTTATTTTTTTTTATTTTATTTTTTTCCCACACATAGTTTTGTTGCTAAATTTTCAATAGATAATGGTTTTTTTTTTTGTTTTGTTTTGTTTGTTTTTTTTGTTTTTTTTATTTTTTTTTTCCCCACACATAGTTATGTTGCTAAATTTTCAATAGATAATGGTTTTTTTTTTTTTTTTTTCCCACACATAGTTCTGTTGCTAAATTTTCAATAGATAATGGTTTTTTTTTTTCTTCTTCTCTCTTGTTTAGAAAAAATCTAATAGTTAAACTATTCTTAATTGCTACTATATTGGAAATCCAGGGATGTTTGGTTCCGTTCATTTAATATTACATCGTTAGTTTGAGTGCTGTCACTGGCTGGTGCTGCTGCATTGTGCCTCCACCTACCGCTCAGTTTGGTTGTAAACCATGCTGAGGGGTAGGTATATAGCCCTACATCTGGGCTATACTACTTATTTTTTTCTGAATGAGGGGAGGGAGCCATACCCCTCCTCCCATTCTGGGCCGCTTATAGGCCTTTCGTTACACTGCGTTTTACAACTGATATTATTTTTATTTGAATATTTTTTTTACTCTTCTTCTTTCATTCTAACTTTTTTTTCTTTTTCAGCCTACATGTCATTGAGATTTACCTGTGAAGTGATGCTATGTATATCCTCCCCTAACATAGTGAAAGACCTTTCATTATATGCCCTTGGTTCTTCCTGGAGGAAGGTAGGTGGCTGTGGGTTATTTGGAGTTCTCCCCCTTTTGCTCCATGGCCGGCACTAACACTAACTCTTTACCCCTTCGTGTTGTGTCTCACAACACCCAGGGATTAAATTCCCCAGTCAAAAGAAGGAAAGCCCTCCAAGCCTATAGATCCCGTCATATTGATGTAGTACTCTTACAAGAGACCCATTTCCCTCAGCGGTACACCCCATTGTTTCTTCATGCCCATTTTCCAGTTTTTTACTTGTCTAAGGCTGAAGATAAGACCAAGGGAGTGGCAATATTGTTTTCTAAGAATTGCAAATTCAATCTTGAGTTGGAACTCAGAGACCAGGAGGGAAGGTTCCTATTGGTCAAGGGAACTATCGATAATAAGCTATATACCTTTATATCTTACTACGCCCCTAACAGAGGACAAAAACAGTTTTTTAAACAATTGTTCCAGTCACTTGGACCGTCTATGGAGGGGATCATAGTTATGGGGGGGGGGGGGACTCTAACACAGCTTTTGATTCTAGTCTGGACAAATCCAAACCCTTAAGATCACAAGTTGTTAGGCCCAATAAAACAAGTGTTCAAATTGCTCGATTAATCTTTCAATCTAGATTGACGGATATATGGAAGGAACTCCATCCAAAAAAACGAGATTTTACACACTACTCTAATCCGCACCAGTCCTATTCCCGTATTGACCACATTTGGATCTCTACTCACCATATTCCACTAGCTCTTTCTTCTTCTATAGTGGAAGCTGCTTGGTCAGACCATTCGATGATTCTATTGGCTATTAGAAGGGATATCCCTAGTACACAGACCTCACATTGGACTCTCAATCAGTCTTTATTGAAGGATCCCGCAGTAGTGGCGGAAATTCAGGGAGCTTTGAAGGATTATTTTTACTTTAATGATGGAGGGGAGGTCTCTCCAGAAACTTTATGGGCAGCTCATAAGGTTACTATTAGAGGCAAGTTGATCCAAATAGCGGCCAGAAAGAAGAGAGAGAGGGTGGTCGAGATTGAGAGATTGGAGAAAGAGTTCGCTGAGTTGTGCAAAAAACATAAGAGAAGTCCTTCTAGTGTATCTATATCCACACTGGATGCAGCACGAGTAGCTCTTAACTTGGCTCTAACAGCGAAGGCTGAAAAATCCATTAAATGGTCTGGGGCAAAATTTTACCAGATGAGAGACAAGTTGGGTCCTATGTTGGCACGTAAACTTTCACCCAGATTCCGTTCACAAGCTCTCCCAAAGATTAAACAGGCAGATGGCTCTTTTACCATGAATTCTCAACATATTATTAAGGCATTCCAGGATTTTTATTCTAAGTTATATATGGCTGAAAATCTCTCTGTCTCTACCGAGTTAGAGAAATTCTTGGATAAATTACATATTCCGAAATTAACAGAAACTCATAAAGAGGAATTGGATGCTCCTATTTCAAATGAAGAGGTTTCAGATGTCATAAAAGCTTTAAAGGGGGGAACAGCTCCTGGACCTGATGGTTTTTCCACACCATATTACAAAACATTTTCAGAGATCCTAACTCCTTACCTAACTAGACTTTTTAATTTTATGTCTAAAGGTTCCCCGATAGATAATCAACTAAATATGGCTTATATTTCTGTGATCCCAAAACCGGATAAAGATACTAGTCAAATAGAAAACTACAGACCAATCTCCTTAATCAATAATGATCTTAAAATATTAACCAAGATATTAGCGAACAGACTTGCTTCTTTTATAGGATCTTATATTCACAAAGACCAGGTCGGTTTTATACCCGGTAGGCAAGGTCCTGATCAGGTGCGAAGAGCGGTTGACCTAGTATCAATCCTACAATCTAATTGGGAGGGAGGTCATAAACAGGAGGGTATGTTACTGTCACTGGACCTCCAGAAGGCATTCGATTCGGTGTCGTGGACATATCTATTCGCTGTACTTAAACGCTGGGGATTTGGACAGAAAATGTTAGGAATTTTAGAAGCCCTTTATTCTAATCCTAAGGCCAGAATCAGAATGCAAGGAATTTTTTCCGACCCTATTCAGATTGGAAGAGGTACACGTCAGGGTTGCCCCCTATCCCCACTGATATTCGCTATTATGATTGAATCTTTAGCCATTGCCATTCGTAGTAATCCGAATATCAGGGGGGTGCAATGTGGTCAAGATACCCATAAATGTGCCTTATTCGCAGATGACCTTTTACTTTTTGTCACTTCTCCACGGTCTTCTTTACCGGAGGTTTGGTCATTGCTTAATACGTTTTCGACTCTTTCAGGTCTCAGAATTAATATGTCTAAATCTCAAGCTCTTAACGTGTCTCTCCCAGATTCTATAGTGTCCGATTTACAGATAACTTACCAATTCAAGTGGAGCAGCTCATTCATTAAGTACTTAGGAATTAATGTTACATCTAAATTTGAAAATCTATACCAAGCTAACTACTAGGCTTGTGCAATTCGTTTCGTAACGAATTGAAATTCGTCCGAATTTAGCAACTTTCGGACATTCGGAAGCATTCGAATTTCCGAACAAAGCAATTACGAATAAGACCGAATCCGAAATAAATTATACCGCAAATAGCGAATGCCCGAATGTCTTCGGCATAATTCGTTATGAAAAAGTTACGAATGTACGAATCCATACGAAGCACAATAACACTCACTCTGCTCTGCTCTCTGCTTCTCCCACACCGTGCTGAACTCCCTCTCAAAATGGTGTACAGGGGCGGAGGCTATAGCCGCATGTAAAAAACGAAAGTAAAATACGAGATTTCGAATCCATTCGAAGCACAATAACACTCACTCTGCTCTGCTCTCTGCTTCTCCCTCACCGTGCTGAACCCTCTCAAAATGGTGTACAGGGGCGGAGCCTATAGCCGCATGTTAAAAACGAAAGTAAAATACGAGATTTCGAATCGTTACAAATAACCGCAATGTATTTAGAAAAGTACAAATCCATTCGAAGCACATTAGGCATAATAGGCAGCGTCGTTGTGAGAGAGACACGGAAAATTTAGAATCAACGAACCCAAAAAAAGTTACGAAAGTAGGAGTTGTGTCCAGAATCAACGAAAAACAACGTACTCTACCGAAAGTACGAACCCAAAAAAAGTTACGAAAGTAGGAGTTGTATCCAGAATCAACGAAAAACAACGTACTCTACCGAAAGTACGAATTATAAAGCAACAAAAAATTCAACGAAAAATGTCGCTTGCAAAAATACGAATGAGTCCGAACACGAAAAATCCCGTCTAGCAAAATTACGAATGATTACGAATCAACAGGACCGGAAAGAAACGAACCGAAACGGAACGAATTTTTCCGTTGTGCACAAGTCTACTAACTACCCTCCTATGTACAAGAAACTCGAACTCGATCTCAAAGACTGGGAGTCGCACAGTATTTCTTGGATTGGCAGGATTAACTCAGTCAAGATGACCCTTTTGCCCAGGCTTTTATATTTATTTCGTTCACTTCCTATTCCAATCAAAAGAGATCATTTGAAATCTTTTCAAAGTAAGCTCACTAAATTCATTTGGAACAATAAAGGTCCACGACTCTCAAACAGATGCTTATTCAACCTTCCCAAACAGGGTGGGTTAGGTCTTCCGAATCTCTTATGGTACTACCAAGCAGCACGATTGGCACAACTATCTGCTTTATATTTTAACACAGAACTTCCTGATTGGATATCAATTGAAAATCAAGCTGTTCCATCCTCATCACTAATACACCTGTTGTGGTGCCCTCCCAGAAATAGACCTCCCATCTTATCACCATCACTCTCACAATCCTTATCTTTATGGGATTCACTTCGGAAACTTCCCTCGCTGGTCTCTAAAGCTCAACCTTTGACCCCGGTGTTCAAAAACCCCTTTTTTCATCAAGGTTTGGACCTTCAAACCTTTAAATGGTGGTACGACAAGGGGTTGTACCGCATTGGTCAATTTTTTTCCTCTATAGGCCCTTTACCTATTGAATATTTTATGAACAAATTAGATCTCCCTTTATCCGAAAAACCGAGATTTCATCAAATCGCTAATTTAATTCATTCTAGGTGTAAAACTGGATATTCATCCCGAGACTTTACAGATTATGAAAATTGGTGTGGACAGACAGTGGAGCGAAGGGGGGGGATCTCTGTGATCTACAAGTCACTGGCATCCAATTTAGTGAAACTACCATACATGTTGGCCTGGGAGAAGGAACTCCTAATTGATAGAAATATTGTAGACTGGCATGCAAGCTACTCTCGCTCGACTTCAGGCCTCTGCAATACTTCGCTCATAGAGGCCAATATAAAACTTTTTACAAGATGGTATCTAGTTCCCACGAGATTGACTGTTATGTACCCCTCTGTTTCACCTCTTTGTTATAGGGGATGTCAGGGACTGGGTACTATGATCCACATATGGTGGGAGTGCCCAAGAATTTGTGGATTTTGGAATAAGGTATTTCACATTTTACGCAATATTACAGGTTGCCCGATACATCAATCTCCCACAATTGCTTTACTTAATGGACATTTACCTCATATTCCTAAAGCCACTCGTAAACTAATTTTGTTTATTTTAACGGGAGCAAAACTAACTATTGCAAGGGCATGGAAGAAACCTTCGGTATCTATATTATCCATGAAACGAAAAGTTTCCTGGATTATGGAACAAGAAAAACTGGTTAGCTTCTTGTTAGACGAGACCTCAAATTTTGAAGCCATATGGGAACCTTGGGCGCGATTTATGGGAATCTCTTTGTCACATAACTTGGTCATCAACACCAATCACTGATCTTTAGAATGTATATTTGGTTTGTAGGCATTCTATAATCTTTTCACTTCATATCTTTGAGAATTTTTTTTTTTTTTTTCTCTTTCTCTCTCCTCTTTTTCTTTCTCTTCTTTATTTTTATCCTATACTTTATTCTCTCGGTTTTGGCTTTTATTATTTCATAGTATGTTTATTGTTTTATTACATCAGATAAAATATAATAGTTTCAGGCTCAGATTCCTTTTTTTATTGTTTGAGGCTTGGACTGTTGAACTTAGCTCTAACAAGTCTGAGAACAACTCTTAATTTTCATACTTAGGTCGAGTATTGTGTTTTTTTTTGCATGTACAAATGAAATTTTTTCTATTATATCTCTCCAGTTGTCTCTACCGATGATTGTTGGTGGTGACAGGAAGGCCGGGCAGGGGACGTTCTCTCCTTCCCAGTCACAGTGTGTTCTCGTTAGGGGTGGCTGGGGAGGGGAGTAGGAGCCCTTCATATTTTCGGTTTATTTTTGTGGGAACTAGATTTTCTTAATATAAGTTATTATCAGTTTATAAGATTACTTGATTATATACTTGACCAAGATGAGGATAGATATTATTACTTTTTGTTTAAACATTGTCAGTATTGGTTTTTACGATAATAATTTGTCTAAGTTTCTATGGTAATAATACCTTAGATTTTTGTTGAAGTCAATTGTAATCATCTTTAATATTTATGATTCTGTAATGATTTTTTTCTGATGAAAAATAAAAAACTTAAATGACAAAAAAAAAATGTTGTATTCTTGTGCCCCTTAATGGATGATAAAGAAAGGAAGTGTTTGGTTTACTTTAAAAGGCTTTGGATTTAGTACTTGTTTCATCCTAATTTTAGATTTGTGCCTTATTAATGCTAGAAATACAGTAGTTCCCTTTTGATAGCAATATCAGCTTCACAAATGCATTTCCATGTGTGAAACTGCTAAAATGGTGTAATCGTCACTTCAGTTTTGCACCCTCTTATAGCCTGTTAAAAACCTAGTGATAACGACGTGTCCAGCGATGATCTTATAATGTAACACTAACTCTGTAAGAATTTTTTTTTTTTTTTTTTTAACATTTTAACTTTTTCCTTAAAGCAGAAGTAAAGTTGACAGAAAAAAAAACACCTCCCCGCAAGGCAAAGTCATAATGTGCTAGCACGCAATGCATACAAGCACATAATGAAAAACTTGCCTTGAAACTAATGCCGCGTACACAAGGCCGTTTTTAATGTCATTTAAAAAAACAACGTTTTTCTTGACATGATTTTTCGTGTTTCCTCTCAAGCCTGCCTTGCCTACACACTATCGTGAAAAAAAATGCTCGAGCAAAGCGCGGTGACGTACAACACGTACGACGGCACTATAAAGGGGAAGTTCTATTCGGATGGCGCCACCCTTTGGGCTGCTTTTGCTGATCCTCGTATTAGTAGAGTTTGGTGAGAGCCGATTTGCGCTTTTCAGCCTCATGCTCTTCAGTCCGTTACAGCGTGACGAATGTGCTATCTCCATTATGAACGTTAGTTTTACCAGAAGGAGAGCTCCCGTCTCATACTTGATTCTGAGCATGCGCATTTTTTTCCCCTCGTAAAAGCATACACACTACCGTTTTTCATGACGCGAAAAACGACGTGAAAAAATATAGCAGGTTCTAATTTTTTTTAGGCCATTTTTCACGTCGTTAAAAATGCTCTGGAGCCTACACACGATCGTTTTTAATGACCAATTTAAAAAATGGCATTTTTCACGCCATGAAAAACGGTCGTGTGTACGCGGCATAAGCCCTCCAGCGGTGCACTGTCACAGCTGACAGGGCTTCTATCTTCACCCGGTCTTCATTTCGGGTTCAGGGGCTCCGGTCCTTTGAGTGACCGAGCCGCAGTGACATCACTGTTTACAGCACACGGGGCCTTGAAGGAACAGCATGGGTATGTTGTTCCTTCAGCGCACATGCGGCTGCAGAGACAATGAATATCTATAAGTTTGTCTGTAGGTAGAAGTAGGTAGGTAGAAGTTTTCATGGGGACTTTACTATCACTTAAAAAAAAAAAAAATTGGTAAAAAGATTCCAAATTAACTAACCAGCAGGTTCTTACTGATGTTTTTTGTACCCTTTATGGTCCTTTAGGAGGTGCATGTAATAAAAGGGTGACGTTTAACCACTTCAATACCATGCACTCATACAGCTTCCTGCCCAAGCCAATTTTGAGCTTTCAGCGCTGTCGCAATTTGAATGACAATTGCGCGGTCATGCTACACTGTACCCAAACAAATTTTTTATCATTTTGTTCCCACAAATAGAGCTTTCTTTCGGTGGTATTTGATCGCCTCTGCAAATTTTATTTTTTGCACAACAAATAAAAAAAGAGCGAAAATTTTGAAAAAAACTACGTTTTTCTTTGTTTCTGTTAATTTTTTTGTAAATAAGTACCTTTTCTACTTCAATGACGGGCACTGATAAGGCGGCACTGAAGGGCACTGATAAGGTGACACTGATGGGCACCAATGAGGTGGCACCAATGAGGTGGCACTGATGAGGTGGCACTGATGGGCACTGATGATGGGCACTGATAGGCGGCACTGATGGGCACTGATATGTGGCACTGGTATGCGGCACTGATTGGCACTCATAGGCGGCACTGATTGGCACTCATAGGCGGCACTGATTGGCACTCATAGACGGCACTGATTGGCACTCATAGGCGGCACTGATTGGCACTTATAGGCGGCACTGATGGGCACTTATAGGCGGCACTGATAGGTGGCACGGACGGGCACTGATAGGTGGGCACTTATGGGCACAGATGGGCACGGATGGGCACTGATAGGTGGCGCTGATGGACACTAGTAGGTGGCACTGATGGACACTGATGCCCAGCAATGCCAGCCACCACACATTGTGGTTGTGCCATCATAGTGCCAGTCAGTGCCCATTTGTGGGCACTGATTGGCATCTTTTTTTTTATTTATTTTTTATTTTACTACATGTGGATGGCCATGGGGGCCATCCACATGCTTGGGGCTTCCCTGTGGTCCTGGGGGATTCCCTGGTGGTCCAGTGTGGGTATCCGAGGGGGGGCTGCGCTGATAAACAATCAGCGCGAACCCCCCCTGTCAGGAGAGCCGCTGATCGGCTCTCCTCTACTCGCGTCTGTCAGACGCGAGTGAGGAAGAGCCGATCAACGGCTCTTCCTGTTTACATCGTGATCAGCCGTGATTGGACACGGCTGATCACGTGGTAAAAAGCCTCCGCTGGAGGCTTTTTACCGAGATCAGTGTAGCGGTGGGTCAGACTGACCCACCGCTCCACCGATCGCCGCGATGCGCGCCCACCCGGGCGTGCGGCGGCTGTTATCCTGCAGGACGTCATATGATGTCCAGTGTGGATAACTGAACCACTTCCCGGACGTCAATATGCTATTGACTGGGCGGGAAGTGGTTAAATAATAAAATAAAAAAATAAAAAATACATGCTAACTTCAGGCAATAAAATTAAAGTGGAATTAAACCCAAAAGCAAACATTTATTTTATCGCAGCTTACCATTTCATGTGATGGTTACATTCATTTTTTAGGCTTTCTTTCGCCTATTTTCATAGTGATCCATCCAGAAATTATGTTGTTTTTCAAAAGTACAAGCACTCCATCAGATTGTATCAGTTACAGAGATGAGACAAACCATTACCACTAGCAGAGGTGCCTGCAATGATCAGCTTTTATTTATGTAAAACCTTTATCCCAAAAGGAACAGCAGTTTTTGTTTGCTGTAACTGCTTATAAAGCGTTAGATGGGGGTTGGCTTCAATTTGTTAATGTCTCTAAATCCGCTAGTACATCGAACACTCCCCCCTACCCCAGAATGGTCAGCGCTGCTGTCCAAAGGTGCCCCCAGTGTTCCTTCATCCAGAGTGGAGGCACTCTAATACAGCAGGTATGTTACTGGCCAGAAAAAGACAAAGAAAAGAAAACTGATCTAATGATTGGTAAGCTGCAATATATTAAATTTTAGGTTTTGGGTTTAATACCGCTTTAAACTTACTGTATCTGTCAGTGAATCCAAACCTCTCCCCATTCTCTGCTAGTAGGCATCATCAGCTGCCTAAACGTACCATTTCCACCTTATACAATCTATAGAAATGATGCCAACAATCCATAACATACAAAATTAATAAAATGGTATAAAGATGTATCACCAATGTCAGTATATGTAGAGAAAGATGAGAATGAAATGGTGTATTTAATCTGCCAATATCCTACATAGCATTACAAGAGGAATATGCACCAAGGTGCATGGGGGGATGCCCCCCTGGACTTTATATGACAGAGAAAAATAGTAAAATGAGTCGTGAGTTAGTAAAAAATGGCACACAAGTGCCTGATTTATTAATATAGAAAGATAAAAAAAGTGTGATGTGTAGAAACACAGGTTCACTTTGCATACACAGTAGAACAATAAACCAATATTAATCATAACATGGAATGCATTAGGCCAATAAACAAGCTTCTGGAAGCTTATTTATACTATGATGACGCTCTCCTTACAAAATATTATTGTACATTTGTACCTGTATTTCAGATAAGAACATTAGCCCTCTAAATACAATACCACCCCTGATGAAGGAAAAGACGCATATTAATGCAACAATTTCCGAAACATGTTGGGTATATGTATGTGAATCCAACTGGTTGACTTCAATTAATTTTGAGTTATATTTTGGATCAAGTGTTTCTGGGCCTAATGCATTCCATGTTATGATTAATATTGGTTTATTGTTCTACTGTGTATACAAACTGAACCTGTGTTTCTACACATCACACTTTTTTATCTTTCTATATTAATAATTTTGTGCCTTTTTTTACTAATTCACGACTCATCTTACTATTTTTTTCTGTCATATAAAGTCCAAGGGGGCATCCCCCCATGCACCTTGGTGCATATTCCTCTTATAATGCAATGTCAGTATATATTACGGAACAAGCCCAAATAGGAGCCAGGTTTATCCAGAAACATATAGACTGTTTTGCCATAGAAGCCCTCTGCTGCCTATTTATCGGAAATAAGAGGCCCTGTTTAATTACTATTATATATAATGTAATTTAAACTGATGTTATAAAATATATACTTTATAATATAAGGAACTTATTAATTAACATGTATGGAAAAAAACTGCACAGAGATCTGTTTTTACTAGATTGCTTTAATGTGGGCAAATAAGTCACTAAGCCAGTGTATGATCTGGGACATATGATAATGGATATAGTGGGGTTTATATACTAAAGACAAACAGGCTGTTCACTTTGCAAGTGCAGTTGTACTCTGCAAGGGAATTTGGTTCACAGCTTAGTAAATGAGGCGAAGCTTCATTTTGTAAAGAATACCCAATCACATGCTAGGAAAATTAAAAAAACAGCATTCTTGCTTGCACATGGTTGGATAATGGAAGTCAGCACTGCTTCACCTCTTTTATTAATCACTTCAGTTACAGAAGGTTTACCCCCCTTCATGACCAGGCCATTTTTTGCGATAAGGCACTGCGTTTCTTTAACTGACAACTGCAGTGCGACACTGTACCCAAATAAAATGTATGTCTTTTTTTTCCCCACAAATAGAGCTTTTTATTGGCGGTACTTGATTACCTCTGCGGTTTTTATTTGTTGCGCTATAAACAGAAAAAGACTGACAATCAAGGGGTTAAATGTGTGGGCAACGTGTTTTAGGCCCCTTTCACACTGGGGCGGGCAGGTGCGGTGGCGGTATAGCAGCGCGATTTTTAGCGCTGCTATACCGTCGTTCTTACCGCGGTATGTGGCCGCTAGGGGGGTGAATTTAACCCCCGCTAGCAGCCGAAAAAGGGTTAATACCGCCCGCAAACCGCGGCTATTGCCACGGTTTGCAGGCGGTATTACTGCGGTGTCCCATTGATTTCAATGGGCAGCCGCGGTAAAAGAGCGGTGAACACACCGCTCCTTCACCGCTGTAAAGAAGCGGCTAGCAGGACTTTTGGAGCGGTCCTGCTAGCGCACCGCTTCAGTGTGAAAGCCTTCGGGCTTTCACATTGAAGGCTACAGGCACAAATTTTTCATGCGGTATAATAGCGCTAATATTAGCGCTAAACCGCATGAAAAATGCCCCAGTGTGAAAGGGGCCTTACTGTGTACTGTGTGAGATGTTTTTACTAAGCAATGTGCAGTTTTTTTCTTCCTGCTTTGCAGGAAGAAAAAAGAACAGCACATTGCTGCTGTCAGAAGAGAGCCCTGTGTTTTTTTACCTACACAGGGCTCTTTTCGGTAATCTCCAGAGCCGATTGTCGGGTGACAGCGGTCAATCAGCGGCCGGCACCCGCTGCTTGGTTTGTGATGTAGCCAATTCCAGCACACCTGGGGTGGCGGGGGCTTGCGGGCGCGCTCCCTAGCCCAGCGCGTGCATCACGTACTAGGTATGCAATTCTGCACAGGAGAGCCACCTTGCTGCCATATATGTACTGTATATGGCCGGCAAGCTGTTAAAGTGATTGTAAAGCTTTGTTTTTTAGTTTTTTTTTACAATTAAAATAACAAACATATTATACTTACCTGCTCTGCAATGGTTTTGCCCAGAGCAACCCCATTCCTTCTCTTCTGGGATCCCCTGCTGGGGCTCCTGGCTCCACACCCATGCCAAGTGCCCCCATAGCAAGCTGCTTGTTCCTGAGCCCTGCTCTATTTGTCCATAAGAAACGCAGAGCAGGGTTCAGCCCTGCTCCCTCATCACTGGCTCCGATTGACAGCAGCGAGAGCCAATGGCTCCTGCTGCTGTATCTGAGCAAATGAGGAGTGAGCCTTGGGGGTATGCGTGCAGTAGATTTTTTTTTCCTTACTGCATAGAATGCATTACGGTAAAAAACCTTCGGCCTTTACAACCACTTTAAGCTCTAGAGCAAATTCCCTTGCAGCGTACAACTGTACTTGCAAAGTGAACAGTCTATTTGCCTTTAAATCAACCCCTGTGTGCCAATGACGATATCAAACGATTGATTTGAAATAATCACTGATCAACAGACCCTTCATTTAAACTCAACCCATCATACCCTAAGTTATAAATAACTTGGCAATATGATAAAAATTGACACTTCTTCATAGTACCCAGGAAATGTGTGTATGTACACTATTCAAAAAAGGAGTTGACAATGGAGGAAAGCAAATTGTAGAATATAGCTACAATTTACATAATTGCTATGGTTTGAATACTGTTGCCAGGGACCCTTAACCTTTCACCAGGTGAGTTTTTGCATGTAATGTGAATTCTCAGCAAAGCCAGTGCACTAACCACTCAACTGTTCTTTATCATAATACATTTCTCTTGTACTTCGTATACATCTCCCTTTAAAGTCACAAAATGAATAATACAATCCACTTCTAAGGTTGTCTCAACAAAATGTGGAGCCTAATGCAGATACAGAGATTGGGGGATTTAGCCCCCCTTCACACTATTTGCGGCTTTGAAAAGCCGCAGGACAGTGCGACTTTATCTGCGACTTGCGGAAATCCGTGCGATTTCATACACAGGTCAATGCAAGTCACACATGAAATCACCAAAAATAGTGCAGGAACCTTTTTCAAAACTGCAGTACTTGAAATTGCACCTATTAAGACAGTGCCATAGAAAGACTTTAGATGCAACTTTAGGTGCGATTTGTCTTTGGCGTAACAAAATCTGGAGCTGGTGCCAGTATTTGTGTAATACAGCTACTTGAAATGTATTTAGTATATACAAAGTTATTATTTTAAAATTTTGATACAGTAGGAAGAATTAGAACCCTTGTCAGATTTTATCACATACATTCAACAATCTGTACCGTGCTATCTCCTACCAGTAGACAATTATATCTGGATGCTCAGCTCATGGTGGCACTGTAAACAGGAGAAAGTTCTGTCTTTTTCCTGATTTTAGGTTTTTATTACTGTCACACCCTCTATTTGTCTTGGAGACCATTTTTGCCATGACAAAGTTAGTCCCCAGGACGGGAGGGAAGGGGAAATCTACCAATGGGGATATCTATTCCCGTAACAAATGTCTGTCTACAAAGGGAATTGTAATCACTTTGTAGGGATTTCCTCTTATTTCTTGTTGCATCTGTGGGATAGGAAGCGAAGGGCAATCTCCTGAACAGAACACAGACAACAAAAAATAAACCAAAAGAGTTTTGAACCTTTCCTACTGTATCCAAAACAACAAAAAGCATTTGTCCAGTGCATACACTTTAATCTTACTAAAAGTTATTAGGGGAATTGTAGCAGGAGAAAGACTTTGATGGACTTTTCTGGCTTTGAGATTCATAGTGAACACTTTCTTCATCTTTAAAAAATATATACTGTAGATGCCCATTGATGATCTCCTGAAAATGCTGCTCCCCTTTCTATCATGTCACATTAGCAGTTTTTGAATTACTTGCATAGGAGCGTGCAGGTCAGGTGTTCTGCTTCACACCTGTGACCTACCTAACTTGCTGCATACTTGTTCCAAGTCAGTCACTGAGCGCCAGGCAACTAGAGGGAGGTCAGCAGAGTAGACTGAAGCATGTCACTTTTTAACTGCGAATAGCAAATATGAAATATTCATGTGTATAATTTCATATTTACCTGATTATAAAACAAAAAAAAATTACAAGAATTACAAAAAATAAAAATGGTATTTTTTCCCAAACACAACATTATAAGAACATACCAAACAATATATAGCCGTGGCCAAAAGTTTTGAGAATGACACAAATATTAATTATCACAAAGTCTGCTGCCTCAGTTTTTATGATGCCAATTTGCATATACTGTACTCCAGAATGTTATGAAGAGTGATCAGCTGAATTGCAATTATAAAGTCCCTCTTTGCTATGAAAATTAACTTAATCCCATAAAAAACATTTCCACTGTATTTGTGAAGAAGGCTTCAGGGTGCCCAAGAAAGTCCAGCAAGCGCCAGGATCGTCTCCTACAGTTGATTCAGCTGCTGGATTGGGGCGCAGCCAGTGTAGAGCTTGCTCAGGAATAGCAGCAGGCAGTTATGAGTGCATCTGCATGCACAGTGAGGCGAAGACTTTTGGAGGATGGCCTGGTGTAATGAAGGACAGCAAAGAAGCCACTTCTTTCTAGGAAAAACATCAGAGACAGACTGATATTCTGCCATTGATTGGACTGCTGAGGACTGGGGTAAAGTAATTTTCTCCGATGGACCCCCTTGTTTGAGGCATCCAGAGAAAACCTTGTCCTGGGAAGAAAAGGTGAGCGCTACCATCAGTCCTGTGTTATGCCAACAGTAAAGCATCCTGAGACCATTCATGTGTGGGTGTCAGGGATCGAATGGGAGACTGAATTGACAAGGTTGGCCTCTCTTATATCTCCTGTCCTGGCTCCGCTGGAGGTGAGACAGAGGAAGCCGAAGGACAAGAGGGACACGAGTGCATGGAGCAGGAGGTCCCGGGTGAACAGTTTGGCAGGGTTCAGCAGACTGGCGTAGGCTGTGAGGTGCCGAGCAGGAACAGGTAACAGCCAGGCAGGTAGCCGGGGGTTAACAGCTACCAGGGACAAAGACAGGAGCAAGGTCTCAGGAATAGCCAGGTTCGTCAGCAGGCGGGCAGCGAGGTACAAGATCATAGACAGAGTCAGAGTCGGGAACGGAGCCGGGTCAGAGATGGACATCGGTACAGGAGCAAGGTCAAGAGCAAGCCGGATCAAAGCGCTGAGGAGACACACAGGATCAGAGCAGGACTCAGGAACACAGCTGAGATCAGTCAGCAAAGCACAAGAGCCCAGACTCCCTTTAAATAGGCTGTCTGGCGCCAAAGGAGAATCAGGCCCGTGCGTGCGCACCCGCGAATGCGGGTTCTGGCGCGCACGCGCGCGCCTGTTTGCCATTCTATGGCAAAGACTATGTGCTTGCGCACGTCTGTGTGCAAACAGTCTCACAGGAATTCCCTGACATTGCCCCCCCCCTTAGGGGCAGCCTCCGGATGCCCACAAGAGACGTTTTTCGGGGTGAAGCTGGAGGTAGGCCTGTATCAACCGGGGGGCATGAACATTAGAGGCTGGTTCCCAGAAATTGTCCTCAGGGCCATAACCCTTCCATTTAATGAGGAACTGAGTCTGACCACCCCTCTTCCTACAGTCCAGAACGGCCTCAACCTCGTATTCTTCACTTCCTTCAACCAGTAGTGGGGCAGGGGCTTCAGTGCCACGATTTGGGAAGGGGTTAGAGACCATTGGTTTGAGCAGCGAAATGTGGAACACAGGATGAATCGTTAAACAGTTTGGCAAGGATAATTCAAAAGCCACAGGATTGATCCGTTTTTTAATTGAAAAAGGACCCAAGAATTTTGGGCCAAGTTTCTTCGAAGGGCATTTCAATCTTAAGTTAGCTGTGGACAGAAAAACTCTGTCTCCTGGCTTCAAGTTCAGGTTCCCTCTTCTCTTCCTATCGAAAAAAAAATTGTAAGCCGCCTGTGACTTGAGGATAGTCTCTCGCAAGAGCAGATTATTGGTGTTGAATAAGTCCAGTCTCTCTTGCACAGCTGGTACAGAAGACTCCGTGGGTACATCGGGTAGAAAGGAAGGGTGATACCCATAGTTAACATAGAAGGGTGACTGTTTGATTGCCGAATGAACGGAATTATTGTACGCAAATTCCGCCAAGGGGAGTAGAGACACCCAATCATCCTGAGAGAAGGATGAGAAACATCTTAAGTATTGCTCCAAGGACTGATTTGTCCTTTCGGTCTGACTGCTGGTCTGTGGGTGATAAGCAGACGAAAGGCATAGTTCAATCTTCAAAGCTTTACATAGGGCCCTCCAAAATTTAGAGGTAAACTGTACTCCACGATCTGAGGTTATGGTTGCTGGGATGCCATGCAATCTTACAATCTCCTTAATAAATACAGAAGCGGTTTCAGAGGCAGAGGGGGTTCCTTTCAAAGGTACAAAATGAGCCATTTTTGAAAAACGATCCACTATAACAAAGACAGAGGTGAATCCTTCAGACGGGGGGAGTTCCACAATAAAATCCAAGGAAATCATGTTCCAAGGTTTTTTAGGTACAGGAAGAGATTCTAACAATCCCCAGGTCTTGGCACGATCAGACTTGTTTCTGAGACATATGGAGCAGGACCTGACATAATCTCTACAATCCTTCAATAAATTAGGCCACCAAAAGGAACGGGACACTAGGTCAGAGGTCTTGTGAATTCCGAAGTGCCCGGCAAGGGGGTGGTCATGGCATTTCTTGAGGATGTGGACCCTAAACTGCTCAGGAATAAAAATGTGCTCCTTGTGGAAGAAGAATTAATCTCTTGGTTGAAGGTGCAGATCCAGAGAAGGAGGATGATTAGCAACTGCCTCCTTGATTTGGGACATCACATCTGCCTGGAGGAGTAGAAAGTTCTTGGCAGGTAAGATAGTGTCAGGTTCAGGAAGTGGGGTTGATTCAGAGAACATGCGTGAGAGAGCATGGGGTTTACCGTTCTTGGATCCGGGGCGGAAGGTAAGATGAAAAGTGAAACGTGAAAAGAATAGTGCCCATCTGGCTTGTCGGGGTCTTAGGCACTTGGCAGTTCTTAAATATTCCAAGTTTTTGTGATCAGTGAAAATAAGGATAGGATGCGCAGCCCCTTCCAACAGATAGCGCCATTCCTCTAGGGCGGCTTTGATAGCTAGTAGTTCACGATCCCCCACGTCATAATTCTTTTCAGAAGAGTTCAGTTTCCTAGAGAAAAAGGCAATTGGATGAAGTAAGGATTTAGTCCCCTGTCTTTGAGATAGGATAGCCCCAACTGCCGTTTCTGAAGCGTCTACCTCGAGTACGTAGGCCAGAGCAGGGTCGGGGTGTCTTAGAATGGGAGCAGAGGTGAATAAGGTCTTTAATTTTTCAAAAGCATCCTGAGCCTCTGGGGTCCATTTGAAAGAAGCATGCTGTTTAGTTAACTGGGTGACAGGAGCAATGATGCCGGAAAAGTTTTTAATAAATTTCCTGTAAAAATTGGCAAAGCCTACAAAACGTTGAATGGCTTTCTTGTCCTTAGGAGCAGGCCAATAAAGCACAGCGGCAACTTTCTGCGGGTCCATAGAGATGCCGTCTGCAGAAATAACAAGTCCTAAGAATTGGATAGAAGATCTTTTAAAATCGCATTTCTCAGCTTTAGCGTAAAGATGGTGTTGTCGCAGTCTTTCAAGTACTTTCTTTACATGACCCCTGTGAAGATCAAGAGAGCTGGAGAATATAAGAATATCGTCCAAGTAGACGATAATGAACAGATCTAAGTAGTCCCAGAAGATGTCATTGACCAGATGTTGAAATGTGGCAGGGGCATTGCAGAGGCCAAATGGCATGACAAGATATTCATAGTGCCCAAAGCACGTTCGGAATGCGGTCTTCCATTCGTCCCCGTTACGAATTCTGACTAAGTTGTATGCACCCCTCAGATCTAGTTTAGAAAACACTTGTGCCCCTCGCAATCTTTGGAAAAGTTCTGGGATTAGAGGAAGTGGATACCGATTCTTAACCGTTATCTTATTAAGATCTCGATAATCCACACATGGTCTGAGAGTATGGTCCTTCTTTTCGACGAAGAAGATGCCTGCCCCTGCAGGAGATGTGGAATGTCGGATGAAGCCTTTCTCCAAATTTTCGTCAATGTAGTGACGGAGGGCTTCTAATTCGGGCTCAGAAAGAGGGTAGATACGGCCAAACGGAATCTCAGCTCCGGGCAACAGTTCTATGGGGCAATCATAGGCCCGGTGAGGAGGGAGAGAGTCCGCATTCTTCTTGTTGAAAACATCGAGAAAGTCGTGGTAAACTGCAGGAACAAGTCTTGAGGTTTCCGGATCAGACTGGATGGCCAGGAGAGGTGTAGTGGTGCGTACCTCCTGCGAAACACAGTGTACCAGACAGTAAGGTGAAGAGAAAAGGACCTCTCCTGTAAGCCAGTTGATGCTGGGATTGTGTGCCTTCAGCCAGGGCATACCCAAGATGATGGGGAACATGGGTGACGAGATGACGTCTAGACGTAGGAACTCTCGATGACTGGCGGAAGAAAGGCAGAGGATGGGGACCGTTTCTTGTGTTACTGGGCCAGACTTGATACCGGAGCCATCAGCGAGGTGTACCATGAACCCTTGTTTCTTGGTACAAAGAGGAAGGTTGTGTCGGGCTGCGAAACCAGAGTCCACAAAGCAGCTGCAGGCACCAGAGTCTATGATTGCAGAGACAGAAATGGTTTTCTCAGCAAGCTGTAGGTGGCAAGGAAGGGTTAATTGAACCCGATCAGGTCCGGGTGGATGCATAGTGTGGATCCAGTTGGTAGGAGACTTGTGTGGTCGTACTGGACAGCTTTGCAGATAGTGACCGACACCACCACAGTAAAGACAGAGGTTAGAGTGCTGGCGACAAAGGCGTTCGGCTGCAGACAGAGGGGACATCAAAAAACTTTTCCGAGAAGGAGTCCGGGGGGAGCTAGTCATGTCACTGGAAAGGCAGGTAATGGCATTCTTGGTTCTGTGATGAGGAGAGTCTCTGTGGGTTCTCTCTGACTGGCGTTCCCGTAACCGACGGTCAATCAAAATGACAAGTTTAATCAGGTCCTCCAGAACCGAGGGTACCTCCACTCTGGCAAGTTCATCTTTAATAGAGTCAGATAGACCAAGACGGAACTGGTAATGAAGGGCTGCTTGATTCCACTCGGTATCGGTACTCCAGAGGCAAAAATCGGTTACGTAATCCTCCACAGGTCTCTGACCCTGCTGTAGTTTGCTGAGTTCTTGTTCGGTCAGCGTACAGCTGGGACATGGCAGAGAAAAAAGAGTCCATAGAGGCTAGAGCTGGGTCAAGCTGCTCACGAAGCTGAAAGGCCCAGGATTGGGGCTCATCCAGGAGGAGGTAGATAACAAATCCCACCCTGACATCTTGCGTGGAGAAAGTTTGTGGGAGGAGTGAAAAATAAAGTTTGCATGCATTACGAAAAGTCCAAAATTTCCTGCTATCTCCAGAAAAGCGTTCGGGGACAGGCACTCGGGGTTCAAGAATAGGGTAGGTTTCACTGGATGTGTAGGCCTCCGTCTGAGTGGCTACATCTTTAGCAGCAGAGGAATCCAAAAGTGGCAAAGTCACTGTGTCGGTTGATAATTGATCTTCCATGCGACTTAGATCTGCTTGCAACTTTTGCACGATGTGTGTTGGTGCAGCGATTGATTGTGAAAAGTCCTTAGATGGAGAGGCCTCCCTTTCAGACTCCATTATTGGCTGACTGATACTGTCAGGGATCGAATGGGAGACTGAATTGACGAGGTCGGCCTCTCTTATATCTCCTGTCCTGGCTCCGCTGGAGGTGAGACAGAGGAAGCCGAAGGACAAGAGGGACACGAGTGCCTGGAGCAGGAGGTCCCGGGTGAACAGTTTGGCAGGGTTCAGCAGACTGGAGTAGGCTGTGATGTGCCGAGCAGGAACAGGTAACAGCCAGGCAGGTAGCCGGGGGTTAACAGCTACCAGGGACAAAGACAGGAGCAAGGTCTCAGGAATAGCCAGGTTCGTCAGCAGGCGGGCAGCGAGGTACAAGATCATAGACAGAGTCGGGAACGGAGCCGGGTCAGAGATGGACATCGGTACAGAAGCAAGGTCAAGAGCAAGCCAGGTCAAAGCGATGAGGAGACACACAGGATCAGAGCAGGACTCAGGAACACAGCTGAGACCAGTCAGCAAAGCACAAGAGCCCAGACTCCCTTTAAATAGGCTGTCTGGCGCCAAAGGAGAATCAGGCCCGTGCGTGCGCACATTCGCGCATGCGCGCATGTGCGTGCGCATGCGCACCCGCGAATGCGGGTTCTGGCGCGCACGCGCGCGCCTGTTTGCCATTCTATGGCAAAGACTATGTGCTTGTGCACGTCTGTGTGCAAACAGTCTCACAGGAATTCCCTGACAGTGGGGTTCCTTCTCAGCCAAGGGAGTGGGCTCACTCACAATTTTTCTTAAAAACACAGCCATGACTAAAGAATGCTACAAAAACATCCTCCGAGAGCAACTTCTCCCAACCATCCAAAAACTGTTTGGTGGGGAACACAAATGTAATACAAATAGGGAAGGCTATAACAATAATTGTGCCCTACCCTCCACATGGTTCTATTGAGCCATGGTCTAAGGCCCCTTTCACACTGGGGCGGTTTGCAGGCGCTATTGTGCTAAAAATAGCGCCTGCAAGCCGAGCCTAAACAGCGGCTGCTGTCTCTCCAATGTGAAAGCCCCGAGGGCTTTCACACTGGAGCGGTGCGCTAACAGGACGTGAAAAAAAGTCCTGCTAGCCGCATCTTTGGAGCGGTGAGAGGAGCGGTGTGTTTACCGCTCCTCCACCGCTCCTTCCCATTGAAATTAATGGGACACCGCGGTAATACCACCCGCAAACCGCGGCTGTAGCCGCGGTTTGCGGGTGGTATTAACCCTTTTTCGGCCGCTAGCGGGGGTTAAAACCGCACCGCTAGTGGCCGAATACCTCAGCAATCCCGACGGTATAGCACCGCTAAAAATAGCGGCGTTATACCGCCACCGCACCCACCGCCCCAGTGTGAAACCAGCCTAAGGCAGGGGTGTCCAACTTGTTGACCATCCTGGGCCACATTGGGAGAAGAGGAATGGTCTTGGGCCACTCATAAAATACACTAACAATAGAGATAATTGATGAGCAGAAAAAGTCGGGCAGCTCACAAGTTAATGATCACTGATATATAGATAATGTACCTATCTTAGTAATAAAACTTCAACTTCAATCAACATTTTTAATTAAGTTTACATTTTTATGTTGGGCCACATTCATAGCCATCTTGGGCCGCAGGTTGGATACCCCTGTTCTAACGTGAGCTATCTATCTACCTTGGGTGCTTTTCAGGTCTTCCCAACTTCTGTTGGAATTGTTCCTGGTCCAATTAAAATGAGGGTACAGGGGGATTAGTTTCACTAACAGTGGGGTCTTAAGCAGTTAAAGAAATATGAAATATTAAAATAAAATATATGGTAGCCAATAATTGCTTCAACATGCACCAATGTCATTCCATACAAAAATGTGAAGATCTAATGCCGCGTACACACGACCGTTTTTCCCGTCGAGAAAAATGACATTTTTCCCTTTGGACGAGAAAAACGATCGTCTGTGGGCTTTTTGTCGTTTTTCTAGACAGGAAAAACGGCATTAATCACGACGAGAAAAATTAGAACATGCTCTAATTTTTCTCGTTGTGATTCCCGTCGTTTTTTTCCGCGGCAGTGTTTCCATAGGGAAACACTGCCGCGGAGCCCACACACGGTCGTTTTTTTTCGACCAAAAAAAAAATGTAATTTAAAACGGCCGTGTGTGGGGGGAACAAGCTGTTCCTCGTTTTTCACGTCGATTTTCTCGACGGTGTTTTCACCGTCTAAAAAAACGATCGTGTGTACGCGGCATAAAAGTATAAAGCATTGATGTAAGGAACACAGAAAATAAATACATTTTCAAGTTATACTTTCTTCACTGAATGAGACACATGAATGAGACACATTGACAATCAAATCGATGATTAATTTAATGCCATAATCCAGTGTGCAGGGGAGTACTCTGGTAAATTTAGTACACATTTATTATAAATACATTTATAATTGATGGGTGGACATGTTCAACTGTGATAGAACATGCACCTAAGTGAACAAAGAAATGATGCAATTACTTTAGTGTATATATAAATTTACACATGATTTACAAGTCTATATTTGCCTACTATCTAATCCCCATATTCACAGCACTGTAATTTTTTTGTTTTGTAGGAATGCAAAAATGGTTCTTAAAGGTACATTCTTGTACCTTTGTCTTCTAGTCTTGTACGACTAAAAATGTTATTGAAATCTTCAGTAAAGATATTGCTATAGTTTGAAAAATACAGTATATGTTTTTCCCATTCTGTGCTATGCATCAGTGTATGCACCAATTTTGTAAATTTTGTCCAAACATAATTCAGCTTATTAGTGTACTTAGTGGCATTTGTTCATATGTTTAGAAAAAAAAAGTAATTTTCAACTACATCTAAAACCTTTTACCACTTGCCGACCGCCTCCTGTACATTTACGTAGGCAGAATGGCACGGACAGGCATATCAACGTACCTGTACGTCCCCTTTAAGTGCCTGTCCGTGTGGTCGCGCCCGCTCGCGACCCTGCCGCCATCCCCGTGAGTCAGACAGCAGGTCCCGTGGAATCGATCACCGCGGGGATCCCCGCAATCGTCTCACGGAGGTATAGAGTGGGGAGATGCTTGAAATCGGCATCTCCCGGCTCTGCCTAGTGACAATGACACTGATCTCGGCTCCGTGTACTCGGAGTGGAGATCGTGTCATGTGACACAGAGCCCCTCCCCCCTACAGTAAGAAACACTATGCAGGGAACACTTAACCCCTACAGCGCCACCTAGTGGTTAACCCCTTCACTGCCAGTGTCATTTTCACAGTAATCAGTGCATTTTTATAGCACTGATCGCTGTGAAAATGACAATGGTCCCAAAAATGTGTCAAAAGTGTCCGATGTGTCCGCCATAATGTCGCAGTCACGAAAAAAATCACTGATCGCCGCCATTACTAGTAAAAAAAAAAAAATTTTTATTAAAATGCCATAAAACTATCCCCTATTTTGTAAACGCTATAACTTTTGCGCAAACCAATCAATAAATGCTGAATGCAATTTTTTTACCAAAAATATGTAGAAGAATACGTAAACTGAGGGAAAAAAAGTGTTTTTTTATATATTTTTGGGGGAAATTTGGAAATTTATTATAGCAAAAAGTAAAAAGTATTGAATTTTTTTCAAAATTGTCGCTCTATTTTTGTTTATAGTGCAAAAAATAAAAACCGCAGAGGTGATCAAATACCACCAAAAGAAAGCTCTATTTGTGGGGAAAAAAAGGACGTCAATTTTGTTTGGGAGCCACGTTGCACGACCATTGTCAGTTAAAGCGACGCAGTGCCGAATCGCAAAAAGTGGCCTGGTCTTTAACCAGCCAAAATGGTCCGGGGCTGAAGTGGTTAAAGACCAGCACTGGGCTTTCAAGGAAATTAACATTTCTAGACATTCTCCATAACATAGCAAATCATTACTTTTTGAGTTCATGTCCACAGACAAGACAAAAAGACCAGCAGAAAGATAAAAACTACCATAACTGCATGCACACTGTGCTGTTCTGTAGAACTAGCTATTCATTTGTGTCTGTGTTTTGAATTTAGAAAAAGGAGTGTTCCATGCAACTGCAGCAAAATCTTCTTCTGGCCACCAGTTTTCCCATTTGAATTGTGGACACAGCTAGTTACGGTGTACAAAGTTGTTTGATTTCAAACCAAGGTTGTTTTCTTAATGCAGTAGGCCTGTGTGCAAGATCATGACTTGGGCCCCCCTTTTATATTGTGTAATTATAACCCCAATTGTTCCATCTTCATTGGTGGCAGTATTATAAACCCCCTCCCACCCCAGATTCAGAGGTGACAGAGTACATTGTGCACAAACTCCCTAGGCCCCTTGACTGCCCCAAGCATAATTAATCACAACTGGCAAGTCAAAGTGAGAACCTCTGAGACTAAAGTGTCTTCTTCCATGGTGCCTGCTGGCTCTGACTAATCACAATATAAATGTCAGGCAGACATCAAGAAGAGATCAGTGCACATCTCCGCCAAGTCCTGGCACACACTGGCAGAGAGGGGAGAAACTTGGTCTCTAAGAGAAGCACTGCCAGCTGTGCCACACACAAGGCAAATAACGGAATGATGGACATGGACCTCAAGGGACAGCTTATCCCTCCTGGTCCTGACCAGGTTCCCCCTCCCTTCCCTAGGCCCCATTGCAGCCATGTGGGACATTATGTCAGTAATACTCCCACTGAGCTCTTTCCAAATTCCTGTGTGCAGTAAGTGCACAGTGGGCCCCTCTCTACCTTGAAGGCTGTGTGCACTGCACTCATTAGGGATATGCACGTGTTGTAACTATAACTATGGGGCTTCAAACCAGAATCACCAAAGGCACACAGATGACAATTTAAAAGCCTTTACAGCTCATCAGTTTAGAATTAGCTGCAAAAAATGGCTCTGAGATTATGCCTCTCACTCCAGCGTGTGCAGCGGTAACTAACATGTGTAGCTCAAACGTCATTATGCTCAGGGGCATGCCCTACAAGGGCTTTGCATTTGTATATGCATATGTGGATAGCAGTGGGGGGATTCATTTTTTTTTATTATTTTGAATGCATTTGAGTTTTTTAAACTTTTCTTTCAGATAAAGTTCATGTAAATCCTCACCTTGTAAAACAACCCATTCAGTTTAAAATAGAAATGAAGGGCAAAACATTTGTGCATTGATGTAAAAAAATAAAAATAAATTATAAATACCTTTTTTTCCTGTTTTTTAAAAGTGATCACATTACCTCTGTTCTCAACTGCATAATGCCGTGTACACACGATCGATTTTCTCGACGGTGAAAAAACCGTTGAGAAAATTGACGGGAAAAAAGAGGAACGGCTTGTTTCCCTACACACGGCCGGTTTTCCTGACATTTTTTCTCTTGGTCGGGAAAAACGACCGTGTGTAGGCTCCCTGGCAGTGTTTCCCTATGGGAAAACTGCCACGGAAAAAAATGCCGTGAATCACGACGAGAAAAATTAGAGCATGTTCTAATTTTTCTCGTCCGTGATTCTTGCCATTTTTCTCCTCTAGAAAAATTATGGAAAGCCCACACACGGTCGTTTTTCTCATCAAAGAGAACATTTTTTATTTTTCCCGACGAGAAAAATGGTCGTGTGTACGCGGCATTAGAGCTGGGGGAGAAAAAGCAGCAGTACACTGAACCACCCCGGGGTTGAACTGGGGGGGGGATTTGGGGTGGGAGAGCAACCTCCGAACAGCTAGAGAACTTAATGTTCAAAGTGATACTAAGGTTTCATTTTTTTCCCCGTAAAAATAACAAACATGTTATATTTACCTGCTCTGTGTAATGGTTTTGCACAGAGCAGCCTGGATTCTTTGCTGGTGCTCTTGGCTCCTGCTAGGTGCAAGCAGCTTGCTGTGGGGGCACCCAAGCAGGTGCGTTTTCAACCCGTTGCTGCCAAAAGCCAATCAGAAGTGTGAGTCTATGGAGAGGCAAGGCTCTTGTGGACATCGCTGGATCGAGAGGGGGCACAGGTAAGTATTAGGGGGGGGCTGGAGGTGCATAGAATGCATGAAGGTGAAAAACCTAGTGCCTTTACAACTACTTTAAGGAACCATTTGGCAGGTGTGCTGGTGTAGATGATTTTATGAACTTTGGTTAGTGTAAGGCTGCTGAATGGTATTTATGCAATTGATATTTATGTTGAAAATATTTTTCTATCTGTGTTAAGAGTATCAACGAATCGACAACATACAATTAGCCATCTGAACATAGGGTACATAGATCCAAAACAGAATAGGGACCCATATGGGTCTCTATTATGAAGCGGTCCACATAGCTCGAGTCCTAGACTGGTTCCATAACTCTTCAAGGAAATTATGGGTACAAATTGAGGAATCACTATCTCCTCTTGTGTCTTTACCGTGGATTTTTCCATCTTTACGTCCACACGTAAACTTTATATCTTCATGTGTTCTAGCAACCCTTAAAATTTGGGACCATTTAAAGCGTTTCTTAACTAAAAAAATAAATGTTGATTCTGGTCCCTTAAAGCAGATTACATAGCACAGCGCTTGTGCTATGTAATCTGCCCCCCCCTAAATAAAAAATAAAAAAACACGAAATTTACCACTTCCTGTATGCCCTCTCTAATCAGACCACGATAACCAGGGCAGCTCCGCCCTGATCATCGTGGTCAAAGTTCCTCCCTCTGTGATAGGCTGCCTGCTCTCTGCTCGCCTCTCTCCCCCTAACCACCTCCTTCCTCCTTGTCAGCGCCCTCTCTGACTGTCTCCGGGTCGCCCCCCGTCGCTATGATTTTAATATAAAAAAATTATTTTTTTCACTGCCAGCCTCCCTATTAGAGGCTGGCATAGCACACTGTGTATGTTTTATTTAAAAACGAGCGCTGTAAATACTGTATATCAGCTGTCTTCAGGCCGGTCATGTGACTCCCGCCCGCTTTTCAGCTCCGATGTGTGTATTCTGCGAAGGAGACGAGCAGCCACGTGATCTCCCTCTGACGTCAGAGGGAGATCACGGCCCCTCCCACAGAAGACATCTATCAGAGCTGGAAAGTAGCCGTGAGTGACAAGACCGGCCTGAAGACAGCTGATATACAGTATTTACACTGCTCGTTTTTAAATAAAACACATGTAGCAATACCCCCGAAGGGGCCGCTGGTTTAAGATTTGGGCCTGCCGTTACCTTACTGTTCACCACGTCCCTCCTAGGGGTCTTCCTTGAAGAGTTGTTCACAAATGTCTGCACCAAACATTTAGTCTCTTTTTCTCAAGGGTTTTATTAAAGAATTTCCAAACAGAGGGATGGAGGGTTAGGAGAGATTCAGGTACCTTAGTTTTGCGGATCATGGGTACTTTCTTTAATCCAGAGGACTAACAGCTTCCACACTGGATCTAGCATCCACTGAATAGGCCTCTCTCCCTGACCTAGCAGCCGGTGCAAGCTCGTTCAAAACACAACACACAGCGCTAGGATCTTTCAGCCAGGCTGGCAGCACTGTGAGGTAGATTCTTCCTAGGCAGAAAAACTGCTAACACATCCCTAAGGCCAGGAGGGCCGTCGGGTCAGGATTAGAAGACCCCGAAAAAATTGTGTCTGTCCCTTAAATACCCTCTCCCAGAATGCACAGCGGGGTGACCAATCCCACTGAAGTGCTTCTGGGCAAGAGGTACCCGATACATTCAGCAAGCTGCAATTCCAACCTTGACCTGTGGTGACAACGACACCTAGAGGAAGGTGGAAAATGTGCAACTCAGCTGAACTGAAACAGAGACCCAAAATTTGGTACAATTATTCTGAGCTGAACTATAACTCAGTAGGGTTGTCCCGATACCGATACTAGTATCGGTATCGGGACCGATACCAAGCATTTGCGCGAGTACTTGTACTCGCGCAAATGCTCCCGATGCCCAGTCCGATACTTTTTTTTTTTTTACAGAGCGGACGCAGAGAGGGGGTGGAGAGCGGGGGGCGGAGAGCAGGGCGGAGAGCGTGGCGGGGGGCGGAGACCAGGGCAGAGAGCGGGACGGAGAGTGCGGCGGGGGGCGGAGAGTGGGGCGGGGGGTGGAGACCAAGGCGGAGAGCGGGACGGAGAGTGCGGCGGGGGGCGGAGACCAGGGCGGAGAGCGAGTCCCTCACCTGCAGTTGAAACTGGTAAGCTGGCAGGGGTGCAGGGCGCAGCCGCATCAGGATCGGTGACCGGTGATGTCGCATTCGGTGGCCGTCAGCGGCTGAACGTCCCCACACCCATCTTGGTACACCCTGCACTTGGCTGCAGTAAGCAGCAGACATCTTGTTACACCCAGCCCGAGCTATATGGGCTGGGTGTAACAAGATGTCTGCTGCTGCTTACTTCAGCCGAGTGCAGGGTGTACCAAGATGGGCGTTGCAGCAGTTTTTTTTATTTTAAATCCTGTGTCATTTTTTTTCCCCGCAGCATTTCAGTGCCAGACACCTATCAGTACCCACAAGTGCTACCTATCAGTGCAATCAGTGCCATCTACCAGTGCCACCTATCAGGTGGCACTGGTAGATGGCACTGATTGCACTGATAGGTGGCACTTGGTGGCACTGATATGTGGCACTTGTGGGCACTGATATGTGGCACTTGTGGGCACTGATAGCACTGAAAGGTGGCACTTGTGGGCACTGATAGATGGCACTGATTGCACTGAAAGGTGGCACTTGCGGGCACTGATATGTGGCACTTGTGGGCACTGATATGTGGCACTTGTGGGCACTGAAAGCGCTGAAAGGTGGCACTTGTGGGCACTGATAGGTGGCACTGATAGATGGCACTTGTGGGCACTGACAGCACTGATAGTGCAATCAGTGCCACCAAGTGCCACCTATCAGTGCTGTCAGTGCCCACAAGTGCCATCTATCAGTGCCACCTATCAGTGCCCACAAGTGCCACCTTTCAGTGCTATCAGTGCCCACAAGTGCCACCTTTCAGTGCTATCAGTGCCCACAAGTGCCACATATCAGTGCCCACAAGTGCCACATATCAGTGCCCACAAGTGCCACCTTTCAGTGCAATCAGTGCCATCTATCAGTGCCCACAAGTGCCACCTATCAGTGCCACCTATAAGTGCCACCTATCAGTGCAATCAGTGCCATCTATCAGTGCCAGCCACCTATTAGTGCCCATCAGAGCCAGTCACCAGTCAGTGCCCATAAGTGCCACCTGTCAGTGCCACCTATCAGTCCCCATCTTTCAAACTGTCACATGACATTGAAAAAAAAGTATCGGTGAGTACTTGGAAAAAAGTATCGGTACTTGTACTCGGTCCTAAAAAAGTGGTATCGGGACAACCCTATAACTCAGACAACTAAATTTACACTAGCGCCTACCCAATAGGGGCAGGGCGCTACACATACACAGTGTGCTATGCCAGCTTCTAATAGAGGGCCTGGCATAGCCTTATATATATGCCTTGACAAACACTTTAACTCAATATTCCTATATTATCTTTTTATATACCGTATATACTCGAGTATAAGCCGACCCGAATATAAGCCGAGGCACCCAATTTTACCACAAAAAAATGGGAAAAACTTGAGTAAACTAAAACTACTCCAGTATAAGCCTAGGGTGGGAAATGCAGCAGCTTGTATAAGTGGAAAAGAGGGTCAACAATGCCCATCTGCAGCTTCACTGTGCCCATTTGCAGCCTCATTGTGCCTCACTGTTCCCATTTGCAGCCTCACTGTGCCCATTTTCAGCTTCACTGTGCCCATTTTCAGCCTCACTGTGCCCATTTGCAGCCTCACTGTGCCCATTTGCAGCCTCACTGTGCCCATCTGCAGCCTCACTGTGCCCATCTGCATGCCTCACTGTACCCATCTGCAGCTTCACTGTGCCCATTTGCAGCTTCACTGTGCCCATTTGCAGCCTCAATGTGCCCATCTGCAGCCTCACTGTGCCCATTTGCAGCCTTACTGTGCCCATCTGCAGCCTCACTGTGCCCATCTGCATGCCTCATGTACCTGATCTCCCGAAACTTAATGTACCTGATCTCCTGCTGTGTCCGCTGTGTCATGCAGTCTTAACTGCAGTCGGCGGCTGTCCACTGTAACAAAGCCCTGCCTCCTCCTCGTCCGTGATAGACGGAACACTGATTCCGTTTCCCAGCAGTGAGTCAGTGTTCAGTGTTCGGTCTATCACGGACGAGAACGAGGAGGAGGCGGGGCTTTGTTACAGTGGACGGCCGCCGACTGACTGCATGACACAGCGGGAGACTCGAGTATAAGCCGATGGGGGCTTTTTCAGCACAAAAAAATGTGCTGAAATAGTCGGCTTATACTTGAGTATATACGGTAAGTCAACTTATGCCACTCACAGCCAACCCTGATTTTCCCCCAGGGTTGCGACCAAAGCCTCCTCTCTCTCTGGGTACTTCCAAAACCCACTTCCTAATGACCGATTGTCAGGACCTGGACTTGAACCTGGGACCTCAGCTGTGTCTGGCAATGAATCTTCTCACTGAGCTATCTGAGATGCTGGACAGTGCCTTGTCAGATCCTTTAGACAACCGTGTCTTGTACCTTGATTTCAGCTGAACCTTGAGCTCTTTGCTCCTACCACGAACTTCCTGATATAAGCCATGTCTCTGCACTTCCTCCTTGCCAGAATTTTGTGCTATCTCCAGCCAGTATCTCGCTCCTGTCTTCCCTGCTGCCGTCCATATTTGCTACTGCTCATTATCGACCATTGGCTTGTTCTTCGACTACGCTTCTGCCTGATCACAACCTGCAACTACTCGTTACCGACCTTTTGGCTTGTTTACTGAGTACACAGCTGAATTCACTTTCTGCCTGGAAACTTAAGATTGTCCATGGCAACCAAAAAGTGACCCTTTACGTCAATGGGTTCTCTTCATTCCCTTTCTTTTAGAATTTGATGCATCATGCTTCTGACGAGTGGGTATAAGCTCACGAAACGCGTTGAGATTATTTCTGATGCATCTAACATTTCAATTCAATGGTTTTACCATGTTGTTTTATTCCAGACTGACTTCTTTATCCATTATGGGGAACTATATATGCAAAAATCTTTTGTACCATGCAATGTACTGCTATACAATGTTATTAGCATAATGAACTTTTTAATTACATTGTGTCATGAAATGTCAACCATTGATGTATCAAAAAAAAATATTTATACCCTTATCATCATGTTTTGGTTCCACCACATACACCTCATATAAAGTCCCAAACCTCCCCCCCCCCCCCCTTATGTCTTTACGTCAAAAGTGGTTTTAGACCAGCTAGAAAACAGCGATAGTAATTAATGGGCAAAATTATTTTTTGTATTATTATATTATTCTTTTTTTATAACTATTTATAGTTATTTATTAAATTATTGTAGCACACAGATCCTTCTCTACCCTACTTACCTCCACTTGCAGAGTGGGACACACCATGCCACATGCCCAGTATCCTCCATCTTGTAGAGGGTGAGCGGTGTTAATAGTTTTGGGATACTGCAACGAGTTACCTCTTTCCGTTGGTTCTCATCCCTAGAGTGTAGGGAAAAGTCTATTCTCTCTCTCTCAGAAGAAGGCCATTGTCCAGTCAGACAGTATTAAACCTAATAAAAGAGTTTATTTTTCTTGCTTGCAACTTGACAGGAAAGGTTGGAGATAGAGAAAGTTGAACAGGGAGGCAGGTTCAGGCACGCGGCACTTAATTACCCTCGTCGCCACTCAAGCCTGAGTGGGTTTTGCTCACCCGGATAGTCCCCTCTCACGGTCCTAGCAGCCGGTGTGGAGCACGAATATTCATTTTAAGTTCTTTTCCTAAGGATACGATCAGGATATGAACCTCTAAGTCCTGAACTTCCCAGCACTTGTAACACTTGAGACCTTAGGTGCCAATGGGGAACGTTACAAGGCTTGTGGCGGATTGTGGAATCCTTCCCTCTGACAGGTAACCAGGCCTCTCCCGAGACAGTGACTTCCTTCACCGATCCCCTGGATAGGTCCTCCCCTGGTTCCTTCTCCTTCAGAGCGGGTCACCCTCCTACGGGTACCCTGGGATTCTGCTGTTTGGCGTAGGCCTCAGCTAAAGGTGCTGGGCCTACCTGGAATGATGCAGCCTCGGGCTAAAGGTGCCCGGGACTGAACACTCACACGCACCCCTGGCCTGGAGGGCCAAAGGGCGCAAACTCTCCCTAAATCATGGCGTCTGCCCCTTATGTACCCTCACTCAGCATGCACAGCGGGTAGACCACGCCCCCTGCACGGCTGCCGAGAGAGGACACCCAATAGTGCTGCACTGCCACCTGTGGTTCAACCTGAGCGACAGCGCCACCTACAGGTCACAGGGAACTGTACTGCAAGGCAACATCACAACAGAGCAGAGGCTAATTAAAAGAATTCCAACAGCCTGAGCCTAACTATTTGCTCAGGCTAGCCCCTAAATTTAGGCATAGCGACCCCAGTTTTGGGGGGTCCGCTACATTATAATTTAGCGTTTTAAACTTCATCATACCTGGGATGTCTACTAGACTCTTGTTTGGACAGATTTAAGTGCGTTATTCCTAAGAATTATAGACCTACAATATAAAATGCCAAATTTTTATGCAAAACAATTTTACCAATTTGAGTCGCAAGAATCTGACATAATCATACCACCAAGGTGGTTAATAGAGGATCGTCCCATCCTCCTAGCGTGCCCACATAGTACACTAGCAGGCCGGGACTCCCGAGTGATGTCCAGAGGGAGGGACTAATGAGGAAACTTGAGATACCCATTGGCTGAGGCGGCACTGCCTCCTGCTGCCTTCTCAGCCGATGGGTGCACAGGTCTGTCATTTTCCCGCGGTCTTCCTGACTTGGTGCAGGCATTAGATGGGGCGGCTTTCAATGGAGCTCCTGAGCAAACTGCAATGATCGAGGTGAGGAAGAATTTTGTACCAGTAGTAATAAAGGCAAACTAGGGAGCTGCTAGAAGTACCTGTTACTGTGCAGCTCATGTTCCCTATCAATGATTTTGCCTTCTTTAATAGCACTCATTGTAATGTCACCTATATTCCTGTCCTTTTAACAGGGTAAATGTAACCTGACATCTGTGCACCAAAGGTGTCAGCTTACGGTCACCATGTTAAAAGGACAGCAATATACTAAGTGGAGTTACAATGAGTTCTATTAGGAAGATTCACACTAGCGAATGTTCTGAAAAGTGTGCATCTAAGCAGCTGCTTTGAGGCGCCCAAGACATGGTCCTCAAACCTCCTGAATTGTTATAATTTTTTTTTGGCAATTGGCAGTTTATATGAGCCGCAACCACCAGTAATTTGTTTGGCTCATGATTGTGGTGCTGCCCCACTGACCTAAATGGCCAAATTTGGCATAGCCATGACACAAACCATTGCAACTGTAGCATGTGAGCAGCCTCCACCAGCTGTATTTTTAGGTCCCAGCTGTCTGTTTTACCACCCACTGACCACCAGTGAAAAGGAGGGAATTATCTGTCTGAAAGCACTGACCCTTTAAAGAGGAAGTAAACCCTGATGGGTTTTACTTCCTCTTTTTCTACCTGAAAAGCCTGCAAATTAAAAGCATAATGGGCTAGTATGCATCACATACTAATCCATTATGTGACACTTACCTGCAAAAGAATCCAGCGATGTCCCCTGTGCAGGCTGCGTCCATCTTCTGTCTCCTCTTCCTTCCGGGCTGCGTCACTCCCACGCATGCGCACGAGAGCCGCCATTCACGGCACAGCTGCCACTTATTTCATTGATGTATAAAATGTATTTAATACTTCGTACAAAATCCTATGTTGGTAATGACAGCCTCAAGATGCCTCCTGTATGGAGAAACTAGTCGCATACATTGCTCATTGTGTGATTTTGGCCCATTCTTCCACACAGTCTTCAAATCCTACAGGTTCCGTGGGCCTCTTCTATGAACTCTGATCTTTAGTTCTTTCCTTAGATTTTCTATTTGGTTCAAGTCAGGTGATTGGCTGGGCCATTCTAGCAGCTTTTTTTTCTTTCTTTAAAATCAATTGAATGTTTCATTGGCTTTGTGTTTGAGATCATTGTCTTGCTGAAATGTCCACCCTTGTTTCATCTTCATCATCCTGGTAGATGGCAGCAGATTTTTATTAAGAATGTCTTGGTACATTTTTCCATTCATTCTTTTCTTCAATTATATGAAGTTTGCCAGTACTGTATAATGAAAAACAGCCCCACACTATGATGTTACCACCTCAAAACTTAATTGTTGGTATGGGGGGGTTTTTGGGGTGATGTACAGTGCCATGACCTGCAAACATGGTGTGTATTATGGCATCCAATGAGTTAAATTTTGGTCTCTTCTGACTAGACTATATTGTCCCAGTATTTCACAGGCTTGTCTAAATGTAGTGCAGAAAACTTTAAACAAGCTTCCACATGCTTTTTCTTCAGCAATGGAGTCTTGCGTAGTGAGCCTGCATACCGGCCATGACGGTTAAGTGCATTACTTATTCTTTGAAACAATTGTACCTGCTAATTCCAGGTCTTCCTGAAGCTCTTCACAAGCGATCCTTGGCTCTTGGACAACTCTTCTAATAATGAATTTCACTCCTCTTTCAGAAATCTTGCAAGGAGCACCTGGTTGTATCCAGTTTATGGTGAAGAGATGTTCTTTCCACTTACAGATTATGGCCCCAACAGTGCTCACTGGAGCATTCAGAAGTTTAGAAATCCTTCTGTAACCACTGCCATCAGTATGTTTTGCAACAATAAGGATGGGTCTCCAAAATGCTCCTGGGATATGTAGAACTTTTTATTCATTCCATCGTAGTATAAGTGCCAAACTTTCTGTGCAGAATCTCACAGTGATGATAGTGGGTCACTTGCACCACCCCCTCTTCTCCATTCACACAACCTTTTGTATTCATTCCACAGAAAACAAGGCATTCTGTGGTTGGATGAGCGGAGGGGCAGATGAATGTCGAGCTCTATCCTACTTTAGGTCTCATGCACACAGGATATTTTTTTTTCCTCTCCAGGATGCCTTTGCTCCAGAAAAGGAAAACGCAGCTTAAAAAAAATGCACCTAAAGCCACATTTTGCATGCACAATCATGTGTTTCGCATTACTGCACTCTGTTGGTCAGAATTTTGCATTTATTATGGCCATTAGAACGCAATAACTTCAAACACCTCTAGCATTCTTTTACGTTTTTATGTGTTTGCCTTTTTTTTTTTTTGCCCAAACGCTCCTCTTCTGAACGCACAAGTGATTTTTTTTTCCTGTCTCTAAAACCCTATCTGTGCAAGGACACATAGGTTAACATAGAGGGGTTTTTAGAGGCAGAAAAAAAGGTCTGAAAGAAAGGTCAAATGTCTTTTGACGTCCTGTGTACACGAGCTCTTAATCACTTGGCTCCGGAAGGTTTTACCCCCTTCATGACCAGGGCATAATTGACCATAGCTAATTAACTGACAATTGTGCTGTCACGCAATATTGTTCGCAAATGAAATTGATATAAATTTGTTCACAAATACAGCTTTCTTTTGATGGTATTTGATCACCACTGGATTTTCTAATAAATAAATAAAAAAAAGACCGCAAATTTGGAACCCCCCCGATTATTTTCTACATATTCAATAAAATCTAATTTCTTCATAAATTTAGCCCAACATGTATTCTGCTTCATGCCTTTGGTAAAGAAAAAATCCCAGTAAATGTATATTAATTGGTGAAAGTTATAGGGTTTACAAACTATAGTATTTACAGTACATCTGGAAATTGATCAATTCTGATGTACTGACAGTCTATTTCATTACTTGAGGCCCAAATATGCCAGGACAGTAGAAATATCCCCCAAATGACCCCCCTTTCTGTTTTTTTACACTGATATTGCTTTTACAGTGATGATCACTGTATAAGCAATAGTTTTAGTTGTCACAAATCGGTTAACCATTCATGAACAGCTTGCTTATGGTTGTGATCTGTGATTGGCTAAGCTATCCACATGGTACAGGTAGCCAGGTACCATGTGATTGCTTCGGGTCAAGCACAGATCACAACAGTAAACAAGCTGTTCATGAATGGAATGCCATTTATGACAGGATGTTTACATTGTTATCATGTGATCGCTAGGACCAATTGTATCATCACATGACACCAAGTGTGGTATTGGGGAGATTAAACTCATATAGTAGGTGCTTTTCCAATAAGTTGAGCCAGGGGGAACTGCATTTGAGGGCATGGCAGCCCACCTTTACAAAAATAAATGGTAAGTTCACAGAGACATCAGTTGCTCATGCCAGGGTTCTTCCACATCAAAATGAACAAACGAAAATACTGAGCCACCTGGCTCCCTTGTTGGCAGCACCACTGCTCTTCTTACCAGTCCCTCTGACTGTGTTGCCCAGCTCTGCTGGTTTCCTTGGCTCACTTAGCCTTCAGTCACAGTGCCCTGCTGCAAGGCCCAATCTAGGCTACTGGATAGGGGTTCTCCTGACACCCCAAAAGAACCCATTCTGACTCCTGGGACGAGACCTCCTGGCTGGGCTCCTCTGACCCCTGGGTGAGACCTTCTGTCTCTTGTCTTCTGGCTGGGCTCCTCTGACCCCTGGGTGAAACCTTCTGTCTCCCACACTGGGAGCTGTCTCCAAACTGGGAGCTCTGGGCTATCCTCAGGTCTGAGTATATAACAACGCTGCACACCCGGGTACTCAGATAGGCTGCAGGTACCTGGTAAAATCCAGACACAGGATTGAAATTTCCGATCCGAAACTACAGAATCCAGAAAAAACCAAAACTGCAGCTTTCTCTGCTCAGAAACGATAGTCTGGAACCTCACATTAACCCTCAACGCGAATGCTATCACATATATATACGTGACTGAGCCTGCCCGTGCCACCCCGCCACAATAAAAGTACTGTGGTGGGGCATCAAGTGGGTAATTATAGAAAGCCTTGAATTCTGTGAAAACAAGATGTTTTGTGAATAGAGTAATGTAGTTTCAGATTCAGAATACTTTATTATTTATTAGGATACAGTTACATTCAACGGAGACACAAAATAACAATATGGAACAGAAACAAGACAAAATAACAAACAATAAAATCATCATTAACAAGTTAAAGTAGTTGTAAAATCATACCTATTAATTACTTTGATGCTCTCTGTTTCGGGTCTCTGTTCAGTACAATGTGTGTGTTTTCCTAAAATTATAACGCTAAATACCTTCTTTGAAGAGCCCTGCTCTCCTGTCCTGTGACCTCCCTCTGCTTCCCTTCCTGAGTAAGTGAGTACAGTGGGAGGGGCTGAGATTTCCCTCTGATGAATGCAAGCTAGCAGAGGGAGGTCACGTGTCTGCAGAGCAGCGCTCTGCAAAGAAGGTATTTAGCATTATAATTTTAGGAAAACACACACTGTACTGAACAGAGACCTAAAATAGAGAGAATCAAAGTAATTAATACACGTTTATTTACTTTACAAGCACTGGAGCAGCTGCAGGGAATAGAATTACACAGGCATGAGAGGAGAGGGGATGGGTGGGAAGGAGATCTGTAGTCTGTGTGAAAGCCGGAAGAGACATAACGCAGCAACCCTACCCACAACTGTGACAGCTCTGACCAATTACAATCCATCTGGTCCAACCTGGAAGCGCTGATGGAATAGAACGGAGATTTGAAATCTTCGAACTGGCTGCAGGGATGTTGACAGCTCACTAACCCTGGAGATAAGCACAGTGAAGGCGGGGGGGGGGTTTACGGTGTTATTTCACCTTTACATTTTCTAGGTAAACAAACACTTTAACCACTTCTCGCTGGGAGGATGTCCATGGATGTTCTCTGTTTTCAGTGGTTATACCGGGATGATGCCTGTAGGTCATCCCAGGTTTTTATCTTTTCAGCTGGCGATTCCCTTTCAGGCAGATGTAATCCGAGGGACTAATTCACCACTCGATTACATCTGCAGGTGGCAGAAGGGGGCCTAACCCCACCCGCAGCCTTTCCTAGGCTCTACCATCCCATCGTGGAGCGATGCGGCCAGCAGCGATTGCTGCCCTGAACAGAGAGAGAGAGGAACTGACGTTGTTCCTCTCTCTCTGTAACCCCCGGAAACCGGGAGCAACGAGTAGCTTGTCACTTCCGGTTCTGTGTCCTTGTTTACCTGGCCGCCAGCAGCCACTTCCGGACCGCCCGCTGTCGTTATACGTCGGTATAAAAAAAAAAAAAGACATTTATATATTTTTTTTTATTATTGCATTTTAGTGTAAATGTGAGATCTGAGGTCCTTTTGACCGCAGATCTCACATTAAGGAGGTCCTGTCATGCTTTTTTTCTATTACAAGGGATGTGTACATTCCTTGTAATAGAAATAAAAGTGATAGAATTTTTATTTATTTTTTCAAAGGGATAGTGTAAAAATAAAAACTAAGATAAATAAGAAATACATTATTTTTTAAAGCACCCCGTCCCGCCGTGCTCGCACGCAGAAGAGAACGCATACGTAAGTCGTGCCCGCATATGCAAACAGTGTTCAAACCACACATGTGATGTATCACTGCTATCATTACAGCGAGAGCAATAATTCTAGCACAAGAACTCCTCTGTAACTCAAAATTGGTAACCTGTAGAAATTTTTGTATAGACCGCTGCGCAAATACGGTGTGACATAAAGTATTGCAACGACTGCCATTTTATATATAACGTTTGGGGGTTCTAAGTAATTTTCTAGCAAAAAGAAAGACTGATTTTAACAAGTTTGAAAAATAGGCCCGGTCCTTAAGTGGTTAATTTAATGAAAGTTTTTTTCCCTCGAAAAAAAATTTCGTTTAAAAAATACAGTGTGACATAAAAAAATTGCAACACCCACAATTTTATTCTATAGGGTCTATAGGTTTGGATGTTCTAAGTAATTTTCAAGCAAGAATAAAGTGGATTTTTTTACATGTAGGAGCGAAGTGTCAGAATTGGCGTGGATGGGAAGCGGTGAACTCATTTTCAGTCTTAAATTGCGTATTTTACCATATGTATGTAGCGGGCACCCCAAAATTGGGGGTCGCTATGTTCTAAATTTTGGGGTAGTATGAGCCATAGTTGGCTCAGGTTCTCTAATTTGTTAGGTATGGACTCTGCTCTAAAACATATAACAAAAATGTCACTGCCCCAATCTATGACTGGTCTTCACAGCAAGGAGCACTGGATGGGCGGACGCATGTCAATAAAAAACACACACAGAATGTCCAAGCTCAACTTACCAACCAATCAGCAAGAAAACGAATTCACCTGTCTAACAGTGCGTTTAAAAACAGGGGTTTAGTTGCACGCATTTGCAAATACATGTGTAAGCTGCAGGCCCCGTCAAGGCTCCCTGTATGCTGCAGTCCTAACTCTAAAATTAAAGGTCTCCTCAATGGAAGCACATGTATGCTGGATGGACTCTGCTCTGCCATGTTGTTGCCTGGTGTATGGTTCCCCTTGTCCTGTGGTGGCGCTGTTGCCCAGGTCTCGGGTTGAGCCCCGGGTGGCGTTGTGGTGTGATTGGGTGTCCTCTCTTGGCTACCGTGTGGTGGGTGTGGTTTCGCCTGCTGGGAGAGGGTACATAAGGGGCAGACGCCAGAGGAGCGGAGGAGTGTTGCCCATGGGGGTGGTGTGCCAGGGGGATTCCAAGGAGGACCCCTGGTGGCAAAGTCGCGCCCTTAGGCCCTGCTGGCCGGGGGGTGTGCGTGAACTGGCCGAGGAGTCTCTGGCACCTTTAGCCTGAGGCTACAACGTTCCAGGTAGGCCCAGTACCTTCAACTGGGACTACAGCCAACACACAGGAGCCCGTGTGAGGGTTGCCCGCTCTGAAAGAGAGGAAACTGGGGGAGGACCTGTCCGGTGGATCGGTGATGGAGTTCACGATGAAGGAGAGGCCTGGTTACCTATCAGAGGAAGGATTCGTGAGTTGCAGTATAGCTACTGTAGTGTGTCCCACTGACACCTATGGTCTCTACTAATCTACGGGGTTTTGTTCTGAAGTCATAATTCAATCATTAGGGATTCTGTGACAGAGGATCTCTAGGACTTGTCCGTGAAGGGGGCTAAATTCAAGTAGCAACTGTTCGTGCTTCACTCCGGCTGCTAGAACTGTGAGAGGGATCTATCCGGGTGAGCAAAATTCATACTCAGGCTTGAGTAAAGAATAGGGTAACTGGGTGCCGCGTGCCTGAACCCTGTCTCCATACCTACTTTGTCACTATCTTCAACCTGTTCCCAGTAGGGATGAGCTCAGGCATGTTCGCATTGAACACATGCAGAGCCCGCCAAGGAAGTTGGCACCGTCGGAACCGCGCTGCGCTAATCACAGGCAGGGAGACATTTCCCGATCTCTGCAGCCGAGCATCGGGACAATGTCTCCCTGCCTGTGATTAGCGCAGTGCGGTTCCGACGGTGCCGACTTCCTTGGCGGGCTCTGCATGTGTTCAATGCGAACATGCCTGAGCTCATCCCTAGTTCCCAAATCTGTTTGAGCAAGATAAAAATAAACTCCTCTGTTTGGAGTTTGAATACTGTTTGGACATTGAGTTTCTTTGGGGAAGGAACACAGACTTTTCCCTACATTCTGGGGACGAGAACCAGTGAACGGGAGGTAACTCGCTGCAGGACCCAAAAATAAAGAACACGCTCAACCTTCTAAACCAGGAGGATCCGGGCATGTGGCACGGTGTGCCTTTATCCCTGCTAGGAGAAGGTAGGCAGGAGAAAAAGGTCTGTGTGCTACATGTACAAATAGTAGTAGTAGTCTGGTAGTGACGGAGTTAAGCCAGCGTAGTTTTCTGTCGCCCAGCAACTAAGGAGAAAGAGGCTTTTCCTGGTTGGCTGTACGTTTAGATAGGACGTGCAGAGTAAATGAAGACTCCTATAGGCAGTATCAGGTTTTTCCAGCTCACTCCTTTCTAGTCACAATACAACTCTGAGGAGCCCTATTCCAGCACCATGACGTCATCGCCAGACTTTCCAGTATTACATCCTCACAACAGGACACAACCTCTCCATGCCCTTAGGACAATGACGACATCCCACATGACACGTTCTCCACACACTATTCGTCCCGCCCCCTCCCTTGCTCGTGATGTCACCGCGTCTGATTGACAGTTTCACTGATAGTGTGTCACCTCCTCCCGCCCTCAACCTGCTGCATGCTGCGTAAGAGGAGGGGCTACGCTGCCGAGGAGTGGTCGTCGTGTCGTCAGGAGTGGGCGTGTCTGACGTAGAGGTGGGGGGGAAACACGGGTGTGCTCGGAATCGTCGTGGTGCTGATGAGTGAGTGAGCCGGACATGGGGTGGGCGTGGAGTGTGCCGGGAGGCGTGGTTACGTGTCTGGCGGAGAAGGGTGGTTGAGCAGGGGGTGCCGCTCTTGCGCCGGTGTCACTTGCAGCTCTTGGTATTCTCGGAGACGGTGTTGGTTGAGGAGGCGAAGCTCTATACAGGCCGGTCACTGAGGAATAGAGGGAGGCCGCTCCTGTGACACCGCTCTAGACTCTGCTGCTTCCATGTCTCGCTGTGTGAGGTATCACTGACACTTGTCATTGGTCTGCCCGGACACCGAACCGCCGCTCGTCCACACAGGAGAGAGAAGGAGGAGGAGAAGGAATTCTTCATACAGCTCGGTGTCATCTCCCCCGGTTATGGCCGTCCTGGATCTGGCCCTGCAGGGACTCGCCATCTTCGGCGTCGTCCTCTTCTTAGTCATATGGTTCATGCATTTCTTATCCATTATTTACACGTGAGTACCCACATCACCATCTATCTGTATGTCACACCCCTCATAGTCTACACAATGCCTACCATTCCCACCACCAATTATGGAGGGCTCATCTCTATATCCTGCTGTCATTACTCTATACACCCCAGGAGGAAACCTCTGGGACACCGTGCCAAACCAGATCATTGGTCGCCACTATGTTGGTCATAATATTCCTCATTAGTAGTTTATAGGAAGAATCTGCATTACATAGGTGCTCAGTTGAAGAATGTCCCCCTTTGGCAGTCAATTGGAAGAATGTCCCCCTTTGGCAGTCAATTGGAAGAATGTCCCCCTTTGGCAGTCAATTGGAAGAATGTCCCCCTTTGGCAGTCAATTGGAAGAATGTCCCCCTTTTGATTGGCAGTCAATTGGAAGAATGTCCCCCTTTTGATTGGCAGTCAATTGGAAGAATGTCCCCCTTTGGCAGTCAATTGGAAGAATGTCCCCCTTTGGCAGTCAATTGGAAGAATGTCCCCCTTTTGATTGGCAGTCAATTGGAAGAATGTCCCCCTTTTGATTGGCAGTCAATTGGAAGAATGTCCCCCTTTGGCAGTCAATTGGAAGAATGTCCCCCTTTGGCAGTCAATTGGAAGAATGTCCCCCTTTTGATTGGCAGTCAATTGGAAGAATGCCCCCCTTTTGATTGGCAGTCAATTGGAAGAATGCCCCCCTTTTGATTGGCAGTCAATTGGAAGAATGCCCCCCTTTTGATTGGCGGTCACGTGGAAGAATGCCCCCCTTTTGATTGGTGGTCACGTGGGAGAATGCCCCCCCCCTTGGCGGTGACGTGGGAGAATGCCCCCCCCCTTGGCGGTGACGTGGGAGAATGCCCCCCCCCTTGGCGGTGACGTGGGAGAATGCCCCCCCCCTTGGCGGTGACGTGGAAGAATGCCCCCCCCCCCCCGGTGGTCACGTGGAAGAATGCCCCCCCCCCTGGTGGTCACGTGGAAGAATGCCCCCCCCCCGGTGGTGACGTGGGAGAATGCCCCCCCCCCGGTGGTGACGTGGGAGAATGCCCCCCCCCCGGTGGTGACGTGGGAGAATGCCCCCCCCTGGTGGTGACGTGTGAGAATGCCCCCTTTTTGATTGGTGGTTATTTGGAAGAATGTCCCCCCCGGTGGTCACGTGGAAGAATGCCCTCCTTTTGATTGGTGGTCACGTGGAGGAATGCCCCCCCCTTGGTGGTCACGTGGAAGAATGCCGCCCCCCCCTTGGTGGTCACGTGGAAGAATGCCCTCCTTTTGATTGGTGGTCACGTGGAAGAATGCCGCTCCTTTTGATTGGTGGTCACGTGGAAGAATGCCCCCCTTTTGATTGGTGGTCACGTGGGAGAATGCCCCCCCCCCTTGGCGGTGACGTGGGAGAATGCCCCCCCCCCTTGGCGGTGACGTGGGAGAATGCCCCCCCCCCTTGGCGGTGACGTGGGAGAATGCCCCCCCCCCTTGGCGGTGACGTGGGAGAATGCCCCCCCCCCTTGGCGGTGACGTGGGAGAATGCCCCCCCCTTGGCGGTGACGTGGAAGAATGCCCCCCCCCGGTGGTCACGTGGAAGAATGCCCCCCCCTGGTGGTGACGTGGGAGAATGCCCCCCCCCCCCCCTGGTGGTGACGTGGGAGAATGCCCCCCCCCTGGTGGTGACGTGGGAGAATGCCCCCTTTTTGATTGGTGGTTATTTGGAAGAATGTCCCCCCCGGTGGTCACGTGGAAGAATGCCCTCCTTTTGATTGGTGGTCACGTGGAGGAATGCCCCCCCCTTGGTGGTCACGTGGAAGAATGCCGCCCCCCCCTTGGTGGTCACGTGGAAGAATGCCCTCCTTTTGATTGGTGGTCACGTGGAAGAATGCCGCTCCTTTTGATTGGTGGTCACGTGGAAGAATGCCGCCCCCCCCTTGGTGGTCACGTGGAAGAATGCCCCCCCCGGTGGTCACGTGGAAGAATCCCCCCCTTTGATTGGTGGTCATGTGGAAGAATGCCCCCCATTTTGATTGGTCATGTGGAAGAATGCCCCCCCCTTCTGGTGGTCACGTGGAAGAATGCCCCCCCTTTTGATTGGTGGTCACGTGGAAGAATGCCCCCCCTTTTGATTGGTGGTCACGTGGAAGAATGCCCCCCCCTTTTGATTGGTGGTCATGTGGAAGAATGCCCCCCCTTTTGATTGGTGGTCACGTGGAAGAATGCGCCCTCTTGCATTGGTGATCCATGGGAAGAATGCACTCACATCGGGCTCATGCTAGATCTGCCTATTGGTGTTGACCCTGGAACTATGCAGGCATCATCAGATGGGAGGTCAATCGCCACATCGCGAGAAAACCTAACATTCTACCAAACCCGGGTTGAGAATGATTTCTTTAGAAACAGATTCTGACTATCTCACATCTGCTCTTACTTATACAATGCAGTGCTGGTAAATCATTCCATCTGTACTTCAGAGACAGGCCAGGGGCTGCTGAATTGAGCAATCCTTGATGGGTAAACTAGGCTGGTGGACCATTATTCGCCTGACAAGCCTATGAGCCCCCACATCTAATGCCAATGCAATGTAAGTGTGGCCTGCTTTATACAACACCAGCGTCTAGACACAGACATGTGTCTGTATCATAATCCATGCTTTTAACATGGGTGTGCCCGCAATGGATGTATGGACAAATGTGCTATTGATGGCAGTGCTGCTTTGAATAGTATGGATTTTTTTTTAGAATGGCAAGAGGAAGAAGCCGCTTAAAGGAAGGGGGAAGGAGGATTTTCTTGCTGTCATGCTGCTGCTATTGACATTTGAAGTGTCTGCTCAAGCAGTTTGGAAACGGGAACATATAGGCCTTGTTTTACCCGGATTTGTATGGCTATTTATAGCTTCGTTGTTACTACACACTTTTAAGTGTATAGTTACTGTTTGAAAGGGGATTTTTATTCCGGTAGAAGGGATGATATCCTATGAGGAAAATTACAGCCGAGTGCCTAAATACTTACCATCTATGACTTCGACTTTAAAAATCTGTTTGTGGTCGAAAGTCATTTGATGATGAGAATTGGACCCAGCTGCACCACACTGCAGAGCATTCAGCACACATTACTACCATTGCTAAGGCAGTTTCCAGTATGCAGACTGAAAATAAGAATGTGATGTGGTGGTGGTAATAGACTTGCTGCAATCTTATTTCAGCATAATAAATTCAGTGTTGATGTCTAGGTTATGCAGAACTGCTGAGTACCCTAGTTTTTAGCTCATTACGGTCTCCCATGATAATGCATAATTAACTTTTACTCTTTGCTCTCTTTAAAGAAGAAATTGCTACAATATGATGATTAAACTTTGTACTGCATCAGCAGATCAGATGGCGTTTTATGCAATCGTTTTTGTGGCCACTTAGTAGAATCTGCTGTTGGCATGTAGTCCATGTTGCTTTACCATTCTATTTTAATAATTGCGATTTTCTAATTCCTATTTCACAGGGTCACCTTTTCAAAAATAAATAAATGCACATCTTTGCAAAAACGTGCATTTATTCATTTTTTTTTTTTTTCTGGGAGCCTGTAAAGCATTACATTCACAATGCAGGGCTCTTGCAAACTCTGTGAGTAAGCCGTTTGCTCATACGGACAGGCAGTTACACACTATCGGAAAGCCTCAATGAATTGCCTAGAGTGCTCAAAAGCGCCCTGGTAGTTCATCGGGAACTACAACCTGACAGCTGCAAAGGCTGTCGGTAGTTGTAGTTTCCTATTCACAGAACTCCTGAATTGTGACCGAAAACGCGGGGAGAAGTTTCTTGGTCTGTCATAGCGGAGACTCGAGGGGGGGGGGGTGTTAGCGGGGGCAGCTGCAGCAGTAACATGTTACACCCTGAATACAGGTGTAACATGTTACACTGGTGCGATGCAGACATTGCATGTGATTTGCACCGCATTCCTGTGCACTGCGATGTCTGTGCGGTGCGCTTTCAGCCATACTGTCTGTATTACTGAAATTGCATCGCATCCACACCAAAATGGTGCAGACTTTTTTTTTTTTTTTTGCCTCTGCACCTGAATAGCATCGCTTCTGCCAATCGCACTGCATTTTGTCATCTGTTTCGGGGGGTCGTTAAGATAACATTGAGACCTGCAGCAAATCTCATGTGGAGAAACGCAGCAAATATTGTGTTTCCCGCACCACATTAGTATGAACTGACACTAAAGACTAACTCCATAGCAACATGTTCCGCTTGTAGGTTCTTCTCCTCTGCAGCTGCCATACATTTTAAAATGGCTCTGAGAATGAATGAACTACAAGTCCCGATCTGCCGGTAATCGTCACGCTCATGGTTTGACAGTTCTCCCAGCTCTCCAACTGAAAGTCTGCATATAGGTATGGACAGGGAGCTGGAGGAGGAGTTTGCAGAAGCCTGATCTTGCACCTGTGATCCACTGGTCATGAGTGCAATATTTGCAGGCTCATGTGGGGGGAAAAAATAGAGCGTATACTTCCCCCTTTTTTTTTTTTTTTCTGCAAAATTTGTGCATTTATTTGTTTTTCATAAAGGAGAACTTGGCCTTTTAATGTGTTTTGAATCTTGTAATGCTAGACTCCAAGATTTAGACAAATGCAGTGGGGCCCTCCTGTATTGTAAGGTGTTACCAGATCCTTTAGTATGGGGGTGCAGGAGCTGCTGATCCCACAAAGTCTGCTGTCAAAAGTGTTCCTGGTAACGGTTGCACTCCTGGCTCCTTCACATACAATACAGTGGTAATAGCCCGATATTGTATGTGATGATGCAGAGGGTCCGTCCACAGCCCAGAGAGAAAGGCACAGCTGGAGCAGGGGTAAGGTAAACGTTACAGGCTTTTCGTCTCCCCCTAAACTTAAAGCGGAACTTTACCCATGACCACTTGATAAAAAATAATCTTTAGCAAGGAACATACATTTTACATTAATAATTACGCTACCAAAATAGTGTGTGATGTAAATTGTCTCCAGCATTGCTCATGTTTCTTCTTGCCGGAGGCTGCTATTTTGCTGTAGACCAAAGCCCCGAATCTAACTCTTAAAGCGGAACTAAACCCACTTCTTTACCAGTTTCAAACAGTTTGATTTGATTGTGCTCTCAACCAAACTGTCAAACCATCCAGTGGCTGGTGTCATAACTGATCACATGGGCAGCACCATGGCAGTTGCAGTACAAACAGAAGCAGCTTCTTAGACTGTAAAAGATACACCTTCTGTGTGTAGCATCCACTAATACTTACCTGAGCCCCATCTCTCTCCAGCGATGTCCATGAGTGTCTTAGCTGTCCTGGACTCTCCTCCTGATTGGCTGAGACACAGTAGCGGCGCCATTGGCTCCTGCAGCTTTCAATCAAAGTTGGTTAGTTAATCAGAAAAGAGAGGGGGCTGGGCCAGGTCGGAGCTCCCGATCTGAATGGACACACAGAGCTGTGACTCGGTTCATAGCAAGCTGCTAGACGGGAGGGAGGGGCCAGGAGCACGGAAGAGGGACCTGAGAAAAGGAGGATTGGGGCTGCTCTGTGCAAAACCAACTGTACAGAGGAGGTAAGTACCGTGTTTCCCCGAAAATAAGCCCGGGTCTTATATTAATTTTGGCAACAAAAGACACAGTAGGGCTTATTTTGGGGGTAGGTCTTACCATGTAATGTGCTGTCTTCGCTCCCCGCCTGACAGGAATCACCAGTGTGAACCGAGTTAAAATGCTTGTAAAATCCTATAATCGACTCTGCTACAGTAGTATACAATGTGTGTTTCTGTAATATAATTGTGCCAAATACCTTCGTTATAGCGCCGCTCTGAGCTTTTGTGACCAACCGGAGCTCTTTTCCTCAATTATATTACAGAAACACACACATTGTACATTATACTGTAATAGAGTGGATTATAGGATCTTACAAGCATTTTAAACTAGGGCTTATGTTCGGGGTAGGGCTTATATTGCAGCCCTCCTGGAAAATAACGCTAGGTCTTATTTTTGGGGAAACACGGTATAACGTGTTTGATATTTTAAAAAACAAAACACAAAAAAAACAAGACTTTACAATCTAAAGCCCCGTACACACGGTCGGACTTTTGCCCAACAAACTTAGTTTTAAGCAAGTTGGACCAACAATCCGACCGTGTGTACGCTCCATCGGACAAACTTTTTTGAGTTTGGTTTTGTTTTCATCGGACAAAAGTTGGGTCTGCGAACGGACAAACTTTTGCCCAACAAAAGTCCTATGGAGCAAAGTCCTACTGTGTGTACAGAAAACCATAGGACTTTTGTCCGATGGACAAAACAACCAATGTTAAAATCAACCAACAATAGCAGAAGTTGACCAAAGGGTGGTGGTAAAGAGCAGAAAAGAGAAGAAAAACCATGTGATGTTGCAAAAAGTTTTGGGAAAGTTTGCAGAAAAGTCCTATGGTGTGTATGCTATGGGTGTGCCCGGCCAACTCCATTCGGACAAAAATCCAAGGAAAAGTCTGATGGAAGTCCGACCGTGTGTACGAGGCTTTAGGCTGTCAGCAGATCAGCCTCTACAAATGCAGCAGTGCCTAAATATGGAGTGCAACTGAGCATGTACAGAGCAGGGTGAGTTCACGTATTACTGGATTTTAAACCATATAATTTATTTTGAATGCTTTACATAGCTATACCTGAAAAAGGGGCCAACATGAAGTGATCAAGCAGGACTTCCACCCAAAAATTGAAGCTTTGCTTATCTGGCTCCTCCACCTCCGGTGTGCTACATTTGGCACCTTTCGGTGGGGAGGGGGAGCGGGTGCGGGTATATGTTTTTGACCGGTACCCATCTTCCCTTCCGAGAAATCTCACTTGGAAGTTCGGGCCCCCTCCTCCTTTCCCGGCCACTGTACCATTCAGAAAGCACCGCGCGTATGCGCAGTAGGGAATCGGTTGTGAAGCCGTAAGGCAGGGCTCGACAAACCCCGGACGCCAGGTCGCCATTGCGACTAGAATTAGCGACCTGGGGCAGCACAGCTGGGGAATCCTTTTTCTCCGTGCCCCCCCCTCCGCGCTGCGCCGGCCGGTAATTGAGGCTGCGGTTTTGCGGCCTTCTGCAGGCCTATGCTTCCTTCTGTGATCTAGCGCCATCTTGTGGTGGCCGTTGGTATGACAGGACAAGCAGCAATGCTAATGGAGTTTCCCTGTCTGTTTTGACTGCCATCTCCTTCCCTCTAATTAGAACCCCCAAACATTATATATATTTTTTATTCTAACACCCTAGAGAATAAAATGGTGGTCGTTGCAATACTTTCTGTCACACCGTATTTGCGCAGTGGTCTTACAAGCGCACTTTTTTGGGAAAAAATACACTTTTTTTTTTTATAAAAAAAGAAGGCAAGAGTAAAGTTAGCCCATTTTTTTTTTTTTTTATAATGTGAAAGATAATGTTACGCTGAGTAAATTGATACCCAACATGTCACGCTTCAAAATTGCGTCCGCTTGTGGAATGGCGACTAACTTTTACCCTTTAAAATCTCCATAGGTGACGTTTAAAAAATTCTACAGGTTGCGTGTTTTGAGTTGCAGAGGAGGTCTAGGGCTAGAATTTTTGCTCTCGATCTACTGATCACGGCGATACTTCACATGTGTGGTTTGAACATCGCTTTCATATGCGGGCGCTACTCACGTATGCGTTCGCTTCTGCGCGTGAGCTCGGCGGGACAGGGCGCGTTCCTGGCTCCTAACTTTTTTAGCTGGCTCCCAGATTCCAAGCAAATTTGTCAAGCCCTGCCGTAAGGCTTCACGGTTTCCCTTACAGGCAATAGCGGCCGCACCCCAGAACTGATGGAAACATTAGCTGCGGTGCCGACATGTAAGTGTCCTAATATTAAAAGTCAGCAGCTACAGTATGTGTAGCTGCTTACTTTAAAGGTAGGGGCGGAACCCAGCTTTAATTATTCTGATTAAAGTTCCACTTTTGAGCATTTATTTACCTATGCAGTTTAGAGGGTCTAAGGCAAAGTTACGTTTTGTCTAGTTGCTGGAGTTGGGCTTTAAGCTATATGTATCTAAAGCCATTTTATTTTGAATAGGAAGGAGAAGGCACAGCAACCCTGCCCTATGGTTGTTGGTGCATGCATCCCCACTGAGGATGTTCTCCTTCTCTATATCCCCCAGTCTCCTGGACTAGGAAAGTGGTGGGAAAATGTAAAAATGGGAGTGTTTACTGGAACAGGAATAAAAGGTAAAATTATTTCTCGCATGGATAGAGGAATCTCCATTTTATTCTGGCAGCTTTATTACCTGATAAGATGTGGTCAATGTTTGATTGATTGAGCCAGGTAGAACTGTATCGGCTCATTTTAAAATCGTCAAGCCGTGGCTTGATTTTTATGTCAATTCAGCAAGAATTGCCTGCAATGTAAGCCACCTATGGAGGGGTTTCCCTTATGTTGAATAGATTTCCTATTGTCTCCTGTTTTTATCTGTGGGATAAGGAATGTAAAGAAATCTCCCCAGTGGAACAGACGCCTGAAAGGGTTTTTAACTCCTTGCCACCAGCCCTTTAAGGGGGTTTTAGTGCTGGGAGGTGGGCTTACTGACCACTGTAACAGTGGTTATGTGATTTGGAGCCTGTCCCACCAGCTCCCCATTGTAAACATTTGACCAGGAGTTGTCAATGACTGCTCAATTACTGTGCTGGGTTTGCTAAGCGAGGGCACTCTCTACATAGAATTACAGTGCCAGGTGTAAGCATATATGCTGTAGCTTGCCATTGAAGCCCAGCAGCCGTGCCGCTACCTATGTGTATAGCCATCGGGCCATGTTTTGGGAATTTCTCTTACATAAAATAGCTGTCCAAAATACCAAGCCATTGACTGATGTAAAGCACCTGTGCAAGATAAAGAAAAACCTGCAAACATTCCCTGTTGGGGCTACTTGAGGATTAAAGTTGAGAACCACCAGGGTGTATTTGATTTAAATCCATGATTTAAATCGCAAGTAAAAAGGCTTGATTTAAATCAACTCGATTCAAGACCCCTTTCACACTGGATGCGTTTTTCAGTTGCTAAAGGGCTAAAAATAGCGCCTGAAAAACGTGGAGAAGTGCGCTTGTAGGACGTTCGAAAAAGTCCTGCAAGCAGCATCTTTGGAGCCATTTATACACCGATCCTGCCAATTGAAATTAATGGGCACCGATGCCGAATCGCCTGCAAAGCGCTTGGGCAGCAGCGCTTTTTGGACACATTTAACCCTTTCTTCGGCTAGCTTTAACACTAACGCAGCCATGCTGTGTGTGAAGGGGGTCCTAACCGCCGGCTCTTGTTCTGGCTGGGCGTCATATGACGTCCTCGGGGTCTTGGCCCTCTAGGGGGTGCTTGCGCGCCAGCAGCGTCACTCGGGTACAGATGCGCATGCCCGGCGGCCGCGATGTCCGCCGGGCACCTATGATTGCCCGGTAACAGAGCAGTACCGTGTGTGTGTGTGTGTGTGTGTGTACACACACAGATCCACATCCTGTCAGGTGAGATGAGACCGATGGTGTGTTCCCAGTACAGAGGAACACCGATCGGTCCCCTCCCCCTACAGTTAGAATCACTCCCTAGGACACACATTTAACTCCTTCATCGGCCCCTAGTGGTTAACCCCTTCCCTGCCAGTCACATTTGCACCGTAATCAATACATTTTTATAGCACTGATCGCTATGTGAATGGCTCCAAAATAGTGTCCGATATGTCCGCTGCAATATTGCAGTCAGGATAAAAATCGCAGATCACCGCCATTACTAGTAAGAAAAATGGCATTCTATCCCCTATTTTGTAGACGCTATAACTTTTGCGCAAACCAATCAATATACGCTTATTTTTTTACCAAAAATATGTAGAAGAATACATATCGGCCTAAGCTGAGGAAAAAATTTGTTAAAAAAAAAAAAAAATTGGGATATTTTATTATAGCAAAAAGTAAAACATATATTGTGTGGTGTGTGTGTGTGTGTGTGTGTGTGTGTGTTGTGTTTTTTTTTTTTTTTTTTTTTAAGTTTGTCACTCTTCTCTTGTTTATAGTGCAAGAAATGAAATAAATTTTTAGGTACAGTGTTGCATGACCGCGCAATTGTCATTCAAAGTGCGACAGCGCTGAATGCTGAAAAATGGCTTGGGCAGGAAGGGGGTTTAAGTGCCCTGTATTGAGGTGGTTAATCATCATCTTTTTTTTTTTTTTTTTTTTTTTTTAGAGCAACTGTCATATAAAATGGTACTGTCGGTGAGACCCACTGTTGACTCACAGACGGTCCCATTCACTTTAATAGGACGGCTGGTGATGCGGCAGTGACACAACATGGTGAGGGCATGGCAGTAGCAGGTGAGTGGATGCCCACTAATAGGCGATGCCATGATGGATCTGAAATTACAGGTGCTCTTTAAGGCCCCTTTCACACTGAGGCGTATTTCAGGCGTTTTTGCGCTAAAAATAGCGCATAAATAACGCCTGAAATACTCCTGCCCCAGCATTCTCAATGTGAAAGCCTGAGGGCTTTCACACTGAGGCGGTGCGCTGTCAGGAGACGAAAAAATCTCCTGCAAGCCGCATCTTTGGAGCGGTGTGTATACCTCTCCTTTACCGCTCCTTGTCATTGAAATGAATGGGACCCCGCGGTAATCCTGCCCGCAAACCGCGGCTGTAGCCGCGGTTTGCGGGCGGTATTAACACTTTTTCGGCCGCTAGCGGGGGGTTAAAACCGCACCGCTAGCGGCCGAATATCGCGGTAAACACGACGGTATAGGGCGCTAAAAATCGCGCCGCTATACTGCCACCGCATATGCCCTCCCCAGTGTGAAAGGGGCCTAAATGGAAGGAATTATTCTTGCTGGTAGTTGGAATCTTTAACCACTTCTCTACTGGGCCTATTCTGGCACTTCTCTCCTTCATGTAAAAATCATCATTTTTTTTGCTAGAAAATTGCTCAGAACCCCCAAACATTATCTATATTTTTTTGAGCAGACACCCTAGGGAATAAAATGACGGTCATTTTAACTTTTTATCTCGCACGGTATTTGCGCAATCGTTTTTCAAACGCCTTTTTTTGGGGGAAAAAAACGGTTTCATCAATTTAACAACAAAACAGTAAAGTTGGCCCAATTTTTTTTGTATAATGTGAAAGAGGATGTTACGCTGAGTAAATAGATACCTAACTTGTCACGCTTTAAAATTGCGCACACTCATGAAATGGCGCCAAACTTCAGTACTTAAAAATCTCCATAGGCGACGCTTTTTTTTACAGGTTACCAGTTTAGAGTTACAGAGGAGGTCTAGTGCTAGAATTGTTGCACACGCTCTAACGCACCTGGCGATACCTCACATGTGTGGTTTGGACAGCGTTTACATATGTGGGCGGGACTTGGGTGTGTATTCGCTTCTGAGCGCGAGCTATCGGGGACAGGGGCGTTTTTAAATTATTTTTTTTTTTTTTTTTTGATCACTTTTATTCCTATTACAAGAAATGTGAACATCCCTTGTAATAGGAATCATTGACACAGGTCCTCTTTATGGAGAGATGTGGGGTTAATAAGACCCCACATCACTCCTCCAGGCTTGAAAGCATGAGATTGTAAAAAAAAAATTCACCGATCTCATGCCGACAGCCGCGATTGCGGCTTTGTTTACTGTACCCGGGCGTGACGTCCTAACGTTGCGCCCGTGCCTCCGACGGTCATAGAGATGACCGGTGACCATCTGGTCACCGGAAAGCTCTATCGTCGTGCGCCGGCCCATTCGTTCTCCGGGCCCTCGATGGCACGGGAGAGCCCGGAGAAGCACCGGATGGCGTCCCCTCCCGTCGCCTATAAGAACGATCAAACGGCGGAACTGCCGCTATGATCGTTCTTATGGTACGCAGAATCGCCGGCTGAAAAGGATGCCTGTAGCTGCAGGCATCATTCAGATATCCCCACCTCAATACCAGGACGTCATATGACGGCATGCGGTATTGAGGTGGTTAATATTTGCAAACAAAACAAAGGTTTCCTATTTAGAATAATAAGCTGTCATGTTAGTGAAACTACGATATCAGAACCGATTCAATCATACAGTTTCTAGTGTACATAGATTTGCAAAACGATGGGATAATGGAATATTCCTGAACTATGTTTTATCTCATGGTTACTATGAAATTGTGCGAATGCATCAATGCAGTGCATGTTATCTCCGCTCGCAGAACTTTGATTCATTGAATGAGTTTAACAAAAATTTCAATATTGCAGAATATACAGAATTATGCTACACAACGAAGCTCCATTTCATGCTGAATAAACTAAATTATTAATGTACCTTAAATAGAAAAGTTTCTTTAGATAGATTTTTTCTTCAAAAGCATTTTACTAAAATTTGATAAAAATCTAAATATGATTTAATAATAATAATAATAATAATAATAATAATAAAAAAACAAAAAATGATTTTGTATCCAAAAAATTTTTTTTTTTTTTTTTATCATTGATTTTTATCCATTCTGAGAACCATTGACCTACACTATCCAAAGTAAAAACAGTTTTTGCTTTAGATAAAATCTTGCATCAGTTGTCATCTACAGTTGGAAGGTTGTAGCTCTAATTGCTGGGTGAAGGTTGTAATTTTGGTAATCGGTTGGTGAAGGTTGTAGTTCTGATAACCACTTGGTGAAGGTTGTAGTTCTGATAACCACTTGGTGAAGGTTGTAGTTCTGATAACCACTTGGTGAAGGTTGTCCTTTTGATAAGCCTGTATGTAAATGTACAGGCATTTGGGATATTGGTCTGGTTGCAGCAGTCGGAGTACATTATCTTGTGTATTTATATTGGCTGCCAGAGATATTTTGTTTTGCCTTTTTTTTTTTTTTTTCATTAGAATAAACCTAACATTTCTTTTAGCTATACCTAATGCTGGCCTTGCATGTATACACTTTAGTTCGAAAATGTTTAATTTTTGAATTGTTGGGGTCAAATCGGCAATTGTTTTTGACCACAGTGACAGGAAAATTCAAAGGGGCAGGATAGAAAAATTTTCTCGTTTTTTTTTTTTTTGTATGAATTTTTAAACCGTGTATGTGGTTTACGTTCAAAATTTTCACCTGCTTTTAACATTCAATTAAAAAACCAATGTAATTTCTGAACGACATTCGTCTTCTTTGAATGCACAAAGAATTTTCAGAAGAATATTCACACGAAAAGCTATATGTATATGGCCAGGATAACTTGGTATGGGAAAATGTTAAACATTTTCATATAGTGCATTTTAATTAAACCAACAGTTGATTAGCACATTGAGATCCTGTTAATGTTTTTTATCATGTTTTGTAGAAAAAGGGGTTATGGGAAGGGGAAAAAAAATGTAAATCTTAACCATACGGCACTGCGTCATTTTAACCGACAACTGCGCGGCTGTGCAACGACGTACTGAAACAAAATTGTCCCTTTCCCCCACAAACAGATCTTTCTTTTGGTGGTATTTGATCACTTCTGTGGTTTTTTATTTTTTGCACTATAAACCAAAAAAACTGACAATTTTGGGAAAAAAATTCCTTTTCTGCTATAATACATGTCCAAAAAAAAACAAAAACAACTGTATTCATCAGTTTGGGCCAATATGTATTCTGATACATATTTTTGGTAACCGAAAATCCCAATAAGCGTATGGTAATTGGTTTGTGCAAAATTTATAGCGTCTACAAAATAGGGGAAAGATTTAGGGACTTTTTTATTTTTACTAGTCATGGCCGGGGTCAGCGTGTGTGTGTTTTTTTTTTTTTTTTTTGTGGGACAGCGACATTGCGGTGGACAAATCTATCTGGCCAGAAGTGATGCTTTTTGGTGATCAGGGCTATAAAAATGCACTGATCACTGTATAAATGGCACTGGTAGTGAAGGGGTTAAGTGTTCCCTAAGGAGGTGCTTTCTAACTGTCAGGGGGACGGACTGACTTGGAGCAGAGAAAGATCGCTGTTCCTGATCACTGGGAATAGCTGATCTCTCTCTCCTCCCCTGTCAGAATGGTGATCCGCCTTCCCTGCACGTGCGCACTCTGTATCTAATGCACGGACCGATGTACAGGTACGTCAGTTTGCGCAGCTGGGCCACTATGCCGCAGTATGTGCGGTGGCCCGTCCGGAAGTGGCTAAGGTGGGCATGCACTATAAGAAAATCAGGCAAACAATTATCAGTTTTTTCTCAATGTGTTTTGCAAGTGCAAAATGCAAGTCGAAACCGAGGATGCAAATGTGTGAAAATATTCGTAGAACACTTTTTTTTTTTTTTTTTTTTTTTTTTAATGCTTCTGATCATGCTCATTTCATATACAAATATATTATATACACATTAAACGAAAATCGTTGGTTCTGTTCATGTACGAGAAATATTTAACGAGAAAAAAGTTTGGATTTTGTCTCTTTTGGAAATTTTCATTTGGAAAGTCTTTCATATTCAATTTTTCTTGTACGAAAATCGTATGAATCAGTAAGCATTAAACGAAAATCGTTTTGTTCCCGTGCAAGAATTTTTTTATTTTATTTGGAAAGCCTGAATTGGATGTTGAAAGTTCTGTACACGTTGTGCATACGAAAATCCAATGATCGTGCCCCGTATGGAATTTTTCTGCAGTGTGTAGCCAGCTTTAGGTAAAGAAAGCAAGCTATCCCAGTTTATTTTATTGCGACTAGTACATAGCAGAGGTGGGACTTTTGTTGCCCAGCAACTGTCAACCTAATATAATTGGGAAAGGAAGGCTTCCTAGGTAGCGTATTGTCAGCAGTATCCAAGGACAACTGGTGAAAAAGGTTAACACCTGTATTGTCTGCACAAATCACTAAACTACCAATTGAGCAAGCCACATCTGTTCTGCTCTTTGGTGACTCGTCTATATCCCAGTGGACCTACAGTACTAGCATTAATGACATCGCTGATGTCATGTGCTCTTGTCCCTCACTGCCTTGCACATGTTCAAAAAACCTCATTTAGGAACCTGGAACTTTGGGTACAGACAGATTTTTTTGCAGTGTGATTTGTCACAGGATTGACAGTAATCTAGTGACAGCAGCAGAAACTGAACTGTATAATTTGCCTGGAGATTTGCTAATTCATTTGATAAAATGCTAAAGATCACTTGACCGCCTTCCTTGTTCCTTGCTGTTTTATAGCCGATCTCGAACAATGCTTTCCTTTTGCTAAAATAAAAAAATAAAAACTTGTGCAACTTTCAAAGGGCGATCAACCATTGACTCCTAGCTGAACTGGCATGAGATTCGGGGCAAAACGTACTACCATTATTGTCCAGACTGAGTGAAGATGTGCTGACGGTTCTATGTTTAAACATAAATCTCATGAACTTGTATTAGATCCTAGATCATGCACTGTTACAGCTGCTTGCTTTCCTTTTTGGTATCACTGGTCAGATTAGATAACGCGTTGAATGCCATAGCACTGCGACTTTTAAAGTGAACCTGCCACAGATGGGTCATTTTAAACTGAACATGAAATGGGTACATAAGCAGAGAATAATAATAATAATAATAATAATAATATTATTAAAGACTTTTAATTTTTTTTTATTTTTATTTTTTTGCATAAGCATTTTATCAAATATTTTAAAAGGGGTACAACATAAGAAAAAAATGCCACATACATTACACAATCGTGCAAGTGGAAAATAACATACCAAATAAAGCAAGAATTAACAATATCTATCATAAGGTAAGAGTAGGGTCTCTTGCCAAGAAGGACCCCCTAATAAGAGTATGATAAACTTATACAAACATTTGGCCCATAAGGCTTTTCATGTAGACGGGATGTTGTTTAACCTCTCCTGAACCATTTCACTTGACTGCTAGAAACTGGTGTCCAAAAACGTCAGTTTAGCCACGTTTTGCGTCTAGAAGCGTTTGTAAAAAAAAAAAAAAAATATATATATATTTTTTTTTTTGTCAAAATGAAAAACGACTAAACGCTGCTAAAACGGGAGTTACTGTGGTGTTTAGCAGCGTTTTTATAAGCTGTTACAGGCATTTGGAGTTCCAAATGCCTCTGAACATCCATCTAAACACATTTTCTCTTACCATCCATGGACTGACACGGTGTCTCTTTACACTTTACACGTGGGTTATGTCCCTGCTTGCAGGAGAAGACCTAGGCAGAATGTGAAATGTTATACATACATTCTAAAAGCCAGAGCTGAACAGCCCCACCCAGGGGGCGGTCCCTCCGGACATAACCCTCCCACTACAGTCAGCAGACTTCAGTTTTTTTTCTGCCTAGCAGAAGGAGAAGACGTGGCTCTCTCAGGAGCCAGTCTCCTGACCTATTTTTATTCCTTTTCTGGGATTCTTTTTTATTTTATTTTTGAGAATTTTCGATCAACTGTCGGCTGGGCAACAGGTTGGGTACAAGATATCCTCGTAGTCTTCCCTGTCCGACCATCGAGCGTGCTGATCCTCGCCTTGTGTGCGTGAGACTCAGTTCACGACAGGCCCCATGACTCCAGGGGTGGCCGGGTTTGCTTTCATGCTCCCACGGTCCTCTCAAGACTGAACAGTTCCTGACTGACTGTATCTTTCGCGGTGGACCGGGCCGACAGCTACTCAGTACTGCACTGTGATAGTCCTGTCAGAAACACACCAGTGGGTCCCTCAGGGGACGGGTAAGTAGTCTCTCCTGACTGCAGGTGAGTACAAAAGGCTGTGTTTCTCTGTGGGGGATTTTCCCTGTCTCCCCCTGTATTTCATTGTCACTCTGTCACCATTGCTGGCGCTGTGCTGTGTGGGGTGCCTGGGGGTCACACTGTTCTTGGAGGGGCTAATGCTGGTCTGCAGATATGCTTGGGGCCTTTTTTTGTGTGTTTTGGGGCCTGAGCGCGAGTGGCGCTGTGTGCTGTTTTTTTTTCACTTTTGCTGAGTCATGGCGGCCATCTTGCCGCGGATCGTCTCAGTGAAGTGCGGCGGCCATTTTCTTGTAGTCCGCGCGCTCTTCAGCACTAGTTTTGGCCTCTAGCGCTGCTGTAACAGCGCAAATCTCCTCACAATCTCCTCACAGCTCACCAGCGCTGACACAGCGTGGTACAGACAGCGGAACTGAGCGGTCCCTGGTCCGGTTTGGTGAGTCCCCTGGGCGCCCCCTCCTCAGTCAGCACAGCCTGTGGGTGGACTTTTTATCTGAGGAGTCTCAGAGGGGGGCAATATGGAGTCTCTGTCACCAGCTTCCCCTAAATGTCAGTGGACAACAGGCAGTGCTTCAGCACCTGCGGTCCCTAGGGACCAGTTGTGGGCAGTCCTGGAATCATTTCTGACCAGGATGGGGGCTGTGTGCAAGCGCAAGGGAGCAAAAAAGCGCCCTCTCCCCACTTTACTTCATGAGGGCAGTGCGCTGATTCAGATATGGGCCTAGCCACTACCGCTCAGGACCCTAGTTCTGAATGTATTGGATGGTTTTGAACAGGACATTCCTTATGAGGAAAACTCCAGTTCTGAGTCAGTAAATGACAGGGCGCTTGTTGGTGTACTCATGACTGCGGTGAGGGACACTCTCAAGCTAAAATGCTGCGGATGCAGAACCTCAGGCGGATACAGTCTCCTTTGGTTCTTTTAAGGCCAGGCCTTCTAAAGAGGTTTTTCCATATGTACTTTCTTTGACCAGCTCATTGATAAGGTCTGGGAAAAGCCGCAGAAGATTTTTTTTTTTTTTTTATGGTCCCGCGGCGTTTGTCTATCAGATACCCCTTGAAGATGCCCTACTTAAAAAGTGGGCTTCTCCCCCAGGGTCGACCCTCCAGTCGCCCGGTTGAACAAGGCCATCACTCTCCCGATGGAGGGGACTCCTGCATTTGAGGACCCCACTGACAGGAGGTCAGAAGTGGTGAGCAGAGCCATGTTTGCCTTGTTGGGATCCGCCCTACGGCCTGTGGTAGCGGCGACCCTTGTGTCTAAAACACTTACAGGTTGGGCAAAAATGTTGCACCTAGCTGTACAGGAGCATAATCTTCCTCCAGACACAGTTGCTTTGGCCCACCAACTGGTTCAGGGCCTGGTTTATGTGTGCGACGCCACGTTGGACGCGGCCCCTTTAATATCCAGGGCCTCTGTCTCGGCGGTGGTATTGCGTCGTCTTATCTGGTTGAAGTGCTGGTCTGCTGACCTAGCCTTAGGAAGCTCCTGACGGATCTACCTTTTAAAGGTGGTAGACCTTTCGGTGCTGCTCTGGATGACATCGTCATGGATGTCATGGGAGGTAAAAGCACTCTTCTTCCTTAGACTAGCAAGGGTGAGGAGGCCCGCCGCAAACAGGGGCCTTCCTTTCCAGCAAAAGGGGTTTTTCTTCGTCAGAGTCCACGGGTAGGCCCTCTCAGACTGACGGCAGTGCGGCTGGTGGGCACAAGTGCCCCTGGGTGCGTAAGCCGAACATGCGGCTCCCAAGCCCGCCTCCGCGTGAAGTCTTGCCTCTGCCCGACTCTGGGGTGGGGGGACGACTTCGCAGGTCACGAATCGGTGGTCCTCCCGAATCTCCGACTGGTGGGTGTGCGAGGAGGTCACCTCAGGATACAGGATAGTATTCCGATCCTGGCCCCCAGACAGATTCTTTCCCTCAAATCTTCCTCTCCTTCCTACCTGTCGGGCAGCCCTCTTGGGGGCTGTACAGGATTTGATCAGGTCCGGAGTGATTGTGCCGGTTCCGTCACAGGAGAGTTTTCAGGGATTCTACTCGAATCTGTTTGTCCTCCCAAAAATAGGACGTGGTTCGACCTATCCTGGACCTCAAGGCCCTGAATGCCTTCGAGAAGGTGCAGAAATTCCGCATGGAATCCATTCGCACGGTGATCACTACACTCCACCAAAGGGATTTTCTTCTGGCGTCCTTGGACTTCAAGGACGCCTACTTGCATGTTCCGATCTGCGCAAGTCACCAGAAGTTTCTGCGCTTTCCTTTCGATTGTGGCTCTTCCTTTCGGCCTAGCCTCGGCACCAAGGGTGTTCACCAAGGTGCTTGCTCTGGTTCTAGCCTTCTGTTACAGCGAGGTATTGCTGTCGTGGGCTATCTGGACGATCTTCTGCTAAGAGCAGAAAGTGGATCAGACTTAGAGGAAAGGTGACTATCGTCAATTAGACCCTCAGGGACTCTGGTGGTTCCTGAACATTCAGGAGTCAGTCCTGGTCCCGACTCAGTGTCTGGAGTATCTAGTTCTGATTCTGGACTCCTTGGAGGCAAAGGTATCCTACCTCTGGAGAAGTTGCTGACACTTCAGTCTGCGGTGCGGGTGCTGACATCCCAAAAATGGTTGTCAATCCGTTTTTTGCATGAGAGTCCCGAGACTCTTGGTGGCCTCCTTCGCGGCCGTTCCGTATGCCCAATCACACACCAGGGCATTGCAGAAGGAGATCTTGTCCACCTGGGACAAATCCCCGTTGTCCTTGGATCTTCAGATCCAGGTGATTCACCTGGTCAGGGCACCCCTGACATGGTGGTTGAGATCCTCAGCTCTTCGGTCCGGAAACTCGTTCCCCTCCCATCCAATGGACGGTACTCACGACGGACACCAGCCTGACGGGCTGGGGTGGAGTCTGGGGAGTCCTGTCGGCTCAGGCCTTGGACTCCGGACGAGCCCGTTTACCAATCACTGTTCTGGTAATACGGGCCATCGGGACTGTGTCTCTCCTCAGGTTAGAGAGAGTACGGGGTCGCTCCATCAGGAGCCAGTCGGACACCGCCACGGCGGTGGCGTATGTAAACCATCAAGGGGGAACTCGGAGCTCAGCTGCGGCTTCCGAGGTAGTCCGTATCCTGTAGTGGGCCGGAAGAAACGTGCCGGATCTGTAGGCCATTTTACATTCTGGGCATAGACAATGGGCAGGCGGACTATCTGAGTCGCCAATCGCCAGACACCGGACCAAGAAGAGTGGTCCTTGCATATTTCAACTCCTTTACCGACGGTGGGGCACGCCGGATGTGGACCTGATGGCCTCTCGACTCAATCGCAATGGTCGAGGTTGTGGCCAGATCCAGGGATCCTTGGGCGATGCCTCGGATGCGTTGGTGGTCCCATAGTGTCCTTATCGCCTGATATAAACTCTGGTGATCCTAATTGTTCCTGATTGGCCTCAGCATCACTGGTACGCTGATCTGGTACGTCTCGTCGCGGACGTTCCCTGGCGGTTGCCGATGAGGGAGGACCTTCAGTCTCAAGGTCCTATGTTTCATCCGGCTTACAGTCTCTGGCTTTAACGGCAGGGCTGTTAAAAGCCAGGTGTTGAGGGACCGAGGTCTCTCGGACTCGGTCATTTTGACCATGTTAAGGACACGGAAGTCTTCCTCCAGGCAGATCTATCACTCTTTGAGTACCATCAAGGATCAGATTTCGGCCTTGGCCGTCTTCTTTCAGCGACCTCTAGCGGGACATTTTCTTGGTTAGCACCTTGTGTTGGGGGTTCGCCATGTGCTCCCTCCTGTCAAGCCTCCTCTCCCACCGTGGGATCTGAATTTGGTGCTCTCGGTCCTCCAGGAACCTCCTTTTGGGAATATCCGGGATATTCCCCTCTTGTCTCAGAAGGTGGCCTTTTTAGTGGCAATCACTTCTGTTTGACGAGTGTCTGAGTTGGCGGCTTTGTCCTGCAAGTCGCCATATTTAGTCATCCATAAGGATAAGGCGGTGTTGCATCCGCGACCTTCCTTTTTTGCCAAAGGTGGTGTCGACCTTTCACCTACATGAGGACATTGCCCTCCCGTCCTTGTGTCCTCACCCATCGCATCCCAGAGAGTTTGCGCTGCACATATTGGAGGTGGTACGAGCCTTACGGGTGTACCTGTCTGCTACTGCTTCTATTCGGAAGTCCGACTCACTATTTGTGACTGTCTCTGGTCCATAACAGGGCCAAGCGGTTTCGTCTGCCATCATTTTTAGGGGAATCAGACAAACCGTCATTCAAGCCTATGCTCTCAAAGGGCGGGCGCCTCCCTTTCCGGTTGCGGCGCATTCCACCAGGACAATTGGTGCTTCCTGGGTTTCCCGACATCAAGCGTCGGTTGCACAAGTGTGCAAGGCGGCGACCTGGTCGTCTGTTCATGCCTTTTAAGTTTTTATAAGGTTAATGTGGCTGCATCTTCGGATGCTTCCTTCGGCCGCAGGGTGCTGCAGGCCGCTGTTTAAAGTTGCGACTCCTCCGTTGAGGAGCTCTGCCTTATTGGAGTGAAGTTTTGGTTTTTCCATTTATACTGCTCCCATCCCTCTTGACACTGCTTTGGGACATCCCACGTGTAAAGTGTAAAGAGACACCGTGTCAGTCCATGGATGGTAAGAGAAAATAGGATTTTTTGTACTCACCGTAAAATCCTTTTCTCTGACATCCATGGACTGACACGGCAACCACCCTTCCTTTTAAGTTTGTACTGCTTTGTTACGAACTGAAGTCTGCTGACTGTAGTGGGAGGGTTATGTCCGGAGGGACCGCCCCCTGCCTGGGGCTGTTCAGCTCTGGCTTTTAGAATGTATGTATAACATTTCACATTCTGCCTAGGTCTTCTCCTGCAAGCAGGGACATAACCCACGTGTAAAGTGTAAAGAGACACCGTGTCAGTCCATGGATGTCAGAGAAAAGGATTTTACGGTGAGTACAAAAAATCCTATTTTTTTTTGCATTCCAAAAAATGCTTCTAAACACAACTGCCTAGAAACGACCCTGTGTACATGTACTGATAAGATAACCTAGAGGAGAGTTCAGGGGCAGCTGAAAAAAATACCCAACTGCTCCTAAACGTCCGTTTACCAGCAGCAGTGTACATGAGGCCTGAGGCCCCATGCACACGAGACGCCGGTGCAAACTCTGCTGAACACACGTTTTTAAAGGCTAAAACCGGTGTTTAAAAACGCCCGTTTTGCCGCGATTTTAGCGGCGTTTTACCGCGTTTGCGTCTATAGGCGTTTAGTTAAGAAACATCATAAGACCCTCCCTAAGCTCAAAAAACATTATTATTTAACCATTTCAGCCATTTTGGGAGACCAGCAGCTGAGAGAGCAGCAGTGTACTTGTATTTAGCGTATCACTTGCCACATCATCTGCCACTAGCTGTGGATTGTCCACTTGCCACGTCACCTGATACGTCACCTGGCCACGTCACCTGCCACAAGTTGTGAATTGTCCACTTGCCACGTCACCTGCAACATCACCTGGCCACAAGTTGTGGATTGTCCACTGGCCACATCACCTGGCCACGTCACCTGCCACAAGTTGTGGAATGTTCACTTGCCACGTCACCTGGCCACGTCACCTGCCACAAGTTGTGCATTGTCCACTTGCCACGTCACCTGGCCACGTCACCTGCCACCTCACCTGCCACAAGTTGTGAATTGTCCACTTGCCACGTCACCTGCCACGTCACCTGGCCATGTCACCTGCCACAAGTTGTGAATTGTCCACTTGCCACGTCACCTGCCACATCACCTGGCCACAAGTTGTGGATTGTCCACTGGCCACATCACCTGGCCACGTCACCTGCCACAAGTTGTGGAATGTTCACTTGCCACGTCACCTGGCCACGTCACCTGCCACAAGTTGTGCATTGTCCACTTGCCACGTCACCTGGCCACGTCACCTGCCACAAGTTGTGAATTGTCCACTTGCCACGTCACCTGCCACGTCACCTGGCCATGTCACCTGCCACAAGTTGTGGATTGTCCACTTGCCACATCACCTGGCCACGTCACCTGGCCACGTCACCTGCCACAAGTTGTGGAATGTCACCTGGCCACGTCACCTGGCCACGTCACCTGCCACAAGTTGTGCATTGTCCACTTGCCACGTCACCTGGCCACAAGTTGTGGATTGTCCACTTGCCACGTCACCTGCCACGTCACCTGGCCATGTCACCTGCCACAAGTTGTGGATTGTCCACTTGCCACATCACCTGGCCACGTCACCTGGCCACGTCACCTGCCACAAGTTGTGGAATGTCACCTGGCCACGTCACCTGGCCACGTCACCTGCCACAATTTGTGGATTTCCACCTGCCACGTCACCTGGCCACAAGTTGTGGATTGTCCACTTGCCACGTCACCTGCCACATCACCTGCCATGTCACCTGGCCACGTCACATGCCACGTCACCTGGCCACGTCACCTGCCACAAGTTGTGGATTGTCCACTTGCCACGTCACCTGCCACATCACCTGCCATGTCACCTGGCCACGTCACATGCCACGTCACCTGCCACAATTTGTGGCTTTCCACCTGCCACGTCACCTGGCCACGTTACCTGGCACAAGTTGTGGATTGTCACCTGCCACATCACCTGCCACGTCACCTGGCCACGTCACCTGCCACGTCACCTGCCACAAGTTTTGGATTGTCCACTTGCCACGTCACCTGCCACAATTTGTGGATTGTCCACCTGCCACGTCACCTGCCATGTCACCTGGCCTCGTCACCTGGCCACGTTACCTGCCACAAGTTGTGGATTGTCCACTTGCCACGTCACCTGGCCACGTCACCTGCCACAAGTTGTGGATTGTCCACTTGCCACGCCACCTGCCACAAGTTGTGGATTGTCTACAGTGCAATGCAAGCAATTATTTTTTTTTCATATTTTTTTGATGGTTTTTCATCATTTGCCATCATTTTTGAGATTTCTAATGTAAAAAAATAGGTCACCTTTAAAACGCTAATAAACGAAATCGCGGCAAAACGCCGGTACCCGCGTTTTGCCACGTTTAGCGGCGTTTAGCATCTGAAACGTGGAAAACTTTTGCGTCTGAACCCATTTTTTTTGCTTCTGGAAAAACGAGGTTAAACGCAACTGCCTAAAAACGGCAATAAACGAGACTGTGTGCATGGACACATAGGATAACATTGAATGGGTTCAGGAGCAGTTGAAAAAAGTGTCCAACTGCCTCTGAACGCGCGTTTAACAGCAAATAACAGCGTCTCGTGTGCATGGGGCCTTAGCGTTGAAGACCATGGCTATAGTAAGTAGCCATTCCAGGTCCCTCCCAATTCTGCTGTTCACACTTCCTGGGGCCAATCTACCAAGAGAGGGGAAGCATAGAACCAGAAATAAAGAAGAGGGGGCTGAAGTCACCACCAACTGCCCTCTCCATCCATTTTTGGTGAGCACAATGCTTAGATTACCTAGAAAGAAAATTGCTTGTCGAACAGATTTGTAGATCTAGAGTTTTAGGCAGTCAAGTTGTATGCAAATGTCAGCCTTTGGTATAAAAGCTGTTCTTGGTCATCCCTATGCTGCCTTATTGGTCAGGCGCCCACGATATTAACAGTGGGGTAAAGCTAAGTTCTTATAAGAATGGATGTGATTTATGTATAACTTCATCTGCCTATAGCTCTGGGACTAGTCATTATTTTTGACAGGCTTCCTTTCTATTCGTGACCCATGAATAGGTGGATCAAAAACAAATTTCAGTGTATTCCAGTGGGCAGCCAGGTTCGTCTGAGTGAGCGTAAGTTGGCATCCAGGTCTGCTTTTGCAGATGTGGGCAGATATAGGCGCACACATGTCTGCTCTCATCTGGCTGTATATAGGGATTACATGGGTCTGATTTTCCTCCTTTTTTATAAAGAAAAAAAAAACAGAACAGACAGATGTCGCATACATGATTGCATTTACCTGTAGTGTGGCAAAGGAGGATTTTTGTTTTCTTTGCAATTTTTAGTTTAAATAAAAAAAATCCTGGAGTTACAAGGATGGATGAAAATGGATGCCTACAGGTACATTCATTTCACACAATGCTATACATATTTATTATACATTCACATCAGTCCCTGCCCTCAAGGAGCTTAGTCTAATGCCCTGAGACACGATCCGAAAATCGGACGACCGATTGTCCGACTTTTCGTTTACTAGTTGCAAGTAGAAATTAAATACGACAGAAAAAAAAAATCAGAAGTGATGTCATGTGTTGTAATGTATTTGTGTTGTATTTTCGGACGACAACTGTACTGACTAAACAAAAATCGTACGATCTGGTGTCGTACGAGGAAAATTTTCACGCATGTCCGATAAAATATCGGATGAACTTTATCGGCTCACGGAAGCCCTGTACTAACGATCCGATTATCGTACGATTCTTCCTCGGACGACATTATTCGTACGATATTCGGATCATGTGTACGGGCCATAAGGTCTCTATCTCACATTCATACATACACATACTAGGGGCAATTACCTCCCAGCGCCTTTTATCTTATAGCTTCTCCTCAGTTAAAGTAGAACTATGGGCAAAACTTCTTTTTTTTTTTTGGGATAGGAGGGTCAGATTTTTTTTTTTTCGCCATCTGTGTCCCATTGCGGAGATTTCCCTTCACTTCCTGTCTCCTGGCCAAACAGTGGAGAGAGGCAGGAAGTGAGACTTGACCAGACAATGGCGCAGGGGGTTTTCCAGCAGAAAAAAAAAGCCAGCCATGGCTCTTGGCGCTTGCGGCATGGTGTCACATCTGGCGGATGTCAACTCACCTGGGTGCGGAGCGCACCATTATAGCAACGCCACTGACACCCCCATGTTTTGGCACCTGGGGCAGACCGCCTGCTCCCCCTTGGTATGCCCCTGCAGGGATTCACCTTGCATCCTGTACTCTCCTCCACAGAGAAGCCAAGCGTCGGTATTCTGATGGGGGGGGGGGGGGGGCGGAGCCTGCTCAGTATTTTCTCCATAAGACGCAGGGACACTTTGCCCTATTTTATTTATTTTTTGGGGGGGAGGGAATACAGTACTTTGAAGTCCTCCTGCCTTTTTCATAACAATATCTGCACGGGTTCTTTTGATTTTAAATTGTGGGTGTTTTATTAAAAAAAAAAAAATGCTTTTGGAGTAAAAATATATCTAAACAGATAGTTTTTTCTATTTAAGATAAATCCAAGCGCTGAAAGATGAGAGAACATGCACTGCATTGATGCATTCACACAATGTCAAGGTAACCATACACATGTTGATGTACAACGTAACCCACAGCAACAATGTGGACCCAACTTTGACAATAGCACAACATGATGAAGTGTGCCCAGAAAAGTGTGCATCCACCCTGAAGGTTTTCTGACATTCAGATCATGGGATGTGCAGTGGTAGTATATCAAGCGTAGATGCAGATTTTCCAAATTATCAGTAATCAACTTGTGTGTTACTGTCACTCTCTTTCAAACTAGTTAATACCAAATATCAGTTAGGACCCATTCAGACCTGTACGTTACATTAATGCACATGGATTGCGCGGCTTTACTGTGATGCATTGTAGGTCATTGTGATGCAGTAGCATTTATTTGGACTGCCACTCCAGTACACAATTATAATGGCAGTAAATGTACCTATGATGCAGCACAATGCCATACACATGCTATGCAAAAGATAAAAAAAAAACTTGAGGGTGTTTTTGATGCGTTCCAGTGCATTTTTTCTTAACCTTGCATAAGGACATGTGTTTCAGTGCATTTCGGTGCGTTTTGGTGCCTTTTTAGGCTTCATGCCCACAGACGTTTTTACAGCTGCGTTTTTTACAGCTTAAAAACGCCTGTCCATGTTGTTGTAAAAATTTATTTTTTTGAAGAAAAAAAAACCCGTCTGCGCTAAAAAACGCGACCGCGCGTTTTTTGACGCTTCGCGTTTTTTTCTGCCTAACTCCGACGCTGAGGAACGCACTGGTCCTGTTTTTTTTTTTTTTTACAGCTTAACCACTTAACGACCGCTCACTGTATATATACGTCGGCAGAATGGCACCGACAGGCACAATCACGTAGAGTGTACGTGATTGCCTTTGTATAGTTGGGGGGTCCAATCGGACCCCCCTCCTATACAGTGAGCGGTGGCTAAGTGTCCGGGAGCGTTCCGGGATTAGGGGGCAGCCATTCGTTTCCGGCCACCCCCTCGCGATCGCTCCCGGCGAATGGAAATGCCCCCTCTGTCTGTCAGACAGAGGGAGCAGGAGGAAGTGATGTCATCTCTGGTGCGGCGCTCACATATACCGAGCGCCGTACAAGAGAAGACATCAGGTCAGTGCGCACAACACTACACTGACACCAGGACACATAAGGACATAAATCGCCCCCCTAGACACCCCAGTCACAGTGTCACTGATTGCAGTGACCATTTATTTAGTGATCACTGCAATCAGTGACATTTGTGACTGTAAAAGTGTCACCAAAGTTTAGTCTTAGGTCCAGTGTAGCCCCCTACCCCCCCTAATAAAGGTTTAACCCCCTGATCACCCCCCAGATAACCCTTTCACCCCCTATCACCACTGTCGCTAAGCGATCGTTTTTCTAAACGCTGTCTTAGTGTCGGTGATGCAGATCGGTAGCTGGTAATTTTTTTTAGGTTCGCCGCAGGTTTTTATAGCGTCAGGTACCCCCATATATTATCTAATAAAGGTTTTAACCCCCTGATTCCCCCTAGTTAACCCTTTCACCAGTGATCACCATATAAGTGTTACGGGTGACGCTGGTTAGTTAGTTTGCTTTTTATAGTGTCAGGGCACCCGCCGTATATAACCCAATAAAGGTTTAACCCCCTGATCGCCCGGCGGGTGAGATCAATTAGGTTTTAGCGTCAAAGAGGGTCTGCGTCACACCCCAGGCAGCGTCAGGTTAGTGCCAGTAACGCTAACACCCACGCGTGAAGCATACACCCCCCTTAGTGGTATAGTATCTGAACAGATCAATATCTGATCTGATCTATACTAGCGTCCCCAGCAGTTTAGGGTTCCCAAAAACACAGTGTTAGCGGGATCAGCCCAGATACCTGCTGGCACCTGCGTTTTTCCCCTCCGTCCAGCCCAGGCCACCCAAGTGCAGTATCGATCGATCACTGTCACTTGCAAAACAAAAACACACATAACTGCAGCGTTCGCAGAGACAGGCCTGATCCCTGCGACTCCAGTGCTGTAGGAGGTGATTTCACCACCACAGTTAAAAAAAAAAAAAGCAAATATGCCGAAGCATTGGGGCAGCAGGGGCGGAGGGGCGATTTTGCTCCTAATGCCGCGTACATGCGGTCGAAATTCCGACGGAGGCTTGCCCGTGGAAAAGTCCGACCATGTGTGTGCGGCATAACTTTTTTGCGGGAGGATGCCCCCATGCTTCGGCATATATAAATGGTGCGTGTATGCCCATCATTGGAAGTGGGTGGATGAAGGGCGGTATTCTAATGGTGGGCATACCCACCGATCAATCTCTTTTTTCGTTCAGCCAACTGGCTGCATGAAAAAAAAAGATTACATGTCCAACAAGGACCAGCAACGTACTGGTATGTTGCTGGACTTTGAATGTTTATACCAGAATGATGCCTGTGGGTTTAGGTATCATCTTGGTATCATTCTTTTCAGCCTGCGGCCGGCTTTCATGTAAAAGCAATCCTAGCGGCTAATTAGCCTCTGGACTGCTTTTACAAGCAGTGGGAGGGAATGCCCCCCCCCCCCGGATATAAAAAGTGCCATTGGGAAAGCATTTTATCACACCGATCTTGGTGTGGTCAGATGCTTTGAGGGCAGAGGAAAAATCTATTTTTTTCAAAAAAAGAGTACCTGTCACTACCTATTGCTATCATAGGGGATATTTACATTCCCTGAGATAACAATAAAAATGATAAAAAAAAAAAATACTTGGAAGGAACAATTTAAAAATAAAATAAAAAAGCAAAATTAATAAAAAAAAAAAAAAAGCACCCCTGTCCTGCCCTGCTCTTGCCCAATGGCGAACGCAAGCGTCGGTCTGGCTTCATATGTAAACAGCAATTGCACCATGCATGTGAGGTATCACCACGAAGGTCAGATCGAGGGCAGTCATTTTAGCAGTAGACCTCCTCTGTAAATCTCCTGGGGTAACCTGTAAAGGCTTTTAAAAATGTATGTAGTTTGTCGCCAATGCGCGTTTGTGCGAAATTTTAAAGCATGTCGTGTTTGGTATCTATGTACTCGGCCTAAGATCATCTTTTTTATTTCATCAAACATTTGGGCAATATAGTGTGTTTTAGTGCATTAAAATTAAACAAAGTGTATTTTTTAACCCAAAAAATGCGTTTGAAAAATCGCTGCGCAAATACTGTGTAGAAAAAAAAAATGCAACACCCACCATTTTAATCTGTAGGGCCTTTGCTTTAAAAATATATATAATGTTTGGGGTTTCAACATAATATTTTCTTGCAAAAAAAAAATGTTTTCATGTAAACAAAAAGTGTCAAAAAGGGCTTTGCCTTCAAGTGGTTAGAAGAGTGGATGAAAGCTTCCTAATGTTGTGTATAAAATGCCAGAACAGTTCAAAACCCCCCCAAATGACCCCATTTTGGAAAGTAGACACCCCAAGCTATATACTGAGAGGCATGTCGAGTCCATGGAATATTTTATATGTTGACACAAGTTGCGGAAAAACGACAATTTTTTTTTTTTTTTGCACAAAGTTGTCACTAAATGATATATTGCTCAAACATGCCATGGGCATATGTGGAATTACACCCCAAAATACATTCTGTTGCTTCTCCTGAGTACGGGGATACCACATGTGAGACATTTTGGGAGCCTAGCCGCGTACGGGACCCCAAAAACCAAGCACCGCCTTCAGGCTTTCTAAGGGTGTAAATTTTTGATTTGACTTCTCACTGCCTATCAGTTTCGGAGGCCATGGAATGCCCAGATAGCACAAAACCCCCCCAAATGACCCCATTTTGGAAAGTAGACACCCCAAGCTATTTGCTGAGAGGTATTGTGAGTATTTTGCAGATCTCGCTTTTTGTCACAAAGTTTTGAAAATTGAAGAAAAAAAAAATATATATATATATATATATATATATATATATATATATATATATATATATATATATATATATATATATATATATATATATATATATATATATATTTTCTTTCTTCAGTTTCAAAAACAAATGAGAGCTGTAAAATACTCGCCATTCCTCTCAGCAAATAGCTTGAGGTGTCTATATTCCAAAATGGGGTCATTTGGGGGGGTTTTGTGCGATTTTGGCATTTTATGGCCTTCGAAACTGTGATAGGTAGTGAGGAGTGAAATCAAAAATTTGCGCCCTTAGAAATCCTGAAGGCGGTGCTTGGTTTCCGGGGTCCTGTACGCGGCTAGGCTCCCAAAAAGTCCCACACGTGGTATCCCCGTACTCAGGAGAAGCAGCAAAATGTATTTTGGGGTGAAATTCCACATATAACCATGGCATGTGTGAGCAATATATCATTTAGTGACAACTTTTTGTAATTTATTTTTTTTTTTTTTGTCATTATTCAATCACTTGGGACAAAAAAAAAAAATTCAATGGGCTCAACATGCCTCTCAGCAATTTCCTTGGGGTGTCTACTTTCCAAAATGGGGTCATTTGGGGGGGTTTTGTACTGCCCTGTCATTTTAGCACCTCAAGAAATGAGATAGGCAGTCATAAATTTAAAGCTGTGTAAATTTCAGAAAATGTTCCCTAGTTTGTAAACTCTATAACTTTTGCGCAAACCAATAAATATACGCTTATTGACTTTTTTTTTACTAAAAACATGTGGCTGAATACATTTTGGCCTAAATGTATGACTACAATTGAGTTTATTCGATTTATCTTATAACAAAAAGTAGAAAATATCATTTTTTTTTTCAAAATTTTCGGTCTTTTTCCGTTTATATCGCAAAAAATAAAAATCGCAGAGGCAATCAAATACCATTAAAAGAAAGCTCTATTTGTGGGAAGAAAAGGACGCAAATTTCGTTTGGGTACAACATTGCATGTCCGCACAATTTACAGTTAAAGCAGCACAGTGCAAAATTCTGAATTCACCTCTGGTCCTTTAGCTACCAAATGGTCCGGGGCTTAAGTGGTTAAAAACGACTATGCTATTTACAGCTCAAAAACGTCTAGGTGGGCAAGAAGCTATAGACTAACATGGACAGGCGTTTTTAAGCTGTAAAAAACGCTCAAACGCGGCTGTAAAAACATCCGTGGGCATGAGGCCTTACAGCGTTCCAGTACAGTTCAGTGCCGAAAAAATGCAGCATGTTCTACTTTTTGTTTTTGTTTTTTTGTTTTTCTGGAACTGCAAGCACTAAAAACCATATAACCTACTTTCCATGCATTTTTGATGCAGAAAAAAAACGCACTGGACAGCATGTGGTGTGAACTGGCACTTAAAGTAAACTTTTTAAAGTAGTAAACTCCCTTTTTATTTTTAACTTGTACCTACAGGTAAGCCTATAATAAGGTTTACCTGTAGGTACTGTAAATATTTCCTAAACTTGCACCATTTAGGACATATTCACAATGTATGCAGCCGGTGAGGTCACTGGCGCATCCACTCTAAAGGAGGCAACATACCCGTGCCCTACCTTCAGAGCTCCGTGCCGCTGTCCATGACCTGATTGCAGCGCAGCCAATCAGACGGCCGGAACACGTAAACCCAGAAGGAAGACTGGGTGAAGATGGATGGAAGCCCTGTCAACAGTGACAGTGAGCCGCTGGAGGACTTCGTTCCAAGGTAAGTATTTCATAATTCCACATTTTATACCATTTTTGTCTAGCAAAAAAACCAACACAAAAAAAAGGTGTGGTTTACTACTGCTGTAACACAATGTATCGTGTGAAAGAGCCTTTAGGCTGTAGTAGGAATGCCTAAAATAGTTGAAGTTCACTGAGTTTTGAAGTTAAAGCAAATATTTCTTATATTGCAGCTTACCAGTTCTTAAATGTGATGGCTGCATTAATTTTCTTTTTTAGGCTTTTTTTCCTTTTTTATTTTCATCTGGCGATCCAGCCAGAAAGTCGTTGTATGTTTTTTTTTTTTTTTTTTTTTTTTTCAACAGAAGATGCTCTCCTGAAAATGTAGCAGTTAGAATATTGAGACAAGCCATTTACTACTGAAAGGGGTGCTTGAAATGATAAACTGTTGCCATGACTGCAGTGTGAGCTAAAGTTTGGCTTCAAGCTGTTAGTGTATCTAAATCTGCTAGTGCATCTAACACTCCTCTAGACTGCTGCTGTCCAAAAGTGCCCCTGTGCTCCTTCATCCAGAGTGGGGGCACTCTAATAGAGAAGTGTTACCGGCCTTTAACAGAGGGGGAAAAACCCTAAAAAAAAAAAGAAATCGGCAAAGCATGGGTTGCACTTTATTAGAGGCAAATTATGTGTCGGGTGCTGTGTGGCCAAATAAACTTTTTACTGGAGTTCAGCTTTAACGCATTGACCAATCGGTGGACTTGTGCAGTGCCTAAATCTTGTCTTAATGACCACTTACTCTTTCTTTTGCAGAAGTCATTAAAGTGTAATTTTGAGCTGTTTAGGGAAGGTGGCTGCTTTTATAATGCATAGATCTATATCAAGTAAAGGTAAATATGTAATGTGGCGTGCAATAGATCTTTGTCGCAGAGTTTTGTTCCTGTGTGCAGCACCTGCCATTAGTTATGCAGTTCTAGCTCTAGGCATTTGCTTCCCCTAGTAGTGCCTTTTTAATTGCCTCATTCTGCTGATGTTCAGTGAGTTCTCACATTAAGGCTCAAGGCAATTACTAGTGTGTTATCATGGGACTAGCAGTCACTTGCAAAGGCAGTTTTCTTAATAGAGTTTCTGATCACTCCAGTCCTTGGTTAAGCTAGCACATTAGCAGCTAGAAATTTAAAGTTCTTCTGCGTGGCAGAGGGTACTACGACATTTGTGTATCTGGCCAGATTTGTAGTACAGTATAGAACTAGAGATTTTCTGACTGCAAACAACAAAATCCACAGATGAAATCTTTTTATGAGGCTGCATTTACACCGGGGCATTTTGAATTGGGGGCAGAATTGCCACAATTCGGCCCGCGATTGCAATACATTCTGCTAAAATAACAAATTGCACAACACGAATTTCATATGCCATTCATTTTAAACCTTAAAAACACGGTGTGGTTGTGCCAAGATTATCATGCAGCAAGCTGCATCGCGTGAAGATTGTCTCCTAAAAATAAAAAAAATAAAGGATTAGGAGTTTTTCAGGCAACAACCTTTGTGCGATCTCAGTGCGATTTATCGCACCAGAACTGCACTGCGTTTTTAGGTGTCAAAAGTTTTTAGGTGTAATCTAAAATTCACGTTGTGCAGATTGTCATTGTAGGCTGCGTTCACACCTGGGCATTTTGGGATCTGCCCACTATCTCAAGATCACTACAATAGCAAAACACTGGTTCAGTTTTATTATTTTTCCATGACGCCTAGTGGTGCAACGGATCGGTCGTGATCCGAACGGGTCACCCTTTCGGAACGGATCACCACGCGATCCGCAGAGCCTCGGCCGTAGGAAAGGCCGCGGCTTCGGCCTAACTTCCGGATCGGCGGCCATCTTGGTACACCCGGCGGCGGCCGATGTAGTGACGTTTCGCCGCCATCTTGCTCCACCCCACACTCCTGCACAGTAATGATAGAGAAGGGGCCAAGCAGACATCTTGTTACACCCAACGGAGTTTTAAATTTCAAAACAAAACAGAGCTTATCAGCTTTAATACATTATTTGTAAATCCATCGGACTGTTTACATTTTAAATTTTAAAAGCAACAGCAAACCTTACATGATTGCTAATGTGACGGAACACCTCTGATTTTCACATTTAACATTTAGTTAAATGTGAAAATCAGAGGTGTTCTGTCACATTAGCAACCATGTAAGGTCAGCAGGTTTGCTGCTGCTTTTTAAAATTTAACATGTAAAGAGTCCGTTGGATTTACAAATACTGTATTTAAGCATATAAGCTCCGTTTTGTATTGAAAATAACTGTAAACTCAAATTCCGGTGGGTGTAACATTATTTTTTTTTTTTTTTTTTGCCGATCCGAAAATGATCCGATCCGTGGCTCTGATCCGAGGATCGATCCGATCCGTGAGGTTTTTTTTGATCCGTTGCACCCCTAATGACGCCCATAACACGATCACGGAAAATCGCATTTCGTGAAGCTTGTTGCCCAAAAAGGAGCAGGAGAAGTATGGGTTTTTTTTTTCCCCTTCAGAATCATGCTTGCCTAGGTGGATGCAGCATCGTTCTAAAGCTGCATCTGCCCCCTCCCAGCTCGAAGGCTGAGAACCGAGCGATCAAACACTGCAGATCGCTCGGTTCTCAGGGCTCACTGAACAGAGAACTGGTGACTGTCAGTCACCACTGTCTGCTCTGCCGCTCTTCTCTCACTGGAGTGCTGGGCTGTGGAGGTGGCCAGCTCAGGCTCACTGAGAGGCTAAGCTGGGTGCCGGTCCAGACATGCTGGAGGATCCCAACTTCATTGTCATCATGCCTGGGCCTGGGCCTGTACCGACTCTGTGATGTCAGCCAACAGCGGGAGGCACTTCCGCCGGCTAGGCTGAGACTGGAACAAAGCCAGAAACTGATTTGTTCCAGTCTCCTATGTAAAAACACTGAAGCGATGTCGCTTACAGTTTACTCGGCTGCCAATGGTGTTGATTTAAAAAAAAAAAGACTATCTTTTAGATCCCTCCATAAAGAGTACCTGTCGCCACCCATTACTGTCACAAGGGATGTTTACATTCCTTGTGACAGCAAAAAAAGTGATCAGAATTATAATTTTTTATTTTAAAGTGACAATGTAAGCTCGCGCAGCAAAGAAACCACATGCGCAAGTCGCGCCTGCATATGTAAACGGTGTTCAAATCACACGTGAGGTATCGCCGCGATTGTTAGAGCAATAATTCTTGCAAAATACCTCTAACTCTCTAACTTGGCAACCGTTAAATTTTTTTAAAGCGTCGCCTGTGGAGATTTTTTTAGGTATCGTAGTTTGTCGCCATTCCACGAGTGTGCTCAATTTCCATGATATGTTGGGTATCGATTTACTCTGCGTAACATCTTTCACATAATACAAAAAAATTGGGCTAATTTTACGGTTTCAGTTTTTTTTATTTATGAAAGTCTTTTTTTTCCAAAAATTGCATTTGAAAGACCGCTGCACAAATACCGCGTGACATAAAATATTGCAACGATCACCATTTTATTCTCTAGGGTCTTTGTTAAAAAAATATATATGTTTGGGGGTTCTAAGTAATTTTCTAGCAAAAAATATGGGTTTTAACTTGTAAGCAACAAATATCAGAAATGGGCTTAGGCATGAAAGGGTTAAAATGACCCTTCCATTGCACTCTGTAGATTTAATTTTCTAGCACTCTGTAGACGTAATTTTCTAGCTATATCTGCTCTTAATTTCATTTTGTGCAATCTGTCAGAGTGCTGGCCATAATATCTATGCGCTAAACATTACACCTGCTGCTCATGGTCTTAAATGCCTGCATTGTCGTTTTTTGATATTTATAGTTTCATTACAGAAATGCTATTGGTGCCATTTTGATTCTTTATCTGTAGTGTGTACAATGCTTAGATAGGGCTCTGACAAGGAGTGTAAATCCCTATTGACAGATAAAAAGGAGCCTTTTTTAACTACTGATTCTGAATTAATTTGTTTTATTTTCATTACAGGAGACTACACCTTAACAAGAAGGCGTCTGACAAGCAACCTTACAGCAAGCTTCCTGGGGTTTCTCTTCTTAAACCATTAAAGGGGGTGGATCCCAATCTCATCAACAATTTAGAAACCTTTTTTGAACTGGACTATCCAAAAGTAAGTAGGAACTTTTTTCTTATTTTTTTTGTGTTTGTAAAATACAGCAGACATGTATCCTCTGCAGAACTTGCAGCCCTGTGGTCATCTCATACCAAACATTTTGTCCTTAGTGTGGCCGCTTGCTCACACACTCCTACTCTCCATGCGTTCCTATTGGCTAGTTAGGCAGCCCATCATAGTTATGGGCCAATTGGAATGGCGCTCCCAAACGCAGCCTGACATTCAGATGAAATGGAGATTAAACAATGCTGATGTGCAGGCCCAGCACTCTGTGCCTGCAAGCAGGTTTCAGTGTGCCAGGATCATTAAAATGTAATTCTGCTTTCATGGCAAAAAATAAAAGCTTATAAATTATAGCCTATAAAGTTGTTACCCAGGTCATATTGTAAATGTAATTTCCTGCTTTGTTTGACTCACAGATTTTCTCACAAGTCTGTACTAAGATGCAAGTAAGATTGCACCCAGAGGGGATCCTCTTTTCTTTTATTTATTTTTTTGTTACTCTTTAAAGCGGAGTTCCACCCAAAAGTGGAAATTCCGCTTTAAGCACTCCTCGCCCCCTTGCATGCCACATTTGGCATGTCATTTTTTTTGGGGGGGGGGGGGGGTTGGGGGCTTGGTTAGGAGTGGGACTTCCTGTCCCACTTCCTACTTCCACCCAGGGACCGTCTAGGCGACTCCCCCTCTGCCCCTCTCTCTAGGCCGGGGATATGCAATTAGCGGACCTCCCAGCTGTTGCAGAACTACAAATCCCATGAGGCATAGCAAGATTCTGACAGCCGCAAGCATGACACCCAGAGGCATGATGGGACTTGTAGTTTTGCAGCAGCTGGAGGTCCGCTAATTGCATATCCCTGCTCTAGGCGATCTCCTGGGATACATGACAGGTCCCAGAAGATCGCCTGTCTATTCCGGGAGCGCAGCGCGACTCGCACATGCGCAGTGCGTGCTCGGCCGTGAAGCCGAAAGCTGTCACGGCCGGGTGCCCAGAATGTGGATGGAGGTGCAGAGGAGAGGAGCGATCCTCCGTGCGGCCGCATTGCTGCACCGTGGAACAGGTAAGTGTCTGTTTATTAAAAGTCAGCAGCTATACTTTTTGTAGCTGCTGACTTTTAATAAACATTAAAAGGCTGGCACTCTGCTTTAAGTCGCTGTCAGGTCTTGTTGTTACCTTATGTTACCTTGCATAAGAATTAGTAATCCTTGACAGCCCTGAACTTGTTGAGTACAGAATAATACACAGAATTAAAGCATGAAATGTGCAGATGTAAAGTTGTCAGTGTAGTGACCACTGGGGCACACGTAGTCAGTGATGTTTCCTATGCCCTAATTGGCCTGGTTCTAAGCAATTAGAGTTGCAGATACCTCTTGTATTGTTTGGGGAAGAAGGATCTTCTCAATTTTCCGTTGCTCTTTTACTATAGTTGCAACACCACGTGCTTGTGTTGCATTTCCTTGATGAATTTCCCCTAATTGGGAGGTGGGAACAAAATATGTTTGTGAATAAAGCTGTGAAACAAAGTAACACTGTCATTCTGGCTTTGCAACAGGTGGCTGGAAACTAGTGTAAGGAAACCTTATGTGTCCTTCAGTCACAAACCATTCCTTATTGTGCTGCTCTACTTTATACTGCAAGTGGCTGTTTACTTTTTGCGACTGTCTGTTTCAATACTGCGACTTCAGCTCAATTTCCGCATAGGATTCGTAATTGCAGTAAGTTGCTTTGGGCCTCAAATTGTTCCCTTTTAGTTGCAAGCGTAAACCCCCCCCCCAAAAAAAAGATCTTGATCACTTCTTAAATTAGCGCATTGGTCTGTGACCATGTGCTTGGTTTGTCTATGTGAAAAAATCTGGTATGGCATTAGCACTCCAATTCTAAATCTGTTGCAGTATGTAATTGAATTGTGCCTTGCAACTGATTATTAAATGGAATGAATGCAAGAGGAGTCCCCCCAAAGAGTTTTAGGGGGTTATGGCAAGCTGTATTTTAGAAATAGTGGGACATGCACTTCCTGTCTCTAGTGAACCTGCGCAATTTAAAAATGTTAACAGATTTTTGAATGCTTCAAAAATTCAGAAAGCGGACAAAAATCTGATTCTTTTCTTTGTGGAGAAAAAAAAGAAGGAAAGATTCATTGCCTCACTGAGAACTTTATCAAAGTGTAACATTTATTCTTGGAAGCTCATGAACTTTAGAAGGTGTCGCAATGTTTTTGAGAATTCATGAAAGATCCTGCACAAGCTAAGCAGGACTTTACCCTCCTATCCTTTACAGCCAAGGAAGCTGCCATCTTGGCTTCTGTCCAAATCTTCAGTTGCCATGATGCTGCACATGTGATCAGTTATGGCACCAGTCCTTTGAGGGCTAAGTTGAGTTTACATAAGCACACTGGCAATTGCTAGTTATCACTAGAGGCATGCCCAGAAATGTAACTGTTTTGGAAAAGTAAAGTTAAAGTGTTTGTTACCCCAACACTTCATATACCTGCTGTACCATGTACTTGTATGAGAAAGTATCCTGTTCTCTTTGTATTGCTTCCTTTATGTGAAATCCCTGGCTTTGCTGCCAGTCACTCTGCTTTCCTATGTAAAACTGACCACACTAAGCATGATAGCACACTGTGGTCTGTTGTCTAGCTGTGCTGGGAATTCCGTGTGCTGTCCTCCAATGATCAGACTTGTACTGACACGCCCCCGCTGCACAGCCATTCACGGAGAAGCTGTGTGCTGCTCCTTTTCCTCCCCCAGCTCCTATGCAACTGAGAACAGAGGGAATGTGATCACTTGTAAAAAAGGAAAAGGGAATTTACAGTGTATGTATATAATGAGAGATAGAGGACCCTCTTTGTTATATTGCAGCCATTTGCTAAAATCTTAAGTTATTTTTTTTCCCTCATTAATGTACACACAGCACCCCATATTGACAGAAAAACACAGAATTGTTGACATTTTTGCTGATTTATTAAAAAAGAAAAACTGAAATATCACATGGTCCTAAGTATTCAGACCCTTTGCTGTGACACTCATATATTTAACTCAGGTGCTGTCCATTTCTTCTGATCATCCTTGAGATGGTTCTACACCTTCATTTGATTCCAGCTGTGTTTGATTATACTGATTGGACTTGATTAGGAAAGCCACACACCTGTCTATATAAGACCTTACAGCTCACAGTGCATGTCAGAGCAAATGAGAATCATGAGGTCTAAGGAACTGCCTGAAGAGCTCAGACAGAATTGTGGCAAGGCACAGATCTGGCCAAGGTTACAAAAAAAATTCTGCTGCACTTAAGGTTCCTAAGAGCACAGTGGCCTCCATAATCCTTAAATGGAAGACATTTGGGACGACCAGAACCCTTCCTAGAGCTTTCCATCCGGCCAAACTGAGCTATCGGGGGAGAAGAGCCTTGGTGAGAGAGGTAAAGAAGAACCCAAAGATCACTGTGGCTGAGCTCCAGAGATGCAGTCGGGAGATAGGAGAAAGTTGTAGAAAGTCAACCATCACTGCAGACCTCCAGTCGGGGCTTTATGGCAGAGTGGCCCGACGGAAGCCTCTCCTCAGTGCAAGACACATGAAAGCCCGCATGGAGTTTGCTAAAAAAACACCTGAAGGCCTCCAAGATGGTGAGAAATAATATTCTCTGGTCTGATGAGACCAAGCTAGAACTTTTTGGCCTTAATTCTAAGCAGTATGTGTGGAGAAAACCAGGCACTGCTCATCACCTGTCCAATACAGTCCCAACAGTGAAGCATGGTGGTGGCAGCATCATGCTGTAGAGGTGTTTTTCAGCTGCAGGGACAGGACGAGTGGTTGCAATCAAGGGAAAGATGAATGCGGCCAAGTACAGGGATATCCTGGATGAAAACCTTCTTCTCCAGAGTGCTCAGGACCTCAGACTGGGCCGAAGGTTTACCTTCCAACAAGACAATGACCCTAAGCACACAGCTAAAATAACGAAGGCGTGGCTTCACAACAACTCCGTGACTGTTCTTGAATGGCCCAGCCAGAGCCCTGACTTAAACCCAATTGAGCATCTCTGGAGAGACCTAAAAATGTCTGTCCATCAACGTTTACCATCCAACCTGACAGAACTGGAGAGGATTTTCAAGGAGGAATGGCAGAGGATCCCCAAATCCAGATGTGAAAAACTTGTTGCATCTTTCCCAAAAAGACTCATGGCTGTATTAGATCAAAAGGGTGCTTCTACTAAATACTGAGCAAAGGGTCTGAATACTTAGGACCATGTGATATTTCAGTTTTTTTCTTTTTTAATAAATCTGCAAAAATTTCAACAATTCTGTGTTTTTCTGTCAATATGGGGTGCTGTGTGTACATTAATGAGGGGAAAAATGAACTTAAATGATTTTAGCAAATGGCTGCAATATAACAAAGAGTGAAAACTTTAAGAGGGTCCGAATACTTTCTGTGTGTGTGTGTGTGTGTGTGTGTGTGTGTGTGTGTGTGTGTGATAATATCTATACACATCTTTTGCCTTTCATTTCTATTTTAAACTGAATGGGCTGTTTTACAAGGTAATCATTTTTACAAACATTTTTAAGTTACCGTATATACTCAAGTATAAGCCGACCGGAATATATGCCTAGGCACCTAATTTTACCACAAAAAAAAAAAATGGGAAAACTTACTGTGCCCATGACTGACGTGTAACATGGGAGTCTATGGAAGGGGTGCCCGGCTTTGAAAAATCAGTGCTCCCCGGCCGTTGGTCCCCCGGACAACAAACTTTGTACACGTATAAAGGAAGAGTGAGGCTACATGTGTGCCAAGTTTGACGTCCACGGGACCTATGGCCGGCCGGTCCTAGGTCCCCAAAGTCCGGGAGATCAGGCGCAAAAAGGTGACTCAAGTATAAGCCGAGGGGGGCATTTTCAGCACAAAAAAAGTGCTGAAAAACTTGGCTTATACTCGAGTATATATGGTGAGTTCAGTTCCTGTTTTAATTGTTCTATTTTTTATTTTTTCGTAATTGTTGATGGTTAGAAGTGTGGTTCTAGTGTGTGAATTCATATTCACTGGAAATTATACGTTTTTAACTTAATTTGAAACTCTTCCTGTTTGGTTTTCTTGTGAAGAATAATAAATTCTGTTTTGTTACTTCAAATATGCCTGACTTGACATTTTTACCCAGAGGAACAATTGAAATAAGTTTCAGAACTGTTGCCAAAATTTATCGGGGCTCAGTGGGAATATTGACACCTTACATTAGTGGTCAGTGGGACGAATGCCCATCCTTGCAGTGGTGGTCAGACTGTTTCCCTGAAGCTGCATTCCACTTGAGCCAAGCGACTGGACATTTTTACAAGCTGTTCTTTTGAGCGTTTGTACGGGTGTTTTGAGCATTTTTGCAGGCGTTTTTGCCTTGCTTGTTTTTAGCTTTTAATATTTTTAGCCAATGGAAATGTAGTTACTAGGAAAAATAAAGTGATAAGTGCTTTTGGGCGCCAAAAAGGTTTGAAGCTTGTAAGCTTTGTACTTTTTTCGAGCTGCAAGCTTTAGGGACACTACGCTCATTTATGAACAGGTACAATTGAAAACTGGGATTTGGGATGTTGAGCATTTTGAAACGTCGGGCTACAAGGTGCTCAGGTGGGAACGGGCCTAATAAACAGCTAAAAAGATCATTCATGCTGCTGGTTCTGCCAAGAAGTGATGGATCCAAAACTTTTCAGAAACTCGGATTGCAGCCACAGTTCAAGAAATCACCAAAAAACACTGGTTGAGATGGCAGGCTTATGTGCTCTGTCTTGGTCCCACCCCCTTCCCCAGTTCCCACTAAGAACCAGCCTTTTTATGCGCTTTTTTTTTTTTTTTTTTCCCCTATGCACAACAATCAAGAAGATGTTTACAATAACATAAAAAAATGAAATTTCTCTTATCGTCCATGGACCGACGCAGCTCTCATACTGATTACATGTGGGTATATGTCCCTGCTCGCAGGAGAAGATCTAGGCAGAATGTTAGAGGTTAAAACATTCTAGAACAAGCCAGAGCTGAACAGCCCCGCCCAGAGGGGCGGTCCCTCCGGACATTACCCTTCCACCTGCAGCTAATCAGCCTCAGTTTTTTTCTGCCTAGCAGAAGGAGAAGACGTGGCTCTCAGGAGCCAGTCTCCTGGAAGATTTTACTTTTGATTTTTATTCCTTTGGGAATTTTATTATTTTATTTTTGAGACCTTCAATCAACTGTCGGCTGGGCAACTGGTATCCTCGTAGTCTTCCCTGTCCGACCATCGAGCGTGCTGATCCTCGCCTTGTGTGCGTGAGACTCAGTTCACGACATACCCCATGGCTCCAGGGGTGGCCGGGTTGCTTTCATGCTCCCGCGGTCCTCTCAAGATTGAACAGTACTTGACTGACTGTATCTCTCGCGGTGGAACGGGCCGACAGCTACGCAGTACGACTCTGTGATAGGTCTGTCTGAAACAAGCCAGTGGGTCCCTGAAAGGGACGGGTAAGTAGTCTCTCCTACTGCAGGTGAGTACATGCTGGCTGTGTTTCTGTGTGTGGGGGTTTCTCCCTGTACCCCCCTGTTATGCTGCTCTCTGCACCCTGTACTGGTGCTGTGCTGTGGGGTGCTTGGGGGTCACTCTGGCCTGGCTGGGCGCTCATGTCTGCAGTTTTTTCTGGTGTGTGAGGTGATTATTGCGTGCGCCATTGGCGCTGTTTGAGGTGGTTATTGCGTGCGCCATTGGCGCGCATTAGAGCTTTGAATTTTGCGCTCGGCGGCCATCTTGGCGTTCAGTGGCGCAGTTATAGCTGCGGCCGGGGGCCATTTTCTTGTGGCCGCCGCGCATTTATTTCTGGCGGCGGCGCGAATCCCCTCACAATCTCCTCACAGACTGAGCTGTCCTTAAGGGTTGGTGGGTCCTCCCGGGTATCCCCTCCTCAGCGTAGCCAGTGGTAGGACTGTATATTCACTGTATAGTGTATAAGGTCTCAGAGGGTGGCGTTTATGGAGTCTGATACACCTGCTCTCCACATTGCCTGGGGCAACTGGCAGTGCTGCACAGTTAAACATGTTCATATGTTTCCTGCACCTGCGGTCCTTATGGACCAGTTGTCAGCAGTCCTGGAATCATTCCTGTCAGAATGGAAGCGGTGTGCGAGCAAAAGGAGCTATAAGCCCCCTCCCCCCCACAAAAATCTTTAGTGAAGGAGTGCTCTGAGTCAGATATGGGCCTAGCTATTGGGCTCAGGACCCTACCTCTGAATATTTAATGTTTATGAACAGGACATTCCCTTGTGAGGAAGACTCCAGTTCTGTGTCAGTGAATGACAGGGCGCTTGTAAGTGATCTCATTGATGTGAGAAACACACTCAGGCTGAAATTGCTGTGACAAGCCTTTCTTTTACACAGTTTCCTCAGTTTTCCTCACACGCTGCCTCAAGAGCAGCATGGATAAGGGAGGACTTTATTCATTTATGTCTCTAATCCCTGTGAGCCTTGTGTGTGATACCTGAGGTAACATTTCCCGCCATTTCCTGGGGAATGATTTGAGCTCTGACAGACACACGGTCTGAGGATCAGAGGTTACCTGTTACCTTCATGCTGCTTCAGCAGCACAGTCAAGCAGGTTGGAATGATACAGAGAAGATTATGCGCCTCTGCGCCATAATTTAAACTCATCCTATACCTCTACACTGCATACATTCACAGTGTATGTATGTGTTATTGGTCTCTGTGTCTGCGTGGCTGTCCCCACGTTCCAATACTGTGTTTCAGTGTTTCAGTGCCATACATGATATAAACGTACAAAATATGTTTATGCACGACTCCAGATACATTCACAGTATATGTATGTATCATACTCTCTGGGCTGGCGGGGGCTCCGGTGTCCTCCTGCACTCTCATGGTATGTGCGCTTCGGCTCTCTGCACAGTATAGACATGTTCAATATGTTTATTGCACATATTATACATGTTTACAGTATGGGTATACTGTTTGCGTGGGGTTCCTCCGGGTACTCCGGTTTCCCCCCACGCTCCAATGGAAATGCACAGCATAAACATGTGCAATATTATGTTGATTCACATGCTATCATTCCTACACCGTATCTGTGTGCTGTCTGCGTGAAGTTCTCCCGAGTGGGCGCTTCGGCGCTATGCACAGTCTAAATTTGTGCGTTTGGACCTACCCGGTATGTCTTTGCAGTCTGCGTGGGTTTCCGCCCACGCTACATGACATGCATGCCTTTGGTGCAATACACGATGTAAACATACACATTATGTTTATACACTACACTAAATACATTCACAGTAGTTGTAGGTATTGCATTCTCTGAGTATGCGCGGGGTACTTCGGTTCCTCACACGCGCCAACGGTGTGCGCGCCTTCGGTGCTATGCACACATGAGCTTGTGCAAAAGGTTTAGCACACACACTATAATACCTACACGGTATGCAGTCTGCGTGGGTTTCTGCCCATGCTACATGACATGCATGCCTTTGGTGCAATACACGGTGTAAACATACACATTATGTCTATACACTACACTAAATACATTTACAGTAGTTGTAGGTATTGCATTCTGAGTATGCGTGGGGAACTTCGGTTCCTCCCACGCGCCAACAGTGTGCGCGCCTTCGGTGCTATGAACACATGGGCTTGTGCAAAATGTTTAGCACACATACTATAATACCATACACGGTATGCGTATGCAGTCTGCATGGGTTTCATCCGGGTGCTCAGGTTTCTCCCCTGCGTTCCAATGGTGTGCGCATTCTCAGCGCTATGCAGAGTATAAACATGTGCAATTTGTTTATTCACAGGCTAGCAATCTGTGTGGCTGGTTTACGTCCAGGCCCCGATGATTAATAGGTTTATCCACAAATACTAAACTTCATACGCCGTATGTGGTGGTGGTATGCTCTTTGTGGCTGGGTGGGTTTCCTCCCACACTCTCCATTTGTGCGTTTGACGCAATACATAGTATAAACTATGTGTTTGCACAATCAGCACCTATCCATGGGTAGCTGCTGGATGGAGCATTGTCACAAGGATCCCTGGTTTCAGGGCTATCACTTTCCACCTGCTTTCAGTGGTGATCAGAAGCGCTGGCTTTGGACTGTGTTCGCCAGGCTGGGGTTGCGCCCGTTAGTGGCTGCGTCTCTGGCATTTTTTGTAGCTCAATGACTGGGCAAAAGCCTCTGCTTCATTCATCAGTTGTCTAGCAGGTGCACCACAACTGCTTTAGCCTTTAGGGTCCCTGTGCCCGGGGTGGGTTTGCGCCACCTGTGGAGGCTGAGGTACTAGTCCTCTGACCGAGTTTCTAGGGAAGTTCCGTCAAGTTGCCTTTGTTGGCCAACATTTGAGGCACCCTGTACACTGGGGCCTCCCTTCTCCGATACATTGCCGAGTCTCTTGGGGATTTTCATACGTCTCGCTGCAAGACGGTCCTGTCGGCCGTGTGCATTGCAGGCGAAGGGTCCTTGCATCCGGAGGTGTTTCCACCTTCTTTACCGGAGGTGGGGCACCGGAAGTGGACCTTGTGGCCTCTCGACTCACTCGCAAGGTGGCAAGATCGTGGTCAGGTCCAGGGACCCCTGGGCGGACGCGTCAGACGCGTTGGAAGCCCGTGGGGGCAGTATCACCTGATATATGCTTACCCTCTGCTACTGTTGTTGCCTCGCCGGCTTCGCAGAGCATACTTCATCCTGCTTTACAGTCCTTGGCTTTAATGGCATGGCTGTTTAAAGCCAGGTGCTAAAGGACCGAGTTCTCTCGTATTCGGTCATCTCTTCTATGTTGTTGACTTGGGAATCTTCCTCCAGAAAGATATCTCACCGTACCTGGAAGGCTTACATCGCTATGTGCGAGGAACTTGAGTGGCATCCTCGGATGTTTTCCGTTCCCAGGATTTTGCTGTTCTTACAGCGTGGTGTGACCCAAAAGCTGGCCTTGCATACCTTTTTTTGAGGGTCGGATTTCGGCCCGGACTGTCTTTTTCAACGACCGCTGCCGTCCATTCCTTGATTAGCACCTTTTGGGCAGGGGGTTCGCCATGTGGTCCCCCCTGTCAAGCCTCCTCTCCCTACTTGGGATCTGATTTTGATGCATCTCGGTTCTCCAAGAACATCCCTTTGAGAATATCAGAGATTCCTCTCTTGACCTTGTCCCGGAAGTTGGCCTTATTGGCCATTGCTTCGGTTAGACGGGTGTCTGAGTTGGCAATCTTGTCTGGCAAGTCGCCTTACTTGGTCCTCCATAAGGATATGTTGGTGTTGCGCCCACGACCATCCTTCTTTTCTAAGGATGGTCTTGGCCTTTCACCTTAAGAAGGACATTGTTCTTCCGTCCTTGTGTCCTCACCCATCGCTTCCCTGAGAGTTTGCGCTTCCTGCATTAAGATTGGTACAAGCCTTACGAGTGTACCTGTCTGCTACTGTTTCCATTCGGAAATCTGTGTCTGGTCCAAAACAGGGCCGAGTGGTGTTGTCTGCCACCGTCTTTAGGTGGATCAGGCAGACCGTCATACAGGCCTATGCCCTTAAGGGGCGGGCGCCTCCCTTTCCGGTTGCGGCACATTCCACCAAGGCAATTGGTGCTTCCCGGGCCTTCCGACATCAAGCGTCGGTTGCACAAGTGTGCAAGGCGATGACCTGGTCGTCCGTTCATACCTTTTCAAAGTTCTACAAGGTTGATGTGGCTGCATCTTCGGATGCTTCCTTCGGCCGCAAAGTGTTGCAGGCCGCTGTCTAATGTTGCAACTCCTCCGTTGAGGGGCTCTGCTGGTTTGGAGTGAAGTTTTGGTTGTTCCTTACTTTTTTTGCTCCCACCCTTTTCTTATACTGCTTTTGGGACGTCCCACATGTAATCAGTATGAGAGCTGCGTCGGTCCATGGACGATAAGAGAAAATAGGCTTTTTGTACTCACCGTAAAATCCGTTTCTCTGACGTCCATGGACCGACGCAGCACCCACCCTTCCTTTTAAGTTTGTACTGCTTTGTTACGAACTGAGGCTGATTAGCTGCAGGTGGAAGGGTAATGTCCGGAGGGACCGCCCCCCTGGGCGGGGCTGTTCAGCTCTGGCTTGTTCTAGAATGTTTTAACCTCTAACATTCTGCCTAGGTCTTCTCCTGCGAGCAGGGACATATACCCACATGTAATCAGTATGAGAGCTGCGTCGGTCCATGGACGTCAGAGAAACGGATTTTACGGTGAGTACAAAAATCCTATTTTTAGGAATGTACCTAATATTTTATGTGGATAGTTGGATTTTATAAGATGGCCATAGATCATGGATATGCAATTAGCGGACCTCCAGCTGTTGCAAAACTACAAGTCCCATCATGCCTCTGCCTCTGGGTGTCATGCTTGCTGCTGTCAGAGTCTCGCTATGCCTCATGGGACTTGTAGTTTGGCAACAGCTGGAGGTCCGCTAATTGCATATCCCTGCCATAGATGGATCAAAATTTCAATCAATGTGTGGCCGCTCCCACTCAACAGAAGTCAAACATTAGAACAGGCTTGTTGGAAAAATGTTCTTGATCAGCAGCTGCAGTCAGTAATCGGTGTATTCTGACACCAGAGAGTCCCAGCTGTCAGAATATAATGTCTCGGAAGGGAGGAATTTTTCCTCTATCCACCTCGATAATGTGGCGTGGGATTGAGTGGTTGCTATGAGAATCTCTTGTGATACTCTGAAAAGGTTTTAACATGGATAGTGGTGTCTTGCGTCTTTCTATGCAGGATGAGAATATTTTCGACCTGGCATTCTGTTGGTACAGCTTGTTAAGCCACTCTAACCCGTATACACCATCAGCACTGCTTCCTATTCTATTATCCCCCTCTGTGTTTAATTTATAAAAATAAATGCTGCAAATGCCTCATTTCCCTTCCGAGATTGCGATCACATGACCAGGCAGCTTTCTCCTTTTCGCCTCCTGAGAGATGCAGCGGGCGGGGCTGAGATTCCTCTGCTGATGTCAGTCTGGAGGGGAGGAGAGAGCTGGCTGGTCATGTGATGGAAATCACGGCTCTTAAATTAGGTATTTATATTTAGAAATCATTCACAGAAGGGGACACTGGAATAGGAGGCAGCGCTGATGGTGTATAGAGGTTAGTGTTATGAGAGGAGCAGGAAGGGGGAGGAGGACACAGGAGCAGAGAGAAGAGCAGATGGCAGGCTGCTGATGAGAGGCACATAAACTGACCACAGTGTCTGGTCTCAGTAGCCATGAAACACCGTGGTCAGTTTACAGAGGGGTGGGGAGAAACTGGCAGGATCAGCCAGGACTTTTAGGTGTTACAGGGGGCCAAATGACACAGGACAAGCACTGTGCCATATAACATGCTTTAAATGAGCAGGATCCATTTTTTTTTTTTTTGAGTTGACAAACGCTTTCATTTTCAATTCAAAGGTTGTATTACACATTGTGTCCCCCCCCCCCCCCCCCCCCCACCCATTCCCAAAGTAGGTCTACCTTATGTGGTCATTGGGTGGTTGTGCTTCATGCTTGCATCATCTGACATCCGAGTGATGTTGGGATAGACCTGTAGCTTGAATGTTATGCTATGAGCAAACAACCACCTGCTTTTGCTGAATATTACCCTTATTTTTACAAAAAAAAAAAAATAAGTCTAAAATGCTAGTACTGGAAACCTATATGGGGATACTTTGCACTGAATATCAAGCCAGTGGAATTTAGTATCACACTATTGGCTTATTTGTATCTCTTTTTCTAAGAGTGATCAGAACAGGGAAAAGACTGAGGGATGGCTGTAGACCTCTTTTGGTCTGGTTTGTCTAGATGGGGAATTTTTATTGCTTAGTTAAATGGTAGTTCTAGTAGAAACAAATATATGCCTGTGCAATTTGATTTAGGTGTTCTGTAGTTGAACATTAAAACCACACCTTGCTGTTCTGGTGCCAGTAATCTATCATTTAAGGCCCCATGCACACGAGACGCCGGTGCAAACTCTGCTGAACACACGTTTTTAAAGGCTAAAACCGGCGTTTAAAAACGCCCGTTTTGCCGCGATTTTAGCGGCGTTTTACCGCGTTTGCGTCTATAGGCGTTTAGCTAAGAAACATCATAAGACCCTCCCTAAGCTCAAAAAACATTATTATTTAACCATTTCAGCCATTTTGGGAGACCAGCAGCTGAGAGAGCAGCAGTGTACTTGTATTTAGCGTATCACTTGCCACATCATCTGCCACAAGTTGTGAATTGTCCACTTGCCACGTCACCTGCCACGTCACCTGGCCACAAGTTGTGGATTGTCCACTTGCCACGTCACCTGCCACGTCACCTGCCACAAGTTGTGAATTGTCCACTTGCCACGTCACCTGCCACAAGTTGTGGATTGTCTACAGTGCAATGCTAGCAATTACAGTTTTTTTTCATATTTTTTTGATGGTTTTTCATCATTTGCCATCATTTTTGAGATTTCTAATGTAAAAAAATAGGTCACCTTTAAAAACGCTAATAAACGAAATCGCGGCAAAACACCGGTACCGCGTTTTGCCGCGTTTAGCGGCGTTTAGCCGCATTTTGCGTCTGAAACATGGAAAACTTTTGCGTCTGAACCCATTTTTTTGCTTCTGGAAAAACGAGGTTAAACGCAACTGCCTAAAAACGGCAATAAACGAGACTGTGTGCATGGAAACATAGGATAACATTGAATGGGTTCAGGAGCAGTTGAAAAAAGTGTCCAACTGCCTCTGAACGCGCGTTTAACAGCAAATAACAGCGTCTCGTGTGCATGGGGCCTAAGAGATCTTGTCTGAAAAACAAACATGCATATAAAGTTAACAGGATAAAAGTTGTGCCAAAATATTTGAGCTTCAATAAGACTGTTTTTGTATATGGATTTATTGATGAAAATAAATGTATAGAAAACTGAAAGCGGACCTTCAGTCTTTATTTTTTTCCAACTTTCCATCTTTTTAAATCTTCTGCCCTTGTTTTAACTTTGGATAGTAAAACTTTTTTTTTTTTCTACAGCCCACTTCCTGTGTCTTGTTTGGTAAAAAGCCTGGGCTATGACATCATGCACAGCCAGCTCTCTCTCGCACACTTACTCTCGTGAGAGTTTGCCAGGAAGGGAGGGGGGATGAGTCATAAGAGGGCCAATGAAAACTGCAGAGCTTGAGTCTGTGTAAATCCAGGAAGTGAACAGGCAGGCAGCTTCAGCTGCCCACAGTTAAAATGGTTGCAGCCAGACTCGGGAGGGAGATTGTTGCAGCATATTTGGCAAGTACAGAATCACAGTACAGTGGAACCTCGGATTGCGAGTAACGCGGTTGAGCGTTTCACAATACGAGCACTGTATTTACTAAAAATCCTTACTCAGTTTGTGAGTGTCTCACAAAACGAGCAGGATTCAGGCCAAAGCAGGTGCAGTACCGCGTTTGGCCTGAAGGGGGGGGCACCAGAGCCGAATGGCGGCGTTCGAAAATGGCCAGAAAGGCCCGAGGACAGTTCGGCTGACCTCGGCAAGGCTTGTGAACGAAGTCTTTCCAAGGTTTGCCGAGGTCAGCCGAACTGTCCTCTGGCCTTTTCGGACATTTCCGAGGCTCTCCGGCGCCCCCTCGCCTATGGCCGCATGCGGTTTTGCATACCATTGAAGTCTACGCGCAACAAAATATTTTCGTTTCTATTGACTTCAATGGGGAAACTCGCTTTGATATGCGAGTACTTTGGATTACGAGCATTCTCCTGGAATGGATTATGCTCGTAATCCAAGGTTCCACTGTATATATAAAATAATATGCAAAGTGGTTGTAGGGAAGCTTCAGAATGGCAAAGATGTTTTTATTACAAATTATATGAGCAGACTGCAGTTCCTCTGGAACTGCCAAATAATTTATTGCTTGGTGGGTGGTGTGAACTACCCCACTGTAGCTAAAGCTGGCTACATTTCCTTTTTTAGATTTACCAAAACCATGTAGTGAAAGGGCCTGCCTGATTGCATACAAATTTAAACTGTTAAGGCTTGACCTCATATTATATGGTTTGGGTAAATCTAAAGGAAAAAAATCTAAAGAAAATGGTAGTGTGTATGACCCCTTTTAGTGCCTATGTAAGCTGCAGCTAAAGCTGGGAATGGTGAGGTGGTGTAAACTGAAAATTAGCAGAAATTGGACCTTTCCCTATTTTAACACAGATTCAACTGCTGTAGGGACCACCGTGAATGTGCTTTCCCCTGGGTATGATTATTGTGGATAGCACTGGTGTACCAATTACACGTTGATTAAAATATTACAATAAGTCCCCATTCACAGCAATTAAAAAAAATTCTATCTACCATGAATTTATTCTTCAGGGTCTCTGCTTTTAAGAAAATATTAAATGTTTGCGGGTTTTAACTAATCTTCAAGCCTAAAATTATATATTTTTTTAATGTCTGCAAAAAATGCAGGGGTTAAAGAGCAACCTACCATAAAGGGAAAGTGCCTATTCTGTATATTGGGTCTTGTAAAAAAAAAAAAAAAAAAAAACTCATTGTGTATCTGGGATGCACAAATCATATTGCCCGTTGCCTCGGACATGCAGCTCTGGGCGCCAGACAGGTGTGTTCTTTATTTTATTTTTTGCATTTAGCCCTGAGGGCAAGCGGCAGGGTTTACTTTTTTACTTTTTTCCTTTTTTTAATTTTATTTTTATATTTTGACACTTAATGGAGCGTCGGAGCTTGATTTTGGCTGCTCAGCATGCGCTTGTACTGAGCACCTAAGCACTTCCATGTGCAAGGGTAACCTGAAGAGAATGTTATATACATTTTTTCCTCATTGGGGCCTGCGCCTCATTTACTCGCTCAGCAGATGAGCTTCTGCTGAGTGTCAAGAGAGCCTGACACAATCAGTGTGGGTCACACTGCAATGTCACTCTCACTCTCTCACTCGCCTCCCTGCTGGTCTCTAGCACCGCACCCGGGGACTATCAGGGAGAGAGAGAGAGAGAGAGAGAGAGAGAGATAAACAGCGCAATGTTAAAAACAAAAGTTTAAGCTGCCGGTAAAGCCCCTTTCATTTTTTAAAAACCCCAGACATTCATAAAAACATCAACCCTTCATATGTTCCATCCTGGCAAAGCCGTTTAAAGGGACATACATCCATTGCAAATCCATAAAACTGTCTCGTTCAGTAGTAATAGAACTGAAACTGTCTATTATTAAAATGATAAAATAAAAGCAATAAAGTATGTTTCAATTAAATATGGCTTTTTATGTAAAAATCAGACAACTGTCTCAATTATAATGCTACTGAATGAGACCATTTTATCGCTAGGTATTTTCAAAGGATGAATGACCCTTTTTAATCGTGTCCCTAATGCATAATTTCTTGAAAGGTGACTGTGTGCATGTATGGTTGGTTGTAAGTGTTACTAAACCCAGGACCCTGCAATTACTATATCTGGTCTCTCACAGTACACGGAAATGCAATTATTTTAGGTAGGGATGCACCGAATGGGTTTTTTGGTGCCGAAACCTATACCGAAAATTAAAAATCTCAGTATCCTGATAACCGATACCGAAACTGAAATAGGCTTTTTTTTTTATATATATTAAACAAAAAAATTATTTTGATATACAAAATTGTGTTCCATTCGTATTCATTATATTATTTATATTTAACTTACCGTATATACTCGAGTATAAGCCGACCCGAATATAAGCCGAGGCACCTAATTTTACCACAAAAAACTGGGAAAACTTATTGACTCGAGTATAAGCCTAGGGTGTCCATCTGCATGCATCACTGTGCCTCACTTTGCCCATGACTAGACTGACGTTTAACATGGGAGTCTATGGAAGGGGTGCCCGGCTTTGAAAAATTGGTGCTCCCTGGCCGTAGGTCCCCCGGACAACAAACTTTGCACACTTGTAGAGGAAGAGTGAGGCTACAGTACCTCGTCCCCAAAGTCCGGGAGATCAGGCGAAAAAAGGTGACTCGAGTATAAGCCGAGGGGGGCATTTTCAGCACAAAAAAAGTGCTGAAAAACTCAGCTTATACTCTAGTGTATATACGGTAATCATTAATCTTACGAAGAAAATACAATGCACATGCAGTGGACTGACAGCTTAGGGAGACAGTTTGGCCCAACAGCAAGCAACAAACTATGGTACAGTAGTTCAAAAGCTGGAGTTCGCTCTTAAATTGAAGTGCAAAAAACTGTAGAAGAACTACAATGAACAACCAACAAATGGCACAACTAGACAATTGGGACATACTAGGTAGTCAGTCATGCTATGTTCCAATTGTCCAATAGCACAGTCCAATACCAATTAATTTACTATGTTCAATTCAACATGGTAAATTGGTCTATGCTACGGATTTTTAAATCTATTTCAGTAAAAGTGGCAGATTTCGCTTTAAGAACAAAAGTTGTTTAGCTTTCTCACAGGAGAGACGCTTTCTCTTCTCATCAAGAATGAGATGCTAGACTGAATGGTCTCTCACTCTCTGTACTGGTGCTTGGGGCAGATAAATATCTGCGTGCAAGCAAGGGAAAACGTTCTTTGTTGATGCTCCAGTACTCAAGGGGATTGTCGCTTCTGGCGATAGGCTGTTCAGCGAAATGTCCAGCTGTTGGGTAGCTGCACTTGTTGTGGCACTACTATGGATTAGGGGTGCGCATCTTCACTGGTCATTCGATTACGATTATCTGGTCAATGATTCGATTCCGCGATGCATCACGATTACTGATGCGCTCCCGCTTCCGCTTGGGCCGTCTAGGCGGCCCTTCCTCCAAGCAATCTTCTGGGACACATCACAGGTCCCAGAAGATTGCCCGGCTATGCAGGACAGCTCAGTGAGACATGCGAACCCGGCTGTGAAGCTGCAAGATGTCACAGCCGGATGCCCACAGTAGTGTTGCGGGGGAGGCGGGGGAGAGCATGGAGTGTTTGGGTGGCAACGTCGCTGGATTGTGGGACAGGTGAGTGTCTTTTTATTAAAGTTCATAAGATACACTTTTTTTGTAGCTGCTGACTTTTAATAAACTAAAAATAGGGTGGAACTCCCCTTAAAAAGTGCACTACAGGGTACAGGAATTCACACACACACGGCTGCTGGGAGGTCAGGAGGGATTAGAATCCACAACTGACAAACAGCCCTGTGAATTTCACTGTACTGTCTCTGTGCTGACATTTCTCTGGGCTTTGCACATTCCAGCACACTAGGAGTTAACACAGTGGAATGTGCAAATGGGGAGCCAGAGAAATGCCAGCACAGAGCATGTGTAGACAGTCGCATACTGCTATGGTAATAAATGCCGCGTTATAATCCATTAAGTGGCCACCGCTGTATGTGCTTTTTAAAATATATGCAAATTCATACCTCATATCTCAGTGTCTGTATATAACGGTATATGCCGCTCATGGTGCGGCCCGGCCCTCTCGTCTCGCGTCTCATATCTCTCTCTCTCTCTCTCTCTCTCTCTCTCTCTCTCTCTCTCGTCTCCTGACGTCAGTGGGAGTTCTCAGCCCCGCCCACCGGCTGTAGCTATCCGATCAGAAGAGAGGCGGTGCGGGGCTGACGTTGAGAGAGAGAGAGAGAGTGACGTGAGGGGCGGGCTGCACCATGCAGTCACATGAGCGGGATATACCGTTATATACACACTGAAATATGAGGTATGAATTTGCATATATTTTAAAAAGCACATACAGCGGTGGCCACTTAATGGATTATAACGCGGCAATTTTCACAGAAATGCTCGGGGCATGACGTCACAGACATAGATTATTGGGGTCACATGCATCGATGCCACATCGGGGACACCCGAATCGCGATGCAGCGATTAAATTCAGCACCCCCTACTATGGATTGGGGTGCATTTGTGTAAAATTTCTTCAAACATATCGGATATGGAGGGAGTGTGTTCCTCTTCACTTGTATGCAACCGTTTCTTCTCACTTTCCTCTGTGCTACACCTCGAAACTCCTTCACCAGATGCTTCCACCACCTCCATTTGTGCCTGTATCATTTCCCGTGCATGCTGCTTTTTCGCCACATTAACCTCCCTGGCGGTATGATTCTGTCCGATTTTAGGTGCTGAAAGCGGTACAATTCTTTTGCATGGAAATTTGGCGTTTTTTTAATTGTAGGCCTGTAATTCTTAAGCCCCGTACACAAGATCGGTTTGACTGATGAAAACCGTCCGATGGATGTTTTTCATCAGACCAACCGATCGTGTATGGTACCCATCGGTCTTTTTTCCATCGGTTGTGAAAAATAGAACTTGTTTTAAAATTTTCCGATGGATAAAAAACCGATCGAAAACTCCGATCGTCTATGGGCAAGTCCATCGGATCAAAAACCCACGCATGCTCAGAATCAAGTCGACGCATGCTCAGAAGCATTAAACTTCATTTTTCTCGGCTTATCGGAGTGTTCTACGTCACGGCGTTTGGAACGGTCGGTTTTTTGACTGGTGTGTGGGCAAGACTGATGGGAAAACAGTTTAATCGGATATCCAATGGACAAATCCATCGGGCGAAAATCCATAGGTTATCCGATCGTGTGAACGGGGCTTAAGGAATAACAACATATTGTAGGCCTGTAATTCTTAGGAATAACTCGCTTAAATCTGTCCAAACAAGAATCTAGTAGACATCCCGGATATGATAAAGTTTGAAACACAAAATCATAAATTATAATATAATAAATAATTATAACTAATAATAATAATAATAATAATTCAATAATGTAATCAAATCAAAAACACTGAAATTTGCTCAGTTGCAGAATTGTCGCTGTCATTACTTTTAGTGTTTGATGACGAATTTCCCCACAAATCACTATCGCTCAATTCTGCAAGTGATTCTAATTTATTATCGCAGTTTTCTAGCTGGTCTTAATCCACTTTTGACATAAAGGGACACTTTTTGGTTGCTATGGACAATCTCCAGTCTGCAGGCAGAAAAAAACGTATTTATAATATAAAAGTGCATGCAGGACACTGGACAGACCACTAGGGACAAAGGGGATGTGTAATTTTTTTTTATACAGTACTGTAATCAGTAAGATTACAGTGTACTGTATGTGTACTGTGTTTTTTTACTTTTTTGAATTAGGTGCCGATCTCCACCCCCGTGCGCCGCAACGTCGCAGGGAACGGAGCTCGGCGGCACTCAGGCCCTGTGTGAATCAAGCGAGGAGACAGCTCGCACACACAGCGGGGAGACATCGCAGGATCCAGGGAACAAGGTAAGTAACTCTCCCTGTATCCTGCGATGCAGCCCGAGTCTGGCTCGGGGTTACCACTAATGGTACTGAAATCTCACCCTGAGCCAGACTCGGGAATACCGCCAGGGAGGTTAAAGTAATGCTCTTTAGATCGAGGATCTAGAACTGTTGCAATGCAGTACAGAGGGTTGGACTCGGTGTCTTGAAACCGGTTGGTAATGGCCTCCAGTAGAGTGGTTTTAGACGTTTTTATGCCATGGTCTGTTTCTACCTCTTTTTTCCTAGCAGACGCTTCAGTGCAGCAATCAAGGGGATGACTTCAGCAATGGAAGCATTCGTTGAGCTTATTTCTTTTGTTAACTGTTCAAATGGAGATAGAAGAGACAAACAGTTTTCAACTAACGTCCACTGATGTGCACTGTGTTGCTGGCAGCTCAGAATCTGCAATGTATGCAGCTAAAACACGCGTTTGTTCAAAAAGACTTTGTAGCATATAGTAGGTGCTGTTCCAATGAGTGGCTACATCTTGCTGCAGTTGTTTCGGTGCCATTCCAGACTGCATCTGCAAAGCTTGTAATCTGGAATAAAGCAAGCGGAGAATGCCTAAAGTGACCCACAATTTTTCTTCCTTTTTGATACGATATCAGATATGGTGCGCTGCACGGTATGCTTTGAAGTTCACTGTCCTCCATTGCCTTTGCCATGTTCCGCGCATTATCTCGGACCATCAAATGCACTTTAGACTTCTCAATGTGCCAAGCATGGTTTTTAAAGCGTCAGATATTGCTGCTGCAGTATGTGATCCGTCAAACTCATGTGCGTTAAGTAGGATGTTTTGCAATTTAAATTTATCCACTGCGCTGTCAGGCTGAGCATGCTCGTTGGACTGACATCTGAACTCCAAATATCTGTAGTAAAACTGATTGCTATGATGTCGGTAGTCCTGAGCGATTGAACGTGTTTTCTAACACCGGAAAACAATTCATGTAGACTCGTATCTGCAAAGTAGCGTCTTCTTGGTAGTAACGCGGCTCAATATGTTGCATGAGCCTACGGAATCCAATATCCTCCACAACAGAATGGCTGGTCGTCTAATGCAATAAATTCCATAATTTTATATGTAATGGCACGAGCTTTGGGACTGTCACTTGCATATTTTTTCTATTTGGGGTCTTTATCAGAAACTTTAAAATATTTCCACACTGCAGACATGGTCCACCTTTGCTGGTAACGTAGAATAATAGCATAGAATGATTTATAGTGGGAGTGAAATCTGAGGAGGGGGGGGGGGGGGGGGGACGAAATCAATTTAAAAGCTAAACCCCAGGAGGCGGCTAATCTCTCTCTATCTAATAATTATATATATATTGCATACTGTCATGTTTAAAAAAAATCATGTGCTTGCTGTCATGTCAGTACTGTATAACGTATACTACGCTGTCAAAGTGACACATTCAATAACAGCAAGCACATGAATTTTATAGTTTATACTGTATACTACAGAACAGCTCAAAAAATAAATGGTTTGCATTCCATTTCAAATCCTATTTAATCACTCAGTTCAATTATATAATTGTTTTTGCTACAAGTCAGATCAGATGTACTGCAGTGCAGACAGTCATTTTAAGTAGTCAGTACTAGTATAATAAAATCAATAAATTACTAGTTTTTGTTTCTGTCATGTTAAGAAAGGCAAAAGCAGCAATGCTCCCCGGCGAATAGTAATGGTAGCCATCCAGGAGTTACAGTGCTCACTCTTGTACTTGAGAATGCTATGTGCAGCCCTCCTACGAAGCCGTCTCTCGGGGGTCCCAGTACCATCTCACAAGCACGAGGAGCATCCATGGGGAAGGTGCCAGCGTCTCAGCAAGGAACGTGCTTACGAGTGCGGCGTCTTAACCGTGAGGAACGTGCACGCCGCCCACACAACGAGTGACGTCACCCGCTGGTTCTGCTGCCTCTACTGCGCATGTGTGATTTTCGGCCCAAGTATCGGCAAGAATTCTCTTTCGGCATTTTGACAAAGGCCATTTTCGGCCGATATGTTTCTGCGGCCGAAATTTCGGTGCATCCCTAATTTTAGGAAATATAAACTAATAATAATAAGCTAAATACCTTTTCTCATCAGCAGTATATAGCAGTCTGGTGACTTCTATCAGTTCCTAGTAAGGCTTGTAGGAGGAATTTTCATACTGCACTGGCTGTCCTGTCAGGTTGCAGTACCCCTGACCCTCTGTCTGGACATTGCTGATTGGCCCTGTGATGATCACATGCACCCTCCCAAAAACAAAAACAAAAAACTCTAGCAATACACACAAAACTGAGCATAGGGATCTGTACTATCAAGAGATGGCTTGGGGACTGTAGAAGAAGGGGATGATCAGAGAAGATGAGATCAAACAGCCTTTTTTACACAATGCACAGTATTAAAGGGGTTGTTTTAAAAAAATAACGGGTGGGGGGGGGGGGGCTGCAGTAGTACAGAAGGTTTTTCACCTAATGCATACAATGCATTAAGGTGGAAAACCATGAGGGTTTACAGCCTCTAACCCCTTATGCCGCGTACACACGACCGTTTTTAATGTCATTGAAAAAAACGGCATTTTTCTCGACGTGATTTTTCGTGTTTCCGCTCAAGCCTGCCTTGCCTATACACTATCGTGGAAAAAAATGTTCGAGTAAAGCGCGGTGACGTACAATACGTACGACGGCACTATAAAGGGGAAGTTCCATTCGGATGGCGCCACCCTTCATGTTAGTAAAGTTTGAGCGACGATTCGTGCTTTTCAGTCCGTTACAGCGTGACGAATGTGCTATCTCCATTACGAACGCTAGTTTTACCAGAACGAGCGCTCCCGTCTCATACTTGATTCTGAGCATGCGCTTTTTTTTTCACATCGTTAAAGCCCACACACGGCCGTTTTTCATGACGAGAAAAACGACGATGTAAAAAACGTAGTGAAAAATTAGAGCATGTTCCAATTTTTTTTCATGGCCGTTTTTCACGTCGTGAAAAATGCTCTGAAGCCCACACACGATCATTTTTAATGACCATTTTAAAAAATTTCATTTTTCTTGTCATTAAAAACGGTCGTGTACGCGGCATTAGGTTCCAACGTGAGTATAACAAGCAAGCTTTACTGCAAATACAGACTGATTTTATTGTTGTGGGTTTTGTAACACTAAGGCCCCTTTCACACTGGGGCAGACAGGTGCGGTGGCGGTATAGCAGCGCGATTTTCAGCGCTGCTATACCGTCGTTCTTACCGCGGTATGCGGCCGCTAGGGGGGTGAATTTAACCCCCGCTAGCGGCCGAAAAAGGGTTAATACCGCCCGCAAACCGCAGCTATTGCCGCGGTTTGCGGGCGGTATTACCGCGGTGTCCCATTGATTTCAATGGGCAGCCGCGGTAAAGGAGCGGTGAACACACCGCTCCTTTACCACAGTAAAGAAGCGGCTAGCAGGACTTTTGGAGCGGTCCTGCTAGCGCACCGCTTCAGTGTGAAAGCCTTCAGGCACGAATTTTTCATGCGGTATAATAGCGCTAATATTAGCGCTAAACCGCATGAAAAATGCCCCAGTGTGAAAGGGGCCTAAGTGACTGTGTGCATGTATGGGTAATAAGACCTTATTTAAATATGGTGGTGAATTCAATTTTTAATTTTTTTTTATCCAGACAAGTAGTTGGTTTTTGTGTAATAAAAAAAAAAAAAAAAAAAAAAAAAATGTCCACACCCCTGAATGTATTGATCATTTTTGATTAATATTTCATCTGTAACCAATGCTTCTTGCCAAATCCTTTCTATTTGGACTGCCTTCTATTTATTTTCAGCTGAAATATGTGCAAGGATGAGTTTTTTTTTTTTTTTTTTTTGTTTTTTTTGTCTGGTACCAATGCAAATCTATAAAGCTGTCTTTGGCTTTTAGAAAGAGCGTTCATGTTATTTTTGTAGGATGTTTGCATTGCTGTAATGTAGCTGCTAATTGCACCTCTGTTGCATAAAGAGTACAAATCTCTTCCGATATTTGCTTTGCAGTCTCCTCGGTTTAGTGTCCTATGCTAAACAGTACATCATGTTTTATAATTTAGAACCGCTTTTGCTAAGACTCCCACAGATTTTTAGTTTAGGATTAATTTAATAAAGTAACAGTTTCCTAACGTGTAAGGAATGCACTAAACGTTTTTTCACATTTAGAACGAAAAATGGATATAAGGGGTTAAAAATATATACCATTGTGTGTGCATGCCTTTGAATTCCAGGGGGGCTTGTTTACAGTTCATTCAAGGTTAAAATAAGTAGATCAAGAAAAACTAAGACCCAGCAAGTTCACCTCCAAAACTTGTGCCCTAAATTTAAGAGCGGGACCTCCGGCTGTGTGTTTCCTTTCAGGAGTATATTTCTTTCCAGAAGAAACAAACAGTTTGGAAGAAGGCCTTTACTGTTGATACAGATGTCGTGTAAGGGCATGTCTACATTTAAAGATAATCAAAATAGATTAAAAGGTAACATTTGTTAATACATAAGTTAAAACGTATGTCTGAAAATACACATCTGCAGCCATAGAAATATAGATATAATAGTGTTTTTACAAAGAAGTATATACAGGCATATAAAATGGCACCTTTTTTTTTATATACCTGTATATACTTTATTACAACACGGTTGTATCTGTATTTTCAGACATACGTTTTGATTATCTCTGTAAGTACCTAATAATATAGTCCTAATCCCAAAGGGTTATTTGTTTGCTATTTAAATCCGGGATGAATGCACACTACCGTATTTTACGGCGTATAAGACAACCTTTTACACCGGAATTACACAGCCAAAAACCAGGGGTCGTCTTGTATGCAGGCCTGCTCGGATTGGCAGAGGTTGTTACTCCAATCCTAGCAGTCTCTGTAGTCCTCAACAGAGTGCATCACCCGCCGGGATTGGCTGAGCGGCGTATATACTGAATACATACAGCTTTACAGAGCACTCGGCGGGCTGATATCCATCTGGCGGCCTCTTCGTTTCTGAACATACTGTAAGACCCGGTTCACACAGGGGCGACTCCGGACGCGACTTCTGGTCGCCCCGAGTTGCCCCAAGTCGTGCTATTTTTAAAACTAATTGAAGTGAATGGAGATGTTTTAATGCACACGACTGCAGTCGCTCCGACTTCAAAAAAGGTTCCTGTACTACTTCTTCAATCAGACTTCTAGGTGACCTGTAGGCAACTTGTACCATTGATTTCAATGGAAGTCGCTTAGAAGTCTGATCACTGTTCATTTTGAAGGCAACTTTACAGGAAGAGAACATACATTTCTCAGGCAAACCCCTCCCTCCCACAGAGCTGATTCTTGTTTTATTGGCCACTGGAATGTCTCCTGTCCTGGACTCAACTTCAGTCGTGTTGTAAATCACCACTTAGTCGCTCTGTGAGTCGTGTTTCCCCTGTGTGAACCGGCTCTAAGGGGGTCGTCTTATACGTTGACTTTAGCACACAACCAACGGTTTAAACTGAAAATTAGGGGGTCGTCTTATATGCCCAGCCGCCTTATACGCTGACAAAAACGGTATACGATTTAAAGTGATTGTTAGGGTCCTTTCACACGGGGCGGATCCGTGAAGCTCCACGGAGATCGCTCCGTTGATCCCCGCTGAGCCGACGGATGACTGGGCGGTCCCCACACACTGTGCAGGGACCGCCCTGTCAGAGCGCCGCTCTCCCCTATGGAGAATCGGATGACGACGGACCGTAGAGTCCGTTGTCATCCGATCCGCTCCGCCGACGGAAGGAAAAATAGGGTTTTCCTTCGTCACACTTTGGCGGAGCGGATGTCAGCGGACATGTCTCCGCTGACATCCGTGCTTCCATAGGGGTAAATGGAGGATCCGTTTCAGGTCCGCCTAAAAAACTGACAGGCGGACCTGAACGGACCTCCGTGTGAAAGAGCCCTAAAGGTTTGTTTTTTGTTTGTTTTTGTTTTGTATAAAAATAACAAACATGTCATAATTACCTGCTCTGTGTAGTGGTTTTGCACAAAGCAGCCCAGATCCTCCTCGTCTCAGGTCTCTCTTCTGTGCTTGCCTTTCCCTGCTGTTAAGTGCCCCCACAGCAAGCAGCTTGCTATGGGGGCACCTGAGCCAAGTCACAGCTCCCTGTGTCAATTCAGACATATGGAGCTGTGGCCTAGCCCTGCCCCCTTTCTCTCGTGATTGGCTGACCCACTTTGACAGCAGTTGGAGCCAATGGCACAGTGCTACTGTGTCAGCCAATGAGGAGGGGAGTCCTAGGCAGCCTAGATGGACCTCGGGTAAGGATTGGGGAGGCTGAGGGGGGGGGCTGCTGCACACAGAAGGCTTTTTTTTATCTTGATGCATTCGCATAAAAAGCTTTCTGCCTTTACAATCACTTTAAGGCCAGTTTCTCTTTGCCTACATTTAAAGGATCATGAAGCAAATACAGGAGACAGACGTTTGGTATAGTTCGTATTCATTCCACAGTAGTGATGTTTAACTTTTTGTAAATGTTTGCCTCTATCTAAAACTTTTTGTTTGGGATGGAATAGAGTATAGAATGGTTAACGCCTTTAGCCATTTTTTTTTTTTTTTTTGTGTAGTGACAGTTGTAAAATTACGAATTTTCCATCCCTTTCAGTCTTGATGACCATGGTCACCAGGACAAATGGAGAGGGTAAATGTCCCCAGATGCCTATAGAAACTTTTTAAACTTCCAGCCCTGAAACTAGTTTAGTGGTGCATGAATGAGATCTTCATCACAAAACTTTGAGACAGGTGCTTTTGCTTTGTGACCGATTTAGCAGGTCACACCCTCCGTTTAGCATAGACCACTTATTTCTGCAATGAATGATTTGCTTCCCTGTAGAGCTGCACGATTCTGGCTAAAATGAGAATCGCAATTTTTTTATATTTTTTTTGCTTGGAATAAAGATCACGATTCTCGCAGTGTTGCATCTTTCACATTATACAAAAAAATTGGGCTAACTTTGCTGTTTAATTTTTTTTTTCTTTTTTTTTTATTAAAATGTTTTTTTTTTTGTTTTTTTTTAATGCGTTTGCAAAACCGCTGCGCAAATACGGTGTGACATAAAATATTGCAACAACCACCATTTTATTCTTTAGGGTCTCTGCTAAAGTAATTTTCTAGCAAAAAATAATGATTTTTTACTTGTAAGCAACAAATGTCAGAAAAGGATTGGTCTTTAAATGGTTAAACTTCCTTCATCTACACCAGGGATATGCAATTAGCGGACCTCCAGCTGTTGCAAAACTACAAGTCCCATCATCCCTCTGCCTCTGGGTGTCATGCTTGTGGCTGTCAGAGTCTCGCTATGCCTCATGGGACTTGTAGTTCTGCAACAGCTGGAGGTCCGCTAATTGCATATCCCTGATCTACATGCTGGAGTTCTTTCCTTTTGATAAAAGAACGAAGAGATACTTTGTTTATACTTCATGTTGTATTAAAACTTGTCAGGCTGCCTGGATTTTGTTTTTCCAGCTGTGAGAACTCTCTGCACTTGTTAGAAAGGTCGTGACATGCTGTTTTGAAGATCGGGAAGGGAAAAAGATAGATTTCGATTAATCGTGCAGCTCTACTTCCCTGGTGTATCATGTATAAAGAACCAGAAATGCCAGTGTTTTTTTTTTTTTTTTGTAATATGGACATGTTGGAATTTTATTCAAGTAAATCTAAACCCTCATTGCATGGCATTTCTTGGGGTGAGATTCCTGATGGTGTCAACAGTGGCCCATGTCTGCATAAAATGTGTTGAAACAACCACTTGTAGTCTTCATCAAAGGCTCATGTAGCAGGGTGACAATGCAGAAGCAGAATTGAGGTACACAGTGTTGTTACTCTGTCACTGGAGGTGGCTAAGCAGAGAACTTCATCAGGATTGCAGATGTACAAATATTGAAAGTGAATTAAAATTTACATGTTAAAACCTAGTTTTTAGCACTTGGTGTACATATATTTTAAGCTGGTTATAGACAATAGGTAGGTATCCGATTAATACCAATGATGCCTTGTAAACACGATCGAATTTTCCGAC